>JAVJIX010000086.1:1252500-1965000 GCA_036785185.1 Paratrypauchen microcephalus
AAATAGCATGCTAGTTGTTAACAAAACTCCACTCTAGCCTCTGAAAGTTGTGAAAAGCACTTACTATAAACTCATCTCTATAGGATGTTCTGAATGCATAAGGTAAGTGAGGAATAACTTTGGACCACTGCAAACTGTTTAGAAAGAAACTAGTTCTATTTTTCACGTTTTTAAGACAGTAAAAAATCAGGTAGAGCTTTGTCCTGTTCCTGGATTCATTCACAGAGAGAGAACACATTATGCAGCAGGCAGCGGGCGCTACTTTGATTTGATTTTGGTGAAAAGGTTAATGGCTGCACTGCAAAAAGGGTCCAAGGCGAAATGTTTGTGGTTGTTTGTGATGACCTTTGTCAGAAATGAGCTGATTAATCAAGAGTCAGCGCTGATGTGACGAGCAGGAGTGCACATTTCAAAAGCTGACAACCGACTTTTTTAAGATTAATTTGCAACATTAACAAAAGCAATAACGCAGTTGTAGTTAGATTGTTGTAGTGAAGACCCAAATTATTAAAGGTCCCATGTTGCATGAATTTGACTCTTGTGTTATAATGTTGTTATCGCCTCAAAAACATACCTGGAGTTTTGTTTTTGTTTTGTTTCATTCACACATGTTTGAGTAATCCTTAATATTAGTCTGTCTACATTCAAAATGCTCTGTTCCACCTTGTGATGTCATGTAGTGATAGCTTTTAAGTTAGCAGCTACCTTTGACTTTCTGTTCAGTAAAGATTGACCATTCCAGTGCTGAAATTATCCAAATAATTCTAGTGAAGGTGTATGGAGTTTAAAAACACAGTATTACTTCCTGTATTACTATGACATCACAAGGTGGAAGAGTGTTTTCTGTTTGAGAGAAGAACTCAGCTTAAATATGCAGGGTTTGTGTGTTAAACATGTATGTATGAGAAAAAACGAAACAAAACACAACTCCAGGTATATTTTTAATGAGGAAACCACATTATAACAGATCAGAAAATAGGGTAATACGGGCCCTTTAAGTCAGTAATGTGCTATAGTACTTTCCTTTTGAGGAGCTTTGAGTAGAGACGCTGCTCGTCTACATTGAGAAGATTCATGTGAGGAGTAGGTATGGGAAAATTGTTGCTAAGTACTCATTTGAGAGCTGATATTGCATGTTCAATTTCTTCTGTCAAACACCCACCATCAGCTTCATATTGGACCAGCTGAGTTATGTCCTTTTTATCCTATTTAAACCCTCTTTAAAGGGACAGTGTGTAAGATTTTTACCCGTTTATTACTGAAATTGAAGATACCCATTCAAAAATACATTGTTTTCCAAGCCTTTTCACTTCCATCATGAAATCAAAGTATTCTTTTGGACTTAGATATAGTCACATAAAAGGGGGATCTTCCCCATGCAGAGGCAGCCATTTTGAATACGAGAGCCGCAGAAGGACATTTGGGCTCCGCCTTCACCTTCGGCAAGGCTCGTGGTAGCACCGGAGGCAAAGCAGGGGAGCGCGCCGGAGAGAAGGACAGAGGGAGAGAGGTGCGGGTGGGGTGGGGGGAGGCTCGTGGTTTTGGGTAAACAACAAGCATGCTGCTGTATCACACGTCGTAATGGATCTACACGTGTTTTGGACTAAATTGTTTTACTGGATTTTATTCGCTGGATCCTTACGGACAGATTTCAGACCAAGCTTATGGTGAAATGCTGAGTTTGACCTGGGCAGAGCCTTCAAAGGTAAGCTTTGTGCTTTTCCGTTTTGTGCTTTTCCGTATAAAAGCCCCATGTGCTCGGGGAGAGATTGTTGTGCCGGGAAATGAATTGCATAGTCAAAAAGAGGAGACTGTAAGGTTTCATTTGATGTGTAGATTGTCATGATCGGGAATGTGTGTTTTCATGCGAAAAGAAAAAAAAAAAGTGAACGGGGGACCGCGTTTTATGTATACAGTGGCGCGCGGTTCGTGCGCGGGTACGCGAGCTGTCGGCGCTACGGCGCGCCCGGGTGACCCTCGAGGTCTGCCGTAGCTAAAACAGGAAGTGCAATAGCGACTATCCACCTATGCGCCACGAATCCTACACACTGGGGCTTTAAAGAGTAAAATGTTTAAGGTAATGCTATTTTAATATATAAATTATGAAATTGTAGAAGTATATTTACTGAAAAGCCTTCATCCCTAAGGTTAGACTACTAGTATTGAGCATCGGTATCTGAAAAAATACTCTCCAAGTACTTATTAACAGTATCGATTCAAAAAAAAAAGTGGTATCGTCCCATCCCTATAGTTGCCTGTGAAGCTCTAACAATTTCCCAGAAGAACTGTAAATTAAGTGTCTGGGGAGAGGGAAGTCACTACATCGCTGCTCTGGAACTTTACAAAGACTGGTATTGACAATATGATCAGTATTATTTATTTTAATGTTATGTCCTGAAAGGATTTGACTGGGCAGCGAATAGTGTGCATAATATTCATATTTTTTAATTTGACAAGGGTATGTTTCTTAGCTTTTTTACAATGAATTTAGACATAATTTGACAGTTCCAGTATGACAGGATAAAGCAGTCAGAATACTCAGTGAAGCACAACAAAGAACAGTACCACCCCCATGGCCCCAGTTTAAAATGAATATTAAACACGTGGATAAATAAATGATCAACTTTGAACCTGGTGGAACATTACTGAGGTGCCAATCACGTGTCAGACAGAGCTTCAGAACAGTGGCAGCAGTTCAGTGTTTTAGTTTTGACTGCATTTACAACACAAGGCTGTGCAGTTAATGGAAATATGAAATGTTATTACAAGTATTACTTACTAAATGATGTAATTGAAAGAGGAATTCTGTTTGGAATTGTATGCGTGATTGTTCTACCTCACAAAACCCTAAACATATAACAAATCTTCTATTTACCTTATGGCAGTTAGTTTCAAATAATTGTCATTTTAATTATGCCTGTTGATGTCGAGATTCTTTGGTTAATTGATCATTGTAATTAATCATTGTAGGTCACAATAAGAACTACAAAAGGGAAAAGCTAAACTAAAGTAGACCTATTATCTGACTTTCCAGAGCTTTTAAACATGTTGCAGTTGCTTCACCTCACTAATTACTCACCCAAAGTTGTATTTGGAGTGATTTGTGCATGTTTGGGTAATCTCTTATTTTCGAGATGCCATTTTGCCGATCACTGCCACTGGCCCACGCCCACAGCTCTTTGTTGTGATGATGTTTACGGCGTCATCAGCTCCCACTGAGCACCACAGTTTTCTAACACAGAAGTCCATTGACTTTTATAAGTGATTTTAGATAAATATTACGATTCAAAATGTTCAAATGATCACATAACGGATGATAACATAATGGTTTATAACTAGAGCAGACACAAGCACATGTGACACTGACACTGCTGCTTAAATGACAAAATATGAGCTTTATTACGCTACACATTGTGTTTTACTTATTTGTATTATATACAAGTTTACTGTACTTTTGCTACAGGTATATGTGATGTTTTAGTCATGGTGTTTATTGTCTTGTTTATCGGATGTTTAATGTTCACTGTGGGCCTAGGGGGCGCTGCAATTTCAAATCCTGTGTGTGCAACCTGTACATATGTTTTTTGACAATAAAGCCGACTTTGAACTTTGATGTGTCAATCTTTTTTGTTTTGTTTTTTGTTTATTTTTCACATAAAATTTATTTTATGAAAATAAACAAAAGATAGATAAAGTGAATGAAAGTGGATCTAGTGTTTGGGGTCAATCTTTTTTTTTTTAATAATGTGTAATGTTTCTTCTCATAATAATGTCTGAAGAACTTGACCCGAAACATTGTGATGTCATTAAAATATAAATATGGGAGCATCAAAGAACTGCGGTGCGGATCTCTTTCTTCTTTTGCACAATGTTTGTCTTTGGACCCAGCATGTAGTCGCAACTTTTATTGGACAGGCATGTCTCTTTCTACCAATATTATCTTCTCATAATAATGTTACAAAAATCGGATACGTCTCAAATCATTGTGATTTCCAATGGAGCAGCCATGATGGAAAAGTATGTAGAAGTGGAATTAAAACAATATTGTCTCTCAAAGGTATTACTTGAACAAAGTAAAACAAAATAAACCCCTCTTGATATTTTAAACCACGCAGCCACATTGTAAGCTTCTCCATGTTGACACTGTTTTTAAAAAGTCACCCAATTAAATAAAGGCCAGAACCTGCTTATAGAGATTAACTCCGTGCACTGTTTTCTTCACTGAGTCCTACGAGCCATTAAGAGCAACCTCACACCACATCTCCGCTGGTGGTAAATGTTAATGTGAGTTTAATGCAGTCAGGCTGATAGATTTTGCAGGTCTTAGTGAATTAAAAAGATATTCAAATGGGCCTTTGCTGATCAAAACCACTGCTTCTCTTTGTTCTATACGCTCCATGGATTATTTAAAGATACCCCAGCCCAGTATTGTACCCTCCACCATTGTCACTGCACTGCCAGGAGTTCATTTGTTGAGAAATGCCATCTGGATCAGAAACACAGGGAGGGGGTGGCCACGAGGGAGGTATAATGTGCGTGCGTATATAGGTGTAGCATCCATCTATTGACCTTAAAGGGAGGAAAGTGGGCAGGTTAAATTAGTTTTCAAATAATCCATGAGCGAACAGTGCCCCCAATCGAAATGTCCAAGGATGAAGCTTTGAAAAACATAAAAATACAGCACGAGGTTTGTGATCATAGAAACATTTGACTGTTGGTGCGTTTGGGATAAACAGTGAAAATTGCACAAAACAAACTCACAATGTCATTGCTTTTGGCATCTCTGGCTTTTGAGAAATAAAATGAGGTTGACACAAAATCTGCTAGATAGAACACCCACATAAGATATTATTTGGTGATTCTGAATTATTATTATGACAAAAAAAACAAAAAACAAAAACAGTGGCTCAGGCTACGTTTATGATGACGGTCTGAACAGAAGACACAAAAGTGGTGTAGCGTCTTCACTTTTTATTCCGCGTTCAGACGAGCGTTTTCGGGAGGAAATCTGCGTGCATACGGTGGTGATGCAAAAGTGTGTGGAATTCAATTGGGTATGCATGCCAGGCGGATAGGTGGTGCTGTGATACATTAACACTATGTCCGCGTGGCTACCGGTAGCAAAAAAAAAAATTGTGTGGTCAGACGAAGAAGTTCACCTATTGCTTCAAACCATGTTAGACTACAAAGCAACGAAGGCGCAACAAGTTGTGGACTGGGAGTCCTGCCAAACAAAGTACACTGATATATGGACCGATGTGGCGTAAACATGTACACGACATCAGCAGATTTGACCAGAGTTTTGCGTCTTGGGCAGTGTAGACGAAAACGCTACAGCGGAACGTATTCAAGTTTTCCACTTTGGAGGGCAGTTTCAGTTTTGGGGATTTTTAAGCCCCCAAAACGTCACCGTCTAAACGAAAGGCACTTCCGATAAAATATTTTCTCGTTCTTGTGTAAACAGGCCCTCAGTTGGTAAAGAAGTTGCATTTTAAGGGGAGGCTTGGCAGTTTGTTCCCAGCTGCAACCAGTGCATGATGTAGTTGTGCTCTTTGGCAACAAACTTCTGCCATCATTTCTTGTAAGTGATGTGAATCTGGAGGTGAAATGTCCATATTACACCATTTTCTGATCTATGTTATAATGTTTTTTCCTCATCACAAACACACCTGGATAATTAGGATGTCTTCTTCCCTTAAGCTAAAAAGCACTCCACTTTCACTAGAATCATTTGGATCATTTCAGCTCTGGAATTTACTATCTCTACGCACAACTAAACAGCTAGAGCAGAGCATTTTGAGCTCTGAAAATGTAGACAAACTAATAAAGGTTTACTCAAACATGTGTGAAAGAAACAAAACACAACTCAAGGTATATTTTCGACGGGGTAACGACATTCTAGCATGTCTTAAAGTTCACAAGAGTCAATTTCACGTAGTATACGACAGTTTAAGAAATGATTTAAAAGGAGAACTACTCCCAGTGCCTCATCTTGCATAACAATTTGGTCATTTTAAGTTTACATGGACAGCTCATGCTTCTTTCAAAGGCTTGAACCAACTACTAAATCTCCATCGGCCCTGATTAACGATTGTCTGGAGGTGCTGGTATTTTGATAGTGAGCAATCAAATCAGAGAGAGCCATTTTGGGTTCTTTTCCAGCTGGTGTATTTGTAGGATCTGGCAACTCAATGCGAGAAGCTGATTTTGCAATCTTATGGATAATCAGTTTGAGAACTAACACATGTTTGAGTAACCCTTCATTATTAATACAGCTCTGCAAAATGATCAGTTTTTCTGATTTTACTACTTATAGGTATGTGTTTGGGCAAAAGGAACATTTTTGTTTGAGTCTATAAACTACTGACAACATTTCCCCCAAATTCCAAATAAAAATGTTACTGTTTAGAGCATTTATTTGGAGAAATTAACAAAAAAGATACATGTTTTCAGACCTCAAACAATGAAGAAACAAGATAAAATTCATTTTAAAACAACATAATACTAATGTTTACACTTAAGAAGAGTTCAGCAATCAATATTTGGCGCAATAACCCTTATTTTTAATCACAGCTTTCATGCGTTCACATTGTTCTTGGGTGACTTTATTCCACTCCTGGTGCAAGAACTGAAGTAGCTCAGCTTTGTGTTTGTGTTGGAATTCAACAGATGCTGGAATGGAATGGCTGTAATACATGTAGAGATGCTGATTTCAGGAAAAACAAACAAACAAACAAACAAAAAAACGCAGTGTTGTCTTATTTTTTTCCAGAGCTGTATATTTCCAAAACTCAAAATGCTCTGCTCTACCATGTGATGTCTTGAAGCAGAAGTTTTCAAGTAACAGCTACTTTTTTTTAACCTTTTGTTCAGTAGAGATAATAATAGATAATAAAGGGTCACTCCAACATGTGTGAATGAAAGAAAACACAACTCCAGGTATGTTTTTGATGAAGAAACAACATTATAACATCTCAAAATAGCATAATATGGACCTTTTCATTTATTGCATTGTGTCCATAAATAATAAATAGCAGGATAATAATGTTCTTAGCTTCAGTTGAACCCTCAGTTCCCACTCCATCACTCTCTTGTCCTCCACAGATGATACAGACAACACCTTCTCTATCCATATCAAATGTATTACCCTTGATTTGGCCGGCTGCCAGTCAACCATGTACACACTCCTGTCCTTGCTTTGCTATTTGACGTCCAAACAAAAGTGACAAATTCCCTCCGGAGTATTATCTTCTTCTTCTTATGCGTCGCCACAACTGCCTTTTATGAGCGCATTATGTTGTCTCACATGTATGCGCCTTGACGGAGTGGTGATGAATGAATTCGATATGGGAAATAGATGCGCTGAAATGTGGCAAGGACAACAAAGCAGGTCTGCAGACGTCCAATCATTCATAACAAGGTATGGTCCGATCCGTCATGTTGTCCAGGGGGGAGGATTGATTAGAAAAAGCAGATTATTGGAGCTGGAAATATGAGTACAGTGTGTTACAAATGTGCTCACTGTATCAGGGGCTGGGTGAAGGATGGCTGCTGGGAGCGGTGGAGAGGCATCCATCAGTTTTGTAAGTGGAATTTCAGGTTTAAAGATAGGAAAGTGACATAGAAACCTGCTACAAATAATGAAGTCTTGACTAGTTATCATTTTCTTGAACATTAAAGGTCCTATATTACACAAAATTGACTCTTGTGAGGTTTAGGCTATGTTTATATGAGGACGGTCTGAACAGAAGACGCAAAAGTGGTGTCACATCTTCACTTTTTATTCCGTGTTTAGACGAGTGTTTTCAGGAGGAAATCTGCGTGCATATGGTGACGCAAAAGTGTGTGGAATTCAATTGGGTATGCATGCCAGGCGGCTAGGTGGTGCTGTGATACATTATCACTATGTCCGTGCGCATGCGTAGAATCTTCCTTAATTTATTTACTTAATTTAATTGACTTACCTTTTTAATTTAATTTTTATTTAATTTATTTAACTTAATTTAAGATATAAAGATAAATATCCAGAAATGGTGATGTAAACGCTACATCAGAATTTTTGTGTCTTGGGCAGTGTAAACAAAAACTCGGTGGAGCGTAGTTTTCCACTTTGGAGGGCGGTTTCAGTTTTTTTTTCGCTTTTAAGCCCCCAAAACACCGTCACCGTCTAAACGAAAGGCACTTCTGATAAAATATTTTGTCGTTTTTACCCATAAGTGTTCTCTTGTAAACAGGCCCTAAAGTTGCGTTATACGGTTGTTATTTCATCACAAACATACCTGGACCTGTGTTTTGTTTCATTAACACATGTATGAGTAACCCTTTATTATTAATCTAATCTACAGTTTTAATTTGCATCCCCAAAGCTCAAAATGCTCTGTTCCACCTCGTGATGTCATGTAGTGGTAGTTTTCAAGTTAACAGCTACCTTTTTACCTTTTGTTCAGTAGAAATTGGAAATTCCAAGGCTGAAATCATCCTTATGATTCTAGTGAAGGCGTACGGAGTTGAAAACATAGCTTTTTTTTTTTTTTTATTTCAAAAATACAATGTAATATACAATGGTATGAACAATAATAATGCTCGAGGCTTAAGAGTTCATATTCATAGGGCTCAGCATGCGCACTTTCTGCATTATACAAATATATAGAAATTATCAATACATTTACAATTTATATTTCAAATTCCATACAAATTGGTTTTGTTTTCATGGCTTTTGGATTGGTGCAATACTTTAGAGAGTTTATATAAGAGGACAAGAGAGACTGAAATACAATAAATCTGGGGTTCTGCCTAGAAAATATAACGGAATGGATATGAAATTTTGATAAGATAAGGAGCCAGTTCAACACTTTTTTTTTTTGCAGGAAGACCCTTCTCAAAGACACCAAAAAGTACATGTTTTACATTCCTTTTTTTGTTGTTTTTTATTTCAAGAGACAATATAGAGACATTAAAGGTGTATTATGTGTAGATTACATAATAAATTAGATTTACAGAAAATTTACAGGAATAAATTAAATGCAGTAACATCGGTCCTTGTCCCTTTTGTTCTTTTGCATTTCAATTAACAACAAAAAACAATAACATGGATAAACAGTTCATTGTTCCATTTTAGTGTCAAACCAAAATTTCCTCCATTTCCAATATTCAAATCAAAGTTTATTCCAAAAAAAAAAAAAAAAAAGTCTCAATGTCTATTTCAATGTTGTTGTGTTGGGGGCTTTTTGTGGTTTTTTTCATGTTTTACATTCAGTTGTAGGTTTGTATCAAGCTTTCTATTCACAAACAGAAATATGACATTATAAAAGATTTGAGCGTAGTTGAAAACATAGCAGAGCACTTCCTGTATTACCACATGACATCAGAAGGTGGAACAGAGTGTTTTCTGTTTGAGAGAAAAACTCAGATTAACTTATTAGCCTTGTAAGCGACATCCACCGTAAGCGGATGTTTAAAAGTGAACAAGCTAATACAGCTAATGCGCGCGCAGTGATACGAGTCGAGAGAAAATAACCCCAATGCGAATTAGGCTGCTGAATTTACGCTGCTGGATTTTTCGTGGACAACTGTTTGTGACGCAAATATATCACTTTTGGTTAAAATGTTGTTTTGAGAAGAAAAATAAGCTTTATTAACTGTCCTGGCTAACTTACCGGAATTACGTTCATGAGCTACGTAACCGGAGGAGAACTAGGCCCAGATCACGCCGTCATGGGTAAGTCAGTGTTTATCTCAGGACACTGTTGAAGGGGAAGCCATACAGATTCACATAAAAAAACAACAACGCACTATCCCTTTAATACATCAACAAAATGAAGCAGGAAATTTAAACCTGAAAAGATTTGAAATTATTATGAAATTGTGTTAGAAAAACCTCCGACATCAAACTTCGTGATGGTTAGGGTCCGGCTCAGACTGACGCAGTGAGCTCACCTCTCCTTGACCTGGTTACATCAGTGTAGCTCTCCTCTTACTGCGTTTTCTATAATCACGTTATTGGAGCGAGCCCAGCCTCAGCCCCAGCCCCAGCCTCTGTCTCGGTCTCTGTACCAGGCCTGTGGAGGTGTGTGTCAGAAATGGTTCTTTTTTTCATGGGTCTGCTGAAGGAAATGAAATCTGCCCAGTTTCATAATCTCAACATTCACAATACGGTCTCTCCCAGCGCAAAAGACGTCCTTAAGGTGGGCCTTTAAAGGGCTCTTAAAGCTACAGTGGGTAATATTTTTGAAAGATAAAACGAGATTGGAAACTGAACGTTATGAGGATGTTGGTGATACGGGTTTAAAAATACAGTGGAGTATCTTTAGTTTTGTATTAGACTCAGAGGTGAAAAAAGTGAAAGGATAAAACAAAAAATACACAGTTTGTTGATTTTTTAAATGATTTTTACTGTACTTTTGCAACATTGCATCTTGTTTTACATGTATTAAGAAGTGAGTGAAACAGAGGGTTCCAATGATACAAATAGGTTTCTTTTTTTCAATCGTTTCATTATTTTATCCCATGTTTTTTCGACGTTGATTCTAATAGTGATTTTCTTTATTTCAGATGAGGAAGCTGCACCACTTTCTTATCCATTCATTCTGAACTACTGCAACAACTATCATCTATTTTCCAAAATCTGTTCAGTTTCAACACAACTTAATGACAAATTGTTAATTCTTTAGCATTCATTTTTCAAAGTGCAGTCACCTCCGTGTTTTCTTTTTTTTCCCACAGACTGCTTTCCTACCGCTTTGCCTTGGTCCAGGTCATGTTTTCTTAGTGAGGTCCGGTCAACAAGTTTAGACTCTCCCCCTCCCTCTCTTTCTCTCACTCGTTCCATCTCTCTCCCTTTCTGCCTTTGTTGTAATCATTCCATCTTGTTTCTCTCCGTCTGTCCAAATCTCCCCCTCTCGCTTTTTCACTCTCACTGCCTCCGCTCTCTCTTTCTTACTCTCTTTCTTTCACTCTTACTCTGTCTCATACTCTCTCACCCTTTCTTTCCTCCTCTCTCTTACTCTTTTCTCTCTTTCTCTCCCTCTCCCTCTTTCCCCTTCTCTCTTTTTCTCACTCTTTCCCCTTCTCTCTTACTCTTTTCTCTCTTTTTCTCACTGACTCATTCCCCTTTTCTCTTTCTCTCCCTCTTTCCCCTTCTCTCTTGTTCTCACTCTCTTTCCCCTTCTCTCTATTACTCTTTTCTTTTTCTCTCACTCCCTCTTACTCCCTCTTTCTCTCTTCTTACCCTCTCTCTCTTATTCTCTCTTACTGTCTCCTACTCTTTACCTCTTTTACAATATCTCTCCTTTCCCCCATCTCTCACCATTTCTCTCTCTTCCTCTCCCTCTTTCTCCATCCCCTCTCCCTCTTTCTCCATCTCTCACTATCTTTCCTCTTCTCTCTTACCATTTTCTTTCTTTTTCTCTCACTCTTTTTCTCTCACTCTTTTTCTCTCACTGTCTCGTTCCCCTTCTCTTACTCTTTCTCTCCCTCTTTCCCCTTCTCTCTTTCTCACTCTCTTTCCCCTTCTCTCTATTACTCTTTTCTTTTTCTCTCACTCCCTCTCTTACTCCCTCTTTCTCCCCCTTTCTCTCTCTTACCCTCTCTCTCTTGTTCTCTCTTACTCTGTCTCTTACTCCACCTCTTTTACAATATCTCTCCTTTCCCCATCTCTCACCATTTCTCTCTCTCTCTTCCTCTCCCTCTTTCTCCTCTCACTATCTTTACCCTTCTCCCTTACTCGTTTCTTTCTTTTTCTCTCGCTCTCTTTTTCTCTCACTCTCTTTCCCCTTCTCTCTCTTATTCTTTTCTTTCTTTTTCTCTCACTCTCTCTCTTTCTCTCTCTCTCTCTCTCTCTCTTACTGTCTCTTTCTTCTCCTCTCTCTCTTGTTCTCTTCCTCCGTCTCTTACTCTCTACCTCTTACAATATCTTTCTTTTCCCCATCTCTCACCATTTCTCTCTCTCTCTTCCTCTCCCTCTTTCTCCTCTCACTATCTTTACCCTTCTCCCTTACTCGTTTCTTTCTTTTTCTCTCGCTCTCTTTTTCTCTCACTCTCTTTCCCCTTCTCTCTCTTATTCTTTTCTTTCTTTTTCTCTCACTCTCTCTCTTTCTCTCTCTCTCTCTCTCTCTCTTACTGTCTCTTTCTTACCCTCTCTCTCTTGTTCTCTCTTACTCTGTCTCTTACTCCACCTCTTTTACAATATCTCTCCTTTCCCCATCTCTCACCATTTTCTCTCTCTCTCTTCCTCTCCCTCTTTCTCCTCTCACTATCTTTACCCTTCTCCCTTACTCGTTTCTTTCTTTTTCTCTCGCTCTCTTTTTCTCTCACTCTCTTTCCCCTTCTCTCTCTTATTCTTTTCTTTCTTTTTCTCTCACTCTCTCTCTCTCTCTCTCTCTCTCTCTCTCTCTCTTACTGTCTCTTTCTTATCCTCTCGCTCTTGTTCTCTTACTCTGTCTCTTACTCTCTACCTCTTACAATATCTTTCCTTTCCCCATCTCTCTTACCATTTCTTTCCATCTCTCTCTCTTTCCCCTTCTCTTTTTCTCTCACTCTTTCCCCCTTTCTCTTTTCTCTCACTCTTGCTCTCTTACTCTGTCTCTTTGCCCCTTCTCTCTCATAATTTCTCTCTCTTTCCCCTTCTCTCTTTATCTCTCACTACCTTTCCCCTTCTCTCTCTTACTCTTTTCTTTTTTCTCTCTCTCTATCTCTTGTTCGCTTACGCTGTCTCTTACTCTACCTCTCTTACAATATCTCTCCTCTCTCCCATCTTTCCCTCTCTCTCTCTCCCCCTCCCTCTCTCTCGGTCTTTACATAACCTTGTCGTCACCTTCTGTGTTTCTGTGTGCATGAGCTCAGAGTTGAAGGCCCTGGTCGTTTTCACACTCGTCACATGTTTTCAAGTTAAAACTGCTCCAGCTGATCTGAACCCGAGTTCAGTCACAAGCCACTCTCATAAAGGAGCGCTGTGGTGATGTAATCACTTTCATATGACCATATTTTCATCCACTTTTCCAAACCACAAAAAAATTCAAACTCCAACACAATAATATCACAAGAGGAACAGTAATGTGACTTGAATTACAAATATGTATGAGTGTACTCCATATCCATTAGTACAATATTCACAAGGTTTCTGAAGGGTATTTTTTGGATATGTTATTTGTACACATTGAAACTGAACATATTTAAAGGTGTTCTATGTAACTTTACTGAGAGATATTCTGCTACCCGCTTGTCTCCATGGTGATGTTATTTTTTTTGCCAGGAAATGTTCCACAGTATGCGATTAAACTCCACTGAACTCCATGAATTGTGCTTCCAGGTCAAGTTCGGTGAAGAGGTGACCCCCACTCACAATATGAATGTATGTTTTGCATGTTTTTGTAAGTTTTTAGTAACATATCCTCCTAATGCCATACTGAGGTAACCTGGAATCTGACTGGACAAAGTATCACGAGACGAAAATTCAAACTTGTGTCACATGCGCATTCACTTCAAAGTCCTCCACAACCAGGCCCTGTCCAACCTCAGACCTGCTGCTCCTCCAGAATCCATCTTGCTCACTCTGCTCCTTTGACAGCAACCTCCTCTCTCTGCTCCTGCCTCTGCTTCTGCCTCACCCTCTGGAAGTCTCCACCTCAGCAAAGACTAGACTGAACTCTCCACCGTGCTGAAAACCTTCTATTAAGGCTGTGTCCCACTATTCTGTCTTACCCCTTCCCCTTTATCTACGTCTTTGTCTTGCCCCTCGATACAGAGCTGAGCGGGCTCGGGGTACGAATGTTCCCCTAAGAAATAGGACATCACTCGATTACCGTTTGCGTCATCATCCCTTGCCATGTCAAGGATTATCGGGTACCTCAGCTCAACAGAAAACTAGCTTGTTTATACATGAAAGTTCGATGAAAACGATAACGTCGGCTAAACAGACATCACTACAATTAAAACCAAGTTGGCTTTTTGTACTTAACGAGCTCCCGTCGTATGTCGAGCATTATGGGAAACCGAGGCTTACGAAACGAAACTTACGAGGCTTACTTACGTTTTGCATGAAGAGCAGTCACAACTTGATGCGCGCACATGAGCGCTGTCCTCCGTAGCCGTCTTGCCCTGTGTCTTCGTCGTTTGGAAATTGATTGTAAAATAGTGTAAACCTCACGATGCTGCTCAAACATTTGTGCGAACTGTAAAAACTGAGCAAACCATATCGCTATGACTACATTGAAAACAGCACATAACGCCATGACTCTCCTCCTTCACGCGTTTGGACATGGCTCATTTCTGTCCAATGGCTGAGCGACCTCAGCACACGTGGTTTTGTTTACAGATGGTGGTCCACTTAGAAAAAAAGTGCAGTGTGAAAGCGAACCTCACCAAAAAAATAAATAAATTTAAAAAATGTGGTCCGGACCAAAGCAAGTGAACTATTGGATTTTCCTGGTGTGAAAACAACCTTAATCGATAATTGCAACTACTGAAAATACATTTACGAGACTCCTTGGCTGGTCGATGTGACGCTGCCATCCTGATCCCAAAACTTGCCTGAGCTTGTAGGCGTACCCCTTCGTTCCAAGTCTTGTCGACAGCTTACTTTGTTTCAAGGGGTATGTAGCCCTCGGTCGTGGCCTTAGCCCTTCATCAAAATTAAAATCGGGACATCACTTGCCCTCACATGAACGCGCAAAACCAAGGGGTAGGGGTAAGATGAAGGGGACGCACCCTTAGAACCACTTTTAATGTCTAACCTGCGTTTAAATCATGCCAATATTTGGTCTCATTACATTTAAAAAAAAAATTCTAGTCTTCGTACAGCATCTTTGAGTGTTTAGAAAAGCACTATAAATAAATTGTATTATTATTATTATTACATCCACTATAATAGCCCATATTTTTGTCTAAAATAGGCTGAAGTACATCTGTTGTGTCGTTTGCTTTGGTTAATTTGCGCGTTTTGTCTTGGGCTTCCATGCAAACCCCAAAGCTCATTTACAAACAAATGGAAAATACCATCGCTCATTTTGAAAAACTGGGGCATATGAAATTTTCCAGCATTTCAGATACACTCACTTTTCGCTTTTGATCGATAAAACTGACATTGAGAAGGATTATCAAAACTACACTCAAACATGTAGTGTATTGCAACAAAACCCTCTTTTCAAAAAGTTACTCAGGCAAATGTAACTTGTTGAAAAAACCTGTTTTGTGGTCTGTCCGGAGAGGGTAAAATGGGTCAGCTGTAGCAATGGGACAGCGTCTGTTAATTTGGCCCATTGATTGAACTCAACCTCAACTTTGTGCTAACCAGCGCAGAGCAGCCGAAGACACGCAGAGAAGATCGAACAGAGATGATGTACTTATATGCCTGACTTGGTCCATTTATTCTGGTCCAGATATAGCCCAGTCACCTGAATCCATGAGTGTTCCCCAGCACTGGCGGATATAAAACCGTTCAAAAGCAGTTTGAGTCATGTTCTTTGTTTACAAGAGCGCTTTAAGCCAGAATTGGTGATCATGTGGGTTTGTTTTTACTGCTCGTGTACTTCCTCTTAAGTGAGATTTCCAAAGAAGTGATCTGTACAAGTTGGGAAACATAAAACTAGCAGATTGGAGCAAAAATAAACATTACAGTAAATGCATACCAAAATAAAAGTGGTGCGCTTTTCGTAACTTTTCTGCCTGTTGCCATAGGGATGTTATTTCTTTTCTTTATATATACTCAACAAAAATATAAACGCAACACTTTTGTTTTTGCTCCCATTTTTCCTGAGATGGACCCAAAGATCCAAAATTCACACCAGATACACAACACTACCATTTCTCTCAAACATTGTTCACAAATCTGTCCAAATGTGTGACAGCGAGCACCTCTGCCCCGCCGAGACAATCCACCCCACCTCACAGGCGCGCCACATCAAGATGCCGATCCGACACCATGACCAGTGCACAGGTGCGCCCCAGACTGCCCACAATAAAAGGCCACCCCGAAATGTGCATTTTTTTTTTTTTTGCTTTATTGGGGGTCTGGGGACTCAGAACCAGTCAGTATCTGGTGTGACCACCATTTGCCTCATGCAGTGCAACACATCTTCTTCGCATAGAGTTTATCAGATTGTCAATTGTGGCCTGTGGAATGTTGGGCCACTCCTCTATATAATTTATTATTTTATTTAATAGGGGCAGTGCATATTAATGAACATCTAGTTGCAACATTGCAGTGTAAATATGCCAGATTATAGCAAAAATGCTAATTTTCCATGCTAATGTCCAAAAGTCTGGTTTTCCTTTAGCCTCACGGTTCCCCTGGGGTCTGTGTGGGGCCTCACAGTTCCCCTGGGGTCTGTGTGGGGCCTCACAGTTCCCCTGGGGTCTGTGTGGGGCCTCACAGTTTTCCTGGGGTGTGTGTGGAGCCTCACAGTTTTCCCGGGGTGTGTGTGGAGCCTCACAGTTTTCCCGGAGTCTGTGTGGGGCCTCACAGTTTTCCCGGGGTCTGTGTGGGGCCTCACAGTTCCCCTGGGGTCTGTGTGGGGCCTCACAGTTCCCCTGGGGTCTGTGTGGGGCCTCACAGTTTTCCCGGGGTCTGTGTGGGGCCTCACAGTTCCCCTGGGGTCTGTGTGGGGCCTCACAGTTCCCCTGGGGTCTGTGTGGGGCATCACAGTTTTCCCGGGGTGTGTGTGGGGGCCTCACAGTTCCCCCGGGCTGTGGCCCTAGTTCCCATCCCACTGACAGTCTTTGTTTCAATAAAATTCTGTAGCGGAGGGGAGCAAGTCCATGCAAAACTTTATATATAAATCATCCATATTTGAAATGAACAAAATGATTAAAATTAAGCAAGTTGTACTTGTCTAAAATAGTGCAGTGGTGAAATGAGAATGGTTTCTTCCCAGTATATTCACGGCTTTTTAAAAAAGTGATTCAACTGGTTTGAATCAAATGTTAGAAATATTGTACAATATGATTTTAAACTATCCTGCTTTTTTCCCCAATTACAGGTATTTTTATATCTTAAAAATAACTGAAAAAACATGCATTCTTGACGTGAGTGGGCTCGTCTCTCCACAGATCTGATCTTTTCCTGGTTGTATCACCTGTTTGACCCCATGTAGATTATAAGTGTAATGTCATAATGGAAGAATCTAGACGAAGCAATCTCTCTGCAGACAGGCAAGACCAGAAAAGTTACATAATGCAACTTTAAATGATTTAGAAAAAGTTGAAATAAACAATAAAAAGCGTACTTAAGTTTATTTCCCATTTTACCTATCTGTTACCTATGTCTTGTTAGCCACCTGTTTTTCCTTCTTCTTCTACTCTTATTTTAACAACACTCAACAATCCCCTACCATCCATTCTTCATCTAAGCAGCAAAATCCTCAGCCTCCTCAGCC
The DNA here is from genome assembly GCA_036785185.1 of Paratrypauchen microcephalus. NCBI lineage: Eukaryota > Metazoa > Chordata > Actinopteri > Gobiiformes > Gobiidae > Paratrypauchen > Paratrypauchen microcephalus. Next base: position 1,269,870 of record JAVJIX010000086.1, read on the forward strand.
TTCCTATCCGCTCCACTTCAACTTAGAGATGGTCCAGTGTGGATTTTTTGAGCCGAAACCAATAATATCATATCTGACCTGCTGTTTTGGCCAATAACAACGATACTGTAGCTTTTAAAAGTGTGATAAGTTCAAATGAAGTTAAGATCTCATATTAACTTTTCACTTAAAGAGCCCATATTATACTATTTTCTATGTTATAATGTTGTTTCCTCCTCAAACATGTTTAGGACGTACAGCTCTGGAAAAAAAAATAAGACACCACTGCAAAATTATCAGTTTTTCTGATTTTACTACTTATAAGTATGTGTTTGGGCAAAAGGAACATTTTTGTTTGAGTCTATAAACTACTGACAACATTTCCCCCAAATTCCAAATAAAATATTATCGTTTAGAGCATTTATTTGCATAAAATGATAAATGGTCAAAATAACAAAAAAGATACAATGTTTTCAGACCTGTTTGTGTTGGAATTCAACAGACGCTGGAATGGAATGGCTGTAATACATGTAGAGATGCTGATTTCAGAAAAAAAAAAAATGCAGTGGTCTCTTATTTTTTTTCCAGAGCTGTATATTCTGGATATTAAGGATTGAGTTCTTCTCTCAAACCTTGTGATGTCATGAAGCACATTTTGAGGTTTGGAGATGTAGAACGACTAATAATGCAAAATCACTCAAACGTGTGAATGAAACAAAACACAACTCCAGGTTTGTTTTTGAGGAGATAACATTATAACACGGCTTAAAGCTCACAAGAGTCAATTTAGCTTAATATAAGACCTTTAAAAATAATGCCAAATAGATACAAACATCCTCCAAACCCTTGTACTTTTCAGTTTCTTGCTATTGTATCCAGTTTGTACTATCAGCTACCCAAATCTGAATTTGTGCTGGACTTTGCAAAACCTCTATCCCACGGGAGAACTGCCTCTTCCCATTAACTCTCCCAAACGCTGGCCTCTTTCTTATTCCTATTTCCCCCATTTCCAAAGATATGCATTTCTAAACATTGTATAAGCTTTGTGCATTATTCATCGAGCTTATTAGAAGAGGTGGACTTTGGCTTATTGCAAATCAGAGGAACAAATATTATCCCATAACATTAGCATACGAATGAGTAAGCTTTTCGTTCACATTTGACTCTGTGAACGTGGCCCTGAAGCCAAGTAGCGCTACATTGCTAATACAAACAATATAGGGTGAAATTAAAATTGCATGACACCCACATGTTGGGTTTGTTTGGTCTTGGGACAATATCCGGTATTATGTAGTCATGTGCAAGAGGCTTTTGTAATACATGTCAATAGCTTTGTCTGTATTTGCTTGGAAAATAGCATAATTAACCTTGCTAATGTAGAAGTGTCTGTGCAGTATCCCTGGTATGCTGAAAATGCATTGACGACACACAGTACGTGGCTGTGACGGTACGTTTCTAGTTTCTACAGGCGTATCTTGCAAAAAAGCAGATTTCCAGATCCAACAGTGGCAGACAGAGCTGGGAAAGAATTGAAAAACAGATATTAATCAATGCTAAAACTAGTATAGAAACTAGATACTCTTTGAGCAGGTTTCGATACTAAACAAGTCACATTCACAGGACAGAAATGAACCTTTCCTGAAGCTTTAGAATGATTTGATTTCTGGAGAACTGGGTTTGAATTAACCTGGGAAATCCCAGGCTGCTTTGCACGATCGTTCCGATCTGAAAGACAGCCTGGCAACGAGGCTAAGCAAGGGATCCAATCAGAGAGCGGGGAGGGGGTCGCGTAGTACGTTTGACGCGTACTACGCGACAAACGGAAGCGAGTCCACCTTCTCTCATATTTATCTTACACAAACGGCTGTAATCGTTCGGTGCCATTGTTTAATCGTATTTTTGTTTTGCCTTCTGTTTTTGCGGAGATTGGGGAAAATGGCTGCATTTCCTTCTCTTCTCCCCAGTCGTCGCTCTAACTACGTCATCGTGTACAACTGACATGATTGGCTATGGGCTACGTATACGCCAAATGATATACATTTGTAACGCCCAATAAACGGCCGTTGGCAATTGTAAACCACACCTCCGCTACGAGATATTCAGTAGGTGCCCCCCAGACCATATATCACTTGTGATATGGTCTGGTGTAAACCAGGCAAGGTTTGAATAGGGCCCAGGAGAGATCGCTAGATTACTCAATGTCATACTGTGGAACATTCCAGGTAGAGCAATGACGTATCCATAGAAACAAGCAGGTGATGGACCCTCTACCGAAAAGTTACACAATGCACCCGTTACAACCAGTTCGACTAGGGAGGAGAGAAGAAACAATAACAACAACAACAATAACAAAACAGATGTATAAGCTTAACTAAAAAAAAATTATTTATTGACAGAAAAAAATGTGGTGAAAAATATTTAAAAAAATAGGTTTTATAACAAAAAATAACAAATTAGAAGGAAAGCTAATAATCAACTGTCTTAACATAATAACAAATTGTGTCTCAAGGAAAAAACAAAGTCGTAGCTGTGTGACAACTCAAAATGAGACAGAACAGAACAGAACGGAACAAGGTTAAATCCTGTCGCCCCGAGTCGGCGGCCCATCAGCTGTTTCAGAACAAGTATAAGAACCCAGAGATTAGTATACGCCCACGGACCACTATGGAACCTACCTGGACCACTGCGATTACAGATATAAAAGAAAGTACTAGGATTTAATGTTGAAAATCACATTCTGAGTGTTTTGTTGTTTTTATTACCACCCTGGTATCAGAATCAGTGTTGAGTATCAAGTCTATTCCTTAGTATCGAAATTGAGTTTTAAATGTGAGTATCGTGACAACACTAGTAACTGTGCCCCTGTTAGTGAAATTGACTATATCCTCCTGAACCCCGGCCTGATAATTTGTGTCCTTTATAGTGGACATTGAGTTAATCGGTCTATCTTTTAAGTGTTTTGAGATAGACTCTAGTTTGTGGCTGTGCTATGATTAAAAAATAAAGACTCTAAAAACTTTTTGAGGAGACTGTAGAAGCTTGTCAGAGATGTTGGTCATTAGGTCATTAGGTTGTTAACTTCATGTGGATTTAACACTATTACAGTCCATTACAGAGGACATGTTACAACATTATGAATAAAAATAGGTGTTCATTTAGCTCCAAATACAAAAAAAATACAGTGGTCCCTCGTTTATCGCTGTGGTTACGTTCTAAAAATAACCTGCAATAGTCGAAATCCGCGAAGGACACAGCTTTATATTTTACAATTATTCTACATGTTACCACACACATTATACACTTTTCTCAGACTGGCATTAGCATTTTCTCACATTTCTCTTTCGTTTAAACAGACAAAATTTCGTAGATTTTCAACTATAAACTCCGGCGTGTATTTCACAGTTCCTCTGACCGTGCCTCTTTGTTCTAGCGCCGCTCCGCCTCGGTGCAGACGTCTTTTCCCGAGTGAAGAACATGGTTATGGGTAGTTGTTGATGCTCTTTTTTCTTATAAACAGACATGCCACCTTCGAATATATTTCAGAACTTTTTGTCGACATTGTGGGTTTTGTCGGGGAGAAAACTTGCGAACATACAGCACTTCAGAGTCACACTGCGAGCGATCGAACATTTATATAAATCTGGCAAACTGAATGATTCTGTACAGGAGACATGGCACAGAGGAGAATGACGGACAAATCGGCAAAGGTCTACAGTCCCTTAGCCAATCAGGACCCAGAACACAATGCACGTTGATGCACTATAAAAAAAAAAATTGGAATAAAAAAATTCACGAAACAGCGAGGCCGCGAAAGGTGAACTGCGTTATAGTGAGTGACCACTGTATACTTTTTTTTTTTCAGATGAAATAATACTAATACAACACATTCATCAAAGCAATTCAGATTAATACTGTATGTTGTCTTGTGGGACTCAGTGGCTAGAACACTCACCCACCAACCCAAATCTCAGCTGTTAAAGGAAAATTAAGGTTTTTTTTTACAATCTGAGCCTTCTTTCGGCAATAAAACAAGTAGTTTTACTCACCCATAGCAGTTTGGTGTCGATTGGAGCAGTATCGCAGAACTTATGTTGTAGCCGTTCTGTTCTACTAATGATCCCGTATCCGTTAGCGTGAGTGCTCAGGGCACTGATTTGCGGTGTCCAAATAACACAAACTTTAGCACTTTTCAAATCACAGAAGATCGCTGTGTCAGGGTAGACTTTTAGTAGATTCCAAAACGGCCTGAAACCCGATATCGCAACAGAAAAGTAAAGTTCAGAGCGGTGTTAGCTTCTTTCGGACTAGCGGTGTTTACAAAACAGCTGAGTTCACGCATGCGCACTGTCCTCTCTGATGACGTCATCAAATGAAACTATAGCTGGATATCGGGTTTCAGGCCGTTTTGGAATCCACTAAAAGTCTACCCTGACACAGCGATCTTCTGTGATTTGAAAAGTGCTAAAGTTTGTGTTATTTGGACACCGCAAAGTAATGCCCCGAGCACTCACGCTAATGGATACGGGATCATTGGTAGAACAGAACGGCTACAACATAAGTTCTGCGATACTGCTCCAATTGACACCAAACTGCTATGGGTGAGTAAAACTACTTGTTTTATTGCCGAAAGAAGGCTCAGATTGTAAAAAAAAAAAACGTTAATTTTCCTTTAAATTCCAGCTCAGTCCGAGTTCTGCTATTGAGTCCTTTGGCAAGACACTTCACCTTCCGTACCTTAGTCTAAAAGTGGTGTGGGTGATTAATGGTGCAGCCTGCATGGTTTTGTTTTATATTCTGTGAGTTTATCCCAAAACCGAGCAGGGTCTGAATTAATAATGCAGCTATAACTACAGAGGAGCGCTATGAGAGAGGGAGAGAACGATAGACAGAATCAAAGAAGTCTAGAAGAAAGAGGGAGATGAGGATGAGAGCGTAATTCTCTGTGTACTATCTCAGCTTTTCTAAAACGTTTATTTCCTCCCTTTCAACATCTTATTTTTATATTAAATTCTGACTAATTATAATTTTAAAGCACCCATATTACACAATATATATGTTCTAATGTTGTTTCCTTATGATAAAAGAAGAAATTCAATTTGTCAACTGGACAAAGTTTGTTTGGTCGAAAACGTTTCGCCGCTCATCCGAGAGGCTTCGTCAGCTCAGAGCTGATTTGTTTAACACACAAATCCTGCATATTTAACCTGAGATCTTCTCTCAAACTGAAAACACTGATTCTGATGTGTTGATGAGTGATGTAGTAATACAGGAAGTGCTCCATTGTGTTTTTAAACTCCACACATCTTCACTAGGCTCATTTGGATCACTTCAGACCTGGCATTTCCCATCTCTGCTGAATTAAAGACAAATGGTAGCTCTTAACTTGAAAACTACTGATTTTGAGCTTTGGAGAAGTACTGTTTGGTTCCTCAAACATGTGAATAAAAGAAAACACAACTCCAGGTATGATTTTGATGAGATAACAACATGCTAACATGGCTTAAAGCTCACAAGAGTCAAATTTGTGTAATATAGGACCTTTAAATGTTTACCAACCTGCACTGCACAAATCAAAGCTCTAACCTCACATCACTCCTGTTTACGTGTCCATATTGTACATTGACATATATTTTCATTTTCGTGAACACAAATTGCCACTGGGGCGTTGCTTTGCTAACACAGTGCAAGCTAATGAGGAGCTATCCTGGCTCCAGCAGCTTGGTCCCTGCAGCAGTCTGGAGCAGTTCTCCCCGATGAAGATGTTTCCAGCTCTGGGTCCCAATTAGCCACAGGGAACTCCAGAGCACCACACTTTTTCATTCATTATGGAAAAGCACAAGTACAAATTATTCACAAGCCAAGGGAGAGGCGGGACCAATGGGTACAAATTGGTTCTACAGACAGAATATGTAGTTGTGAAAGCTGGTTTACTGTAGTGCTGTAAACTGAGTACAGATGTTCATCAACAGAGGACTCTTGTGAGCTTTATAATCAACATTAGGGCTATTAAGTGTTACATTAAAGATTTGGTGATCTAATAAATAAGATTTTTTTTTTTTTTTTATCAACTTAAACTGGTGAAAAACATGGATGAATAATTTAAGAAATGGGCAAGATTCACAAATTAGATTAGACAGATAGATGATAGATAGATAGATTATTGATAGATACAGTAGATAGATGATAGATAATAGATAGATAATAGATAGATGATAGATAGATAGATGATAGATAGATGATAGATAAATGATAGATAGATGATAGATAGATGATAGATAGATGATAGATAGATGATAGATAAATGATAGATAAATGATAGATAGATAAATGATAGATAAATGATAGATAGATAAATGATAGATAAATGATAGATAGATAAATGATAGATAAATGATAGATAAATGATAAATGATAGATAGATAAATGATAGATAAATGATAAATGATAGATAGCTAGATAGATAGCTAGATAGCTAGATAGATAGATAGATAAATAGATAAATAGATAAATAGATGTATAGATATATAGATAGATATTCATTTTTCAGGCAGCACAATGATTATATTATTATTATTATTACTATTAATAATAATAATAATAATAATAATAATAATAATAATAATAATAATAATAATAATAATAATAATAATAATAATAATAAATAATGTAATAATCAAAAGAAATAATACATTTTGTATAATCTTGAATTTTATAGGGAAAAAAATACAATATTTTAGCATATTTTTTATTGTTTTTACTATATTTTAAATAATCAATAATAATGATTTAATGTTGTTTTTATTTATTTTGCCATTTTGCAGTTTCCTACAGTACAGATATTTATTTTTAGAAAAATTGAAAAAAAAATGTTGTCAGCATGTTAAAATTTGAATGTTAATTTATTTATATTTCATTCATGCATTCATTTTTGCTGCAAGCTCTGATCTCAAATCTTCAACCGCTCCCCTAAATCCTGCAGTATTCACCCCATGTACATCTGTTTGTGTTGTTCACTATCCACTAGGGATGCAACAATATTCAATATAATATTGAATCATTCGATACTGGTCTCACGATTTGATATACGTGTTCAGTCGATACGCACACGTCCCTTCATCCACTCTGTGTTGTCATTTATTTTGGTCCGAAAGGTTAAGGTGGTGTCCTCCTCAGATGCAGCAAGAAAACCGCTCCATAGGGACTTTCAGCTGAAATATTCTAACAGAGGTGGATTTTATCTTTCAGTCACTTTTTATTTAACATTGATAGACCGAGGAATGACAAAGATATGAACTTTTAAATAACATCGACTTTAATCAAATGCGCTCGTATGCACCTGCGACGTGACCCGAGATATACGCAATCTTTTTCTCAGACTTTATCTCATAAGTTTTACTCAGAAAAATGGTTATTTCTATTGAATTCAACATATTTGGAGTGTCCAGAAAGAGGATGTAGAGTGCAGTGTGTCTGTTAAGAGCACAGACTGTAGCAGGGCAGTGTGGGAGGAACTACTGTCTGTCGCTGCTGGAGGAGGAAGAGCAGCGCCAACACAGACATGTGCACACAGTGAGACGACTCAGGAGAGAGAAATCATCAAATCATCATCAAAAAAGGAAAAGCCTCATAGTGTAACACCCCTGCTACTCTATATTAAGATTAGACCGGCTATATTATAAAATATACAATAGCCTGAGAAAGTGCTATTCTTATTTTCAAAGCTTTAAAGGTCCCATGGCATGAAATTTTCACTTTCTGAGGTTTTTGAACGTTAATGTGAGCTCCCCTACACTGTTTAGCCCCCCATGGTTAAAAGTTGCGAAATGTCTAAACTGAGCATTTGCGATCCTTTTCTGCGTTACAAAAAATTGGAGCTCAAATGGGCGATTTTGAACAAGGCACCTTATTGACGTCAGATTGAAAAAAGAAATACAAATACAGTTCCACCCCCGTCTGTCTGTACTCAGCGTCTCTGTAAATCACGCCCAGAGAGTTTGGACCGCGAATGCGCTAGGCAATGCGAAATGCGTTTTTTTATTTGCCTGGAGGCACGTTTGAGTGTTTCTAGGCTCGGAAGTCCTTTATCTGAGCCTCTGGACCTTTGAACAGCAGTGGTTTAATTTTATTTTCTGTGGAAATGTGTTTATTTTTCAATGGAACGCTTCAAATCTCTCCCCCCGTGCAAAAACACGGAAATGGATCAGCTGAGAGCTGCTCCGGGAGAGCGGAGAGTTTGGCCACGCCCCCACCCTCTACTATAGGCCAGCTCTTTTCTCCTCATTTGCATTCAAGCAACAACGCCCATTATAGAGTGTTCAGAGTCTCTTGTCTCTGTTTCTCATGCACTGAGTGTTGATTTTGAAGAAGGATTCATTTACAGTATTAGGGAACCATTAAGGAGCCATATAAAAGCATCAAGAAGTACCATGTCATGGGATCTTTAAATCATTGAACCAAATGAACTAAATACTTCACATATAAACTATCAGTAGTTGTGCTGTAATGGATTATACAGCTCTGGAAAAAATAAGAGACCACAGCAAAATGATCAGTTTTTCTGATTTTACTACTTATAAGTATGTGTTTGGGCTAGTGCTGTCAGGTGATTTAAAAATTTTACATTTTAAGAGTGTGAGAGAGAGGGAGATTGTGAGTGAGCGATTGAGCGAACAAACGAACCCACTTTGTGATTGAGTTTGTCAGTTTTCAAGTGGTCGCTTTGCTCATTCGTTTCCCAAATTCTGCAAGCGTGGTTTAGTGGTTTGGTGGTTTGGTGGTTTGTTGGTTTGTTGAAGTGCGCTCACGCTCGTTCTATCACCAGTAATGATGGAACTTGTTCGGACGTGTTTATTGTTCAAATGATCCATCAGGCTGGAGCAGCTTTGGTGATCAGAAAATTCTTTTTGACAAAAGCTCAAAATCAGCGCGTTCTTGTTGACAGTCCCGTCTTCGTTCTTTTTATATAAACTTGCCGTTCATAGGCCCTGGCAGCGATTTCCTCGTCGCACACCAAATTTAAAATGCACGCGCATTGAATTCCCACTCATAATTAATTGTGTTAATTTTTATAACACATTATTTATTTTTTTTTCCCCATTGCATTTATATAGCGCCTTTCATGATATGCCTTGTCATCCCAAAGCGCTCCACAGTTCACCGTTCATTCACTCCACACTTGGTGGTGGTAAGCTACCTTCTGTAGCCACAGCTGCCCTGGGGCAGACTGACGGAAGCGAGGCTGCCAATCTGCGCCATCGGCCTCTCCGACCACCTCCAACACTCACGCACTCTCCACTTTCATACTAGGGAATGTGGGTGAAGTGTCTTGCCTAAGGACACAGCGACAGTTTTTTGCAACTGGCGCCCCACTGTGGCACCTGGAATTCCCAGTGGTCTCCCATCCAAGTACTAACCAGGCCCTGCCTTGCTGAGCTTCTGAGATCTGACGGGATCAGGCTTTGACAGGCAGGTATGGCCACCAATTTGCAGTGTAATTAATTTATCTAATTAATGAGTTAAACTGACAGCCCTAGTTTGGGCAAAAGGAACATTTTAGTTTGAGTCTATAAACCACTCACAACATTTCCCCCAAATTCCAAATAAAAATATTATCGTTTAGAGCATTTATTTGCAGAAAATGACAAATGGTCAAAATAACAAAAAAGATACATGTTTTCAGACCTCAAACAATGCAAAGAAACAAGATCAAATTCATTTTAAAATCACATAATACTAATGTTTACACTTAAGAAGAGTTCAGAAATGAATATTTGGTGCAATAACCCTTATTTTTAATCACAGCTTTCATGCGTCTTGGCATGCTCTCCACAAGTCTTTCACATTGTTCTTGGGTGACTTTATTCCGCTCCTGGTGCAAGAACTGAAGTAGCTCGGCTTTGTGTTTGTGTTGGAATTCAACAGACGCTGGAATGGAATGGCTGTAATACATGTAGAGATGCTGATTTCAGAAAAAAGTGGTCGGTGGTCTCTTATTTTTTTCCAGAGCTGTACGTAATGCATGTATTGTTTCATTAATATCATAGTGTTATTATATCATCGTCTTAAACGCATCAAAATCAAATCAATATTGTGACCCGTGTATGGAGATGCGTATCGTATTGTGGGAAAACCGTATCGTTGCATCCCTACTATCACTATCTACACACTAAATGCGTGGCTCTTGACACGTAGTCGGGGAGTATTTCAAAAGTTATTAGTAGAATTTGAAAATCAATTGAGACAGGAAGTCCGGCCTGTGTGTGCAGAGACTAAAATAACTAAAGTAGTGCTCTTCGCTCTTCTCTGGACAATGTGGAGCCGCAGACAGAACTGGAGCTGATGAGGAGGCAAAAGCAGCACAGGAAGTGTCTGCGAGGTGCTGACCTGTTTACACTGCGCAAGTTTGTACAATGCAAATGCTGAACTTAAAATAGCTCTTATGGACCAGCTCAGATCTGCGGAGGGCTGTGCTAGTATAAGAAATGCACAAAGCAAAAACTGAACGACTGTTTTAAAACTTTTATTTAACTGGTGCAACAGTGAAATCCTATTACTTTAGACCCATAGAAACACATATATTAAAATATATTTTACAAAGTTTTTGCCACTTGTAGACTTCATGCACCTTGGTTATGCAACTTTTTTCTGGTGGGTGGGTGGTTTTCCACTTACTTGTCTCCATGGAGATGTTATTGCTTTGCCTGGAATGTTACAGAGTATGCCTTTAAACATATATATCTTGCAATTATTCAGTATTAAGTGTTTTAATTGCTAAAAAACATACCATGAAATATGTTTTCTTACTACAGGGGTGCCTTTTCATATATTTAACCTGTAACTTGGTATGATGTTGTCACCTTCTTCTGTCTCCATGGAGATAGATATGTTAAATGTTATACTGTGAAACATTCCAGGCAAAGCAATAACATCTCCATGGATACAAGCAGGTGGCTAAAGTTACACAGTGCACCTCGACAGAAACAATTGTCATGGTAAATTGTCAAATTTTTATATTGCACATTTCCACCTACAAGGCACTTCATACATCAGTGTACACAAATACTAAAGGCGAGGGGGGTTAAGGCTGCGTCCCAGTTCTCTGTCTTACCCCTTCATCTTACCCCTACCCCTTGGTTTTGTGCATTCATGTGAGGGCAAGGGGTGTCCTGGGGCCTGGGCCACAACCGAGGGCTACATACCCCTTGAAACGAAGTAAGCTCTCAACCAGACTTGAAACGAAGGGGTACGCCTACAAGCTCAGGCAGGTTTTGGGATCAGGATGGCAGCGTCACATCGACCAGCCAAGGAGTCTCATAAATGTATTTTCAGCAGTCGTAATTATCGATTAACAGTTTAGCAGGTTTACAATTATGACGCTTATGTTCTGCGTTACTTTTAGCGAACTGTTGTTGCAGTTTTAATTGTAGTGATGTCTGTTTAGCCGACGTTATCGTTTTCCTCGAACTTTCATGCATAAACGAGCTAGTTTTTTTGTCAGGCTGAGGTACCCGATAATCCTTGACATTTGTTTACGTTTGTTTGCGTCGATTGTTGTCGCCTCTGTAGACGTAGCAGCCAGGTAGAGGCAAGGGATGATGACGCAAACGGTAATCGAGTGGCGTCCCATTTCTTAGGGGAACATTCGTACCCCGAGCCCTCTCAGCTCGTTATCGAGAGGCAAGACAAAGACATAGATAAAGGGGTAGGGAAAAGACAGAGTAATGGGATGCAGCCTTGCGCAAAGACACATTCATCATTCAACCAATGATGTTTACGTCAAGAGTGGGATTTGAACCACCAACCCAACGAATCAGTGGACAATCTTTCTACCAACTGAGCTACTGTCATCCCTTTAGTCACTGGATTTACTCACTTGAGGGATGAGAAACCAAAACTTTTTACTCAAGAACTGTAAGAGTTTTAAATATATTACTGAAGTATATTCAAGCTTTGGTCGACCGAGCCTTCGCCATGGCTGCCCCCCCACCCTCTCCCCACTAAACACCTTCAAAAACTGATCAAAACACCTTTTCCTCACAGCCTACAGCGCCCACACACGACTTCTCCACATTACTGTTTCATCTGTCCTCTCCTTGTTATTATGATTAAGTATAAAAGTAAAAAGTATTCTGTCTGAACCCTCACTCTTTAGTACAAACGTAACTACACACACTTTGCTAAATCAAACCCCAAAACCTGCACTTTCCTTTTTGCATTCACATCCAGAATAATCATTAGAAGCTTTGTGCAGAAAAATAACTCTTCAAGGATAACTCCAGCTCTGACAAGACATTTCTGCAGCCTATAAATCATCATGAAAACAGGAGTCACTGTTTAAATATGGATTCGCCAAAACAAATCAACAACTTCGGGGTATTTTTCACCAGAGTAATACGTCTTAATTAGTGAGATTAAGCAGTGAATAGAGGATAGATTTGCAGGAGTTTTGTTTTGTATCGTTTTAATCCTATCGTCTCCATTTTAGGGGTTAAGATGAAGAGGGTGCAGGGTCTCTTCTGGGAACAGATGCAACTTCACGGATAAGTTGAACAAATAAAGTCATACCTCTGGATTTATGGAGCGGCGGCGTCACAGCAACAGCGGTAACAGGTGGTCCATCTGAGGTAAAGCAGAGGCAAGAAGAAAGTTTATTAAAAAGAGTATTCAGGAGGTCTGCATGTCAAAATAACTCAAGTTTGATAAGAGCACACGGGTGTCCACACTCCTTAAGGATTTAAAGATGTGAGATGTAACCGATACTGTAGGTCTGCTTATTGTTTGGAACAGGTCCTTGCAAAGACCAACAAGAGAGAAACGTAAAAATAAAACAAAAAGAAAATGAATACAATTAAGATTATTTGATCAAATTTAAAGGGATATGCCACCCCCAGGTCAAACTTGGGCATCTCCCCACAGTCCAGAGACTAAAGTAAGTGGTGGAAAGCGTTTTCCTGGTCACCCAGCCATTGTCCGAGTCTGTCAGCACTAACCGCCGCGGTATCTGCAGCTCCTCCGCGTTAGACTGGAGTCTAACGGCGCCAGAGAAAGATTTCAGCCAAAAGGAATTAATTTGCTCGATGCGTTTCCCAATTACTTTCTGTGTAGTGCGCATTCATATCGAGTGCAAATAAATGTGCAAATCAACACGGAGAGCTTGACTTGGTCATTTTGGGTGGGAACTATTTTTCAGTGCGGAAAAAGAAAGCCGAAGCACAGAGCACGCTGCCAGGGGAATCCCTGTTACGCACCAGGAAGGGAGTTCCCCTGTTGCGCAGTGTGCTCTGTGCTTCGGCTTTCTTTTTCCGCACTGAAAAATAGTTAATTCCTTTTGGCCGAAATCTTTCTCTGGCGACGTTAGACTCCAGTCTAATGCGGAGGAGCTGCAGAATACCGCGGCGGTCAGTGGCGACAGACTCGGACAATGGCTGGGTCACCAGGAAAACGCTTTCCACCACTTATTTTAGTCTCTGGACTGTGGGGAGATGCCCAAGTTTGACCTGGGGGTGGCATATCCCTTTAAAAACTATATGTAACTTTTCTGGTAGAAGGTCCACCACTTTATTGTCTCCACGGAGATGTCTATGCTCTGCCTTGTCCCTATGTTCCACGGTATGGCATTACAAGCAGACAATTTCACCAGGTCAGGTTACAAGTCAGATCTGTGAAGAGGCGTGCAGTAAGAATGTATGTTTTCTAGGTATTTTTAAGCAATCAAAACACCTGTAAGTGAGTAAAACCAAGAAACGCTGAGCTGAGAAATAAGTCATCTGCGGAGCATCTCCATGGAGACAAGCAGGTGTCAGACCATCAGAAAAGTTACAGTGTACCTTTAATTGGAAAAAAAAACTAAGAAATAGATACAATTTATAAAGAGAGTAAAAATATAAATCATAACCTAGACAGAAGTACTCACAGTCTTGTATTCATGCACTGTGGACAAATTAGACTTAAAAGTGCACGATGTAACTTTTTAGCTGGATCATTACCTGCTTGTTTCTATGGAGATGTCATTGCTCTGCCTGAAGTGTGACAAACAGTTATAGTTCACATTTATTCAATTACACTTGATTTTATTGCCAAAAATACCTAGAAAAACAGGCATTCTGTTTTCTGTGAGCGGGGTTGCCTCTCCACAGATCTGACCTGTAACTTGCTCTGGTTTGGTCTTTGTAAAGATAGAAAGATTTAATGCCATACTGTGACACATTCCAGACAAAGCAATAACATGTCCATGAAGAAAAGCATTTGACGGACCCTCCACTAGAAAAGTTACACAATGCTAACCCTAACGCTTTAAAATAAGTTATTACGTTTTTTAAACTTGTATTGATGTATTTATTTTATTTGGTTGTACAGTGTGAGCAGAGGTCTTTGGTCATCTTTTCCATCTCTCATTCTTTCATCCATTCAACAAGTTCTCACAAACACGATTATGTAAGAGTGCGAGCCCTCAGCAGGCCCGCTCCAACGCTCCTCTACACTCAGTCCACTGGCTCCAGCCCAAACCACCTCCTCCCTCTCTCCTTCTCTCCTTCCCTCCTCCCCTCTCTATATCTCCATCAATCTTCACTTCTGCTCAACTTGTCTCTCGCTATCTCTCATTTTCTTTCCCCTCCTTTCACCGGCCCCCCTCGTGTTTACATCACGCATACATTTCTCAAACCAAAGTGAAGCGAGGATAACCTGGCACTTGTTCAAATGCAGCTCAGACCTCCTCTCCCTCCGTCTCTCTCTACCTCCCTCCAGCTCTCCCTCGCTCCTCTTTTTCTTTTGTGCCCCTTTGACAAGTCCTCACCCCCCTCTCCGTCTCCTCCCCCTGTCAGGCGGATACCCGATTTGCCCCGCAGCAGAATTCCAGCCGATAGATGGAGAGAGAAAGAGAAAAGAGAGAGAAAGAGTAAAGAGAGAGAGAGTAAAAAGAGAGAGAGACAGAGAGAGAAAGAGTAAAAAGAGAGAGAGAGAAAGAGTAAGAGAGAGAAAGAGTAAAGAGAGAGAGAGAGTAAAAAGAGAGAGACAGAGAGAGAGAGAAAGAGTAAAAAAGAGAGGGAGTAAAGAGAATGAGAGAGAGAGAGAGAGAGTAAAAGAGAGAGAGAAAGAGTAGAGAGAGAGTAAGAGTAAAAAAGAGAGAGAGAGAAAGAGAGAGTAAAGAGAGAGAGAGAGAGAAAGTGAATAGAGAGAGGGAGAGAAAGAGTAAAGAGAGAGAGAGAGAAAAAGAGAGAGAAAAAGAGTAAAGAGAGAAAAAGAGTAATAAGCGAGAGAAAGAGTAAAGAGAGAGAGAGAGAATAAAAAGAGAGAGAGAGAGTTAAAAAGAGAGAGTAAAGAGAGAGAGAGAGAAACAGCATGAGAGAGAAAGAGTAAAAAAGAGAGAGAGCGAAAGAGTAAAAAGAGAGATAGAGAAAGAGTGAAAAGGGAGAAAGAGAGGAAAAAAGTAAAAAAAGAGAGAGGGGGAGAGAGAGAGAGAGAGAGAGAAGGAGGGAGGGGGAAGGTGAGGAAAGCAAGAGAGATAATAGAGGGGGAGAAGAGTAGCAGAGAGAAAGAGGAGAGTGAGAGAGAAGGAGAGAGAGATGTAGTGAAAGAAAGAAGAGAGAGATAGAGAGAGAGAGAGAGAGAGAGAGGGAGAGAGAGAGAGAGAGAGAGAGAGAGAAAGACAGGGGCAGCAATAGTAGAGAGTTAGAGGAGCGTGAAAGAGGAGAGAAAGGGAGAGAGAGAACAAAGATAAAGAGAGGAAGGGGAGAAAAGTGAGAGATAAAGACGAGACGAAAAGCGAGACAGGGAGAAAGAAGGAGAGAGAAACAAAGAGAAGAGTGAGAGGTAGAAAGAGGGGGTTAGGAGAGAAAAACCTAGACTACAGAGGGACACAGAAGATGGGGAAAGAGAGAAAAGAGGGAGAGAGTCAGCGATAGAGGACAGCGAGAGGAGAGAACGAACAAAAGAAGAGGGAGACAGGAAAGTATACAAAAGAGAGAGACACAGACATCCCAGTAGTCCAACCCCCCACCGCTCGCTTTAGATGCTACAAATTATTGAGGCAGTCACCACTGAAGTCTTTCTTTTGGGCTCCTGACAGGTACCGCGGGGCCAAGATCAAGATGTTAATGGAGGCGAGGGAGGCAGGGGCAGCTCACAGGGGGCTTTAAAGATGCAGGGTCCCGGATAAATAGGATTGGTTACATCAGACATGTTTTGACAGTCCACAATACTGTTGAATATTCATAAGAGACACACTAACTTTGGATCAAGACACGGTAGAAGAAGTACGTAACCCTGCAGAGCCCTCTCGGTACTTTCGAGTGTGTACTGAAGCTAGTAGTGTTTGGGATTAGCGCGTTTTGAAGAAAGATTTTAACTAAAGTCAATGTAAAAGTTAATAATCGATTAAAGGGTCTACAGCTCTGCATTTTTTTCAGAAATCAGCATCTCTACATGTATTACAGCCATTCCATTCCAGCGTCTGTTGAATTCCAACACAAACACAAAGCTGAGCTACTTCAGTTCTTGCACCAGGAGTGGAATAAAGTCACCCAAGAACAATGTGAAAGACTTGTGGAGAGCATGCCAAGACACATGAAAGCTGTGATTAAAAATAAGGGTTATTGCACCAAATATTGATTTCTGAACTCTTCTTAAGTGTAAACATTAGTATTATGTTGTTTTAAAATGAATTTGATCTTGTTTCTTTGCATTGTTTGAGGTCTGAAAACATATATCTTTTTTGTTATTTTGACCATTTGTCATTTTCTGCAAATAAATGCTCTAAACGATAATATTTTTATTTGGAATATGGGGGAAATGTTGTCAGTAGTTTATAGACTCAAACAAAATGTTCCTTTTGCCCAAACACATACCTATAAGTAGTAAAATCAGAAAAACTGATCACTTTGCAGTGGTGTCTTATTTTTTTCCAGACCTGTAGATTACAGTGGTCCCTCGCTCTATCGCGGTTCACTTTTCGCGGCCTTGCTGTTTCGCGCATTTTTTATTTTATTATTTTATTTTTTATATTATTATTTTATTATTTTTTTATTTTATTATATTATCTTTTTTATAGTGAATCAGTGGAGACATGAGTCACTGGATCCGTAGGAAGTCCAGACTGGGACCAGACCAGGACTAGACCAGGACTAGACCAGGACTAAACCAGGACTAAACCAGGACTAAACCAGGACTAAACCAGGTCTAAACCAGGTCTAGACCAGGTCTAGACCAGGTCTAGACCAGGTCTAGACCAGGTCTAAACCAGGTCTAGACCAGGTCTAGACCAGGTCTAGACCAGGTCTAAACCAGGTCTAAACCTGGACTAAACCAGGACTAGACCAGGTCTAAACCTGGGATGGTCACACAGGGTGGTAGGGACAGAGTCTATGAAGTCTTTCACAAGAGCGCCTTCACGAGAACACGTGCACATGGATATGCGTTGTTTTGGAACAACGCATATCCATGTGCACGTGTCGCACGCGCACCCTTCCCCCCCACGCTTCACTATTGAAAATCTATGAAAGTTTGAGTGAAATGTTAATACCAGTCTGAGAAACATGTATAATGTATGTGGTGAGGCGTTTAGAGCCTTAAAGGGATATGCCACCCCCAGGTCAAACTTGGGCATCTCCCCACAGTCCAGAGACTAAAATAAGTGGTGGAAAGCATTTTCCTGGTCACCCAGCCATTGTCGAGTCTGTTGCCACTGACCGCCGCGGTATCTGCAGCTACTCCGCGTTAGACACACACCACGCTGCGTAACAGGGGAACTCCCAACGTGGTGCGTAACAGGGATTCCCCTGTGTGCTTCGGCTGTGTTTTTCCCGCACTGTAAAATAGTTCCCACCCCAAAATGACCAAGTCAAGCTCTCAGTGTTGATTTGCACATTTATTTGCACTCGATATGAATGCGCACTACACAGAAAGTAATTGGGAAAAGCATCGAGCAAATTAATTCCTTTTGGCCAAAATCTTTCTCTGGCGACGTTAGACTCCAGTCTAACGCGGAGGAGCAGCAGCAGCTGCGCGCGGCGGTCAGTGCTGACAGACTCGGACAATGGCTGGGTCACCAGGAAAACGCTTTCCACCACTTATTTTAGTCTCTGGACTGTGGGGAGATGCCCAAGTTTGACCTGGGGGTGGCATATCACTTTAAAACATGTATAATAATTGTAAAATATAAAGTTGTCCTACTTTGCAGATTTCACTCATTACGGGTTATTTCTGGAACCTAACCCCCGCGATAAACGAGGGACCACTGTACACGATTTTTTGATCTGTTATAATGTTGCTTCCTTATCAAAAAGATTCAGAGTTGTGTTTCGTTTCATTCACATGTTTAATACATCTGCATATTTAGGCTGAGCTCTTCTCTCAAACAGAAAACACTCTGTTCCACCTTGTGATGTCATGTGGTAAGACAGGAAGTGCTCTACTGTGTTTTTAAACTCCATACACCTTCACTAGACTCATTTGGATAGTTTCAGCCCTGGAATTCCCCCTGCCTCTCTGAAGGCTGTTAACTTGAAAACTACCACTTCATGACATCACAAGGTGGAACAGAGCATTTTGAGCTTGTAGATGTAGACAGAATAATCATGCAGGATCACTCAAACATGTAAGAATGAAACAAAACACAATTCCATGTATGTTTCTGATGAGGTAACCACATCATAACATGGCTAAAAGCTCACAAGAGTTTATTTTGAGTAAAAGTGGGTTGGATGGGGTCCGTCACCTGCTTGAGTGGGTTGGATAAGACAGACTGGTGTTGTACAGTTTCATAATATCCAAAACAAGAGACTTCCTTGAACTCAGAATAACCTGTGTCTTGTCTGCATCATGAAACAAAACAGTTTTTATCTACAGATTATACAGATCGCTTTAAAAAGACTCAACCTCCCTGCCTTTTGTGATAGAAAAGCGCTGTTTGTCCAACACAACAAGAGACGGTTGCCTAACAACAAGACATTTTCAGGTTTTACCCCTTGGCGACGGGCCTTTCTGTGCAGAGTTTGCATGTTCTCCGTGTGTCTGGATGGCACTATGGTTTCTCCCATCAACCCAAAATATGCACAGTGGGTAAAATCCTCGAGCTAATGTCGTCCTGACCCAAACTAGTTCAAGATCTGGAGATGGATCCCTGCAGGCCTCCACTGCTCCTGACAGGTTGCCCCAGTGGGTCAAACACAACGACGTTAATGGTCCCATATTATGCAAATTTGACTCTTGTGAGCTTTTAGACATTGTAATGTTGTTAACTTTTTAAAAATATACTTGAAGTTGTGTTTTGTTTCATTCACATATGTTTGGTTTATACAAGCTCAAAATGCTTTGTTACCAGTGTTGCCATAGTTACTCTGAAAAAGTAATCTGACTACTGACTACTTCTTTAAAAAGTAACTTAGTTAGATGACTTTTAGTTACTTTCAGCAGAGGCTTGTTATATTATATTATTATATTATATTATATATTATAATATTATTATATTACATTTTATTATATTATTATATTATCTTATTATTATATTGCTTGTCCAGGTAACTAGAAAAGCATGTTCTGTGAGGCAGCTCAGGATCGTTACTGTAGGGATCTTAGATACAATGGCACGAAACAAAACGATGGTGAGTCAACAGTGTTCACAGGCAGCATTTCGTCAACCACATAATGCCCAACCATCCTATTCAACTCCGCCCCACTTACTGGTTTTACACCGAAATCCAGCTTCCTTTGCTTGCTAGATCTGGGACCTCCTTCACCTGTGACTTTCGCATCGGGCGGGTCTTGCTCGGTTAGCTTTGTTGTGCTGTGCAGTTTCTCCAGATGTTTTTTCAGATTTGACGTTGTGTTTTTGAAGGTAGACAGCACTCTGTCACCAGCACAGAGTGTACAACGGACCTTAATGTTGTCATCCTTAGCCGAAATAAAATCAAAATAATGCCTGTATTTCCAGCTGGAAAAGGCGAACCTCTCTCCTTCCATATTGTTTACATCGACTTTGGCGCCGCGGAGCTGAGATGACGTAACCTCGTAAGAAACGCGTAGCCAAAAAATAAGAATAAATAAATGTAACCTACGTTCCCCCGAAATGCAGAAACAGTAACGCACGGTGTATTAGATAAGTAACTGTAATCTGACTACTGGTTTTGAAATAGTAGTTGCGTTACACTACTTGTTACTGAAAAAAGTAGTCCGACTACAGTAACGTCATCACTGTTTGTTCCACCCTGTGCAGTGTTTGTCAAGTAAATAGCATAATATGGACCCTTTAATGTACACCTCAGCCTTAGAATTAAAGCAAGAAATCAGTGGGCTTGATAGACATCAACTCATAAAACACAATAAAGGTGTGAACAGAAGTCAGTAGATTATATTGTTCTCTGTGAAATGATCAGTGGCCAAAGCTGCACACATGCCAGCCTTAATAGATATCTCTACTGCACAACAAAACCTACACAATAAAAAAGTAAGAAACAGCCAAATCTGACCTTCCTTGTTGTAATCAACAGAGTGAACATTTGGCTCAGTACTTCAACACTCATAGATGGGCAAATAATCAAAATACAGATACTGACTGCTGAAAACATAAACGTAAATGTATTTTAAAATGATTTAAAATGATTTTTTTAAAGATCATTCCGAGCTGTGGTGGTGGCCTGGATTGTTCCACAGTATGACATTAAACAGCTCTACTTTACCTTTATTCAATTACAGATGGTTTTATTGTTCAAGAATACAGAGAAAAACAGATATTCTGAGTGGGGTTGCCTTTTCACAGATCTGACCTGTAACTTGGTCTGGTTTGGTCTCCATGAAGATAGAAAGGTTTAACACCATACTGTGAAGCATTGGAGACAAAGCAATAACATCTCCTCTAAGAAAAGCATTTGAGAGACCCTGAACCAGAAAATGTCTTTGAACCAGATTAAAATACTTTGTTTATGTTGGAGATTATTGTAGATCATAAATTTAGATCACTCCAAGCTCTGGTGGAGTTAAGATAATCCTTTAAGATAAGGAAAAATAAGAAGGTCAAATCTTTAGAGTATAGAGGACTTTCAATGCATTTTTACACAAAACTCAGCTATTGCGGAGTTTCAGATGACATCATTCTATATTATTATTATCATTATTATCATTATTATTATTATTATTATTATTATTATTATTATTATTATTATTATTATTATTATTATTATTATTATTATTATTATTATTATTATTATTATTTATTGGTTTATTTGACAGGGACCAAACTTTATTTAAGACAGACAGGGAAAACTAAAATGACTATTATTATTATTCTGCCTCCACTAGTGTTTAGGAACTAGCTTTACAGATAGCGAACACTTTCTCCAATAAACACCCAGGAAGCTTCTGCTGTTTTGGATTTACTGAAAAGCTGACTGTGAAACTGTAACAGACAAAAAAATAAATGCATATTACAATTACATATCCTCTGTTCATTCAAATGAACAGAGGATATGTTGCCTGGTTTACACCTGGCCATATCACAAGTGATATATGGTCTGAGGGCCACCTTCGAAATATCTCGTACCGGAGGTGTGGTTTACGATCGCCAACGGCCGTTTATTGGGCGTTACGAATGTCTATTATTTGGCGTATACGTAGCCCATAGCCAATCATGTCTGTTGTCAGTTCAAACTACAAGCTTCTCTTTATCACGTAGTACGTGTCACCGTCTTTCCACTCCTCCCCGCTCTCTGATTGGCTCCCAGAATCAGGAGGGCTCGCTTGCCATAGTCGCCAGGCTGTCTTTCAGATCGGAACGAACGAAAGCAGCCTGGGATTTCCCAGGTTGGAGGATATGTAGAGTTACATAAAATAATGTAGAACAGCTTAATACAATTTAATATATGCATAACAATAGCTTAACATTAACTAAAAACATTTATAAAACAAGCATGATGCTAACATCAATGGAAATTCTGATAGCCATGCTAGCTCCATTAGCGCCGTACATTTTAGCCTTAATTTTAATTTTTTAAAATATAAGTTTACAGAGTGAATTAACATCTTATAACACCACAACACTTACAGACAGATATTTTCATGGGCCAGATGGCCGTTTACAGGATTTAAACACTGGCAAGTAACAGAACAGTAGAAAAGTCTAGAACAACATGGTGGCTAAGGTAGCTCAGAGTAGACAAACAGATAAACTTCAAACAAAAATATTCTTTCTCCACTGGGCAGAACAATTAAAATGGATTTTTGTTGTTGTTGTTGTTCTGTGGTTTAGTCATTAATACTGTAGAAGTATCTTTTGGATATTTCATGACAAAGTACAATGTAATCAATAGGAAAATGTGGCTCTTGCTTCCCGGGATGTAACAATATCCAAATTTCTGGGTAAAATATTTTTATGGTATACAACAAACAACAAAACTGAATTGTGAATATATTACTTTTTCTTTTAAAAATGCCCTGACAAGCCTTTGGTTCTATCATAATCCAAAAGAGTTAAGATTTAAGTGCTTAATAAGTTATTTCAGCGTTTAAATTGGACTGAAACAGAGCAAAGGATCATGGTCTATGTAGTTCCCTGGGTTTCTTTGAGCTATTGCTGCACCATAACAATGAATTTAAGCAAAGAGACTTGAGATTCGATATATTGTGATGGCCAACGATATTATTGACACTTTGGACGATAGAGTAGTTATTGATACATCCCTACATCTGAGAGTATGTACATAATGACACTGCAGAATCTGAAAACTATCATTACATTGCACTTTGCCATTACATACAACTCTGGAAAAAAAATAAGAGACCACTGCAAAATTATCATTTTTTTTCAGATTTTACTACTTATAGGTATGTGTTTGGGCAAAAGGAACATTTTTGTTTGAGTCTATAAACTACTGACAACATTTCCCCCAAATTCCAAATAAAAATATTATTGTTTAGAGCATTTATTTGCAGAAAATGACAAATGGTCAAAATAACCAAAAAGATACATGTTTTCAGACCTCAAACAATGCAAAGAAACAAGATCAAATTCATTTTAAAGCAACATAATACTAATGTTTACACTTAAGAAGAGTTCAGAAATCAATATTTGGTGCAATAACCCTTATTTTTAATCACAGCTTTCATGCGTCTTGGCATGCTCTCCACAAGTCTTTCACATTGTTCTTGGGTGACTTTATTCCACTCCTGGTGCAAGAACTGAAGTAGCTCAGCTTTGTGTTTGTGTTGGAATTCGACAGACGCTGGAATGGAATGGCTGTAATACATGTAGAGATGCTGATTTCAGAACAAAAAAATGCAGTGGTCTCTTTTTTTTTTTTTTTTTCCAGAGCTGTATCTATTCCCAAATACGGAGCCTGATCATTCCCATTACTGACTCAACCCAAGACCTTGCTATATTACAACAGAAATCTGCAGATGCACAATATTAATTTTAGCTGCTGCCCCCCCATCTGTATTAAATAATATAGGTTTATAGAATGCAGTGATGTCATCTGAAACCTAGCAATAGTTCTACCAGATCAAAACAAAAAATATTGGATTCACTCATCACTACTGAACACAGAAATAGGACTTTTCAGCCCACTATAGATAATGACACAAAGCTCTCACTGTGTTGGAGTGTGGCATGTTCACATAGTCTGAATATTTGCCAGAGCAGAGGAGGAGGAAGAGGAGGAGGAGGAAGAAGAGCATTTGGACAGTGCATTCCTTCCAGCCCCATCAGCAGCAGCAGCAGCAGCAGCAGCAGAGATGTCAGAGAACTGCCCCGGGCTCCTCTGCTATGCTTCAGCCTTATCTCTGTAAATGAGGGCTTTCGCTGGGCAGACCTGGCAACCCTCAGCCTCTCCATCAGAACCAGGCCCAGTAATGACACCGCCAACCACACTCTCATATTAAAAGGGGCTCCGCGTAGCTTTTTGGTTGGAGGGTCCATCACCTGCTTGTTTTTTATGGATAATGTCACTTGCTCGGCCTGGAATGTTCCACGGTATGACATTAAACAGCTCTATTTTACATTTATTCAATTACAGGTGGTTTTATAGCTCAAAAATACCTAGAAAAACCTATAACTTGGCCTGGTTTAGTCCCAACAATGATAGAAAGGTTTTATGCCACACTGTGAAACATTCCAAAGAAATTCGTAACATCTCCTTGAAGAAACGCGCTTGACAGATCCTCCAACAGAAAAGTGACACCATACACCTTTAAGGGCTTCTTCTCATTACAGGTGGAGATGCATTAACGCAAGGACAGTCCAGTTATGCCAAGATAGAAGTAATTTTATATGAAGAGAATAAAGAGTGTTGAAGTACATGTACTTGGCTGAGTGACAGGGCTGTTCTAATGAAACTGCCACATCAGCTCTATGCAAATGGACAGTCATTTATTATTAATGGTGGTCTATTCACTACTATTTTCAATCAAACCAATGAATGTAGTTTTTGAAGGCCAACTAAAAGTGGATAATTTGAAATTACGTGTCACAGGAGATCGAGGATTTTCATGGTGCAAACAGGACCAGAATAATCAGAATGGGATGTGTGAAATTGAATGTTGTAAATAAAAACGGTTTAAGAACTCATCGTAATAACAAAATTCTCGACTTTAAGTACGTTGTGTAACATCACCTGCAGGTTTCCATGGAAATTAAGTTAAAACCATATTTTGGAACATTATCCACAGAGATAGATATGTTTTAAGCTATACTGTCTCAGATTATAGCCAGAGGAGCAGCATTTCCATGGAAATAAGCAGGAGCAAGCCAAAGAGTCAGGTTTGTGGAGATAAAAGCCTGCTCAGTAAGGATGCAGTTTTGTTTTGTTTTTTGACTAAAAGTTACATACTGTTTACCTGGCCAGCCAAATGATATCTCTCTGTATTTGCTATACAGCGCGATACCATTTGGACACCCTCCATCCACCCTCGCTCCTCCGGTTAACAACGGACTCCGCAATTCTGATTCGTTCAAAGATGGTGACGTCAGTGCACCCGCCTTTGCCCGCAAAGTCACTCTTAGGCAGCGGAAGTTCCGCCTCAGTTTTGAATCAAGATGGCGCAATCTCTGATTGGTTCACTTAGCTGTCTGTCTACGTGCAACTGCAGCGCATTTTGGACCAAGTGTTACCAGACTCACTCGCTGGTACAGCGATGAGTCATGGATTCTTCCAGGCAAACATACTGTGGCTTTAATATAGGCTAAAGGTATTTGTTTTATATTTTGGGGTTACTGACATTAGACCGTTTTGGATTTTTAGATGCACTGTACAGGAAGGGCCAGAGCAGGCTCCATCACCTGAGGAGACTCAGGTCTTTTGGAGTGAGAGGGCCACTCCTGAGGACCTTCTATGACTCTGTGGTGGCATCAGCCATCCTGTACGGTGTGGTCTGCTGGAGCAGCAGCATCACAGAGAGGGAGAGGAAGAAGCTGGACAAGGTCATCAAGAAGTCCAGCTCCGTCCTGGGCTGTCCTCTGGACTCAGTGCAGGAGGTGGGGGACAGGAGGGTCCTGGCTAAGGTCACCTCTATGCTGGACCATGAGTCTCACCCCCTGCAGGACGCTCTGTCGGCTCTGGAGAGCAGCTTCAGTGACAGACTGATTCCCCCTCGCTGTGTGAAGGAGAGGTTTCGCAGATCTTTCCTGCTGCTGTCAGACTGTACAACGAACACTGTTAACATGTCATTCAACTTTATCTACACTACAATATTCAACTATACTCTAGAGTCTATCTTTAAGTCTATTTTTAAATTATTTTAAGCCATTGTTTATTATCCTGTTTTACTGCACGTTACATTTTCCTGCTGTTCTTGATCTGTGTGTTGCAACTCTGGAATTTCCCCACTGTGGGACTAATAAAGGCATATCTTATCTTCTTATGCGTGATCTTCTTATCTTATCTTATCTTATCTTATTATATGCAAAAATGTCAAAATTGGGACCAAACTAGAACAAAACTTGGACTACACCAGGACTAAACTAGAACTAGAACAAGACTAAACCCAGTCTAGATTAGGACTAAACCAGAACCAAAATATGGGACCAAAGGAGTTTGAACACAGCCAATAAAACACCCACAAAAGCACAAGCACTTTTATTCTCCAATCCATATATTTTGTAATAAGACTAAATAGTGCTACAGGAAAAAAAGTACTGAGTGTAACGTGTGTGTGCGTGCGTGCGTGCGTGCGTGCGTGTGTGTTTTACATTACAGTCTCATTGGACTTGATCATATCCAATTAAGCACAAGGTTGAAAGCATTAGCAGCATAATAACATCATAACAGCAGCAAAGAAACAACGTATTTTGCAGCTGTTTGTAGTTCTGTGTTACAATAAAATATAAATAAGTGTGTTTTACTCATTTCACAATCTGCATATTGTGCCAGCAAGATCTCATATTACCATGCTATAAAGATAGAGTGACAAGTATGTTTTATTTCCCAGTAATTACAATTTAATTAACACAATTTAATTACACTTTGCAAGCTACAGTATTCGATGCTATTAAATGCCTTTACTGCTCTGTAATGTAAAAAGCTATGCTAATGCAACGAAACACAATATATCAAGGACATAAGGTTAAAACAAAGTACAACCATCTGAATAATGTTAGCAAATGGAACAAAAGGCGGCCCCAGCATCCCCCTGGCTCTCGAGTCCATGCTTTTCTACTTTAGCGGTTCATATAAGGTAAGTCTATACGTTACGAACCCCCCTCTTCTCCCTCCGTCCTCTCCTCCCTCGTCCCTCGCTCTGCTTCTCTTGTAATAGGCACAATATGACTCATTCAACTATCAGCCTTGAGCACGTTTAAGGGAAGAGCCGCTGAGGTCATTTCCTGTCACCCTCTGGCTGTTTGGTTTCCTGGCAACAAAAAGCGACTTCCCCACGGAGACGCTGTGACCTCTGAACCCGGTCCCTAACAGGCCCCATCACGCACACTGTACAGATGAAACCTTATACGAGCGTTTCGGAGTTTATAAATGACGCTGTGTCAAGGCAAGGCTGAGTATTGATTGTTCTAATGAAAGATCTCGTGTGGCGTTGGAGGCCTCAGACAAATCAATGCATCTCCTGGACCATTAATCAAGAGGATCCGACATCAGCTGCTATGGTCATATCTGCAGCGACAAGCAACTTTCAGACGTTTTGAATAAGTTTTGCTGATGCTAAAGATGGAAAGCAATGATATAACTGATAGTATCCATGCATTAACATTGTTTAGTGAACGTTTCTATAACAATGGCTGTCACAGAATGAAGACTGCTCAAAAAGACCTTGAAAAACGTACTGTGAGTGAGTGGGGTCGCCTCTCCACATATCTCACCTGTAACTCGAGTCTGGTCCTATTATAGACTGTATGGCTGCGTCCCATTACTCTGTCTTACCCCTTGCCCTTCCCCAACCCCTTTATCTACGCCTTTGTCTTGCCCCTCGATAAGGAGCTGAGAGGGCTCGGGGTACGAATGTTCCCCTAAGAAATGGGACGCCACTCGATTACCGCATGCGTCATCATCTCTTCATCACCTGGCTGCTACGTCTACAGAGGCGACAACAAATGATGTAAACAAACGTAAACAAATGTCAAGGATTATCGGGTACCTCAGTTCGACAAAAAAACTAGCTTGTTTATACATGAAAGTTCAATGAAAACTATAACGTCGGCTAAACAGACACTGCAACAACAGTTCACTAAAAGTATCGTAGAACATAAGCATCATAACTGTAAACCTGCTAAACTGTTAATCGATAATTACATCTGCTGAAAATACATTTATGGGACTCCTTGGCTGGTCGATGTGACGCTGCCGTCCTGATCCCAAAACTTGCCTGAGCTTGTAGGCGTACTCCTTCGTTTCAAGTCTGGTCGAGAGCTTACTTAGTTTCAAGGGGTATGTAGCCCTCGGTCGTGGTCCGAGCCCTTGATCAAAATTAGAATGGGGACACCCCTTGCCCTCACATGAACGCGCAAAACCAAGGGGTAGGGGTAAGATGAAGGGGTAAGACAGAGAAATGGGACGCAGCATACTGTATAAGGAAGTGGATTAAGGGAGTGTGATGTCACCCATAGTGTTCGGCTCCAGCCAAATGAAGCTCACAATGCTACCTGCTACTTATAAGAGCTGATTTGGAGTCAGTTTCATATTAGGAATAGGAATTTATTTACAGACAAAATAGGGAAATAAAAACAGCAGGATCATGTAGAAAGGTACAAACATTTGAAGACCAAAATGACGAGGCTCACAGCAGCAGTTACAGAAAGAGGGGGGACATTTTTTCAATGTAAAGTCAATTGGAGCCAGAGTCGATGGAGCCAGAAGTGCCCCCATGAACACTTACTATTTGGAGTGCGGTAGCTTTCTGAGCTATATCCATTTATATAAACAATGCCTGGGTGCTACTTGTCTGCACGGATATCTGTAAACCTAATGACAAAGTAACATCTCCATGGAGACAAGCAAGTGGCGGACCCTTCACCCACCCGAAATGTTCCATAGTGCATCTTTTGAGGGTACAGTATATAACTCTCTGGATGTGCACGTCACCTGCATGATGGAGAATGGTACGTTTTATGTCAAAATATGGATTTAAGTTGAAATATTTAAAGGTACTACATTTACGACAAGCAGGAGGAGGCCAAATAAGTCAGGTTTGTGGAGATGCAAGCCTGGTCAAAGTAAGGATGCATGTTTTTTTTCAGTGCAATGAACACAGCCAAAATGAAATGGCTAAAGTTAGATAATGTAACCAAAAAGGAAAAAAAAATAAAAAAAAATACTCATACTTATTTTTCACCAAACCAAATTTTTTTCCCCATTTAATTTTGGAAGACTCCCAGATAATTAAGCCACACTCTAAACCACACACACGGGTTTTACAATTTAGATTTCATTTGAGATTTCACAAACTGCTAAAGCCTTTCTCAAGTGCCTGGTATTTTTGCCTGTCATCGGCTCTCCACTTTCTATTAAATTCCTCGTCACAAGTTCCATGAGCAGCAATAGCAGCCGGTCGTCATTCATCTGCTGCTTTGAGAGACAGTCAGACGAGAGGTGTGACAGGGATCCGGAGACATGTGCACGGATTTAAAACAAACCAACAAATGAGAAACAACACGGAGGGATGACAGCCACCGGAGCAGAGAAGGATCTGAGGAGGATGAAGAAAAACAAGCCCAAAACTGCAGCGGATTCAACTAGACAGCCTGAAAGTTTGTGCAACCGCTCCTGTGTCTGAAGCGAGGGCTGCAGCGGTGTCTAATGTTCATCTAGATCATTATAAGAGGTGGGACAAACTTGAAAAATTGGCTTGTGTTTGCCGAATTAAAAACAAACTGTAACTTGATTTAAAAAAATTAAAAAAAATTCTCTGTGAAGCCAACTGAACCACTACTCTGTCTGAACCCATGTAACTCAAATTAGACTTTCTTCTAAGCTTCATTTTAACACAATCTGACCAGAAAGAGCTGGTTTGGTTGCAGCTACAACAGATAAGATGTTTCGTGCCATTAATTAAGTCTTTTACACATAAAATTACAGTCACAAGATAATTAACAAACAGTTTTTCAGTCACTCTTGTGTTTTTCTTGAAAATCAAACACCTAAACAGGATCACAAACGCTTGCACAGATCAGAGGCTCCAGGAAATTAGTTGTTTAAATCCATTTAGTATTTTTTCTTGAGTTCATAAACCTTGTACAGTGTTTGCTAATGTGTGTTGTGTCGTCATAGTAACGTCTGAGCATTCTGCCAATAGAGATGCACGTAGAACACCCCCAGTGTGATGTCACTGCAAAGAATCAGTTAAAGGTGCATGGCTGTGAATTGTTGATTTTAATATGCAAAATCGATCAAGTTACTGGTTTTAAAAAAAAAAAGGTACTAAGATCATTACAATTATAAATAAATTATAAACAAAAATGAGCGAAGTTATAGGAGTGAATATTCTCGCTAATCCAATCCTATGCATCTTAAACCAAGTCGATAAAATATATATATATATACTTATAACAAGACAACATTGGTAAAAGTCGCCCTAACTACAGCAAAAAGAGTGATCCTTAAATATGGAAGACACCCGAGACTTCCACATACACAGAACGGTTTACAACTCTGTCTGACCGACTCCCATGAGTGCGTTATACATAAGATTAACGGAAAATTACAACTATTCAGTGAGATTTAGATGCCCTTCTTTAAACAGACTGAATAACCCTAAATATTATATCTAGAGGAAACTAAAGTATTGGCTGGCCGGTGGGAGGGGATAATAGGGGCACATGGAGTTAAAAAAAAATTGAAATAGGCCCTGAGACCGCTTTTTTTTTTGTAACAAACTTTAAATCGAATATTGGAAATAGAGGTCGAAATCTGATTTGTTTTTGTTTTTTACACTAAAATGGGATAATAAAATGATAGACTGTTTATCCATTTTATTGTTTTTCGTTGTTAATTGAAATTCAAAAGAACATCAGAGATCAGAGATTTATCCATAGTTTCGAGTAGATGAGGACGCATGTGCGGAGTCACAATTTATTTCACTCTCAGCTCCCGGGACCCTAACATGAATCGCAAAGCTGTAAACTATGGATAAATCTCGGATTACAGGCCACTTTTGACTCAAACGAAAGCATAGACTAAGACATCGAGCTTCTATGATTTGAAAAGTGCTAAAGTTTGTGTTATTTGGAGACTGCTCGGGGCATATATTATATTATTATATTATATTATATGCTCGGGGCATAATTAGTGCTACAGCTATCGCTAATCTAAAACATCTCTAGAAGTGCTCCATATGACACCCCAAAGTGCTATGGGTGAGTAAAACAACTTGTTTTATTACCGAAATAAGGCTCAGATTGTAAAACCGTTAATTCTCCTTTAACCTCCTGGGACCCGAAGAAATAAAATGTATTTCAAGTTTCAAGATTTTATTTTTATTTTTTTATTATTATTATTATTATTGTGATTTTCTATTTGGAGGTAAATTAACACTGTTTTTTTTGTTTGTTTGTTTGTTTGTTTTTTGTTTTTTTGATGACCAGCATCTACAGTCACCTCCAAAAGTTTTTAGACTCTCTTTTAAATTTCTTATTTAATTATGTATTTATTTTTTAATCATAGTGCAGCCACAAACCAGAGTCTATCCCAAAACACATAAAAGATAGACAGGTTAACTGAATGTCCACTATAAAGGACACAAATGAAAAAAACTGGTAAAACGTATGAACAAGAACACAAAATGGAACTTAAATGACTTCACAATGGCTGGTAGCAAAATAAATATTGGATTTGGACGTTTACTTTATACCTTTCGGGACAGATAAGTCACGTACGGAATTCTGGAATAACAGAATATAACTCAATATAGGTCCGTTAAATTGCGCCATATTTAAAAGTTAATATTTTGTTTTTATTACAATACACCGAACGCATCCAGAACTCATTTATATCAAACAACCATAACACCAGAGCCATGTAAACCCTCATAGTGAATCCATACTCAAACTATCAATATGCTGCAGCTCCATATAGTGAAAACACAGCACAGATCAATGTGTTTGAGCCAGAGCCCTGAGATGTTCTATTAACAGTTTCACAGCCATTTAAATGAGAGGGAGGGGTCGATATGGAGTCGCCACTGTATTGATGATGGCGGCGTTCTTTGACTAGACTGTAACTATGGACAACAGCGGCACAGGGCTATCCGCGGGCTTTCGCTTTAGTGTCCGCCTGAAAACTGCCTATTCATAATACAGAATGAATCAATAAAAGCTTGTATATAAGTGGATACAAAGGGTTTTTAAATGTAGATTATGAAAAGGGGAGAAATGTACACTCAGGGTGAATAGTTTTAATTAAATTACATTTCTGGGTCCTGGGTAAATACAGCTCTGGAAAAAATAACAGCCCACTGCATTTTTTTTTCTGAAATCAGCATCTCTACATGTATTACAGCCATTCCATTCCAGGATCTGTTGAATTCCAACACAAACACAAAGCTGAGCTACTTCAGTTCTTGCACCAGGAGTAGAATAAAGTCACCCAAGAACAATGTGAAAGACTTGTGGAGAGCATGCCAAGACGCATGAAAGCTGTGATTAAAAATAAGGGTTATTGCACCAAATATTGATTTCTGAACTCTTCTTAAGTGTAAACATTAGTATTATGTTGTTTTAAAATGAATTTGATCTGGTTTCTTTGCGTTATTTGAGGTCTGAAAACATGTATCATGTTTTCTGCAAAACATTTTCTGCAAATAAATGCTCTAAACCAGGGGCCTCAAACTCATTTTGGTCCAGGGGCCGTATCCAACCCACTTTGATCCCAAAGGGGCTGAATCGGAAAACTCATGGCAAATATACCCCAAAAACAGCAATAAGTCCAAATATTTGTCCAGAGAAACACAAATCTATTACAGAACTCTTTTTAATTTGATGAACTCTTTCTTTTACAAAATATTATAATATTATGAACAACCTGAAACTTTAAGAAAAATGCAATTTCAACACAAGCGTACAGGTTTCCCATTCACCTCCGTGAACAAATAGGAATTAATCAATTTTTCTTGAAAAATCCTGCACTCGGCGTCCACTTTTCTCATTTTTGACATTTTGCTGATGAGGGTGTCACGGTCAACAGTCAAAATGATGGTCCATGCACAGAGGCGCTGGAGACGCTGCTATGCTAAGCTGCGCAGAAAAGAGGCGCAGAAAATGATCGACATTTTAATATTTTAAAATATTTTAATAGAAATCAGCCAGATTAATGGTCTTGGAGGGCTGGATCTGGCCCCCGGGCCGCATGTTTGACACTCTTGCTCTAAACAATAATATTTTTATTTGGAATTTGGGGGAAATGTTGTCAGTAGTTTATAGACTCAAACAAAAATGTTCCTTTTGCCCAAACACATACCTATAAGTAGTACAACCAGAAAAACTGATCATTTTGCAGTGGTCTCTTAATTTCTTTTTTCCAGAGCTGTATATACAATTCTCCAGCTTCATGTCTCTTCTATAACTCTCGGGCTACTTCAAATTATTCTACATTATTGAATATAAGAAAATATGCTGCAAAAATGTTGACAGTTCCCCAACAGTAAAACATGGAATATCTTTATCATGCGTTAAAATGCAGTCTATCACAATGCATTCACCCGGACTTTATTTAATACCGCAGTAATTAGGCTTTTCCTATTAGCAATAAATCAAATTAAAGCCACTAAAAGGGGTCAGTGGTCATAACAAGCCACACCGTATTATCAGGCAGTCTCCAGCTCCCTTCACACGTCTGATTTCATGCACGAAGGATTTAATGCTTCGTTTGCTCAGTAATCTCTTATTAGCAGAACCTTGTTTTTTAGCCAAAGTGACAGATTCAGTTAGCCGCTGTAGCTCCTGTGCACGGTGTTGGCGTGTACAACTGGAAATTAAGGTAGTACCTGATGTACGTAATAGTCCAACATGGAGCGAATATGAGACTTGCGTCAAATGTCACTTAGCCAGCAAGATATTACATAATTAAAAACACAATTAAGATAATATGCTTCGCTTGGGAAATGTAGTAACTTGACCTTGGATGGGTGTGGTGAGGGAACAGATAGAGGCATGTAATAAGGGTTTTTTGGATCACACCAACTTGTCAGCGTCTAATCTTGTCAGATATCGTAAGCTAAGCAGGGTGGGGCCTGGTTAGAACTTGGATGGGAGACAGCTGGGAATACGAGGTGCATTTGTGAGTCAACAGTGGTTCTCGTGCGTACTGTTGTTGTATACTCGGGCAAGACACTTCACCCGCATTGCCTGGTTGTGTGAATGTAGTGGTGTACTGGTGGTGGTGGTGGTGCAGATAGTCTCTGTTCTGCTTATCTACACCAGGGCAGCTGTGGTTTCAATAGATACTTTGCAGTGACATCATGCTGGGGGTGTTCTACAAAAAATAAGAGACCACTGCATCTCTACATGTATTACAGCCATTCCATTCCAGCGTCTGTTGAATTCCAACACAAACACAAAGCTGAGCCACTTCAGTTCTTGCACCAGGAGTGGAATAAAGTCACCCAAGAACAATGTGAAAGACTTGTGGAGAGCATGTCAAGACGCATGAAAGCTGTGATTAAAAATAAGGGTTATTGCAACAAATATTGATTTCTGAACTCTTCTTAAAGGAAAAGTAACTTTTTTTTTTTTACAATTTGAGCCTTATTTCGGTAATAAAAGAAGTTGTTTTACTCACCCATTGCACTTTGGTGTCATATGGAGCACTTCCAGAGATGTTTTAGATTTGAGGTTAGCCTAGCGCGACTTCTAGCCATAGCTCGGGGCATATAATATATTCCCAGAGCATGTAATATGCCCCGTGCGGGCTCCAAATAACACAAACTTTAGCACTTTTCAAATCATAGAAGCTCGATGTCTTTAGTCTACGATTTCGTTTGAATCAAAAGTGGCCTGTAATCTATTTATCCATAGTTTACAGCTTTGCGTTTCATGTTTGGGTCTCGGGAGCTGAGAGCACACTCCGCGCATGCGCACTGGCCTCCTCATCTACTCGAAACTATGGCTAAATCTCGGATTACAGGCCACTTTTGGCCACACGAAATCGTAGGCTAAGACATCGAGCTTGTATGATTTGAAAAGTGCTCAAGTTTGTGTTATTTGGAGACCGCAAACAAGTGCCCTGAGAACTCACATTATGGAGATCGCAAATCTAAAACATCTCCGGAAGTGCTCCATATGACACCAAAGTGCTATGGGTGAGTAAAACAACTTGTTTTATTACCGAAATAAGGCTCAGATTGTAAAAAACGTTACTTTTCCTTTAAGTGATAATTTTGCAGCGGTTTCTTATTTTTTGGCAGAGCTGTATGTCTATGGTGGAATGTTCAGAAGTTACAATGGTGACACAAGCCACACATTACTGCCCAAAAAGTTGTACAATTGTCTGAAAACTCAACAAAAAACACAACATAGATTTAAACATTACATTTTCAGCAGCCTGTTGTCAATACAAGCGTTCATGATCCTGTTTAGGAGTTTGATTTTCAACAAAAAGGTTTTTGTTGGAACCTATTTGACAGCACAAATCAGCAGTTGTAGTTCCAACTAAATCAGTTCTTTATTGTCAGATTGTGTTAAAACAGAGCACAGATTAAAGTCTAACTTGAGTAATACAACTCTGGAAAAAATAAGAGACCACTGCAAAATGTTCAGTTTTTCTGATTTTACTACTTATACAGTAGGTATGTGTTTGGGCAAAAGGAACATTTTTGTTTGAGTCTATAAACTACTGACAACATTTCCACCAAATTCCAAATAAAAATATTATCGATTAGAGCATTTATTTGTAGAAAATGACAATTGGTCAAAATAACAAAAAAGATACATGTTTTCAGACCTCAAACAATGCAAAGAAACAAGATCAAATTCATTTTAAAACAACATAATACTAATGTTTACACTTAAGAAGAGTCCAGGAATCAATATTTGGTGCAATAACCCTTATTTTTAATCACAGCTTTCATGCGTCTTGGCATGCTCTCCACAAGTCTTTCACATTGTTCTTTGGTGACTTTATTCCACTCCTGGTGCAAGAACTGAAGTAGCTCAGCTTTGTGTTTGTGTTGGGATTGAACAGACGCTGGAATGGAATGGCTGTAATACATGTAGAGATGCTGATTTCTGAAAAAAATCCAGTGGTCTCTTATTTTTGTTCCAGAGCTGTAGAGCTTCAGACAGAGCAGTGCCTACAGATAGCGTCACACCCCGAGGGAATGCAGGTAATGCAAATTGTTCATTTTACAATTACTTCTGTCCATCTACCCCAGGGCATCAATATTTTCCCACCACTGACAGGTTAAATAACAAAAAGTAAAGTCATTATATAAAAGAGTAATTATCATTATCAAATCAAATCATTTGTTCATTCATGATTGTTGTTTTTTTTTTTTTATTAAATTGAACATCTTCGTACTTGTTTAAAATTATGTATCGAAAATATGTTGCCATTTGTGGAATACAGCATAATTGGCTGTGAAAGAACTAATTAACGCATAAACAACAAAAACTCTTCTCTAATTTGGATCCAAACTATAAAAGGCTCACAGATGAGAAGGTAATTCACCTGCAGTCTGCAATTGTGTTGGGAGTTTGTGCCTGATTTGCCAAATGTCTTTTCCTGCTTCAACCTCATTTCCTGAATTTCCTGTTTTTAGACCGGATGCCCTTCCTCTTGCAACCAAACACAAATACTAAAACTTCACTCTAGGCAATTGTCTTGCAGAGAGACAAAGGAATATGCTTGAAACTTGGCCATCATTTAGAGTTTTTGTTTTTTTGTTTTTTTTGATAACCAAAAATAAATCCTCTTGACAATGGGTGTTAGTGCAGCATTTGATTACAGTATACGCAAGAGCCATTGTTAAAGGGCGCTTTTATAATGTTGTTTCCTCATCACAAACATACCTGGAGTTGTGTTTTTTGTTTCCTTCACAGAAACTTTGCATATTTAGGCTGTGTTCTTCTCTCATGGAAAACACTCTGTTCGACCTTGTGATGTCATGTGGTAATACAGGAATTGTTCCACTGGGTTTTTCAGCACTTTTACTATAATCTTTTTGATTATTTCAGCGCTGGAACTGCCCATTTCTACTGAACTAAAAATAACAGGCAGGTTTTAACTTGAAAACTACTGCTTCATGACATCACAAGGTAGAACAAAGCATTTTAAAACTTTGGAGATGTTAAGATTACTCAAACATGTGAATAAAACAAAACACAACTCTGGGTATGTTTTTTTTTTTTTTCATGACATAACATTATAACATTATCACACAAGGAAACTAAATCAATAATTTAAGTTATGTTTTGGAAGACAGGGGTGGGATTCAATCAGTTTTCTTCTTCCCACTCCTTTTCGAGCAAAAAACAAATGTATTTGACTAATAATAATAATAATAATAATTCATTGGATTTATATAGCGCCTTTCATGACACTCAAAGGGCTTTACAGTTCATTGTTCATTCAGTCCACACTTGGTGGTGGTAAGCTACTTTCTGTAGCCACAGCTGCCCTGGGGCAGACTGACGGAAGCGAGGCTGCCAATCTGCGCCATCAATCTGCCCCTCCGACCACCTCCAACACTCATGCACGCGCCACTTTCATACTAGGCAAATGTGGGTAAAGTGTCTTGCCTAAGGACACAGTGACAGTTTTTGTTATTGGTTAACTGTATATTGGTTACATATATTTATTTCCTTGTGTTGACCTGCTCAAAATGAATACATAAATGAAATGAAACATGGCTTAAAGCTCACAAGAATCAATTTTGTGCAAGTTGTGTTTCGTTTCATTCACTCACGCTTAACACACAAGCGTCAGTTTTGCATAATATTGGACCTTTAAATATTCTGTAACATACACTGCACGTTTCATTGAAGAAACAGATGATAATTGAGAAGGAAAAGCCCTTTTTGTAGTAACACTCTGACCGCACACCGCAGTCTCTCCAGTATACAAAGTACTGCCTGTACTCGCGGGCTGGTGTCCAAACCGCATTGACACAGCGCTAAAAAAGGTACGGGGAAGTTTTTTGTCTTAACCCAAAAAAGAGGAAACCATTGTTACGAGAAAATAGGCCACGCATGATGGACGGTGACCTGACGTGTGGCTATGCGGAATGTAAGGAGATAATTTTAGCGCAGGAAGTGGGGTGCGCGTATAAGAATAACTAGAAAGCCTGAGACAATACAATAGAGAGCCAGTGTATACACAAAACTGTAGATGCGACTGCCCTGGTGACTTCTATTTGTATTTGTTCCTCCATCATTCCTTGTGAGCGGTAATTGCACAGTCAAACATCCTGTTTTCAGTTACCTAACTCAATAGACTCTCTGCAGCAATAAACAATGTGAATATTTCCTAACCTGCCTAATAGCAAGAAAGACAGGGAAATGGCTTGTGACATTTCTAGAGTGTGGAGGGTGCAGTCTGTGTCACTATATTCTGGTATACGACTTATTTTGGGCGCAGTAAAAATGAGGTCAAACTGTTAGCGTTGTTTATGTAGCTGTAAACATGGCAGACCGGTCAAGATACTGCGGACATATAGTTGAGATATGGCCAGCTGTATTTATGGAGTTTT
Organism: Paratrypauchen microcephalus; assembly: GCA_036785185.1. Lineage (NCBI taxonomy): Eukaryota > Metazoa > Chordata > Actinopteri > Gobiiformes > Gobiidae > Paratrypauchen > Paratrypauchen microcephalus. Next base: position 1,307,958 of record JAVJIX010000086.1, read on the forward strand.
TGCGTTCCTTCTCGCTCATATTTCTTTGATGTTTTGCGCCATAGAAAGAGATAGAGATACTGTTTGTTGTCACCATTATGCCGGGGTGGTGGTGATGTATGTCATGTATGTCTATGGAGGAATGTTCTGCAGTTGCCTTGGTGACACTGTGCAAACATTAAAAAGTGCGCCGTGTTACTTTTCCAACGGAAGGCTGCCTTCTATCTGTGTCCATGGAGATGTTATTGCTTTGCCTGGAACAATCTACAACGGGGGTGTCAAACATGCGGCCCGGGGGCCAGATCCGGCCCTCCAAGACCTTTAGTCTGGCCCTGAGCTGATTTTCTATTAAAATAATTTTCTGAGTCTCTTTTCTGCGCAGTTTAGCATAGCAGCGTCTCCAGCTCCTCTGTGCATGGCCCCTCCCACCAGAGCAGCACAAATGAAGACTCGCCTCTTTCCAAACGCTCTTAAAGAACCATCGTTTTGACTGTTGACCGTGTCACCCTCATCAGCAAAATGTCAAAAATGAGATAAGTGGACACAGAGTGCTTACCTGGCCAGCCAAATGATATCCCTCTGTATTTGCTATACAGCGAGATACCATTTGGACACCCTCGCTCCACCCTCGCTCCCCCGGTTAGCAACGGACTCCGCGATTCTGATTCGTTCAAAGATGGTGACGTCAGTGCACCCGCCTTTGCCCGCAACGTCACTCTTAAGCAGCGGAAGTTCCTCCTCAGTTTTGAATCAAGATGGTGCATCGGAGAACTGAACGTCCCTTCCATTCAGCTGTAAAATTGGTCTTAAATGACCTAAAACACATCAATTCCTTAAAACCACAGCAGCTGACAGCTCTAGAGGCCTTTCTTTTCTTTCTTTTCTTTTGTTTGATTGGTTCACGTCGCTGTCCATTAACTGTTCTCTGATTGGTTCACTTAGCTGTCTGTCTACGCGCAACGGTAGCACATTCTGGACCAAGCATTACCAGACTCCCCGCTGGTACAGCGATGAATCATGGATTCTTCCAGGCAAACAGAGTGCAGGATTTTCCAACAAAAATTGACTAATTCCTATTTGTTCACAGAGGTGAATGGGAAACCTATATGCTTGTTTTATAGCATTTTTCTTAAAGAATCTGGTTGTTCATAATATTATAATATTTTGTAAAAGAAAGAGTTCATCAAATAAAAAAAGACTTCTGTAATAGATTTGCGTTTCACTGCAAAAATATTTGTACTTACTTTTATTTTTGGGGTATATTTGCCATGAGTTTTCTCATCCGGCCCCTTTGGGATAAAAGTAGGTTAGATACGGCCCCCGGACCAATATGGCATTAAACTTGTCCAACTGCACAGAAACAAGCTGATGCCACCAGGTCATGTTACAGGTCAGATCTGTGGAGTGCTGACTTCGCTCATAATAGAAGAATGCAGCGTATTTAGCGATTTAAACACATCTAATTGAATAAATGCCTGATAAGTTTCATGTCACACTGTGGAACATTCCACAGCAAAGCAATTACATCTCATGGAGACAGACCACACACTCCAAAGTTGCATAGTGCACCTTTAACAAATACTATCAAATAAGTAAATCTAAAAACTCAACGAAAAATACAAAATTGATTTAAACAGCATTTTCAGGAGCCTGTGATCATTACGAGCGTGCGTGGTCCTGTTTAGGAGTTTGATTTTCAACAAAAAGGTGAGAGACTAACAGAAAAACTAATGCGGTCAGGCGATTTAAAAAAATAATCTAATTAATTGCATTTTAATCTCGTGAGAGAGAGAGGCAACCCACGTTGCGATTGAGTTCATCAGTTTTTCTGTGGTCGCTTCGCTCATTCATTTCCCAAATTCTGCGAGCGTGGTTTGTTGAAGAACGATCACGCTCGCTCTATCACCGGTAACAATGGAACTTGTCTGGACGTGTTTATCGTTCAAATGATCCGTCAGGCTGGAGCAGCTTCGGTGATCGGAAAATTATTTTTGACAAAAGTCTTCTTCTTCGTTCTTTTTATAAATAAACTCGCCGTTCAAAAGCCCTGGCAGAGATTTGCTCGCCGCACGCCAAATTTAAAATGCCATTGAATTGCCACTAATAATTAATTGCATAAATTTTTAACACGCGTTAATTAGATTAATTAATTACACTGCAAATTAACGTGTTAAACTGACAGCCCTATGAAAACTGTTGGCTAATGCTGGCTGGCTTGGAACTGTAATTTTACTTGAAAGAGACTTGTTTAACAGCACATACCAGCTGTCCTGTTGTAGTTCAGTTCAAGACAGTCTTTTCTGGACAGATTGTGCTAAAACAAAGCTCGGTTAAAGTCGAACTTGAGTAACAGCGCTTCAGAGAGAGCAGTGCCTTTAATTAGCTTCATCTCAGGGAATGTCAATGAGCATCAGCTACACAGTTTCAATATAGAGACACTGGCCAAAACAGTCTGGTTGAATTTGGATAATAATCTCAGTAAAAGTCAATATCAAGGACAGTATTTAGGTCTCTACAAAGATCTCGCTATTTTTACAGCTACATTCTTATTAGCCTTATCAAACCATAAACCATTAATTCACAATGAAAGTTTATTAAGAATGATTCAGATTCTTGGTAATTACTTTGCATTAATGACATAAACACCCAGTCTGTAGCGCAGCACCCATGGGATCCTGCTGCAGATCTTTGTTGTAGAAGAAGTCTGTTGTGAATGGTTTAGGATTACACAACTATTTTCCTCATACCTTTCAAGGATGACTTAATAATAATGGCTTTGATTTATACACCACCTCACAAGCTTGGCAAGGCTCTCAATGTGCTATAGTTCATTATTCTCAGTACTTCTGAGGCCACACATGCCCTGAGGCGCAATAAAAGAAGCGTGGCTGCCAATCCATACATAAGACGCTCCATCCATCATTAATCACTCACACTCCATATTCGTGTAAAGGCAAAGATGGTGAAGTGTCCTGCCTAAGTACGCACAAGTCGAAGCGAGAATTGAACTGTTTTTGTTTGTTTGTTTGTTTGTTTTTCTTCTTCAACCACTAATTCCAGTAAAAATGGTGTCATACTCATAAAGCTTGCCAAATGTATTGAAAATCAGATATTAATCTATACTAAAACTAATAAAGTCTAGATCAGGTCCAAACTTTTTTTCACTGCAGGACACATATGTGACTGGCCACAGCAAAACCCATCATAAGTCGCTTCAGAGCAAACAGGAGAAAAAAGCTTTTTTAAATATGTGATTTTCATTTTTTTTGCAGAATGTGCTCGTTGAGATCATGTCCATGTTTCAGATAACAGCATTGGTTGCTTTAAAATAATACATTTTGTCTTTGAAATTGGCTTGTTTTTCGGAAAGAATCGGGGAGTGTGTAAATTACCATATTTACCATACTGGCACTACTGGCCATTCACGTGACAATTAGCGCTCTTTTGTTTTCTTTTTCCACCAATCAGCTGTGAGCTAGAAACAAACCTTGTGGAGCTGAATCAAGGCTGTTTTACCGGACGCTGATCGGTCAGCCTCGCAGCTGAGGAGCTGGATCGTAAGATATCAGATGCTTTATCTACAGTAACATTTGAAGAGTATTTGAAGCAGAGGGCAAACGACAAAAAAGAGACAAACCAGTGGTGAATACAGCTAGTCTTTCAGATGGCCTTTGTACTTTAAATAAGACTCGAAACACAAATGTGAGGTCCGTATCACAAAGCAATAAGATCTTTTTGAGGTCACAGAGGACGAACTACTGAAATTTGTAGTAAAAAGTACTGCCTATCATCATTTGGGCTAATATAGCAGAAGGCTTGAGGGCCAATAAAATTTGGTCTGAGGGCCGCATTTGGCTCCCGGTCTGTACTCATTTCAAATGATATATATATAAAATCACATAAAACAGGACTAATTCTGACCTTTTCTGAACAGTTTTAGAATTATCTATCAGAACTAAAATGGTGAACGGTCACAATTTATTCAGCGCTTTTCCACTTTCAGGGTACTCAAAGCTCTTTACATCAAGGAGCCACTCACCTATTCACACACACATTCACACACCAGTGTACGCAGACACTGGGGGCGAGGTGGGTTAAGTGTCTTGCCCAAGGACACAACAACAGCATATTTGTGGGAGCCGGAATCACACCGCCAACCTGCGGGTCAGTGGATCTGTCTGCTCAACCAACGATGTTTATGTAGAGGGCAGGATTCAAACTAGTATAAGACCACATGGTTACAAAGAAAGTACTATGGACTAAAAGCATTTTAAATTATCATTTCTGGTGGAGGGTCCGCCAAATACTTTTCTCCATGGAGACGTTATTGCTTTGTCTGGAATGTTTCACAATATGGTGTTTAACAATTTTATCTTCATGGAGACCAAACCAGACCAAGTTACAGGTCAGTATTCCTGTTTTTCTCGGTATTTTTGAGCTGTAAAACCACCTGTAATTTAATACATTTCAGGCAGAGCTGTTTAATGTCATACTCTGGAACATTCCAGGCAGAGCAATGACATAAACAAGAAGGTGACGGACCTCCAACCGAAAAGTTGCACAGCGCATCTTCAATATTGAATTTTGTGTATGGTGACAGCCCTAACACTCCTACACGTTTGTCTCTGAGGATCTGGTATATGTTTAAGGTATTTTTCATCCCATAATAAATATGAGGTCGCGCTGACAGATTTGTCTTGTTTATGCAGCAGTAAAGTTGACAGCCCCAGAGGACATGTTGGATGAATTGATAAGATACCGGTGGGGGGGGGTAAAGGTGTGAGTTATGCTGGGATGTGGCTCACAGGGTGTACCAGGTCAGGGAGAGGAGCCAAGGACCAAGGTTGAGTGTGAACGCAGATTAAGAGGCCAGACGCGAGCTGTCACACAATATACAGTCACTGGAGGAGGAGGAGGAGGAAGGATCCGACCCAAGAAAGTAGTCCCCTGTATGTGAGGGTACAGGCTGTGCAAATGGTACACCGGGAGAATTCAAAATACAGGGTTCAGTTGAAGTAAGAGGTGGAAGAGAAAGTGGAAGGGAAGAGACAAGACCTGAAGAGCATAAAGATACCACTTTACTGCTACTAGTACTGCAACTTCTACTATTAATGCTACTACAACTGCTTTTACTATTACTGCTACTACTACTCTGCTCTGTCTGAAAAATAAAATAAAGGTTTCAAGATACCAGGAACAAAAGTAGTGAATTTTTTCTTGGTTTAGGTCACTAATAAAGAAAAAGTAAGTCAGAAGTAGTGATTGGCTATAGTTTCCAAGATATACTGTAGTATTGAGTCAAAATAGGAAATTTATGCAAAATAAGGCAAAAACGGTAGTTTATCAGCAGGTACAGTGTGTCTACAAGCAACCAGTTCTATCTGAAAGCCTGTCTGACATTCCAATACATTCATTTTAATATTGAATTTCTAATAATATCATTTCTATATTAAGATGTACAAGTTTTCAAACGTTTGCACATCGAACAAAGAAATGGCTAATATCAAAGCAAATGTGCACTCATTAGTGTGTATGGATGTATAAAGATGAATTTTTTTTGAATGTTTTTTAGAAATGGCATAGTGAGGGTCGGAATTTTATCTGATATGTATGCACATGTGATTATTCTTATGCACTGCTCCATTACCCATTTACAATCTCTGTTACAGTATATTTAATTAACATCAACCTGTCCCGGGACTGCAGGTGGAAATTAGCATTTTTGCTATAACCTGGCACCATGCATCTTTCTTTTGTTTATTTCAAAGGTCAGTGAAATGTTGTGTAATGTCCCTGTGCAAATAAATAAGCCATACCATACCATATGTCTAGAGCAGAGGTCGGCAACCCGCGGCTCCGGAGCCACATGCGGCTCTTTGATCCCTCTGATCAGCGGTCCCTCGTTTATCATGGGGGGTTACGTTCTAAAAATAACCGACAAGCGAAATCTGCGAAGTCGTCAGCTTTATATTTTACAATTATTCTCCATGTTTTAAGGCTGTAAACGCCTCACCACACACATTCTACACTTTTCTCAGACTGGAATTAACGTTTTCTCACATTTCTCTCTTTTGTTTGTAGATTTTCAACAAAAAAGCACAGTATTATAGAACGAAAGCAAAGTGTATTTCCTGTGTATTTCACAGTTTTTATGACCGCTTTGCTGTGGCAGGTTTTGTCGGGGAGAAATCTTGCAAACATACAGCCCTTCAGAGTCACACTGCGATCGAACATTTATATAAATCTGGCAAACTGAACGCATTCTGTACAGGAGACACGGAGGAGAATGATTGACAGTCCCTTAGCCAATCAGGACGCAGAAATGCATGTTGATACACTATAAAAAAAAAAGAATAAAAATCTGCGAAAAGTGAACCACGATATAGCGAGGGACCACTGTATTTAATTAAAATGTATTTTATTTTAGTTCATTCATTTTCAAAATGCAATTCTATGGCACAAATGCAAAAAAAAGACATTATATGCAGTGATATTTAATTTAAAATTTCAAAAAGGTTTTGTGGCTCCCAGTGTTTTCTTTACGGTGTGAAACGGGTCCAAATGGCTCTTTGAGTGGTAAAGGTTGCCGACCCCTGCTCTAGAGTTTTAACATCAAATATTTTTGGATTTCACATAAGAGATACCTCAAAATTGTGTGCACCTGATGTCTTAAGATATTTCTTGTTTATTTCTTGAAGGATAAAGAAGTGCAAGTTAAATATTTTCAGAATATAAATATTATTGTATAAACAGATGTGATTTTGATGTAAAAGAATATCATTACATATCTTGAATACATTAGCTAACTAGCACAGTTATCAATTGATTTTCAGTTCATCTTATCAGTATAAATGAGATTTAGCCACTTTTATCTCGGAAGCAAATCGAGTCCAAAAATTGGTAGACCAGTGTACTTGAATAGACAGTGATGAGATAAGTGGATAGCAGAGAGATGAAGATTCTTAATACATCCTTTAAAGCCATTTCCACGTACAGTGTTGCATGATGGAAAAGAGATTAATTTCTATTCAAACAGATGCAAAGCTTTCATTTTTTTACTTTGAAAATCCTACAGAGATATACTTCTTCATAATCAAAATAAACACCATTGTAAGAGTCAGCGCCGAGTTCACTTGGAAGAAATGTCAAGCTGTAATTTACATAAAATCAATATGGCCTTGGGAGAACCTTTTATGAGCAAATTGTACATCCTACACACAGATCTAACTTTTGGACTCTAACCTAAACATTTTAAATCTGGCAAGACCTCGACGTTCTTTCATTGTTGACATTAAAAAGGGAAGGCCAAGGCAATAAATAAGAATGGCAGATTGGCCTCTTGCCTGAGCGGATTTTAATATATGGCAGGCCTATGTAAATAAATGAACCGACTGCGTAAGCCTAAGACGGATGAGCAGGACAGGAAATGAGGTAAGGCTGCAGGTGCTGTTTCCTGTTGGTCAGATACGTGCAGGAAGACGGAGGAGGGGTGGGTTTGAAGATGGCCGAGGGGAGGAAAAAGGGGGGGCAGAGGGGAGAGAGAAGGTGTGGGAGACCAGATGGATATCCTCTAAACGTTCAAGGGAATTGTAGCGAGCGAGCCCCTCCTAGATTCTGTTTCAGTACATCAAGTTTAGTAAAAAAAAAAAAAAAATCACAGATGTTTATTTGAGAAGCGTGTTTCTCAAATGACCAGGTTCCAAATTTTACATAATAGCAATAAAAGTATAAGGAAAAGAATGGATTTAGAAGAAGATTTGGCTATCCACATCTACAGCGCTGGGAAAAAATAAGAGACCACTGCAAAATGATCAGTATTTCTGATTTTACTACTTATAGGTATGTGTTTGGGCAAAAGGAACATTTTTGTTTGAGTCTATAAACTACTGACAACATTTCCCCCAAATTCCAAATAAAAATGTTATCGTTTGGAGCATTTATTTGCAGAAAATAACAAAAAAGATACATGTTTTCAGACCTCAAACAATGCAAAGAAACAAGATCTGATTCATTTTAAAACAACATAATACTAATGTTTACACTTAAGAAGAGTTCAATATTTGGTGCAATAACCCTTATTTTTAATCACAGCTTTCATGCGTCTTGGCATGCTCTCCACAAGTCTTTCACATTGTTCTTGGGTGATTTTTTTCCACTCCTGGTGCAAGAACTGAATTAGCTCAGCTTTGTGTTTGTGTTGGAATTCAACAAACGCTGGAATGGAATGGCTGTAATACATGTAGAGATGCTGATTTCAGAAAAAAGTGGTCAGTGGTCTCTTATTTTTTTCCAGAGTTGTGCATCTATATTTAGCCTGGGGGCTGTCCAAACTATGGTCCCTCAAATGCAGTCCTCAGACCAGTTTCTGTCGGCCTTAAGGTCTCTCTGAAATGATTGCAGGCAGTGCGTTTTACTACAGACTACAGACAATAGGCTCTATTCACGTTTATCGTAAGACGTTGACGTGACTAACCGCATGTTCGATGTCACTCACAGGGAGCTGGTTGGACCTGTTGATCTGCCGAACATAACGGAACGCTAGAGTTAGACAAATTATAATACACAGATTAATAGGCAATTTTGACATCTAGATGAAGAAAACTGGGCCGTTTTCTCAGTTTTCCCAGATTTTGTCAAAGTTACTGTCGCCAAAAGAGTTCAAAGGAAGTCGTCTTCTGTTTCCAAACATCTTCCGGTTTTGTGACGTAAGCGGGAACAGAGCCAATTCATGGATTCAACAGCAGCATTCTTCACGACCTGCCAAAGCTTTCCATGGGGGACGTGACTAATCGTATGTTTGATGTCACTCAGAGGCAGCTAGTTGGAACTGTTGATCTGCTGAACATAACAGAAGACTACAATGACTGTTTTTTTTTTTCTAATCAAGTTAGACAAATTATAATATACAAATTAATGGGGAATTTTGACATCTAGATGAAGAAAACTGGAAATTTTCTCAGTTTTCTCAAATTTGGTCAAAGTTACTGTCGCCAAAAGAGTCCAAAGGAAGTCGTCATCCGCTCCCAAACATCTTCCGGTTTTGTGACGTGTGGTCTTTGTCATTGACAAAGACCACATTGTGATACAGACTTCGAATGGGTGTTAAAGGTAAAGTGGTGGCTGATACATGTGACTAAAGCCAATACATGTGACCATTTGAATGACACGCTGTACTGACCACAAGACTGGGGTCCTCAGCATCGAATAATTATGTTACAATATGTGTCCCTCAGTGGGGAACTTGACACCTCTTTGTTACAACTAGAGATGTGCCAACCCAGCTTATCCGATATGGATCCTTTGATTTTAAAAATCTGCCTATACCTGATATTAACCAATGCCAATGTAGGGACAGAAAATGGAACTTATTTCTTTAAAACACTTATCACGCAAGAGATCCAAATGTTATGTAACTGTTGTTTATCCTTGAAATGACTACTGAACAACTGTATGAATAAAAGACAAACATTCTTAGAAGTTCCAGGTTGAAATCAACCTGTAAATAGTCTTTTATACATTGTATTCAATTAAAGGCCTAACTAGGATATCAGATGAATCGATATCATGTATCAGATACAGATCCCGCACATTTTTCAGTATCGGTGCAGATATTCGATTACAGTATTGTTTCGGTGCATTACAACTTTCTGCTAATGTCCAATTTGAGCATAAGTTACATTCTTTTGGCTGCTCCCAGTACTGGCTACTACTATTAAGAAAAGTTCTCTTATTATGAAGCCCTATATGGTGAGAAGAGTCACCAACACAGATACAGTCATACCTCACCTTACGAAATTAATTTGTTCCAGAAGTGGTTTCGTAATGTGATTTTTTCGTAAGTCACAGTGGGGGATTCGGGCTGCTGCGAAGCTGAGCGAGCATCCGAGCGCGAATTATTAGAATTTTTTAGATTTCGCGTTTCGTAACTTGAATTTTCTTTCGTATTCAGAGACGGAAATTTTACGTAAACGCGTTTCGTAACTTGGATTATTCGTTAGTTGGGTCTTGCGGAAGGTGAGGTATGACTGTATAAAAAGTAGGACTGTCAGTTTAACACGTTATTTAGATTAATTAATTACAATGCAAATTAACGTGGTATAAAAATTAACGCAATTAATTATGAGTGGCAATTCAATGCGCGCGCATTTTGTCCCATTGAAGGACCTGTAGGCGACTTGGCAGTGGCGCGTCACTTCCACCTGTGTCACTAATCAAAATACAGCCTGGTGGAAACTGACATGGACTCGACTCAGGGGGCGAGGTGAGCAAATTGCTGCCAGGGCCTTTAAACGGCAAATTTATTTATAAAAAAGAACGAAGACGGGACTATCAACAAGAACGCCGTGATTTGTAGCTTTTGTAAAAAATAATTTTCCAATCACCGAAGCTGCTCCAGCATGACGGATCATCTGAGCGCTGAATGCGTCCGGGTAAGTTCCATATTGTTATCGATGATCGCTAAACCACGCTTGCAGAATTTTAACCTGGGAAATCCCAGGCTGCTTTCATTCGTTCCGATCTGAAAGACAACCTGGCAACTATGTCAAGCGAGCTCTCCCGATTCTGGGAGCCAATCAGAGAGCGGGGAGGGGTGGCAAGACGGTGACGCGTACTACAAGACAAACAGAAGCTTGTAGTTTGAACTGACAACTGACATGATTGGCTATGGGCTACGTATTCGCCAAATGATAGACATTTGTAACGCCCAATAAACGGCCTTTGGCGATCGTAAACCACACCTCCGCTACGAGATGTTTCGACTTGTGATATGGTCAGGTGTATATGTAGAATTTGGGAAACGATCGCAAAGTGGGTTGCATATCTATCTATCTATCTATCCTTAAAATATGATCAATTAGATTAATTAATTACAAATCCTGTAATTAATTCGATTTTTTTTTAAACACCTGACAGCACTAATATAAAAAGTATGCTGAAAATACAAAACAATACAAAAATTCAAGTCCAAGTGTCTTGTTTCTTTCCATCACACATGTCTCCAAGATACAAGCAGGGAAAAGGAGATTTAAAGATGGCCGAAGGGAGGAAGAAGTGGGAGAGGGGAGAGAGAGTAGGATTTGGGAGACCAGATGGCTATCCTCCGAGTGTGCACAGGAAGTGGAGCTGCATGCATGAAGATAGGAGTGGAAGAGAGACAGAAAGACAGAAAGAGAGGAGGAGGAGGAAAAGAGAAAGGGAGAGAAGACAGAAGGAGAGAGATAAAGAGAAGGAGAGATAAAGGGGAGGAGGAAGAGAGAGAAAACTTGAGAGTGAGAGAGGAACAGGCACAGAAAAGAGGAGAGCGAGAGAAAGGAGAGAGCATAAGAAAGAGAGGGGGGCAGAGAAGAAGGAAAAGGGGGGGAGAGGATGTTTGGATGCCCCGAGGGAGGGATGAGGTAGTGGGGTTATCCTTCGACTGGGTGGGTGTGTGATGGGACCATATGAGCGCAGTGGGGCGGGTCAGGGAGAGAGAAGGAAAATAGAGAGAGAGAGAGCAGATGGAAGAGAGAGAGAGAGGAGAGGGAAGAAAGAGAGACAGAAAGAGTGGGAGAAGAGGGCAGACAGTGTGAGAGATTGAGAGAAAGTGTATGAAAGAGAGAAAGAAAGAGATGAGAGAGGTGGGGGGAATAGAGATAAAGACAAAGTGAGTAAGAGAGATAAATTAAGACAGAGATAGAAAGTGAGTGAGAAAGAGACAGAGAGAGAGAGAGTGATAGGGAGAGAGGGGGATTTGGGAGATAAGAGGAGTTCAGGGTACATCACAGGTGTGTGGTGGTGGAGGTTTTACAAATGAAGCTGCTCTCACTGGACTTAAAGCTTAGACACCAGACTTTTTTTGGTAATATCCCAGATGTGTTGTCATGAGTGTGTGTCTGTAATGAATCTGTTTGAATGAACCTGAACTAAGCTGTCTCAGGACAATGGATGAAATGTAGCTACTGGCCAACGCCGACATATTTGTGTTGAACCTGTTTGCTGGTACATTGATCATTATGCATTGTACTAATTCAAATGAAGTAATAAATTCAATGAAAAGTACAGCTCTGGAAATCTGAAATCAGCATCTCTACATGTATTACAGCCATTCCATTCCAGCGTCTGTTGAATTCCAACACAAACACAAAGCTGAGCTACTCCACCAGGAGTGGAATAAAGTCACTCAAGAACAATGTGAAAGACTTGTGGAGAGCATGCCAAGACGCATGAAAGCTGTGATTAAAAATAAGGGTTATTGCACCAAATATTGAACTCTTCTTAAGTGTAAACATTAGTATTATGTTGTTTTAAAATGAATTTGATCTTGTTTCTTTGCATTGTTTGAGGTCTAAAAAAAGGTGCATCTTTTTTGTTATTTTGACCATTTGTCATTTTGCAAATAAATGCTCTAAATGATAATATTTTATTTGGAATTTGGCGGAAATGTTGTCAATAGTGTATAGACTCATACACTCAAACACTCAAACACATACCTATAAGTAGTAAAATCAGAAAAAAAATGATCATTTTGCAGTGGTTAGGGTTATTTTTTTTCCAGAGCTGTCTCTATCCACCCATTTTCTTCCGCTTATCCGGGGCCGGGTCGCATCGGAGCAGGAACTCAGACTTCCCTTTTCCCAAACACTTGCTCCAGCTCCTTTGGTGGGACCCCAAGGTGCTCCCAATCCAGCCAAGAGACATCCAGTGGGTCCTGGGTCTGACCCGGGGCCTCCTCCTGGTGGGATGTACCTGGACCACCTCAGCCTCAGCTGCTCCTCTTGACATGGAGGAGCAGCGGCTTTACTCTGAGCTCCTCCTGTGTGAATGAAATCAAGAGCTTTGCCTTTTTAAGTCAAAGAAAAGTGACAAAATGAGACCACTGTAATTATTACTTAGCATCAATCTGGAAATAAGCCCCAAATGCAGCGTTCTGATTGGTTGCCCTTGGGTGGCCCACCTCAGTTTTACTTCGCCGTCTTAAAAAGCTTTTCTCCGTCAATATACTAACAATCCCAACAACTTGTCTCCATACTTGTACATTGGCATCTTTGTCACGACAGCAAACTCCTGTCTACACTCGCACCACCTGCTGAGCGAAACCCCAAACACTGCACTCTTTAAAGTTCCTTCATCTTAAATAATAGCAGGTGTTGTGTGTCTAGCTGGAGGTGCCTTCGGTTGTTAAAAATATAAGTTAAAACCACATAAACCTCAGGAATAGATGCGCCTCCCTGTCTTCAAATGACACAGCATGCTTCCTGTTTATTGACTCTGGCAGCAGGATGCGCTCTCAATACTAACAATGTGTACCACTCTCAGGTCTATGCTACTACAACTACTGCCACTACTGCTACTACTACTGCTACTTTCTCTCCTTTTAACCTAAAAAGAGAAAATTAGCTGTAGAGGGAAGCATCAAAATTCATTCACGGATTGTCGAGAAGGATACCGAAATGTGTGGCCAGTTTATTGGTGGTTTTCAGATTTTAGAATGTGATGATGACATACTCCCAGATGGGGGCAAGGGCCAGTTTTTCTTATTAATTACATTGTACTTTAATATGAAATATCCAAAAGTTAATTTCACAAATGTGGTACTTAATTATTTCTGTTAGTAACCCTAGAATTTGCTATACAACAACTTGTTTGAACTATGACACCCTGCAATTAATGATCAGATGTGCAAGAAATAGGAATAAAGAAGTTGGTGAAGAGTAGTGACCTATGGTCATGAGCTTTGGGTAATGACCGAAAGGACGAGATCGCGGATACAAGCGGCCGAAATTAGTTTCCTCCGTAGAGTGGCTGGGGGCACCCTTAGAGATAGGGTGAGGAGCTCAGTCACGCGGGAGGAGCTCGGAGTAGAGCCGCTGCTTCTCCATGTCGAGAGGAGCCAGCTGAGGTGGCTCGGGCATCTGTTTCGGATGCCTCCTGGACGCCTCCCTCGGGAGGTGTTCCGGGCATGTCCCACCGGGAGGAGGCCCCGGGGAAGACCCAGGACGCGCTGGCGGGACTATGTGTCCCGGCTGGCCTGGGAACGCCTTGGTGTCCCCCCGGAGGAGCTGGAGGAAGTGTCCGGGGTGAAGGAGGTCTGGGTGTCCCTGCTTAGACTGTTGCCCCCACGACCCGGCCCCGGATAAGCGGAACAAAATGGATGGATGGATGGATGGAAGTTGGTGAAGAGTAGGTGGATCCAGAGTCTGTTGGTTTGGTATAGATGGGAATAAAATAGTAACAGGGAGGGCATCTGGTTTAAAAGGATAGGTCTGGGAGATATGGCGAAAAATAAGACAAGATATAACATTTTTTTCTTCCTATCAAACTAAATTTTTGATCAAATTTGATGGTTTTCTAAAAAAAAAATCAACTTTTTTTTTGACATTTAAGACTTTTCAAACAAACCTCTCGTGCAAATGAACACACAAAATGATCAAATGTATTCTCCTGAATAAAGACTGAACTCTACTCCAAAGAACATGTCTTGACTACCATAGAATTGACCGTTGAGTAAAAAGCCAGTAATTGCAATCTTTTGATCGCAATCAAATTATAAGGTCTCAGTTTCAATTAAAGCTGGTTAAATTACCTAACCCTGGCTCCTACTCTGTACTGTCCATTCTCATTCTTTACTCACAAATGCCCAAGGACCAAACAAAAGTCATGATTCAAACACACACTAAAAAGTAAATTATTTGCCAAGAGAATTGACTAAAGTGATAGATGAAATAAGTTGCTAAATAATATTACATGTATTTTTAGATCAACAATTACTATATAGCTACTACAGTTTTTGGTCCTACTTTGATGCTGAAATGCTTTTAATGTTACTGCAAGGGCAAAGTATAAGGCAGGTTTATTTGTAAAGCACAATTCATACACAAAGTAATTCAAAATGCTTTACAGACTAAGAAAGGCATGAAAAGTGCATTGTGTAACTTTTTGGTTTGGGGTCAGTCACCTGCTTGTTTCTGCGGATATGTCATTGGTCTGTCTGGAATGTTCCACAGTATGATTTTAAACAGCTCTACCTTACATTTATTCAATTACAAGTGGTTTGCAGCTCAAAAATACCTAGAAAAACAGGCATTCTGACTATGAGCAGGGTTACCTCTCCACAGATCTGACCTGTAATTTGGTCTGGTTTGGTCTCCATGAAGATAGAAAGGTTTAATACCACACTGTGAAACATTGCACCTTTAAAATTACAATATAAAACAGATCAAAACATAAATAATCATCATAAAATTAACTGGAGAAAAGAGAGTGCTTCCACTGCAACTACAGGTATAATCTTATCAATACATTTATTGATCTTAAACCAGGGTTGCCAGGTTTCAGCGATAAAACCTGTATAAGAGCATCTAAAAAACACCTCAAAACCCACAGACATGACTTATTTGTAGCCCTCCTCTCCACAGATCTGACCTGTAACTTGGTCTGGTTTGGTCTTGATGAAGACAGAAAGGTTTACCGCAGATCCTTCATCCCCACCGCCATCAGACTGTATAATTCTACTGTATAGTCCTATCGTGCAATATTGTTTTCCCAATGTGCAATATTGTTGTTTTTTTCAATACTCCTATCGTGCAATATCGTTTTTCCATTTTTTTTCAATACTCTCCCTGTCACTGTTTTTTATTATTATCACTACTATTATTATTATTCGATTTATTACTTATTTTTTTAATTATTATTATCACCTATCTTTATGCCTTCTTTTGCCTGCATGCACTTGTCTTCTTGTTCAAACTGTCCCTACCTGGAGCTACTGTGACAAGTAAATTTCTCCTGTGTGAGATCAATAAAGTCTTATCTTATCTTATCTTATCTTTAATACCACACTGTGAAACATTCCAGACAAAGCAAAAACATATCCATGGAGAAAGGCTTTTGACAGTTGTGTAACAGAAAAGTTACACAATACACCTATAACATTACAATATAAACAAATCAAAACAAATAGATGTCATAAAATTAACATTAAAAGAGAAAAGTGTTTCTACTACTACTACAGGTATACTCCTTATATCCATACATCTGTTAATCTTAAACCAGGGTTGCCAGGTTGTGTCAGCGATAAAACCTGTATAAGAGCATAAAAAACCCACCTCAAAACCCACAGAAATTACTTATTTGTAGCCCTCCTCTAGTAAATCCCCTTTCTCATAAAACAATAGAGGTTAGAGAGCGCTGATGGCTTTCAATATGTTTGATATGTACGATTTGTCACAGAAATTCAATACTTGGTTCATTAGGATTACACAAAAACATACATTTTTACATGGAAAACAGCTCTGGAAAACTGCAAACCTGGAAACTTTAGCTTTAACTTTCCAATTTGCTCCACACTGTCATCACGACATAAGAAAAAAAAAACAAGTAAATAATACGTATGGTTCATTTTCCATTGTTGTTTCGCTCTTATCTTCTCTATATGCAAAAGAAACTGTGAGATACATAGAGTATATTTTAAAATAACCAAAATGGGAATAAATACATATATTAAAGACAGAAAGAATGGGAGAGAGAGAGAGAAAAAGAGAGGGAGAGAGCCAGAGAGAGAGGTGGGAGAGAAAGAGAAAGACAGACTACCATTTCTTGATGCAAAAACAGAAGCAAAAACACAAAGTCTGGGCCTGGTCCTCCCGAGAATACTTAGTGATAATAGAGAGAGACGCATTTTCCTTTGAGGGAGCGCATGGAAAATTGTATTATAGCCTCAGCATAACGTTATTGCATTATGTTTCCTTACCTGCTTCAATACGGCATAGATATAAAAGCAGGTTTATGGATGGGAGAGCAGAGACTGAGTGACAGCTGCGTCTGGGGGAGAAGGTCTATCTCCTTTAAATGCTCTTAATGAGGGCCTCTACGTTTTAGTATTCGGACTAAAAATGTCACAAAATGTCAAATCATGCAAAAATTATGGCGTTGTCAGTTTGGCCCATGCGGTAAGAAAATATATGTATATGTCAGGCTTTTAAATATTTGTAATAAATATAATAGTGATTTATTTTACTGGCCATCAGGCAACCATGTAATCTTTTATCTATCAGTGACAGCGGTATGGGTTTAGGACCAGGGGTGGGGACAGATATTTTTGGTTGGACCTTTGGGGGTGCTAAATTCTTCAATGGAGGTGCTCACTTAACATGTAAATTTAGAGCCTTTAATGGTTCGAGCGCACCCCCACCTCCTCCCATGTTTGCTTTGCTGTTTAAAAGGCAAAAGGAGAAATTCAATTTGTGACCTGGACAAAAGTTTATTTGGTCGAATACGTTTTGCTGCTTCTTCAGTTCTGGCTAGAGTGCTCGTGGACACTGCTTAAAACAGTCTGCAAGGAGGAGCTAACTACAATGAAATTACTTTGAAATGAC
Organism: Paratrypauchen microcephalus; assembly: GCA_036785185.1. Lineage (NCBI taxonomy): Eukaryota > Metazoa > Chordata > Actinopteri > Gobiiformes > Gobiidae > Paratrypauchen > Paratrypauchen microcephalus. The sequence continues at coordinate 1,325,291 of JAVJIX010000086.1, forward strand.
CACACCTATTTGTTTACAGTTTTTCTTAGTTAGGTAAGCATATGAGATATGCAGTGGGAGTGGAGTGTGTGGGGTTTTGTTAGCAGAACCATTCAGGTCCATAATGGGTGTTTGTTTTCACACCTATAGACCTGACCTGCTGCCCTATTGTTTCCTTTGTTTGATTTAGGTTTGAGGATAGAGTTATAGATGGGAGACAAATGATGTCTGAGACTTCCATTTCTGTTCAAGGAAGGATTCTCTTTCTTGACAAAAATTAGCCTCTTTAACTCCCCTCTCAAACCAGTTCTTTTCTCTGGCCAAGATCTGCACTTCACTGTCCTCAAAGGAGTGGCCCGTGGCTTCTAGGTGGAGATATACGGCAGACTGAGGTCCACTCTGGCTCTCCCGTCTGTGTTGGTACATCTTCTTCTCACCACAGTCTTCACTACACTGAAAGAAACAATGCAGAGCAGTCTGTGCGCCAAGAGCAACTGTTGCGGTCTTTCACAAATCTGCATGGTGATATGAAGATGTGGGTCTGGCAGAACCAGGGTTCCAGCTAAATTGCTTGCTCATCTGGGTCTCTAAAATGTATTACATTATGCTAAATTAACTGCCCCTGTAACAATCTGTCTTCTGTGAAAATCTGAACTCCAACGGGTTATCTGTGTTTTGACTTGGCTTCCTTGCACACGTGCCACAGATGTTGCTTGTTATCACGAAACTCACAAAAACATTGGCACACTATTCGGACACACTGACATGTATTAAGTAAACACGTTGCCCTGTCTATTTTTAGAAATGTCTGCCTCTACTTCAGTTTTCAATCAATTTCATTGATTTCTGATCTGCTCCCTTGGCCCAACCTTCCCTTTGTCGCCAAAGAAAAAAACACCATATGTTACCTGTCCAATTGTTTTTCTGTCATTACATGTTGTGAATAATTGTCACTGATTGTATTTGCATCTTTTCCACTCTCGGAGTTGGCAGCGTGCTCATGCGCAGCGGCCCCTCCCCTCTATCACTGCCGCTCTATCACTGTCCTGCCTGGTCAGCGGGGAAACAAAATTTTGAATTTACTCTATGTACATGTACATATGTTTTTTAGACAATAAAGCAAACTATGACTATGACTATGACTGAATGGACTAGACCACATTGCTTTGTTTGTGGCTCAGTATTTTGTCCATTGGGTGGACCAGTTTTTCAGTTTTTGTCTTAAAGTGTTTGTGGGTTGGAAATAGACTGGGATTTCATGTTGTCTGAAAATTCTCTGTAGTTTTTCAGAAACACCCAGCCAGGTAAGTAATAGTTACACCCTTCCTGCTGGGTCCTGATTGTCTGTTGTCTTGTTTCTTGTCCTTGTCTCTGTTAGTTTTGTTGAAAGCCCATTCTGGATACCCACAAAAAGAGAGGGCTTCCTGCACATGTTGTTCTTCTTTCTCCTTTCCCTCTGTGCTTGTACGAACCACTTGGGCCCTGTGTTGTGTCCCAATAACTCCAAGTTTGTGCTGCAGTGATGCAGTGTTTGGCTGTTCAAAGTATAAAAAAGGCCCTTGTAGTGATTTATAAACCACAATATGGAGTTCTTGTTTTATTGTAGTCTCATTTTGAACACTTTGTGGTCACCATTTGAACATTTTTAGTCAAGATTGAATGCTCTATGGAATGAAAGTGGTTAAAAAATCTTTGGGGAGGCTATGGGGAACATTGGCCATTCTTGAGGGAGCTTGTGCCATCCCAGTCAAAGTCAAAGTCAACTTTACTGTCAATTCTGCCATATGTGTTCGACATACAGTGAATCGAAATTCCGTTTCACCCTGGCCAAGCAGTGCAAAAAAGACAGTGTACAAAATAAATAAACAAATATCTAAGAGCAGTGCCCCATTTCTCTTCACCTTAATCTGATGGATACACTTTTACATTACACTATTACAGCAGGTACACTGGGTTTGGGGAAGTTCACCCTGGTTAATTAGAAGCACATAATTTGAAACACGTTTTTCTTTTAACCCACTCCTTTTTCGAGCTTTTCTGTTGTTTACAATGTATATATAATATGTATATGATTATTGTTTCTGTCTCGGCACAAACTCGAAATAAATACGAATCAATCATTCAATTAATCATGTTACTTTTTTAGCCTTCAATTTTGTCCACTACAAATAAATAAAATACAAAATAAAAAAATATATTTAGGCCTTCAAAATAGGGAAATCTCCACCTGCCAAGACCATAACTTGTATGTTGGACCACCTCACCCCCTCCTAGTCTTCTTATACCTCATCTTTGTGCACTATACCATGTTTACTGTTTAGAGTGACTCAGGTCTGTAGGGACTTCAGCTATAGGAAGCCTGTGTCATCCCGACCATAATGGAGACTTCCACTTAAGCCAACCCTCTGTGGGAGAACACACTGACCTGTACCATCGGATCAGGTGTCTGTATTCGCGATGGGGAGGGGGCTTTTCAGAGCATCAGCCTGGCCTTGACACTTCTTCAGGACGGGAAATTGGATGCCTTTGTTGGTCCGAAATGGATATTTTCCTGAAAAATGAATTATGATCAATAAAAAGGTGAAAGGGCAGATTTTTGGGACAATATGGCCAGTCACCATATTGTGAATTGAAGCCCGTATGTAGCTAGTTATGTGTTTTGACAGTGACTGCAACTGACCCTGATGAATTTTAGCTCAAGGTTTTCCCTATTGTGAAGAAAGAGAATTTGTTCCAAAATGTCATTGCTATAATTTAGAGATGTTTAAGGTCGGTAATGGGTGTCCTGGAAAAATCATGGCGCGATTTCTCTTTTTGTGATTCCCGTTGTTTATCTTCCACTTATCTACAGCAGATGTGGCTGAGTGAAATTGAATTCGTGTCGATGGGGGACACAGGGCTTTTATGTTCAGGCAGGATTTGGGAAGGCAGCCTTGATCTCCTGATTGTCTGCTCGGCAATGTTGTCACTGGATAATGACACAGGTCAAAGGTCGAATGAGCCCTTCCTGTGTCAAAGGGGCCAAGGAGACGCAGCCTGTTGCCACAAATTAGATAAAAGGGCTGCACACGACTCAAAACGCTAGCGTAAAAATCAGGGGAAATCTGAATGATGAATGAAAAGGGGTAACATAAGGTTTCTACAATAATACGTTTTTGAAATAAGACAAAAAATTCTGCTAATAAAAACTAAACTGCCAAAGTAAACTGCAATTTGATACAAAGAGTTGCAAAAAGGGCTGCAAAATCTGTGAAATTGTTATTTTTCTGACAATTATTTTGAATGGAAACACTTTTTGGAATAATAATAAACTGAAAGATGAACTGCTGCTAAATGCTGGTTATACAAGACTTTAAAAATTCTGATTCTAAACTAAAAGGTTAACAATATTTTTCATATAAAAACAAGACCATCCATTACCTAATTGAGCCTTTGCGAGTCATTGCTGGTGCCTTTTCAAACTGATTTGCTATTATGGCTCTAATATTGCAATCAAATAGAAATGAAAGGTCCTTTGCCTGATTTTTGTCCTCCTATTTGATCAAAATTGGTCCTGCCCCAGTATGGGGCAGTAGTCCTGCCCCAGATGTTATAAGCAGCTCTTGAGGTCAGAATATGTCAGTTGTGTACTATCTGCATCCAGTCATCACATATTTTATTGCTAGTTGACTTTCCAGTGCTGGCAAAAATTTATTTTTGTCTCTGAAAACTGTGCAAAGCGCTTATAAATTCATCACTGTGCATAATTAGGATCCTCTGAATGCATAAGGTAAGTGAAGAATAACTTTGGATCACTGCAAACTGTTAAAAATGTCAAAAACAGAACTAGTACATTTTAAAGAACAGTGGTTCTTAACCTGGGTTCAATCGAACACTAGGGGTTCAGTGATGTCAAGACATGCACCAGACTCATTTCTGTACCCACGGAACTGAAGCAAGCAATTGCCACGCGCTTGCAAAGTCTCTCTACGGATACTTCCCTACAAGAGAATCACATCCAGCATGGGTGAGACGGCTGTTCACGTTTGGTGTTGAGACAGTAGATGTCAATGATAAATACCTCGATGAAACCATTTAAATTCAGCAGAGTCAGGTTCAACAGCAACTCTTCAGAACAACAACGCTCTCAAACTTTTGGTGTTGACAAATGGTAACATATCCTGTTATTGCTAGGAAAGCCCTGGACATTTTTATATAATTTGTTACAACATATCTTTGTGAGCAATGCTTTTCGAGGATGCTGGACATAAAAACGAAGAAAAGGAACAAACTTTGCTGCGAAAATGACACGAGAGTGGCACTTGCCAATGTGAAGCCGCATTTCTGAATTGGTCTCTAAAAGGCAACAGCAGAAGTCACACTGATTTGCAGTAAATATTCATTATTATTGTAGCCTGATGGAAATTAGGTGAATTTAGGTAGTTTTAATTTAGGTAAATTAAAACCATTTCAGTGTGGTAGTATTAAAAAAGGTCATGTCTTTGTGAAAAGGTATGTAATTTGTTGTGAGTTCATGCATTGTATTGGTTTTGTTCTTTGAACACAGTGATGTTAATGCACGGTTCATCTGAAAAAAAAAAAAAACATATTTTATTTTTCAATACAGAAGGGTTCGATGAATGTGCATATGAAACTGGTGGGGTTCAGTACCTCCAACAAGGTTAAGAACCACTGTGCTAGAAGGTCCAAAACTTCGACTTCATGTTTTTTACATAAAATTATCTACAGTATGGTGTTGAATTTAACTATCTCCACAGGGACAAGCAGGCCACATCATCGGTCCAAGTTACAGGTCAGATCTATGGAGAAGCTTTCTTTTATCATAAAGAAATCCCTATGTCGATAGCTGTACCGAAATAGCCACCAGCGCTTAAATTGTCTAGACATATGCTTCTGGCTATAGCTCTTGACTCCTTATAGCGCTGGCATAAAACCTTCACAGAGGAGACACACAGAAAAGTCACAGAGCCTCTAAAGCTATGCATCAGATCGCTATGGCAACACAACATCTCATATTTGCTTATCCTATTTCCATAATACTTTTGTCTTATGCACTATCAGACACATCGCATTCATTGGCCAAGCAAAAAAGGAATCCTTTTTCTAATCCCGTAGCGCAATAAGCAGACAGTGACAGGTTTGGGCATCTGGCTTTGAGTAAAACACATATGATACTGCGCTTTATAGTCCCCCATATATTCAGCTTTTCATGGGTATTATCGAGATGGACTTGTAAATCCGTCTCCAAGATAAATCCAAGGCTGATAAAATGTAGTCAGTCATTTTTATTGAATTTCAGAGGCTGGTGTGAAGAAGACTGAGAGATGAAATCGTGGCTCGCAAATAAAAACACTACGCGGTGTCTGGTAAAGAGAGAAATCTATGCCCTATACAGAGCTGTTATTCAAACGCCGTGGAGGCCGGGCATCAGTCAGGCGTCTCTCTGTAAAACCAGTGTTACCTTAAGGACTCTTATAAAAAAGAAATGAGCATTTATGAAGGTTTAAGGTAAATGTACGATCAAACTCAGGGAGAAGATAGGAAATAATAGCGGACGTTTTTATTTAGTTTGGGTATTCTCTCTTTCTCAAGAGAGATTAAGAAGTAGGTATTTTAACCCTGTAAAAGTCAGTGTTTCTCAAATTAAGGTACACAGGCTGCTTTTTGTAGATGTAGTTTGAATATTAGTTTAATTTAGAAACACATTTAGGTTTTCTTAGGTTAAAGAGCCCATATTACGCTATTTTCTGATCTGTTATAATGTTGTTTCCTCATCACAAACAGACCTGGAGTTGTGTTTTTGTTTCATTCACACATGTTTAACACACAAACCCTGCGTATTTAGGCCGAGTTTTTCTCTCAATCAGAAAACACTCTGTTCCACCTTGTGATGTCATGTGGAAATATGCTTTCTGATACTTTAAACATGATTTCAAAATAAAGGTTTTTTCTTACATTTCTATTTGTCAGGTAGTAAATTCTGTGTACATTAGAGGAGTTTTGCTTATGCACCGATCCTGCTTTTTCAGTTCCGATATCAATTTCAATACTAAGGCTTTAATTATCTAACCGATATCAGAGCAGAGACTAAAACCAAGATTTATTTCCTTTAAACAAAACTAAAATAAGATAAAACTGATCAAAATGTGTCATGTTGCTACTGTTTATTTCTTTACAAAACAGCTTTGTGTAAGTAAAAGTAAAACATTATGAGACATTCTGGGCCAACTACTGTCAGTAAATAGTTTTATTACATCGATTTATATGTCCAACCGGGATCAAAATAAAAGGAGCGAGTCGGCATGGAGCGACTGATCAGTGCATCCATCTTGCGGCGCAGCCTGATGACGTATGATGCCGATATCGACTAAGCTGATATTTGGAAGCCAATATTCAGTCCAGCAAATTTGCAGTATTGATTGTGTGTTTCTGTTATTGTCATACATACAGTATGTCCTGTGTTGTACGACACTGCTGCTTAAATGACACTGCTACTTAAAGATCCCATGACATGGTACTTCTTATGTACCATGGCTCCTTAATGGTTCCCTAATGCTGTAAATGAATCCTTCTTCAAAATCAACACTCACTGCATGAGATATGACTCTGACAGTCTTCATGAGGCTAGATATGTGTCTAAAATGCTTTATTCTGGGTGTTGCTGCTTCAATGCAAATGAGAAGGACAGAGAGATTGGCTAAGGAGCGGGGGGGCGGGTTTCCCCCGCTCGAAGCGCAGCTCTGCACCGCTGTCTGCACCGCTGTCTGCACCGCTGTCTGCACCGCTGTCTGCACCGCTGTCTGCACCGCTGTCTGCACCGCTGTCTGCTCGCTTCCGTGTTTAACACAGGAAGACAGATGGGAGACTTTGCAATGAAAAAAAGCATATTTACACAGAAAATAAAATTAAACCACTGGTATTTCAGAGGTCCAGAGGGTCGGGTAAGGGACTTGCGAGCCTAGAAACACTCGGACGTGCCTCCAGGCAAATAAAAAAACGCATTTCGCATTGTAGCGCATTCACAGTCCAGACTCTATGGGCGGGATATACAGGGACGCTGAGCGGAGACAGAGGGAGGGGCTGGAGCTGCATTTGCCGATCTGACGTCAAAAAGGTGCCTTGTCCGAACTCGCCCGTTTGAACACTGGTTTTGTGTAACGCAGAAAAGGACCGCAAATGCTCAGTTTAGACATTTCGCAACTTTTAGCCATGGGGGGGGGGCCTAAACAGGGTAGGGGAGCTCACATTAACGTTCAAAAACCTCAGAAAGTGAAAATTTCATGCCATGGGACCTTTAAATGACACCATTTGAGCTTTATTACGCTACACATTGTGTATGTTACCTATTTGTATCATATACAAGTTTACTGTACTTTTGCATGTGATGTTTTAGTCATGGTGTTTATTGTCTTATTTATCAGATGTTTTATGTTCACTGTGGGCCTAGGGGGCGCTGCAATTTCAAATCCTTTCTGTGCAACCTGTACATATGGTTTTTGACAATAAAGCTGAGTTTGAACTTTGATGTCATTTTGCATTGCATTTAATTTGTTTTTTTGGAAAGAAGTCAAATTTTATACCTAAAAAACTTCCATATTGTGTTTTATGTCGTATTCACACCAGGAGAGTCTAATAGTTCACTTGCTTTGGGCCGGACCTTTTTTTTTTTTTTTTTTTTTTTTTTGGTGATTAGTCTTACCTGTCATAGGAAAAATGATTTGCATTGACATAAATATGAGACTTTTTTTTGTTATAAAGTGAACGCATTTTAACAAATCAGGAAATGTACTCTGCAAAACCGACTTCCTTTTACCACAGAGATGTAATTCAAAGCTGTTCGAAGGCATAACTTGTTCTCGAAAGTCAGATTAGGTCACATCTTTACTGTAAAACCACGACATGTGAAAGCAGAAGCATATGGGCCGCTCGTATTAATAGACCCAGTATTTCCTCATCACTTGCTGATGGCTCATGTGTAGGCGCTCTGTTCTTTGTTGTTTGTTTTCCCCACAGACGCTAACAGACCGGAGAAGATATGACTCTCAGCTGATACAGGCCTGTGTGCAGATGACACCCATTACACCAATGCTAGGTTCAGGGACATCCGGACAGAGTGGGGAAAAACAACAACAACAAAAACACTGCAAATATCTTGAGTTTAGATGAAAGTTTGGCTCCAGATCAAGTTTGAAGACAAAACATGACTTGGAGCAAATACAGTGGAGAAGAGTCGCTCTGTGTGTATAACTGGAGAGGACAAGAAATTCAAAACAGGTTTGTGAGATTGAAATATTTCATCCAAAAATGTCTGTGCGCATTGTGTAACTTGCTCTTCTAGCGGAGAGTCTGTCAAATGCTTTTCTCCATGGAGATGTTATTGCTTCATCTGGAATGTTTCACAGTATGGCATTAAACCTTTCCATCATCATGGAGACCAAACCAGACCAGACAAGTTACAGGTCAAATCTGTGGAAAGGCAACCCCGCTCACAGTCAGAATGCCTGTTTTTGTAGGTATTTTTGAGCTAAGAAAAACACATGTAATTGAATAAATGTAAGGTAAAGATGTTTAATATCATACTGTAGAACATTCCAGACAGATCAATGACATATCCACGGAAACAAGCAGGTGCCAGACCCCCAACCAAAAGGTTAAAGTTACAAAGTGTACCTTTAACAATAAAACCTCTATAAAAACCATGTACAATTTGCAGGTGCTGTACTCGATTTTGACTGCATCAAAAACAGAACTAGTTTATTTCAAATTGTTCAAAGTTATTGAACCAAAAGTTACTCCAAAGTTATTCCCCACTTTCGTTCCAAACATCCTAAATATTCACAGCGATGATTTTATAAGTGCTATCATGCCAACCCCACACTTCCTGATTCTCAGATAAGTCAAAGTCAAAGTCAAAGTCAAAGTGTACTTTATTGTCAATTCGCTACGTATCAGACATTACACAGGACTGAAATTGCGTTTCACCAGACACCAAATGTGCAATTTAAATTAAAATCTAAACACACACACACACACACAAACACACAAACACACAAACACACAGCTACACTCATAGACATGAAGTGTATACAGACATCAACAATAAATAGACATAAGACATACAGGGAAACAAACGCTTCAACAAGAACGAAAGATCGAGGTAGACTTCTTGGCAGCTGGTGTAGGTAAAAGTGAAATGTGCAATCTATAAGGTGCAATACGTAAGGTGCAATATGTAAGGTGCAATATGTAAGGTGCAATATGTAAGGTGCAATATGTAAGGTGCAATATGTAAGGTGCAATATGTAAGGTGCAATAAGTGAAGGTGCAATTTGTAAAGTGCAAGAGTGCTGAAAACAGTACTGACATCAGTGTGTGCAAGATTGTTTTTTGGATGTCTTTAACATGTTCATGGAATAAAATGCTTTATAATTACATGCAGATAGTACACAGCAGACTTATTTTGACTTTTTGTTTATACAATATAGCTACAAGGGGGTCAAATACATGGAAAAAATTGGTAGAGAATGATGAAAATTCAGGACCTTTGCTATTGCAATAAAAAAAAAAAAACAAGTAAAAACAGAACTTTTGAATGGTGAAAAGTCCTCAACATGTTGCCTAAATAAAAACAGGAAACTTAAACCACATGAATATGAAGTCATTTAAGTGACATGTACAAATCAGATGGTTGCTACATCTTTTTTATTATTTAGAAATTTTGACTCAATAGAATCCATAATTTATTTATGTATATAATTTACATAATTTTTTATTATTTTCTGAAACATTTGCCAACAGGTGAAATGCTTCTGATCTAATGGTACATAACTAAACAATGGTACCATTTGGTATTAGGGCCAAATTTTATGACGCTGCTTTACAAATATGAAAATAAAGATCGAAATCAGCTTTAAAACCGCCTTTAATCTGCAGCACAAAACGTTCCCATTGAGAAAAATGCGCTCCTCCCTCACCCCACGCTTAAACCCCTGTGTAACCATGAGACATTATATAATCACCTCAGAGCGTGAAATCCCTTCAGCTGGGGACGTATTCCTCTGTAAAATTGGTTGACTCTGTCTTAAACTAAACTCAAATCTGGCAAATAATCTTCTTCAGCTAATAAAAAGTCCTGCTCCGTGCTTTGGAGGAACGGGCCCCTTTCACGCTGGCTGAGCACCAATTTTCTGCTCATGTAAATTCATACTATGCAGCTATATATTATCTGTAACTATGAATGCAGCCATATTTATCTGCCCTTGGATAATACAGACGATAGCTCCCTGAATGGGAAAGCAACAGTTGGCACGCCCCAACTTCCATGGGCAAGTTAATAAATAAAATTCCTATAGCGTAATAACTCATCGTGCATATCAGGTCTGGCATCGCACGCTCACGGCAGCAGGCCCAGGCGGCGTGAAGGTGCCCTCTAAGATGCCTGAATAAAAATGTGTACATTAGAGAAGGACCACCGAGCAGGGCTAAACCTTTTACGGTCTCAATGAGGAGCATGAAGTTCACCCTTTATCAAAGTGGAGTGGTTGAAATAGATAGTATTGAGTGTTTTGTTTACGTCTTAATGGTAGATAATGGACGCCGGGGCATATTAAAGGTGAAATTAGTCAAATAGGACATTACACATGAATCCCATTATAGTATTAAATGTATAATGTAGTCTATGCCCACTATCATACAGCTCTGGAAAAAAAATACGAGACCACTGCATTTAAAAAAAAAAAAATCAGCATCTCTACATGTATTACAGCCATTCCATTCCAGCGTCTGTTGAATTCCAACACAAACACAAAGCTGAGCTACTTCAGTTCTTGCACCAGGAGTGGAATAAAGTCACCCAAGAACAATGTGAAAGACTTGTGGAGAGCATGCCAAGACACATGAAAGCTGTGATTAAAAATAAGAGTTATTGCACCAAATATTGATTTCTGAACTCTTCTTTAGTGTAAACATTAGTATTATGTTGTTTTAAAATGAATTTGATCTTGTTTCTTTGCATTGTTTGAGGTCTGAAAACATGTATCTTTTTTTGTTATTTTGACCATTTGTCATTTTCGGCAAATAAATGCTCTAAATGATCATATTTTTATTTGGAATTTGGGTGAAATGTTGTCAGTAGTTTATAGACTCAAACAAAAATGTTTCTTTTGCCCAAACACATACCTATAAGTAGTAAAAATCATAAAAACTGATTACTAATTTTGCAGTGGTCTCTTATTTTTGCCAGAGCTGTATATTCTTGGCAGTGTATATTTTTCCATTACATTTTTTCTCCCCTTGTGTCCAACCTTGGGGTCTTTACAAGTCGCACAAAGGCACAAAAATGCTACTTCTACTTCCCCTAATTTGGTTTTCTTGCTGGGTTCCATTACAGCAAAAATATGACATTAATGCTTCTTATCTTAAAGGATTAGCATAATGGTATGGTACAAGTCTCATGTCAGATGTAATACTGTCAAAATACTAAAATCCCAATAGATGGGGTGACAGTAGCTCAGTCGGTGGTGTTTGTCCTCTAATCTGAAGGTTGGCAGTTCAAATCCCGTTCTTGACATAAACCTCATTGGTTGAGCGGTTCACCTACTCACAGGTTGGTGGTGCGATTCCAACTCCCACAGATGAATACTGTTATTGTGTGTATGAATCTGTGTGTGAATGGTTGAGTCGGTCCTTGATGGTGGAAAAGCGCTGCATAAAAAATGTGGCCATGACAGAGATGCAAAGGGGAGGACACCACTGAAAATAAAAATGGCCTTTTGTAGACAATTGAAATTTCAACACAAATAAGATTAGCTCCTCAAAAATTGCCTCAAAGATTGACGTGTGATCCTGTTAAATAATTTCCCTTGTGGATCAATAAAGTTTGTCGAAGTTGTTAAGACGATTCAAAAACATTCACAAAAAGTGACATTTTGTCCAATTTATTGTATTTTTTTCCAGTTTACTTGTTAAAAAATGTATCTAAATTAAAGGTGCACTGTGTAACTTTACTGGTGGAGGGTATGTCAAATGCTTTTTTCCCATGGCGATGTTATTGCTTCGTCTAGAATGTTTCACAGTATGACATTAAACCTTTCTATCTTCATGGAGACCAAACCAGACCAAGTTACAGGTCAGATCTGTGGAGAGGCGACCCCGCTCACAGTCAGATCTGTCAGTCTGTTTTTTGAGCTATAAAACCATCTGTAACTGAATAAATGTAAGGTAGAGCTGTTAAATGATTTGCTCTGGAACATTCCAGGCAGAGCAATGGCATATCCATAGAAACAAGCAGGTGACGGACCCCAATCCAAAAGGTTACACAATGAAGCTTTAATACTAGTTTCAGCATCTACAAGTACAGCTTTGGGAAAAAAAAAAAAAAAAAAAACAGAACAGAAACCACTGCAAAATGATCAGTTTTTATTATTTTTACTACTTATAGGTATGTGTTTGGGCAAAAGGAACATTTTTGTTTGAGTCTATAAACCACTGACAACATTTCCCCCAAATTCCAAATAAAAATATTATCGTTTAGAGCATTTATTTCCAGAAAATAAAAAATGGTCAAAATAACAAAAAGATACATGTTTTCAGACCTCAAACAATGCAAAGAAACAAGATCAAATTCATTTTAAAACAACATAATACTAATGTTTACACTTCAGTTCAGAAATCAATATTTGGTGCAATAACCCTTATTTTTAATCACAGCTTTCATGCGTCTTGGCATGCTCTCCACAAGTCTTTCACATTGTTCTTGGGTGACTTTATTCCACTCCTGGTGCAAGAACTGAAGTAGCTCAGCTTTGTGTTTGTGTTGGAATTCAACAGATGCTGGAATGGAATGGCTGTAATATATGTAGAGATGCTGATTTCAGAAAAAAATGCAGTGCTCTCTTATTTTTATTTTTTTTTCCAGAGCTGTATATGGTCCTATAATATGTACACACTGGCTCATAACAGTCACCCTATATCTGCTACTAATACTGTGGCTGCTACTACCATTGCCTTTATATTAATCTGTAAAGCTACTAGAACATTCATAACACTCCTTCCAACAACAAAACGTGCTTTAAATGTACATCAAATTGTCCTTATATCTCTGCACAGATTGGGCAAAAAGACACTTATCATTCAGCGCTTTTGGGGTGAATTTTAAATACAGCGATAATAGAAGCGAGGATGGGATATTATTAAGAAAAGCGCACGCCGCTACAGGGTGGCTCCATCCGTCAAAGCAGACATCTGAGATTTAGATCAATCCTGTTATATTGGAAAGTATATGCACAATGTAGCTGATCTCCATATTCAAATGTACAACTCCGTGCTGTGTCATTAATAATCCCAAAGATGGTCCATAAACGAAATGATGTAGCTGTGCAGAAATCCAATATAGGAACACGAGAGAGCTGGAGAGGGAGCGAGGACGTGGGATGAGGGGGTCTGGGAGTTTTCAAATGCGCTGGGGTTGTGATTAGGCTACACAGATGGGCAAGAGGATAAGAGGAGATACAGAAACGGAGCGCCACGGGAGAGCTTCGCTATAGCCGATGAATATAGATCCCCATTAGGAAGCGAATAGTTCATATCCAGGTGATTTGTTGCGAGTTATCTCCCGCTCACATCTCAACCGCTCTCCTCCTCCTCCTCCTCGTTCTCCATACTCCCTGTTTCCCCTCCACTGCTCCTTCACTGTAGTTATTTTCGATTCATCAACATGTGAAAGAAATGTAGAATAAAAAGGGACGAAAAATAGAAGTACTCCTCGTATAAGTCAAAATGAGTATGACATTAACTGCTCTTTATTAGTACTAGTTCCTTCTAAAGTGGAATTAATACTCCCTACAACTGTACAACAACTCACCCTTATAGAACAGATAATACTCCCTACAACTGGACAACAACTCACCCTTATGGAACACACAATACTCCCTACAACTGTACAACAACTTGCCCTTATGTAACACATAATATTCCCTACAACTGTACAACAACTCATTCTTATGGAACACATAATACTCCCTACAACTGTATGACAACTCACCCTTATGTAACAGATAATACTCCCTACAACTGTACAACAACTCACCCTTATGCAACAGATAATACTCCCTACAACTGTACAACAACTCACCCTTGTAGAACAGATAATACTCCCTACAACAGGACAACAATGTGCCCTTATGAAACGGATAATGCTTGTATATAGCTGATATGTGTATTACTTTATTTTTTTTAATGTACATATATTTATTACATGTATTTAATAATGTCTTATTTGACTCCAGTCTTTGTTTTTTGCTACTCATTTTGAATGTATTATTACCATTTATATTTTTGCTCTTTGTTATTATTATATATTCTGACGTATGAGCTGCTGTGTCCAAGTAATTTCCCTTGTGGATCAATAAAGTTTGTTTAAGTCCAAGTGTATTCTGTTAACCACAGAGCGTGAAACTCCTCTGTTCAAACCCGAGACGGTCCAACCACAGCTGTTCATTTGTCTCGTGTGTCTCTCATATTCAGAAGACATCTCCTCTCCAAAATCCAAAACATTCAGAACTAAATACAGTGGTACCTCACCTTACGAAATTTATTCGTTCCAGAAGTGGTTTCGTAATGTGAATTTTTCGTAAGTTGAGTTGCTATTTCAATGGAAAAGGCCTGATCCGTTCCAAGGTTGTTGTTTTTTTATAGTGTAACTTTTTTTTTTATAGTGTAACATTTGTGTTCTGCGTCCTGATTGGAATAAACCAGATCTAGACCAGAACTAAACCAGGTCTAAACCTGGACTGGACCTGGACTAAACCAGGATTATCCCGGGACATGGCAGTGTCGTTGGAGGAGCGCGTTGCTCGTGTCTCCGCGCTCCTTGCACGTTCTGCGCTAGAGCTAAGAGGCCGAGAAAGACACTCTTTCAGCGGGAATAAGAGCGGGGCGGGGCGGGCTCTGGGGGTATCTGACTTCCAGAGCCAGGGGGTTGACACTGTGAGCTAACAGGCCAAGAAAGGTGCTCTATCGGCGGGCAAGACCGCGGGATCTCGCTCGGGGCGGGCTCTGCTTCTATGTGACTTCCAGGTCTAGACCAGAACTAAACCAGGTCTAGACCAGGTCTAAACCAGGACCGGATCAGGTTCAGATCCGGACCAAACCGGGACCAGACCAGGATTAAATCACCCCCGTGCGGTGCGGGCGGGCCAAGCCCGCGGCCCTGAGGGGGAGGCACGGCCCGGGCGCCGCGGCTCCATCCCGCGCCGTGTTGACGTTGCTTTTTGATCCTTCGATGACGGCTCTTCCTCTTGTGAAGCAGAATTCACCAAGCGTTGGATTGTTCACTCACTAATAGGGAACGTGAGCTGGGTTTAGACCGTCGTGAGACAGCTGAGTTTTACCATACTGATAATGTGTTGTTGCGATAGTAATCCTGTGTCTCCGCTCCCCTCGCGCGTTCGGCGCTATATTGAGCCGTGTCTACCCCCACGCTTCACTATCAACACATTCTATTGAAAATCGAAAGTTCGAGTGTTCAAACGAGAGAGAAATGCGAGAAAAGCCCAGTCTGAAAAAAAGCGTAGAATGTGTGTGGTGAGGCATTTACAGCCCTAAAACATGTAGAACAATTGCAAAATACAAAGTTGTCCTACCTCGTAGACCTCTCCCACCGCGGGCCACCTCTGGAACCTAACCCCGTGTGTGTTGATAAAGTGTATTTACGTTTTGGGTCGTGCATCTGAGCGCACATTAATTGAATTTTTGAGATTTCGTGTTTCGTAACTTGAATTTTCTTTCGTATCTAGAGACCAAAATTTGACGTGAAGGCGTTTTGTAACTTGGATTTTTCGTATGTAGGGTCTTTCGTAAGGTGAGGTACCACTGTATATAACTTCTTTTACCTGAGATACGTAATAATTGATTCTTGATTGTATAAAAAATCTACTCTGCTTTTCAATCCTTTATGATGTTTTTTTTTACGTGAACTGAGCATGCCTCTCTCTGATTGGTTAATCCACCTGTCAGTCACTCCATCTGAAATCATGGAGTCAGGACACAGCTCCAGATTCACTCGTCTTTGTGAAGTTTTGTTAAAGTGTCTGATTCAGGCTGCCCAGGTAATGGTAATGTTATCTTACCATATTCAAACTAATATATAGGCTATTTTTACTACTACAGGATGTGGTAAAGTATGGTATTTATTCTACTGCTATTCAAAATATTATAATAGTGAGCTAATGGCTACAGATGTGGAAGCTCGTCTCACACATGGATCTGTAATATAAACTGAAATTCTCCTATAGAGAACAATGCATTTTTTGTTAAACTGCTCATGTTTTGGGTGATAGGGCATCAACATCTCTCACAATGGTTGGATTTAAAAGGAATTCTTCTTTATTTTCACAACATTCTAAAAGTTTTGTCAAACTTGCCCTATGTGCGCTCTAAGGCTGCATCCCATTTCTCTGTCTTACCCCTTGCCCTTCCCCTACCCCTTTATCTACATCTTTATCTTGCCCCTCGATAGCAAGCTGAGAGGGCTCGGGGTACGAATGTTCCCCTAAGAAATGGGACACCACTCGATTACCATTTGCGTCATCATCCCTTGCCTCTACCTGGCTGCTACGTCTACAGAGACAACAATTGACGCAAACAAACGTAAACGAATGTCAAGGATTATCAGGTACCTCAGCTCGATGAAAAACTAGCTTGTTTATACATGAAAGTTCGCTGAAAACGCTAACGTCGGCTAAACAGACATCACTACAATTAAAACCGCAACAACAGTTCACTAAAAGTAACGTAGAACATAAGCGTCATAATTGTAAAACCTGCTAAACTGTTCATCGATAATTACAACTGCTGAAAATACATTTATGAGACTCCCTGGCTGGTCGATGTGACGCTGTCATCCTGATCCCAAAACCTGCCTGAGCTTGTAGGCGTACCCCTTCGTTTCAAGTCTGGTCGAGAGCTTATTTCATTTCAAGGGGTATGTAGCCCTCAGTCGTGGCCCGAGCCCTTGATCAAAATTAGAAACGGGACACCCCATGTGAGGGCATCACATGAATGCGCAAAACCAAGGGGTAGGGGTAAGACGAAGGGGTAAGACAGAGAAATGGGATGCAGCCTAAGCCTATGTATCTCCGCTCTTGCTGCTGTTATTCTAATTGTTCAGAACTGATCACATGGTGCATGTTTCTGTCATCATACATTGGGAGAAGCTAAGCAAGTATTGTGGAGTAAAAAAATAAAATAAAATAAATGACAGAAAAACAATGCAATGCCATCTTTGATTATTATACTTCCATGGTCTCACAGTGGAAAGTTCACACAGGATTGATTAGACTGAAGTTTCTGTCTGGACACCCCGAGGTGCTCCAAAAACTAACCTTCCATTTTATCTGCACATTTTTGTTGGAAAACTCACATGACAAATACAATATTTTGTCCTTACCTTACTGCTACTATTATTGCCGTCCTTTCTATAGCTCCATCCTCCTCTTGCTATGATGCCAGTGGTGGAAGAAGTACAGTACTCAATTTTATGACTGAAGTAAAAGTGCAAATACTGGAGCAAAAAACAAACAAAAAGTATTACACGGGGGGAAAAAATGCTTAATGTCTTTAAGTACATGTTTAAAAATGTACTTAATTACTTTTTTGCTCTAAGGCTACGTTCAGACTGCAGGGCTTAAAGCTCAATTTGGATTTTTTTTGTGAAATCCGATTTTTTTGCGATGTCGTTCACATTTATAATTAAATGCGACTTGTATGTGATCTCCAGTGTGAGCTTTAAACGCCCCAAAAGTGTCCCGCATGCGCCTTGGAGGACACGACGACGTCACATGCAGCGATCATGCTCAGTGTTTACGGAAGTCGCCTAAATATGGACACTAGCATTGAGCAACTGGAAATTTTAAAGTTGCTGTCTTACCAGAGACAGAACATGTACATCTTATTTGTTTCAGGGAGGTGATTGAGAAGGAGAAGTACAAGGTTTTTGGACATGGCGTTTTATGGGTTTCTTTTCAGTAACGCAGCTATCCAGCAATTCTATCGGCTCAATGCTGGGCTTGTCTCCTAATATACAATCCAGTTCTGTTTAGTTTCCAACTACTTCAGCGCAGAATAGTGACGTTTGTTGCTTGTTGATGACGTGTAGGACGGATGAATGCGCCCTGGCTGTTCAGACTGAAGTCGCATGTCAAAAGATCGGATATGTATCGGTTTTAGGACCACATATCCAAGTGGCCTGGGTCGCATTTGAAACAAATCAGATCTGTGTCCTTCAGACTGTCATTAAAAGCTCAGATACAGGTCGTATAGGGGCGAAAAAATCGGATTTGGGTCACTTCAGGCTGCAGTCTGAATGTAGCCTAAGTCTTTCGCAGAAAAATAAATAAATAAAAGAACAAATGAATCAACTGTCTTTTTCCTTATTTGTATAGTTTAGTTTTGTTTCATTCTTACATGTTTGAGTAACCCTTTATTATTAGTCTAGCTACATCTGTAAAGCTCAAAATGCTCTGTTGCACCATGTGATGTCATGAAGTTGTAGTATTCAAGTTAACAACTACCTTTCCTCTTTTGCTTAGTAGAGATGGGAAACTCCAGTTCTGAAATCACCCAAATGATGCTAGTGAAGATGGATGGAGTTTAAGAATACAGTGGAGCACTTCCTGTATTACCACATGACATCACAAGGTGGAATAGACTGTTTTCGGTTTGAAAGAAGCCTAAAAAATATGCAGGTTTGTGTGTCAAACATGTGTGAATGAAACAAAACACAACTCCAGGTCTGTTTGTGACGAGGAAACGTTATAACATAGATCAGAAAACGGTGTAATATAGCGAAATTTTAAGTTAAAATTTCAGGTATCTGTACTTGATTACTTCCACCACTGTATGATGCTGAATATTTGGAGATTCCTGGAGACATCCCAGATTAAAATGCCGCAGAATGAAGTGGCAGGTGGCAATCACTGTCACCCCAACCCACACATCCTTCCCTTCCTCATCCCTCCCATCTCTCCCCCGACCCCTGCCTGGCTCCCTTCATCTTCCCCTCCTACGACTTTTTATGGGGGTGTATTAAAAAAAAAAAAAAAAAAAAAACGCACTGTAGAGGATTTCAGATTTGACTCGTGTCGGTCACAACCTCAAGCTAACGACTTCGGATGAAAGGGTTACAGCTTGCGATATAAATTCATGCCCGTGCCTCGAGCAGGTATCAAGACCGAAACTCGCTAACAAGACGACATAAATAAAGCACCGCCGCTGCTGCTGCTGCAAAGTTGAGCAATTTCTGACAAATGCCGCGCTCTGACGTGGATTCTTTCTGGCTACCACCTGCAGCTAAGAGTTTGAAAGTAAAATATGGCGTCCTCATGTAAAACGCACTGACCTGCTTTCTCGAAATGGAGCCATTAAACAAAACTTTATCGCCTGACAGTTTCGGCGATTTCGCGCAAACCTAACTTGAGTAGGTATACATCAAACTTTCGCGAACTTAACCCGAGCTAAATGGTATCTTCACCCATATGCGAAGGCCATATGTTATCAAAAGCACCTACGTCGCTGTACAGTACCTTCTAAAAGGCTCTACTCCCCGTGTTCGTGAATGGCTGGCCAAGGTCAGTATGTTTGCAGAGGGGAGGAGATAGGCTGGGGTCAGAAGTTTATCGAGTAGAGGAGAAAAGCGCTATTCAGTTTGGCACTAGCAAATGGACAATGGCGTCGCAATGTGGATCACAAATGGACAATGCTAACAGACCTCATAGTGAGACTTTCCCCACTTTTTTTCACTCCTTATCTCGGTATGACTTCCCATAAAAATCAATGTACAAAGAGTTATTCTAAAAAAATAAAAAATAAAATAAAAAATAAAAATGATGTATAAAAAAAACATAAAATAGACAAAAACTTCCCATAAAAATCAATACACAGATTTATTCCAGAAGAAAATAAAATAAATAAATAAATAAATACGTAAAAAACATAAAATAGAAAAAAACTTCCCATAAAAATCAATACAGAAAAAGTTATTCTAGAAAAAAAATAGTTTAAAAAATGTATTTAAAAAAATTATAAAAACAATAGAAAAATACAGAGTTATTCTAGAAAAAAATAAATAAATAAAAACTATTAAAAAAATATAAAAAACATTCAATAATAGATTTTTTTGTTATTGTTGTTTCTTTCATTTTATAACTATAGGAATCACTTTAATTTGTATATATATGTGTATATATATTTATTTTTTGCGGGTGTGTAAGGGATGTTGTAGGAGAGGGCATCATTTTTCTTGTGCTTATTTTGTGAAAAAAAAAGAAAGCCTAATTCTTACTTTTCATAGAAAGGGCAGACTCGACAACTTCAACAGGCTAATTATGTAAATATGTAAACATGGACACATTTGCAAACATAAGGACAAAAATGTTTAAAAGATCGAGAAAAAAGTCAAGACAAAATACAAAATTGATTTAAACAGCACATTCTCAGGAGCCCATGATCAATAAGAGTGTTCCTGTTTAGGAGTTTGAGTTTCAACAAAAAAGTACGTTTTCGTACTTTTCGACCAAATAAACTTTGTCCAGCTGACAAATTGAATTTCTCCTTTTACCAAAAAAGTAAAACTGTAAAACTGTTGGCTAATGCTTGTTAGTCATTTTAACCTGGTAAAAGATACCATTTTATCCAGTGTGGCAGTTTGAGGACTGTTAATGTTTTTAATTTGTTAATATAAGCATTACTTGATCTTATGTTGCTATTATTACTTATTTTTTGTTATCATTATCGTTTTATTTCATTTTATGTATTATTTATTATTTTATTTTATTTGGCTGTTATAATAATAAATGGGGCGGCAGTAGCTCAGTTGGTAGAGCATTTCTCTACTGATCCAGGGCTTGGCGGTTTGAATCCCGCTCTTGACGGGTTGATCGCGTGTGATCCCAGCTCCCACAGATGAGCGCTGCTGTTGTGTCCTTGGGCAAGACACGTAACCCCACCTCGCCCCCAGTGTCTGCGGACACTGGTAATCCCCATGCCAGAAGATACATTAACGCCTGTTGTGACGTGGCCTGTCCTCCCGTGGACGCACCACCCGCGGGAGGATTCATGGGGGCTGGTGCATTGTGTTCTGGGCAGCAGATCTGCTTGGACTGCTGCTCCCGTGACCCAGAAAATGGAAAAGAATGGCTGTTATAATTATTTTCTTTAAAAGGTGGAGGGGTTCATCAAATGCTTTTCCTCCACGGAGATGTTATTTCTTTGTCTGGAATGTTTCACAGTATGGCATTAAACCTTTCTTTCTACCTTTCTACCTTCACCAGACCAAGTTACGGGTCAGATCTGTGGAGAGGCGACCTCACTCACAGTAAAAAATGACCAGAGCAATGACATCTCCATAGAAACAAGCAAATGATGAACCCCCAACCAAAAAGTTACATAGTCCACTACAGAGGTACAGACACTAATATGCGTTGACACTGGAGCCGCTAATGTCTTTACTGTGGCCTCTGTAATAGAATGCAATAATCATTTTACGGCTATTGCATTTTCCATACTTCAGGAGATCGAGCTGTTTTTACTGAGATAGAGATCCACATAGGAAGCAAACAGATGACATATTCAAATGCATTTTCCTTCCCAATGTAATGTGGCCGGTATACGCTCTGCTTTTTTCCAATTTCAATGCTGTGAACGGAGGAGAAATTATGGAATAGTCTTAACAAAGATATCAAAGTACAATATTGGCATTTAAAAAAATACATCAAATCCAGTGTAATGTGTAGGTATGAAAAAGAAAACTAATTTGTTGCGCATAAAAATGAAGCTTTCTGATTACAATTGATTAATAATTGTGATTGAAATGGAATGTATTGATGAAATGTTTTATACTCACCATCGGTGTTACTGTCTGGAAAAGGGAAGAGGGGCAGATAACATAAGATTACTCTTTTTTTCTGCTGCATTTCATTCAATTTTTGGTATTGTTATCACACTTTTGATGTCTTTATATTTTATGAATGAAATAAACAAATAAAAATAAAAATTCAAACTGCTTCCTGTTTACACTGCACTGAATCCACATTTAACTTGAAAATATATGCATTTACCAGATTCTTTATTCTAATTAAAATATGCCATACCTGATTCTTAATGTCTTAAAAATGTGGCAAAACAGAAGTAGTTGATTTTAAATGGTTTGCAGTGTTATTTGCAGAGTTATTCCTCACTTACCGTATGCATTCTGATCTGAAAGGTGCGCTGTGTAACTTTATGGCTGCTTGTTGCTATGGAGATGTCATTGCGCTGCCTGGAATGTTCCACAGTATGACATTAAACAGCTCTGCTTTACATTTATTCAGTTACAGAACAGGTGGTTTTATAGCTCAAAAATAAATTGAAAAACTGACATTCTGAACGATCTGACCTGTAACTTGGTCTGGTTTGGTCTCTATGAAGATAAAAAAGGTTTAATGCCATACTGTGAAACATTCCAGACAAAGCAATAACATCTCCAAGGAGAAAAGCGTTTGACGGACTCTCTACCAGGAAAGTTACACGATGCAGCTTTAAGTAATCACCACAATGAGTTAATAAGAGCTCTTCAAAACTTACTTTTCACAACTTTCACAACTTACAACTAGCATGCCAACTGCGCACTTCCTTCCTGGCTGTAGGACAATAATACATGTTATAATAGATGCAGACAGTACACAGCTGACTTCTTTTGACCTCAAGAGCTGCTTATACAATAAATCTGTACTGAAGTATGATGGATGGAAAATGGTGAAATGTGTTAAAGGGCTGGGCAATATGGCACAACATTTTAATAATTTTTCAATTTTCAGTTATTTTGACTTTTTAGAATCCAAAATTAATTTCCTGAACATGAACAGACTTTTAATCACTACAGTTTAAGACAAAAAAAATAAAAATTTCGTTCTGAACTGACAAAGTTCTGGCCTCTCAAGCTGATGAGTGACAATTAGAAACGATTGCTCGATCTTGATTGACAACTGATTAAAAATGTTTTCCATTTCTTTTGATGAAGTCCACAGACCTAGTCAAAACTTTTGTAACCCTTCTCTGACCTTCTCTATTTTGTATTACTCTGTGGAGGAAAACTCTATAGTCTGTAACAGTGTCTATGTCCATAACGGATGCCCAGACTGACGCAACACAAAGATGAAAAGCCCCCAGAAAACTCCATGTACTCGTAGTAATAATGCAATGTACTTATGCAAAGTATACCAGTCTACATGACAGGTTGCAGGGTCATAGTGAGGCCATCACAGGAAGACTGCAATGTTTGTGATTTGAGTTTATATTAGTCTTAAAAGTGCATTGTGTAACTTATCTGGTGGAGGGTTGAACGGTCTGCACAGAAGACACAAAAATGGCGTTGCATTTTCACTTTTTATTCCACGTTTAGATGAGCGTTTTCGAGAGGAAATCTGCG
Source organism: Paratrypauchen microcephalus (assembly GCA_036785185.1). NCBI lineage: Eukaryota > Metazoa > Chordata > Actinopteri > Gobiiformes > Gobiidae > Paratrypauchen > Paratrypauchen microcephalus. Next base: position 1,348,731 of record JAVJIX010000086.1, read on the forward strand.
TGCATAAGGTGACGCAAAAGTGTGTGGAATTCGATTGGGTATGCATGCCAGGCGGCTAGGTGGTGCTGTGATACATTATCACTATGTCCACGCGCATGTGTAGAATCTTCCTTCTTCTCATCTGCGCCGTGAAAAGCAAAACAAAACATGGCTACTGGTAGCAAAAAATGTATGTGGTCAGACGAAGAAGTTCAGCTATAACTTCAGACCAACGAAGGTGTGTATGTGACATAAACGCGTACGCGACGTCAGCAGATTTGACCACAGTTTTGCGTCTTGGGCAGCGTAGACGAAAATGCATATTCAAGTTTTCCGCTTTCAGTTTTTGGTGTTTTTAAGCCCCTAAAACACCGTCACCGTCTAAACCAGTGCTTCTCCAATAGTGGAGCGGGCCCCCCTGGGGACACGGTGTGATGCCGGGGGGGCACATGTGACCCTGGGAAACATGCTTTTTTGCCGTACTGTACTAGAACTTAGTGTAAGTGCACATCAAAAACAATACTTGGCAGTGGCGCTCACATTGTTGCTCTGGGGCAGGGGTCGGCAACCTTAAATACGCGATATAAGATAAGACTTTTGTATACAGAACAGACTCACCATCAGCAGAACATCCTCTGCCACAGAAAGAACACGTATATTCCACTGAGTCATGTCCTTTAGTCCGACAGAAGCTGACACATCAGCGGCACAAGGACAAAGTGTTGTTTTTTTTCAGCGCATTTATGAAAATGGCCCATGTGGATTTAAGTTTTGTTTCTGTAAAACGTAAACAAATGTGCGCAAAGCTGCATTAAAAACACATTAATATTTGAGTCCTCAGTGCAAAAATACAGTGCAGTCTTTGTTGGAAGTTTCTTTCTTTTTTTGTTTTTAATGGATACAACAGATACAAGGATACAATGTTATGCAGAGGTGTACTAATAACAATTTTCTAGACAAAATTCTATTTATAGTTGTGCGCAGGGAGGGGGCGTGAATTTTTTTCTTCTTGAGGAGGGGGCGTCACAGAAAATAATTGAGAAGCACTGTTCTAAACTAAAGGCACTTCTGATAAAATATTTTGTAGTTTTTACCCTTAAGCGTTCTCGTGCCCCTATCTTGAATGTTTCGCAGTATGGGTATTGAACACTTTCATCACCATGGAGACCAAAGCAGATCTAACTACATTCATTTGATGATGCTTTTTACTTTACCGTCTCCATGGTTTTGTTGTTGTGTGGATAAGGCCAGGCCCAGGTTCCTAGAAACAGGCCACTTCCAGGTCTTGCCCAACGACACAAAACCAACATGCAATGATGGGAACAGGAATCAACCTCTGAGTCTGTATTTACCGTCCATTGTCGTCCACGATTATCTTTGTAAAGTTTCAAGATCCTCTTCAGTTGAACCTTTTACAAACATGCTTGTCATTATCCTGCTGGTATTCACTACACATCCCTCCATTTTTACTTGTTTCTGGTATCCTTTTCAAACAAGTCTTAACACAAACATCTGACAAAACCTTTCCTTCTTTTCACCGCTTGTCTCGCCGTGACAAGCCCCGACCTGACGCTATGATCCATCCTCGCTAATCCGCGCTGAGTTTCCTGGCTGGTCGCTTGTGTTTTTGGATAGGGTGCTTTTGCTTTTGTTACTATACCCACGTTTCCCAGTGTTTACAGTGAGTTTACCGTGATAATTCTCTTCAGGCACGTCAGATATGCAGGGGGAGTAAATGCTTCTTTGCAGAGGTGTGTAGCATGCCGTTACAAATACTTGAGTACTTTTTCAGTTTTTAGAAATTGTACTTTTCAGAGTACTTTTCTTACAAATACTTGCATACTTTTTTAGTTTTTAGAAATTGCACTTTTTAGAATACTTTTGAAGTGACAGTGGGAAGACTAACCATGTGTAGTAGTTACATTTACCTGAGTAACGTTTTACCATGTGTCAAAGAAATTGTACTTCTCTGAGCATACTTTATGTTTATGTTGACTATGATTTGAACATTTGTGTTTCTTGCACCGCTCCTTCAGATATAATGTTGTTTTTTCCACATATTCTTTGAAAACACCAGCTTTTGTGCATTATTTCAATGTACACTATGTAACTTTTTGTTTGGGAGTTCTTCGCCGACTTGTTTCTATCGATTTAGTATGACATTAAAGGGATAGCGTGTTTTTTTTTTTAATGTTAATCTGTATGGGTTTCCTTCTAAAAGTTACGTGTTCTGCTCGCGTTCTGGAGCTCAGGTAATTAGGTCCGGTAAGTTCGCAGGGACTCGTAATAAAGCTTGTTTTTCTTCTCAAAACAAAACATTTGTCCGAAAGGTGATATATTTGCGTCCCAAACAGTTGTCCACGAAAAATCCAGCACCGTATTTTTGCATTCGCATATCTTGTCTTGATTCGTATCACTGCGCGCCTATTACTTATTATTAGCCTGTTAACCTTTAGCGGAAGTGAACGACGGATGCGGTCCGCCGTAAGGGGAAGTTTATGAGTGAACAGGCAACAGGCAGCTAACGGGAGCGCAGTGATACGAATCGAGATGAGATATGCGAATGCGAAAATACGCTGCTGGATTTTTCGTGGACAACTGTTTGGGACGCAAATATATCACCTTTCGGACAAATGTTTTGTTTTGAGAAGAAAAACAAGCTTTATTACGAGTCCCTGCGAACTTGCCGGGCTGAGTGCAAACTGTCAGAGGTAAGCCAGTGTTACCGCATGTAACTTTTAGAAGGAAACCCATACAGATTAACATTTAAAAAAAAAACAAAAAAAAAAACGCACTATCCCTTTAAACAGCTCTACTTTACATTCATTAAACTAAAAGTGGGTTTATAGCTCAAAATTCCTAGAAAAACATGTGTTCGGACCATGAGCGGGTTGTCTTTCCACAGATCTGACCTGTAAGTTGGTCTGGTTTGGTCTCCATGAAAATAGAAAAGTTTAATACCGCACTGTGAAACATTCCAGACAAAGTGATAACATCTCCATGAAGAAGTCTTTGGCGGAACCTCCACTTGAAAAGTTACACAATTAACCTTTAACTTAACTCCAACTTTATCTCCAAGTAGGTGTAGTAGTTTCAAAGTATTTTCATTGTAGTTAGCTCCCCCCTTCAGGCAAACATAGGCAGTGTCCACCAGCATCTGACCAGTACTGAAGAAGCAGCTTGGATGAGCTGCGAAACGTATTCGATAAAATAACATTTTGTCCAGTTCACAAATTGAATTTCTCCTTTGGCCAATGCACCTTTAAGTGTGTCCTTCCAATTACATTAACTTTAAAAAAAACTATAAATCAGATATTACATTCCAACAGTAGTAAAGTAGGAAAAGGAGAAATTCAATTTGTCAACTCGACAAAAGTTTATTTGGTCGAATACATTTTGCTGCTTCTTCTTCAGTACCGTAATACTTTTCCCACTCTTATTTGACTACTTTCCTGGACCATTACTTTGTTTTGTTAGTGTTCTACTACTTGATAGACTAACAAAACAATAATTTGAAGTAACGTCACTCTTATTCGCGTACAATTCCTGAATACTCTACCCTCCTCTGCATGTTGGCACACGTGAGACTGGGACCTCACCGCTTTTTTTTTTTCTTTTTTCCATTGCAGCTACAAGAAAAACATAAACACACGGCGTATAGATTGATGAGTGTTGAGGCTCTGTTATATAAGCCTCTAGAGGTATTCAGCTGGGGGAGTGTGAAGAGGCCTGTACAACAAAACTGGATGTGAGAGCTCTGAGAGAGACGTACAGGCAGAGCCCAGTGTCAGAGCGTGTTGCAACAAGCAGCACTGGCTCCTGAATGCACTGCTCACATGGGAGTTTGTATAGAGAGGGAGTATTTCAAATATGTCAGACAAAAACACACACATGAATTACGGTTGCTGCGATGACAGATAGCTCCTGCCATTGTGTGATCCCACTGTATTATGGTGTTATAAAGGGAGGTGCTTTGTCACAGGTGCCGGAGTACAACAGTAAAGTCGGTTCATTGAGTAGATGGTAATGCTGTGTAATCAATTTATTTATCTTATTCTATTTATAGATCGTGAATTATTCAAGTCTAGTCATGCAGCTATATCAATCAATCAATCAAACATTATTTATAAAGCGCTTTTCATACAAAAAATGTAACACAAAGCGCCTTACAGTGATTAAGGATTAGAAGATTGACTTTTTATTGATCTCACACAGGAGAAATCATTTTCTGTATTTGACCCGGGGACCATCCCCATGATTTTGTTGTTTAGGTTGGGGTCAGTACCCAAGCTGGAGGATTTTACCTATGGCACATGTTTTGGGTTGGTGGGGAAAACCGGAGAGCCCGGAGGAAACCCACCCAGACACGGGGAGAACATGCAAACTCCACACAGAAAGGCCCGGGCGATCCGAACCTTCTTGCTGTGAAGCATGAGTGCTAGCCACTCAGCCACCGTGCCGCCAACAATAAAAAAAAACAAAAACAAACGAAAGAACAAACAGACAAACAAATTCAATCAAAGGCCAAGCTAAAGAGGTGAGTCTTGAGCCCACTCTTAAAAACATGAACGTTCTCTGCAGCCCTGAGCTCCTCCGGCTGTTCCATAGACGAGGGCCGTAGTACTGAAAAGACGCCTCTCCGTGAGTGTGTGTCCTGACTTTGGGAATGATCAGGAGCTGCTGCCGGAGGAGCGCAGGGCCCGTGAAGGTTCGTAAGGAAAAAGCAGTTCTGAAAGATAAGAAGGCCCAAGAGCATTAATCTATCCTGAAACTCACAGGGAGCCAATGCAGTGATTTTAAAACCGGTATAATGTGGTCCCGCTCTCTGGTCCTACTGGCTTAAGGAGAGGATTAATTGATATTTTTAGTGACATCATGCAGGTGGTGTTGTACATGCATCTCTAATGTTGGACTTGAAAGTCTAAGGACACAATGCACACATTGGCAAACATAGACAAAAATGTTTTAAGATAAATAAAAACTGAAGAAGAAATACAAAATGGACTTAAACACATTTCTAAGAGACTAATCAATACAAGCTTTCATGGACTTGTTTAACAGCACAAATCATCTCAACTGTTGTAGTTCCAACCAAATTAGCTCTTTCTGGTCAGACTGTGTTAAAAGTACTACTGTTACACATTGATTTTTATCTTTATTTTTCAATGCACGTGCTATTGCACATTTTAACACATCTGTAAATAGGTATTTATTCTTTGCTCTGCTTTTAGATTGTGTCTTAAATAGTTTTTGTACTGTCTTTTTTGCACTGCTTGGCCAGAGAGAAATGGAATTTTGATTCACTGTATGTCGAACACATAAGGCAGACAATAAAGTTGACTTTGACTTTGAAAAGTCTAACTTGAATAACCGAGCTTCAGACAGTAGTGCTTTCAGTTAGCATCACGCCCCCAGAGAAAGTTGCTGCAAAAACTCAATTCAAATCAATTAAACTGAACCATGTTTTTCATGTTATAAAGTATATATTTTTGTTTTGCTCTGAATTACAAAGCATTTTTATCATCCAGAAACCAGGAAATAAGGTTGGTGTGCTTCAACACACTGGAGTAAACTAAAAATAACTCAACTAAAAACAAACATACATGATGAATAATATAAGGCTGAATTTAGTCTGTCAGTTGTTTATCTTTGTTATTTTTATCTGACCAGCCACACGCTTTCACAAAACTTTACAAAGACGAGTGGATCTGGAGCTGTATCCCGTCTCCCTGATTTCAGAGGATGTGATTGACAGGCGGATTAACCAATCAGAGAGAGACATGGTGTGTTCTCATCAAAAACAGAAACAGAAAAAAATGAGGAAATATTGCAGATTTTTACAGCATCAACAATCGAAGCACCAAATAATTATTTATCTCAGGTAAAAAAAAAAAAAAGTTAGACATTTTGTTCTGAAAGTTACGGGAATTTTGGTGAGGAGACGTCTTCTGCATTTGAGAGGCTCGTGCTGCAAAGTAACGGCTGTGGTTGGATCGTCTCAAGTTTGGACGGAGAATTTTCACGCACTATTGTCTAGTTTGGATTTGAACAGAATGTAAAAGGAACTGGCTCGTTAGGCAATGTTTTGTTTACCTGTGATGCTAAAATTGGTATTATGTATGTACAGTATGTTATTGTAGTTGTGTTACCAATGTTGGTATTTTTTGTGCTTACAATTGCTGGTATGTTTACTTTTTGCAAACTTTAATGTTCCCGATAGAAACACATGAGTAATTTATTGTCCCTGTTTGTTTTTTGCTTTGTATGAGAATGGAATTTGCCATTGTTTTGTTTGTTTTTGTGTTTTTCAACTGAACTGACAAGGAAGCTAAATCAATAATTTATGTTATGTTTTGGAAGACAGGGGTGGGATTCAATATTTTTACTTCTTCCCACTCCTTTTCGAGTAAAAAAAACAATGTATTTGACTGTATTTTGGTTACATGTATTTATTTCCTTGTGTTGACCTGCTCGAAATGAATAAATGAATGAATGAATGAATGAATATTGCTGCTGGCGTAAAACCCAAATCCCATGTAAATTAATCCATGTAAACTGTCAAACATAAAACTCTTACAAGTATCATTCTTGGCCATGTTGTTGTGAAAACCTTGCCTGGAAGAATCCATGACTCATCGCTGTACCAGCGGCGAGTCTGGTAATGCTTGGTCCAGAATGCGCTGCCGTTGCGCGTAGACAGACAGCTAAGTGAACCAATCAGAGAACAGTTAACGGACAGCGACGTGAACCAATCAAACAAAAGAAAAGAAAGAAAAGAAAGGCCTCTAGAGCTGTCAGCTGCTGTGGTTTTAAGGAATCGATGCGACCAATTTGACCAATTTTACAGCTGAATGGAAGGAACATTAAGTTCTCCGATGCGCCATCTTGATTCAAAACTGAGGAGGAACTTCTGCTGCCTAAGAGTGACGTTGCGGGCAAAGGCGGGTGCACTGACGTCACCATCTTTGAACGAATCAGAATCGCGGAGTCCGTTGTTAACCGGGGGAGCGAGGGTGGAGCGAGGGTGTCCAAATGGTATCTCGCTGTATAGGAAATACAGAGAGATATCATTTGGCTGGCCAGGTAAGTGAAAACCTATTTGATCTGACCCCTTTTTTCATGTATTTATTGTTATTATATTTGTTCATGTCTGTTTGTATAATATATAGATACAAAAAAAATAATTAAAAAAAATAATAAAAATAATAATAAAAATAATAATAAAAATAATAATAAAAAAAAAAAAATAATAATAATAATAAAGAAATATGTAAATGTTGAGAGTGGAGAATCATTGGTTACACACTGGTTCTGTAACCAAAAGGGAATGTACATTGAATTTTTCTCAGCGTTTCAAAAATAAATATTAAAAAACAAAGACAACACTCTGACGTATCTGAAGTATCCATGTGTGAAATAAAGAAACTTCTGCTTTCTTAATTGGCATTCACAACTTGAGGCGCAACATTTCTTCCTAATATCCTGCTGCCATTGTTAAGTCTGCATTAACAAAGCTTGAACTTGCAATATCGTCCCTACTGCAAGGCCCTTTTACGCCGCTCCTGTGCCAATTAAAAGGACTTGTCTGAAGCTGATGGTGCAGCCGTTGTTAGTGTAATTATTAGCCACAGGGCACGGAGCTGGCACGGAGCACCACGGCAATGGCAAACACCAGCTTCATATGAGCAGGTAATCACATGTCCAGTCGGCATCAGCAAATCCTCCCCGGAATGCGCCATTACCTAACCCACACACGTACACTTTATAGGATATTTCCACATCTGCGGATTTAATTTACGTCTACTAATGATTTGCTGTCAGTTAATATTACTTAACAGAGGCTTTTTAATAACAGGGCGGTTAATGTTGGGTAATACAAGAGCTAAAAATAAACAAGGAGTGTACAGACAAACTATCAAGACTGTGGTTTAGGGTGGTTCAGGCATTCTCACAACTAAATACACAGATATTTGCAAAGATTTATTAAACGGATAATACATTGTTCTTTATTTAATTAAAATCTTCTTCTGTTTTGGTGCACAGATGTGGTTACGTCGCCGGAGGTAAGTTGCTTCAGTGTTTTTTCCCCAAGTGTACCCCAGCAGCATGCAATGGTAGGAACAGGAATCAATCTTTTACTGTCTTTGTTGTGCATTATTATTGTTGTAAGTTTCAGATATTTGCAGTATATAATGTTTACTGTGAAACTTTTCAGGGCATGTCAACTATCAACACCATGCAGGCAAGCAAATGGCGTCATTAGGCGGAGTTACAGGTCAGATCTGTGTAGAGGCATCCCTGCTCACAGTAAAAATACTCCAGGCAAAGCAATAACATCAAGTGATGTATCGTCTTCCAGAAAAGTTACGTACTGCATCTTTAGCGGCAGTAGCTCAGTTGGTAGAGCGTTTGTCCACTGATCCAAAGGTTGGCGGTTGAAATCCCGCTCTTGACGTAAGAAACATCAGTGGTTGAGCGGTCAGATCCACTGATCCACAGGTTGGTTGGTACGATTCCAGCTCCCGCAGATGAATGCTGCCGTTGTGTCCTTGGGCAAGACACTTAACCCTCGCCCCTGTGTCTGCATACACTGGTGTGTGAATGTGTGTGTGAATGGGTGAATGGTTCCTTGTTATAAAGCGCTTTGGGTGCCTTGAAAGTGGAAAAGTGCTATATAAAGATGTGACCATTTACCATTTAAATTCAGCTGCATTTCTGATACAGTAGTGTGTAAGGAGAAACAGTGTGATCCAGAAGTTAAAATAGTTGTTCCATATTTTTCTACTTTACTTTTTTACATAACTTTGGCTAATTGGTAAACATGGAGGCTCCAGGGAAGACCCAGGACACGCTGGAGGGACTATATCTCTCGGCTGGTCTGGGAACGCCTTGGGGTCCACCCGGCGTACCTGGAGGAATTGTCCAGGAGAAGGTGAAGGAAGTCTGGTAGTCCCTGCTTAGACTGTTGCTCCCGTGACCCGGCCCCGGATAAGCGGAAAAAAAAATGGATGGATGGATGGAGGCTCCTCATGCAATATAAGTAACATTTATACAATTAAAAAAACAAACAACATGGTTAGAGCTCTGTGCAGAGCAGATGGTTTGTAAAGTTAATGGCGAGCTCAGAGCATAATCTAACTAAAGAATTGGTATGACTGGTTTCTGGTTTCTCTCGTCTCCGTCAAACTAAACAAATGCACAATTAGCTAATTGAGCATTTATTACATTTTAACCAGGATCCTGCTGATAACCTGGAGTTACCTGGGTCCTTGGGAAATACACTATGGTTACAGCTTCTGACAGGTTGCCCCAGCAGCTCTGAACCGTCAAGTTTAAAGATGCACTGTGTAACTTTTCTGGAGGAGGGTATGCCAGCCACTTTTCTCCATGGAGAGGATATTGCCATCTTCTACAATAAACACAATATCTTGCATTCATTCAGTTATAAGTGTTCTTAACGCTCGAAATCCCTTTAAAACCTTTACTGTGCTTGCTTCTCCACCGATCTGACCTGTAGCATGGCCTGGCTGAATCATCTGACGTCTCCATGGAGATAAATGTTTAATGTTACCATGGATCATTCCACTAGTTCATTTTAAATAGTTTGCCGTGGTCCAAAGTTATTTCTCAATTACCTTACGCGTTCCTACCATCCTAATTATATTATAAGCACTTTTCACAACTTTAGGGACCAGGGCAGACCAGTTTTGCTGTCACGGTGAAGCCAAAAACAACTAGCATGCCAACAGTGCACTTCCTGATAACCATTTTATTGTCAGACAGTACAAGGCGGACCTATTTTGACCCCAGGAGTTGCTTATATAATATAAGCAAAACAAACTTTGTTCAAATACAGGGGGAGAAATTTGGGTAAAGGCATTTGACCTTGAGATGAGCTGGCTAATCTAACATTTCATCATAACTATATAGACTCAGAGCCATTTTATCAACATGTACTATTTTGGTACCAGCTTACATCATGGTTTGTTTATCCATTCTTAAGACCCCATCAGTTTGCACCCATTGGCCTACATTAGTCCATCAAAGTCCAGAGTTATAAATAGGATGTTTGTGGTCTTTGCCCTTTCGCCTGTCCTCTCTACACCGCTGCTCCCATCATGGCCACTGACAGCCTCTTCCACCCCAGTGACAGGCCACCATTTGGGGCTGGGGATGTTTGAGCGTGTACCTGGGCACCAGCTGGCACTCAGACCCTCCGAAGTGGGCAGTCTTTTTAAAGTCTACGGTCCCTGGAGCAGTGAGAAGCATGTGTGTGGGGAAGGGGGGGTACTGTAGTGAAGTAAAGGTTAATATCCACATTCCCGTCAAATATCAAGGGCGCTGGTGATTACTGCGTACAGCTGGGCCATCTACTGTCCACGGTCTAATAACTGTAATTTTAGAAGCGCACATACTAGATTAACTGGCTACTATTACTACTACTACGAATAATAATAACTTCTACTACAGCTGCTGAAAGTATGATAGCTACAAGTACATGTAAGACAGATACAGCCAGAGAACATTTTTTAAATCATCATTTATTTTGATTGGCTGTTCATTTGTAAAGGTGCACTATGTAACATTTCTGGTTGAGGGCCTGTCAGCTGCTTGTCTCCATAGAAATGCTATTGCTTTGCCTGGAGTTTTTTCACAGTATGACAGTAAACCTATCTAGCTTTCTTTTATTTAGGCTACATTTATATGAGGACAGTCTGAGCAGAAGGCGCAAAAGTGGCGTGCATACGGTGACGCAAAAGTGTGTGGAATTTGATTGGTTATGCATGCCAGGCGGCTAGGTGGTGCTGTGATACATTATCACTATATCCGCACGCATGCGTAGAATGTACCTTCTTCTCATCTGCGCCGCGAAAAGAGAAACAAAACATGGCTATCGGTAGCAAAAAAAAAAATTGGTGTGGTCAGACGAAGAACTTCATCTGTTGCTTCAGACCACATTAGACTACAAAGCAATGAAGGTGTGAACTGGGAGTCCTGCCAAACAAAGTACACCGACGATTTTGCGTCTTGGGCAGTGTAGACGAAAACGCTACGGCGGAGCGTATTCAAGTTTTCCACTTTGGAGGGCGGTTTCAGTTTTTTGCATTTTTAAACCCCCAAAACGCCATCACCATCTAAACAAAAGGCACTTCCAATAAAATGTTGTCATTTTTACATGCAAGCGTTCTCATGTAAACAGGCCCTTAATGTGTTTTTACTGGGAAAAGTGTTCACTTCAGCAGGGTCACCTCGCCACAGATCTGACCTGTAACTTGTCACGATCAAGCCAAATGCTTGATTCCATAGAGATAGTTATAAGATATGTTAAGTGCAATACTGTGGAACATTCAAGTCCAAGCAATTACTTCTCCATCTCCATGGTGACAAGCAGCAGCCTTCACCTAAAATGTTACATAAAGCAGATGGAAATGTCCAAGAATAAATATGAATTTTCTTTTTATCTTTTTCCAGAAGATTCTCAAATAGGGACTTTTTATTAATGTTGAAGATGGAGGAGGTTAAAAGAAAAGTAACATTATTTTACAATCTGAGCCTTCTTTTGGTAATAAAACAAGTCGTTTGACTCACCCATATCACGTTCGTGTCATTTGGAGCTGTTTGAAGAAAGTTATGTTGTAGCGTATCCGTTAGCATGGTATTCGGGGCATTACTTTGCGGTCTCCAAATAACACAAACTTTAGCACTTTTCAAATCATAGAAGCCTGATGTCTTAATGTAAGATTTCGTTTGAAGCAAAAGTGGCCTGTAATCCGAGATTTAGCCATAGTTTTCAGCTTTGCGTTTCATGTTTGGGTCCCGGGAGCAGTCCGCGCATGCGCACTGGCGTCCTCATCTACTCGAAACTATGACTAAATCTCAGATTACAGGCCACTTTTGCTTCAAACGAAATCTTACATTACGAAATCGGGCTTCTATGATTTGAAAAGTGCTAAAGTTTGTGTTATTTGGACACCGCAAAGTAATGCCCCGAGCATATGATACAGCACCATGTTAACGGATACGGGATCATTACAAGAACAGAACGGCTCAACATAAGTTCTGCGATACTGCTCCAATTGACAGAAAAATGCTATGGGTGAGTAAAACTACTTGTTTTATTGCCGAAAGAAGGCTCAGATTGTAAAAAAAAAACGTTAATTTGCCTTTAATGGATTCAAATGTATTATGTAACAAAAAATAAAGACAGTTTTACACTTTTTGCAATAACTGAAATAATATGTTTAAAGGTCCTATATTACACAAAATTGACTCTTGTGAGCTTTAAGACTGTCATTACCTCATCACAAACAGGCCTGGAGTTGTGTTTTGTTTCATTCACACGTGTTTGAGTGATCCTTTATTATTGGTATGTTTACATCTCCAAAGCTCAAACTGCTCTGGTCCACCTTGTGATGTCATGAAGCAGTAGTTTAAGTTTACAGCTACCTTTTGTCCAGTAGAGATTGCCAATTCCAGGGCTGAAATTATCCAAATGAGTAATGAAGGTGCATGGAGTGTAAAAATACAGTGGAGCATAGTGTTTTCTGTTTCAGAGAAGAAATGAATTGTCTAAATATGCAGGATTTACGTGTTAAACATGTGTGAATGAAAAAAAAACACAACTCCAGGCCTGTTTGTAATGAGGAAACAACATTATAACATACTTTAGATCAGAAAATAGCTTAACAGGGGCCCTTTAATGAATATCCAGTGGGCTATATAACCTTGAGCCAGTGTAAAAAGTACTAATGTAAGTCGCCCACTATAGTATAAACAGACCTCCTTAATTACCCATACTCCCCGTGTACCTGCCCCTCTCTGCACCATTCACCCGGATATGTCCACTGTTCCTGCCTCTTTGCTCGTTTTCCTTGCGGAAATAGATTTCTCTCCGGATTTGATCCCATTGCCACTGAGCAAACACCGCGGCACCTCTTTACCTTTTTCGTCAATGTCACCCACAGAAACCCACCCTCCTCCTCGCTTTCCCTCCCTCCATCTCTCCATCACTCCCTCCATCTCCTCTGAATTTATTCGCAAGGTTAGCCACGTGTCACAACATAGCAGCACGCTTGGAAGAACAGAGAGGATTTAAGGTTAAGAAGTGTGAGGAGATGTTCACTGGTTTTATTAAGATTCCCGTGTTACTTGGAGTTGCGTGTGGTTGTGCCGAGAAGGATGGAGTACAGGGGCAAGCATGTGTGAATTTTGACCGTGTAGGTGGGCACCGAGCCTGGACTGTACACACCAACACATTCTACTGCTCCCATTTCTAACTAATAAGTACCATTTCTAACTAATAACACTTGTCAACTTCTACTATTGCAGTCAGGTTACATATCAGATACTGCAACTATTTTGATAGGTTGCCACTACAATGACGAATAAAGGACTGAAAAAAAATAAGAGACCACTGCATTTTTTTCTGAAATCAGTATCTCTACATGTATTACAGCCTTTCCATTCCAGTGTCTGTTGAATTCCAACACAAACACAAAGCTGAGCTACTTCAGTTCTTGCACCAGGAGTGGAATAAAGTCACAAGAACAATGTGAAAGACTTGTGGAGAGCATGCCAAGATGCATGAAAGCTGTGAATAAAAATAAGGGTTATTGCACCAAATATCGATGTCTGAACTCTTCTTAAGTGTAAACAGTATTCATTCATTCATCTTCTTCCGCTTTTCCATTTTCTGGGTCACAGGGGCAACAGTCCAAGCAGATCTGCTGCCCAGAACACAATGCACCAGCCCCCATGAATCCTCCCGCGGGTGGTGGGTCCACAGGAGGGCGGCCCACGTCACAACAGGCCTTGATGTATCTTCTGACCAGGTGTCCACAGACACTGGGGGCAAGGTGGGGTTAAGGGTCTTGCCCAAGGGCACAACGGCAGCACTCATCTGTGGGAGCTGGGATCACACACGGTCAACCCGTCAAGAACGGGATTCGAACCGCCAACCCCTGGATCAGTAGACAAATGTTCTACGCTCAGCTACTGTCGCCCCCACATTATTATCAAATTTATTTTTAAAACAACACATTAGTATTATGTTGTTTTAAAATGAATTCTGTTTCTTTGCATTGTTTGAGGTCTGAAAACATGTATCTTTTGTTATTTTTGACCATTTGTCATTTACTGCAAATAAATGCTCTAAACGATAATATTTTATTTGGAATTTGGGGGAAATGTTGTCATAGTTTATAGACTCAAACAAAAATATAAGTAGTAAAATCAGAAAAGCTGATCATTTTGCAGTGGTCTCTTACTTTTTCCCAAGCTGTATACAGTGAACCCTCGTTTATCGCGGGGGTTAGGTTCCAGAAATAGCCCGCAATCAGTGAAATCCGCGAAGTAGGACAATTTTATATTTTACAATTATTCTACATGTTTTAAGGCTGAAAACGCTTCACCAGACACATTATACACCTTTCTGAGACTGGTATTAACATTTTCTCACATTTTTCTCTTGTTTAAAACACTCAAACTTTTGTAGATTTTCATTAAAATATATTAATAGTGGGGGGGGGGGGGGGCACGTGGTACCACATATCCATGCCATGTGCGAAAGTCGAGTGGAAAGCGACCTGGATATCATTTTGGGCAAGACTCAAGCCAATGCTAACAGTGCCAAACCGCTAACAGACGCCTCTGAGCACCAGTCCTCACCACAAGACCAGGTAAGACCAACCTGCGCTCACAAGAGTTGGTTGCATTTCACCCCGGCTCCAAAATCAGACCGCTATCAATGCGTCGCCAATACTCCACAGCTCTCTAGGACGGGGTCGGGTTCGTCCTCTCGGCGTGACGGGGAAGAGCCACTGTCTCCTCTGTGCGCGCGAGTGTCCTCCCCCCGCTGCGGCTCCCTCGAATGCGGCTCTCCCCGCTGCGGCTCCCCCGGCCCGTCCATGTTGATTCTTGGCTCTTCCATGGTCCGGCTCGCACTCTCTTCCATGGCTCGTGCAAGTAAACAAAGGCCACACCTCCTGTCACCCAGGCGCTCTCGTGAAGGACATCAGAGACTCTACCCTACCATCCCTGCGTCACTATCCCTGGTCTAGACCTGGTTTAGTCCTGGTTTAGACCTGGTTTAGTCCTGGTTTAGACCTGCTTTAGACCTGGTTTAGACCTGCTTTAGACCTGGTTTAGTCCTGGTCTAGTCTCTTAGCTAATCAGGGCGCAGGACAGAATGTTACACTGTAAAAAAAAAGTTACACTATAAAAAAAATTGGAAAAAAGAAAAAAAAAATTGAAAAAAAAAATCCGCGAAACAGCGAGGCCGCAAACAGTGAACCGCGATACAGCGAGGGTTCACTGTATACCGAAAATACTCTGAATACTAATGTAGAGTTACTATATTCTGGTACAGTTATTTTTCATTTGGTTTCATTTGGCTTTTCTCACATCAAAGCAGTACTCAACACAACTTTTGCAGTCTTCTCTAATTAGACATAAGTTAAAGGTGCACTGTGTAACTTTTCACCTGCTTGTTTCTATAGAGACAGTATGTCATTGCCCTGCCCGGAAGGTTCCGCAGTATGACATTACAGTGGTCCCTCGCTCTATCGCGGTTCACTTTCCGCGGCCTCGCTGTTTTGCGCGCGGAGAGGGGACAGTGGGTCTTCCCCCATCACGCCTAGCGGACGAACCCGGCACGTGCAAGGCCAGATCTCCAGGCGGCACTGGGGCCGTAGTTGGGGAAGTCCTAGAGAGCAGTGGAGTATTGGCGACGCATTGATAGCCATGCCCCGAACTCCAGGGCGGTCTGATTTTGGAGCCGGGGTGAAATGCAACCAACCCTTGTGAGCGCAGGTTAGTGGGGGAAAATCCTTATGGTCCAGGATATTGAATTTATTTGACAAAGCTACATTCATAGTGGAAGAGGAGCGCTTACCATGTCCGCAGCCATCACGGGAGGAGGAGCAGGACATGCCTGCTGACATGCTTGTCTGCAGTCTGCAGGCTACAACAATCCAGGGTTCTGCGTGGACTGGAGTAGAGCTGATCGGGGCTTTAGGCCTAGCCCCTCGCTGAATCCAGTAGTGTTCGTCTGTACCTGGAGCACCAGAGTCGGGTGGTGAGGGCTGCTGCTCAGTGGCGTCTTCGCAGCAGTGAACCGTGTCAGCCAGTTCGGCACCGTTAGCAGTCTTGCCCATAATGATATCCAGGTCGCTTTTCACTCTCCTTTCGCACATGGATATGTTGTTCCAAAACAACGCATTTTCATGTGCACATGTCCGCGCGTGCCCCCTACGAAATCGAAATCGAAATCTAAATCTACGAAAGTTTGAGTGTTTAAACAAGAGAGAAATATGAGAAAATGTTAATACCAGTCTGAGAAAAGTGTATAATGTATGTGGTGAGGCGTTTACAGCCTTAAAACATGTATAATAATTGTAAAATATAAAGTTGTCCTACTTCACGGATTTCACGGATTGCGGGTTATTTCTGGAACCTAACCCCCGCGATAAACGAGGGACCACTGTAAACAGCTCTACCTTACATTTAATCAATTACAGGTGGTTTTATAGCTCAAAAATACCTAGAAAAACAGGCATTCTGACTGAGTGGAGTCACTTCTCCACAGATCTGACCTACAACTTGGTCTGGTTTGGTCTCCATGACGACAGAAATGTTTAATGCCATACTGTGAAACATTCCAGACAAAGCAATAACATTTCCATGGAAAAAAATTGGACAGAAAAGTTACACATTGCACCTTTTATACTTAAACAAATATAAAGATACTTGTAATACTATGATGCATTTTGACACTATAAATTAAAAGCAACTCTAGTATTTAGTACTTGGACAACATTTCAAGCATATTTTACTGCAGGTATTCAGTATTCTGTAACTAAAAAGATTGTCAAAGTATTCTTTGCATGGCTGATAATACTATGGTGACCACATGGGTTCAAGTTTCAGTTGCACTTTACAGAAATCCTTTTATTCATCCTTTCACTGTCACCAGTGGTTGTAGCTACAGTAAGTATAGATGATCCTGGACTGACTAAAAGAGGCTGCTGACTCGGTGGTATTTGATACTTTTAAGGCAGGTATCAGTAAAAAAAAAAAAAAAAGAAAAAAAAAAAAGAATGGTTCACAGTAAATAAATGTTAAAATGTACTACAAAGTGATTTCTGTATTACTAGGCAGTGTCAACACAAATATTTATACACACACACACACACAAACACACAACTTGTCACTTGTCATGACACATACTGGATTCCATAGAGACAGATACTGTATGTTACTGTTAAGTGTAATACTGTGGAACATTCCAGTCCAAGCAATTACTACTCCATCTCCATGGTGACAAGCAGCACCTTTCACCTACAATGTTACACAAAACATAGACTTTTCAAAAAATAACTGTGTATGTTCTTTCTATATTCTTCCAGATGATTCTCAAATATCGACATTTTATTAATTTGAATTAAAGTACAAATGTGTCCAATTCATTTGATCCAGTATAATTGTATTAAAAAAAAAAAAAAAAAAGTTACCCAGCCTGATAACTGTTCTACTGCCATATGTGTACTAATTAAGGATGCACAATATATGGGCATTAAAATTGGTATCGGCCGATAATGCCATATTTTTAACATATACCGATGTGTAAAAGTGGGCCGATATTAACGACCGATATTTGTCAGTACAGTAATCCCTCGAATTAACGTTTCCTCACATTTCTCTCTCGTTTAAACAGTCAAACTTTTGTAGATTTTCAACAAAATGTATTAATAGTGAAGCGGGGGGTGCACGGACACAATGTTACACTATTTTTAAAAAAAGTTACACTATAAAAAAAGTTACACTATAAAAAAAATTCAAATTGAAAAAAAAAATCAGATTCAAAACACATTTTGAAAATAAAAAGACATTCAAAAATTAATTTTTCAGTCTCTATAAAATGTTATCTCTAATATCGGTATCAGCCGATAACAGCAACATTGATATCGGTATTGGCTAAAATTTTCACATTGGTGCATCCCTAGTACCAATCCTTGGGGCCAGAACTCAAATGAAAGTAAGATTTAAAATAAATAAATAAATAAAAATAAACAATTAAACAACTTGCCTAATTTACACCAGACCATATCACAAGTGATATATGATCTGGGAGCCACCTACTAAATATCTCGTAGCGGAGGTGTGGTTTAGGATTGCCAACGGCCGTTTATTGGGCGTTCCGAATGTTCATTTGGCGTATACATGGCCCATAGCCAATCATGTCAGTTGTCAGTTCAAACTACAAGTTTCCGTTTATCACATTGTACGCGTCACCGTCTTTCCACCCCTCCCCGCTCTCTGATTGGCTCCCAAAATCAGGAGAGCTCGCTAAGCCTAGTTGCCAGGCTGTCTTTCAGATCGGAACGAACGAAAGCAGCCTGGGATTTCCCAGGTTAACAAACAACTACGGGAAGGAGGGATTGAAAGTGAAATTACACATAAAACAAAAGCCATTTTGGGAAACACTACAATACACTATAGAGAGTATTCACAATGTCACAATAAAAGATATAGT
This sequence comes from Paratrypauchen microcephalus, assembly GCA_036785185.1. Classification (NCBI taxonomy): domain Eukaryota; kingdom Metazoa; phylum Chordata; class Actinopteri; order Gobiiformes; family Gobiidae; genus Paratrypauchen; species Paratrypauchen microcephalus. Next base: position 1,367,242 of record JAVJIX010000086.1, read on the forward strand.
TTAATCTTGATATACACTGTCTGACAAAAGTATTAGTACGATAGTCCTAGTCTAGTCCTGGTTTAGACCCGAGTTAGACCTACACTGCGATGAGTCCCCATTTTTGCAATAATATGCCTTTACACATGATGAAATTTGCTTTAATATATCAATAAATTGATTTGTTGTCATTACCAATACGTCTTGTTATCATTATTTATGAAAGTTCAGAAATACACAATCATCCTAATAGGCTACTTTTGTCAGGCAGTAGATTTGCTTCTAGTAACAGAAGACTTCATTTATTTGAATAAAAGTAACTCTCCTCGCTCCATGCTGCAGGTATCTGATTGCACCAGTTTCAGAGTGGTATAGTTTTCTGTGTGGGTGGGCACTGGTCTGGGGCTGTTCTGGGTCCACAGGCACTGGTCTGGTCCTGAGTGGGAACTGGTCTGGGGCTGGACTGGGTCAGCAGGCACTCGTCTGGAGCTGGTCTGGGTGGGTAGGCACTGGTCTGGGGTTGGACTGGGTCAGCAGGCACTCGTCTGGAGCTGGTCTGGGTGGGTGGGCACTGGTCTGGGGCTGGGCTGGGTCGGCGGGCACTGGGCACTGGTCTGGGACTGGGTTGACTGGCACTGTTCTGGGGCTGGGCTGGGTCAGCAGGCACTGATCTGGAGCTGGTCTGTGTGGGTGGGCACTGGTCTGGAGCTGGGTGGGTGGGCACTAGTCTGGGGCTGCACGTACTCGCTGGACCAACACTCAGTCAATGTGGAGAATTTGATCCCTGATTTGGAAAGCCGAGCGCATTGTTAAATTCCAGGATTAGCGCTGTGTAAAAGGGAGGGAATGCTAACTGCGCTGGTCAGCAGGCTCAGGCCGGATCAGTGGACTTAGGGACGTTTGTTTGCTACGCCTGTCTCTGCCCGATAGCATTTGATGACATGACGCCTGGCTGTGTGGCTAGGCCTCTCTGCCGCGCACTAGCGAGCTCCCCATTGACCCACATATCACACCTACGTACAGAAAGTCCCAAATAACTGTGCTAAAATCTGCCACAGCTGTTAATTAATTCTCACAATGGGTCAGTGGACGGGGGGCTCCGAGGGGCAGGGCTGAAAATATCTCTCCCTCCAGACGGCAGCGTTAACGTTTCCCGTCACTGTAGTGCTTTGCCAATAATTAAACTGAACTTATTTAAATTTACACTGCTACATGACATTAATGGGGTGTACTACATAAACTTTTACCCTTGAATTAAGATTGAATTAAGATGTGTTTTTTTTTAGTTTAAAGTAATATTGTGTACCTTTCTTTACTACACTATACAACTGAAGAGTTGAAGCCAAACATTTTCTACGGAGATGAATGCGTTTTGTGTTATATTGTGGAATATTATAAGCAAAAGATCTAGATTTCTATGGAAACCACACTCCTCCAGTCCAAATAATGTTTGTGGAAATGTAAGCCCGCTCAGCCGTAAGTATGCATGTTGTTCTACTTTTTTACAACGCAGAATACAATAAAAACACAAAATTAAAAAAAAATGCTTTAATTTTTTGGCTAAAAAGGTTACACAGTAGAGCTTTAGGGCCTGTTTACACGAGAACGCTTACAGGTAAAAACGACAAAATATTTTATCAGAAGTTCCTTTCGTTTAGATGGTGTTGACGTTTTGGGGGCTTAAAAACGCAAAAAAAATTCCGAAGTGGCAAACTTGAATACGCTCCACCCTAGGGTTTTCATCTGCACTGCCCAAGACGCGAAATTCTGGTCAAATCTGCTGATGTTGCATGAGCGTTTACATCACATCGGTCCATATATCAGTGTACTTTGTTTGGCAGGACTCCCAGTTCACACCTTGTTGCGTCTTCGTTGCTTTGTAGTCCAACGTGGTCTGAAGCAATAGTTGAACTTCTGACCACACAATTTTTTTTTTGCTACCAGTAGCCATGTTTTGTTTTCCGCGGTGCAGATGAGGAGGAAGATTCTACACATGCGCACGGGCATAGTGGTAATGTATCACAGCGTCACCTAGCCGCCTGGCATGCATACCCAATCGAATTCCACATACTTTTGCATCACCGTATGCACGCAGATTTCCTCCTGAAAACGCTCGTCTAAACGCAGAATAAAAAGTGAAGACGCGACGCCAATTTTGCATCTTCTGTTCAGACGGTCATCATATAAACGTAGCCTTAAGCACTTTTCTTGATTTTGAGTGCAAATAATTTGTACTGTATAATTGCAATTCACAAGGTCTTATATATTTTAAAAGCTATGGTAACAATACACATACTTTTTTGAATCCATTTGGCATACAACTTTACCACACATAAAATACCTTTATACTTTATACAACACCAGTCTATATGTCGAACTGGCATATGCCCCATTATATATAACAACCATCTGAGTGCATACATTATAACAGCCTACTTATAAAACAGCCTCGTCCAAAAATACTAGTATAGGCAGCCTCTTTCAAGCAACGTCTCCATATCAAACACCATAACGATTCCTGACTCCGCTTCCATGAATACATGTTTCTAGGCCGTGTTTACCTCTAAAACCTGCACACACAAATCTGAATCACAGCAATACGGCAGCGCACCTGGCCTAAGAATAGCTCGGAAAATTGTCGTGAACGTGGAGGATGCATGTGTTACAATAGAAGGATCCGCGCTGGGGAGTCTCCAACTGGGAATGATCAATTAGACCGTGGCTCAGGTAGCCTCACGCTGTCACGGTGGATTTGGGCTGTTGTTGTTGTTGTTTATTGAACTGCTTCCATTAAGGGTTTGTGGGTTCTTGAATATAGTGCATCTGCTCCGTCTCTCTGTCTGTCTGTTTCTCTCTTTCTCCGACTTCCCCCGTCCCATGTTTGGTCCCTGGGGGTGTAGTCTTGTCTTTACTCTCTCTCTCCTTTCTTTTCTTCCATCTCTTTTTTCATTCTCTCTCCTTCTGTCTCTCTCTCTACCCCACTCTTTCCCCTTTCTCTCTAACTCTTTCTCCTCTTCATCCCCGTCTCTTTCTCCATCTCTCTCCAACGTTTTCCCTTCTCACCACCCGTTTCGCTCCATCCCTCTTTCTCCCTCTTCTACTTGTTCTCCTTAGTCTCTCTCTCTGTCTCTCCTTTTCTTCCATCTCTTTTTCATTCTCTCTCCTGATGTGTCCTCTCAGTCTCTTTCTTTCTACCCCACTCTTTCTCCTTTCTCTCCAACTCTTTCTCCTCTTCATCCCTGTCTCTTTCTCCATCTCTCCCTCTCCCAACTTCTTCCCTTCTCACCTCCACCCCTTTCTCCCTCTTCTATTTGTCCTTCTTAACCATCTCTCCCCCCTCTGTCCAATTCCTACTCTCTCTCCATCCATCTCTCCCTCCTCTGTCGAATTCCTACTTTTTCCTCTCTCCACACCCACCCTCCTACTCTCTCCATCCATCTCTCCCCCTCTCTCTCTCTAATTGCCAGTTTCTACCCTCTCTCTCCACCTTCCTACATCCTACTCTCCTCTCTTTCTCTCCATCTCTCCCCCCTTTCCCTCCTTCCAACTCCACCTCCTCTCTCCTCCTGTCCTCCCCGCTCTCTCGCTCCGTCCCATGTTCGGTCCGTGGAGACGACAGCCTTGTCTCCGCTCATTACAAGCTGAGCGTTTGAGGTTAGTGGGGTGCTGTGAGTCTACAACTGAATCTTGGCTCGGGCACATGCTGTCTGCTTTCCTGTCTGTGCTACAACTGAGCCATACAGAAATAAGGAGTATTCAAAATATAGGCAACGCTTAATAATCATCACACTATTTACATAATAAAAGCATAAACAAAGATTTAGGCTATGTTTATATGACGACGGTCTGAACAGAAGACGCAAAAGTGGCGTCGCGTCTTCACTTTTTATTCCACGTTTAGAGGAGCATTTTCGGGAGGAAATCTGCGTGCATACGGTGACGCAGAAGTGTGTGGAATTCGATTGGGTATGCATGCCAGGCGGTGAGGTGGTGCTGTGATACATTATCACTATGTCCGCGCACATGCATAGAATCTTCCTTCTTCTCGTCTGCGCCGTGAAAAGCAAAACAAAACATGGCTACCGGTAGCAAAAAAAAATAAATAAAATAAAAAAATTGTGTGGTCAGACGAAGAAGTTCAATTATTGCTTCAGACCACATTAGCCTACAAAGCAACGAAGGCGAGACAAGGTGTCGACTGGGAGTCCTGCCAAACAAATTACACTGATATATGGGCCGATGTGACGTAAACGCGCATGCGACGTCAGCAGATTTGACCAGAGTTTTGCGTCTTGGGCAGTGTAGACGAAAATGCTACGGCGGAGCTCATTCAAGTTTTCCACTTTGGAGGGTGGTTTCAGTTTTTTTGCGTTTTTAAGCCCCCAAAACGCCGTCACCCTCTAAACCTTCTCCAATAGTGGGGAGGCGCGGTGTGATGCTGGATGGGGGGGCAGGGGGGGGGGGGATCCTGGGAAACATGCTTTTTTGCCGTACTGTACTAGAACTAAGTGTAATTGCACATCAACAACAGTAGTTGGCAGTGGCGCTCTCACTGTCGCTCTGGGGCAGGGGTCGGCAACCTTAAATACGAGATATACAGAACAGACTCACCATCAGCAGAACATCCTCTGTCACAGAAAAACACGTATATTTCACTGAGTTGTGTCCTTTAGTCCGACAGAAGCTGACGCATCAGCGGCACAAGGAGAGGGATTTTTTTTTTTCAGTACTTATAGTTTATGCAAATGGCTCATGTGGATTTAAGTTTCGTTTCTGTAAAACGTAAACAAATGTGTGCAAAGCTGCATTAAAAACACATTAATATTTGAGTCCTCTGTGCAAAAAGACAGTGCAGTCTTTGTTGGAAGTTTCTTTCTTTTTTTGTTTTTAATGTTAATAAAAGGATACAATGGTATGCAGAGGTGTACTAATAACAATTTTCTAGACAAATGATACCATTTATAGTCGCGCGCACAGGGAGGGGGCCGTGAATTTTTTTCTTCCGGGGGGGAGGTCACAGAAAATAATTGAGAAGCACTGTTCTAAACGAAAGGCACTTCTGATAAAGTATTTTGTCGTTTTTATCTGTGAGTGTTCTCGTGTAAACAGGCCTTTAATTGATAGTTCTTTCATCATACTCAATTAAGGCTAATTATGGCATATTTATTATAGGGTGTAGCTACTAAAAGGTTTATCAAAATATTAATAGAAGCAAACTCATTCTGTATTGAGTAAAGTCCAATGAAAACATATACATATATACATATACACATACATGCACACATATATACATATATACATATACACATACATATATACACACATATATATACATACATATACACATACATATATACACACGTATATACACACATATACACACATATATATACATACATATATACACACATATACACACATATACATACACACATATATATACATACATATATACACACATATATATACATACATATATACACACATATACACACATATACATATATATATACACACATATACATATATATACACACATATACATATATATACACACATATACATATATATATACACACATATACATATATATATACACACACACACACACACACACACATGCGCGCTGTGAATGTGAATTAATATTACTATCCTTCTACTATAACCACTACAGTTACCACAATACACCCTGCACTTCTCAAATACTGTTGTTAATGCTAATACTACTACTATTACAGCTGTAACAGTACAGTAAGTATTCCTTTGGGCCTCGCTCCAGCCAAGATCTCAGTGTGAGGTCAACATGCTGAAGCACATCTCATTATTTCAGTTACATAACGCAGTGATCCACAGGCTTTATAAATAATTAAACAGATGGTTCACAGCAGGATAAAGTGTAGACCTCTAAAAACATTCATATGTGAAAATACTAAAGTAAAAGTACTGCGGTCTTTCCCAGCTATCGTCCATATAAGTGTTGGCCTGCTCCTGTGTTCTCTCGTCCATTGCCCCGGTCATGTTTGTCTGTCTGTTTACTTACGTCTGCTCCAGCGTGACAAGCTGGCCATCTCTCTTTCTCCCCCTCCTCGCCCATTGTCTCTCTTCTTCTCTCTCCCCCTCCTACCTTTTGTCACCCTCTCTGTGTCCATCACTCTCCTCTCTCTCTCCCCTCTTTCTCCATTATCTCCATCTCTCTCTCCATTATCTCCATGTTTCTCTCTCCCTCTTTCTCCATTATCTCCATGTTTTTCTCTCTCCCTCTTTCTCCATTATCTCCATGTTTCTCTCTCTCTCTCCCTCCCTCCCCCTCTCTACATCTCCCTCGCTCCACTCTCCATGCCCCTCCTCCTCCTCTCTCTTCCCTCCTTTCTCCATCTTCCCACCTCTCCTCTGTCCCTCTCCCTTTCTCTCACCTTTATTCCCTTATCTCCACCCTTCTCTCTTTCTCCCTCCTTCTCCCTTTCCCCTCTTTCTCCATCTCCCCACCTCTCCTGTCCCTCTCCCTTTCTCTCGCCTTTATTCCCTTATCTCCACCCTTCTCTCTTTCTCCCTCCTTCTCCCTTTCCCCTCTTTCTCACCTTTATTCCCTTATCTCCACCCTTCTCTCTCTTTTTCTCCATCTCTCATCTCTGTCCCTCTCTCCCTTTCTCTCTCACCTTTATTCCATTATCTCCACCCTTCTCTCTCTCTCCCTCCTTCTCCCTTCCCCCCCTCTTCTCCATCTCTCCACCTCTTCTCTCCATCCCTCTCTCCAGTGTAGTGTTGGTGGTCTCGGGTCTCGGTCTGTGCCACTGTTCACCTTCACAGTAACAGTGGTCGGTTCCCGTGGCACAGACACATTCACACATTTTTCTTTATTAGCATCATCATGTTGTGCCCATGAAACCTGCAAACAGGAGTCTCTGGGCAGCAGCTTGGCTTGTTATGGGGCGAGCGGTGAGATGCCAGGGTGGTGCCCATTAAAACTCAGACCAATTTAGTTTAAGAGAAGAGTTTAATGCTCCAGATGGAAGAGATTTGGGCTGTTTTGTAGCTGGAATGAACAGCAGCAAGCAGAAATGTTAAGCAAACAGTGGTAAAGTGTAGGTGTGTCACTGAGCATTATCCAATTAAGTCATTAGAATTCTTCCACTTAAACGTTTGGAACATGCAACATCGTCTGGAATGAGGGTTTGCGTAGAATAAGGTTCAACTAAGCAAAACCACTTTCTTTAATTGAACTCAAATTTTACATTTATTGTCCGAATATTATAATGTTTACAGTATATATTTGCCATTTGCAATTTGACTTTGAACTCACAGACTATTATTGCTCCAAAACTAGTATTAAAATAGAGTTTGAAATTTTAGTATAACAGACTCAATACTGATTGTGATACTCACATCATCATTTTAAAGCCCTTTTTTAGACATTAGTATTTGTTCATAATTTTTTATTTGTTTATTTTGAGCAATAAGCACCTCACATTTGTTTAAAAGTGCAAAAACAGAAATAACAAACAGAAATAACAACTAAAAACAAACAAAAACAAAGCATTTGCCCAAAAAGGAGTGGGAAGAAGAAAATTTATTTAATCCCACCCCTCTTCTAATTATACTGTATGGTTTAATAAAACTCAAGATGAAACTGTTTGTTTTTTTTCTTAGTATCAGTATTTTTTAAAATTGTTATCTAGTTTTGGTATTGATTAGTATCTGATTTTTTAACATGTTTGACCCTATTCAAAACAGAACCGGAGCTCAAAATACATTTAATTACAATTATCAAGTATGTATATAAGTGTGTATACAAGTATTTTTTTCACATTTCTTTTTAAGTATTTAGAATATTTTTGTCTCCAATTTGATTCCAACCACTGTTCTTAAAGGATATACTATTTGACACTAACCTATGTTCCTTTGATGATTGTGATATTCACATGATTAATTTTAAAAGCTCTTTTTTTAGACAATGTTGTAATTTTCAAAACAAAAAATAGTATTTGTTCATTATACCGTATGGTTTGATAAAACTTAAGATGAAACTGTTTGGGAAAGGTCAAATTTGATCCAGTTATGTGATTTTTTTTTTTTTTTTTTTTTTTTTTCCTTAGTAACATTTTTTATTTTTTTAAATTGCCATCTAGTTTTGATATTGGTTTTAGTATTGATTAGTGTCTGTTTTTTGTAAATACATTTGACCCTACTCAAAACAGAAAGATCAAAACACATTTAATTACAATTATCAAGTATGAAACATTGGATAAGTACTTTTTCACATTTCTTTTAAGTATTTAGAATATTTTTGTCTCCAATTTGTTTCCAACCACTGTTCTTAAAGGTCCCATGGCATGAAATGTTCACTTTCTGAGGTTTTTGAACGTTAATGTGAGCTCCCCTTCCCTGTTTAGCCCCCCCCCCCTCATGGTTAAAAGTTGTGAAATGTCTAAACTGAGCATTTGCGATCCTTTTCTGCGTTACAAAAAATCGGAGATCAAACGGGCGATTTTGAACAAGGCACCTTATTGACGTCAGATCGGGGAAAAAAATGCAAATGCAGTTCCACCCCCGTCTGTCTGTACTCAGCGTCTCTGTAAATCACGCCCAGAGAGTTTGGACTGCGAATGCGCTAGGCAATGCGAAATGCGTTTTTTTATTTGCCTGGAGGCACGTCCGAGTGTTTCTAGGCTCGGAAGTCCTTTATCTGAGCCTCTGGACCTTTGAACAGCAGTGGTTTGATTTTATTTTCTGTGGAAATGTGTTTATTTTTCAATGGAACGCTTCAAATCTCTCCCCCGTGCAAAAACAAGGAAATGGATCAGCTGTCGGCTCTGAGCTCTGAGCGGAGAGTTTGGCCACGCCCCCACCCTCTACTATTGGCCATCTGTTTTCTCCTCATTTGCATTCAAGCAACAACGCCCAGAATAAAAAGGTTTGAGAGAGATATTTATGACTCTTTCTCATCTTATCTCTGTTTCTCATGCACTGAGTGTTGATTTTGAAGAAGGATTCATTTACAGTATTAGGGAACCATTAAGGAACCATATAAAAGCATCAAGAAGTACCATGTCATGGGATCTTTAAAGGATATACCATTTGACACTAACCTATGTTCCTTTGCTGATTGTGATATTTACACGCTCGATTTTAAAAGCTCTTTTTTTTTAGACAATATTGTAATTTTCAAAACAAAAGATAGTATTTGTTCATTATTATTATTATTATTATTATTATTATTATTATTATTATTATTATTATTATTATTATTATTATTATTATTATTATTATTATTATTATTATTATTATTATTATTATTATTTTCCTTTAGTATCATTTTTTTTTTATTGCCATCTAGTTTTGACACTGGTTTTGGTATTGATTAGTATCTGATTTTTTAACACGTTTGACCCTTTTCAAAACAGAAACGGAGATCAAAATACATTTAATTACAATTATCAAGTATCAAACGTTGGATAAGTATTATTTTCACATTTCTTTTTAAGTATTTCTCCAATTTGATTCCAACCACTGTTCTTAAAGGATACGTTATCCGACACCAACCTGTGTTCTTTTGCCTTAAATATTCCGCACTACAGTCCATGAAGCTAATGCACGTTTTTATTGTGCTCTTAGTTTCTATAGGAGCACAGCGCACATCCTCACAGCCAATCTTAAGTGCTAAAGTTACCCACCAGGGAGCTGCGGTGCATATGGACGCTGAGCTGCTAATTATCGTCAAGGCCACAGCTCTGCCTATAGACAACACGTCCACATTTTAAACATGTCATTTCTCGACCTGTCAAACCATAAAGAAAAAATACAGAAAACGTGTTGGAACAGGAACACGTGTAATTCAACCAGCAACCTCTCAATTGCCATGGAGTGAAAAAAAAGTGTTGTTTTGACCCCAGAATGTAAAATCTTGCTAAGAAAATAAATAAAAGTGCATAAGATTTCATTTGGTCCATTGAAATAAATCTGTAATAAAATGTTATTTCCGCTTTTCAATAAAACATATTTTGAACTGTATGTAATTATTATTGATACTTTGCAGTGACATCGTGCCGGGGGCGTATTTTTATGAAGGCCTATTTCTGCGGCGGAATGTTCAGCAGTTACCATGGCGACACAATGCACACTTTAGCAATAACTATGGAAAAAGTTGGTCTGAAAACCTAAGCAAAAATACAAAACGGATTTAATCAACACTTTCTCAGGAGCTTGTGATCAATACGAGTGTTCATGGTCCGGTTTAGGTGTTTGATTTTCAACTAAAAAGGTGAAAATGACTGAAAAACTGCTGGCTAATGCTAGCTCTTCTTGTGACCAATTTTAAGCGTGAGAAACTTTAACAGAACAAATAAGCTCACCTGTCATAGTTCCAACTAAATCAGCTCTTTCTGAAAAAACAAATAAAAAGCTCAGATTAAACTGATTTGAGTAAGAGTGCGTCAGACAGAGCAGTGCCTACAGTTAGCGCCACACCTCCAGGGAATGCTGATGACATACCTAGAGCTATTTCATTTCAGTTTTCTGTTAAGCAGCAACATTTGGAGGTTTAGGTGTTTGATTTTCAACTAAAAAGGTGAAAAATGACTAAAAATGTGACAACTAACTGATAAAAAGTAACCAAATAAAAAGGTGAAAAATAAACTGTTGGCTAATGCTAGTTCTTCTTGTGACTAATTTTATGCGCGAGAAACTTTCACAGAACAAATCAGCTCACCTGTCATAGTTCCAACTAAATCAGCTCTTTCTGAAAACAAAAACAAAACAAACAAAAAAAGCTCAAATTAAACTGATTTGAGTAAGACCGCGTCAGACAGCGCAGTGCCTTCAGTTAGCGCCACACCTCCAGGGAATGCTGATGACATACGTAGAGCTATTTTATTTCAGTTTTCTGTTAGCAGCAACATTTGGAGGACTTTTCATTTAAAACAGTTATTTGCTACGGCAACAGTTCAGATTGTTCATCATTTTATTACCGCTGCAGTTTCAAAACTAAATTTATCAAAATCCAAAACTACTTTTTCCTAATCAGGTTTCGCTTTTTGAAAATCTGCTAAAAATCTTAAGCAATCGCTCTCTTTTTGTCTCAACTTTTCAAACTGACAAATGATCCGAACTTTCTCCAAAACCAGTTGATCAAGTAGGCCGAGAAGACAAATGCGCTTTAGCCGGAGCCAGAAAAGGAATGGGCCAGAGGCAGTCCACGCTCCACACGCCGAAGCTCTGAAGAAGACCAGTTCCTCCTGACAGATGAGGAAAGACACGCACTTTATCACCGTCTGTTTGACAAGCGAATCAGGCCTGCGACTGCGGACAGCATGCAGCGGCTGTATTTGTCGGCGGGAGCTCTTGGACTTAGGCTACGTTCAGACTGCAGGGCTTAAAGGGATAGTGCGTGTTTTTTTTTTATGTTAATCTGTATGGGTTTCCTTCTTAAAGTTACGTGCGTTGACGCCGGCTTACCCCTGACACACTCAGCTGATCCCGGTTCGGCTCGCTTTCTGGAGCCCACGTAAGTAGGTCCGGTAACTTCCCTGGAACATGAAATAAAGCTTGTTTTTCTTCTCAAAACAAAACATTTGTTAGAAAGGTGATATATTTGCGTCCGAAACAGTTGTCCACGAAACATCCAGCAGCGTAGTTAGCGTTCGCATATTGACTCTCTCGACTCGTATCACTGCGCTCACGTTAGCGTATTAGCCTGTTCACTTGTAAACTTCCCCTTACGGCGGACCGCATCTGCCGTACACTTCCGCTAAAGGTTAACAGGCTAATACAGCTAATATGCGCACAGTGATACGAATCGAGAGAGACAATATGCGAACGCTAACTATGCTGCTGGATGTTTCGTGGAGAACTGTTTGGGACGCAAATATATCACCTTTCGGACAAATGTTTTGTTTTGAGAAAAAAAAAACAAGCTTTATTAACAGTCCCCGCAAACTTACCGGGCCTAATTACGTGGGCTCCAGAACACGAGCCGAACCGGGCCAGAGGTAAGCCGGTGTCAACACCGTGTAACTTTTAGAAGGAAACCCATACAGATTAACATGAAAAAACCGCACTATCCCTTTAAAGCTCAATTCAGATTTTTTTGTGAAATCCAATTTTTTTGCGAGGTCATTCACATTTCCAATTAAATGCGACTTGTATGTGATCTCCAGTGTGAACTTTAAATGCCCCAAAAGTGTCCCGCATGCACCTTGGAGGACACGACGAGGTCACATGCAGCGAGCGTGCTCAGTGTTTACGGAAGTCGCCTAAACATGGACACTGGTATTGAGCGCCTGGAGATTTTATTTTTATTTTATTTTATTTGGAAAGAGCAGTTATTTTCATATTACAGATTTCCAGTTCAAATATAATTTCTTATTTTTTGGTATATTGTGGAAAAAAAAACAAAAAACAAAGACCCACACTAAACTTTACAGAAACTGGGGAGTTTACAGGAACAGAAACACAAACAAAGACATTGTATTATACAGCAGTGTTTCCCAACCAGGGGTACAAGTACCCCTAGGGGTACGCGAGCACACTGCAGGGGGTACTCGGCAGTGTCCCTGCTAGGCGCAGGGGGAGATTTTTTTATTCTAATTTGAGTAAATTTGAGTTAAAGAAAAGAGAAAATGCCTGAGAATTAAAATTTCAAATTAAATTATTTCATTTAATCTGTTGTGTCACGTTCTATTTTTGGAGAATTATCAACACGTATGAGTGAGTCATAGGTATGACAAAAAGGCTCAGGGGGTACACAAGACAAAAAATGTTGGGAAACACTGTTATACAGTGTGAAATAAAATAAAATGAAGTCTTCACCATGTACTTAATCCATTTGTTCCAAATACTATAACATTTGTCTCTTTTAATGTTTATTGAATAAGTTGGCTTTTTCCATGGTAAAGGGAGAAACAGTTGTCCGCTAAAAATTCAGCAGCGTATTTCGCATTTGCATATTTTCTCTACATTCGTATCACTGCACGCATATTAGCTGTATTAGCCTGTTAACTTTTAGCGGATGTGTACGGCGGATGCGGTACGGTGACATCCGCCATAAGCGGAAGTTTACAAATGAACAAGCTAATAGAGCTAACATGGGTGCATTGATACGAATCTAGAGAGAAAATATGCGAATGCGAAATACGCTGCTGAATTTTTAGCAGACAACCCTTTGTGAGGCAAATATATCACTTTTTGGACAAATGTTTTGAGAAGAAAAACAAGCTTTATTAAATTGTCCCCGCGAACTTACCGGAACTACGTTTACGAGCTACGTTAACGGAGGATAACCAGGACCAGATCACGCCGTCATGGGTAAGTTTGTGACGTTTTGTGGGGCAGTGGCAGCAACGTCCGTAGAAAGGTGTTGGTGCTGAGAGTGGTGGGATTGCGATGTGCTTTGCCGCTTCACTGACATGGACTTCATACACAATTTTTGTATGACGAGAAAAACGTTTGTGTACATTTGTGAGCGCCTACTTGTATCACTCTCGCTTGTTGATGACGTGGAGGTCAGATGAATGCGAATGTTGAGACTGAAGTCGCATGTCAAAAGATCGGATCGGATATGTATCAGTTTTAGGACCACATATCCTGTGGCCTGGGTCGCATTTGAAAAAAAAAACAGATCTGTGTCGTTCAGACTGTCATTAGAAGATCAGATACAGGTCGCATAGAGGCAAAAAAAGAATCTTTGGGATTTGGGTCACTTCAGGCTGCAGTCTGAACGTAGCCTTAGATTCAGAATTTATTACAAACTTTATTGATGCACAAGGGAAATTACTTGGACACAGTAACTCACTCATCACAATATAATAAAGAGTTAAAAAAAATGGTAATAATACATTCTAAATAAGTAGCAAAAAAGATGGCAAGAGACAGGTGTCAAATAAAGTATAATGATATAAATGTATATGTACAAGTAAAAATAAAATATAAGGAATAAAACATAAGCTGAGCCCCGGTGTGCGACGGGAGAGTTCTGCACTCACCGTTTCCGGTAAACTGCACGGCCACAACACCGAGTCATGAGGCTGAATGAGTCACTCTCACCCGGGTAAAGGTATCTGCTGACGAGATGGGAGGAGAGGGGAGGAGAAGAGGGGGAGGAGAAGAGGGGGAGGAAAGGAGCAGGAGGAGAGGGGAAGGAGAAGGAGGAAGGAGAAGGGAGAAGGAAAGTAGAGGAGGAGGGGGAAAGGAGGATGAAAGGGAGGAGGACAGAGGGGGGAGAAGGAGAGGGAAGGAGAGGGTGGAGAAGGAAGAAAGAGGAGAGGGGGAGGAGAATGAGGAAGGAGAAGGGGGAAGGGGAGGATAAGGAGAGAAGGAGGGAGAGGGAAGGAGAGGTAGGGGAGAGAGGGCGAAGGGGGAGAGAGGGAAGAAGAAGAGGGGGAAGAAGGAGAGAAGAGGAGGAGAGGGGAAAGAGGAGAGAGGTGGAAGGAGAAGAAGGGAGAGAGGAGGGGGAAGAAGAGAAGGGAAGAGTATGGGGAAGGAGAGGAGGAAGGAAGGAGTAAAGGAGAGAGGAAGATGAAGGAGAGAAGGTGAGAATGGGGGAAAGGAGGAGAGAGGGTGAAGGGGGAAGAAGAGGAGGGAGGAGGCAAAGGAGTGAAGAGCACAGGCGAAAGGGGAGGAGGAAGGAAGGAAGGATGAAGGGAGGGAGGAGAAGGGGAGAATAGGGGAAAAGAGAAGAGGAGAAGGAGTTGAAGGAGAAGAGAGGGAGTAGGTGAAATCATGCTAATCATCTGAATCTGAATCAACATGAACTCCACTAACATGAGCTTGTGCACGTAACAGCGATGAGGACGACCGGTTTGACTCAAAGTCCTTCAGCTCTAAAGCTCTTAAAGGGGAAGTCCAGCATCATATTAAAGGTCACGTTCTCGCTATCATCACGTCGTGTTCCTGATTTTGAACCATTTGAGGTACTGAAATTACGCAGATTTATGTTCCGATATCACTTCAGGTAGGCAAGTGTGACATAATTATACTTCTGCACAATTTTACGACGGTTTTAAAGTGCCTATGACAGGTTGGACTACTGATATTACTAAAACACACACAAGATTATTATATTTAAGATTTTACAAACTGTGCTTCCTGGTTGGAAATCATGTCATCACACTTCCACAATTCCATAACTAATTCCACAATTCCAAAACCTAGCGACCATACAATAGACTGAGCCAAACCTCCTTTAAATGTACACAAAAAATATTATTTGACTAAGAAAAAATTAAAACACCTTTATTTTGTTATTCATTTTTTAAATATTTGGGGGAAAAAAATGCGTTCTTTGCTTGTACAGACAGAATTCTCCCTTTAACGTAATGTCAGTATGTTTTAAGAACTCTACGTCCTGTAATTTTCAACTTTTCTTCGCAAATTGTTTCTTATATTGGTGTAAAACTATCATTTACTTTTACAACAGATTTTATACGACCAAATTAAACCAAAATTTGAGAAAACTAAGAAATTCTCATACAAACTTTAATTCAATCTGCACAGTATGCATTTGTTTTTGACACATACTTATAAAAATATATATAGTCAACAAATATTTATGACTATTTTAGGACTAGTGCAACCTCTGAAAGTAACAAAAATGGACTTCACAAAAAATTATAATGATGAAAAAGTTCTATATTTTATACCTTTTAGAATTCACCATAGTCTTTGCGTTGTTGTATACAATATAATAACTTTTCCATTGCGTATTTTGTTTTATCACTTTATCAATGTGCGTTTCTACAGTAAAACTATTATTCATTCAGGTTTTACTTTACATTTTTTAGACCGGACGCACTTCCTTCCCAGAAGAGGTCTAAACCAGCCACCCTCTGATTAGTGGTTGAACAGCTCAACTGAGTCACCAACAGTGTAGAAATGTCATTGTTGCAACATTTAAGAACAATGTGGGTTAAGATCATTGCAACAGTGATACCAACACAATGGATTTATGACGGGTTTTGATGATTCTTTTAACTTTTACTGAATTTGGTAAAAATATAAACACATTTTGTAAATATAAATTATAGTTTTACACCAATCAAGAAGTAATGTGTGAAGAAATTATGAAAAATATGTTGAAAATAACAGGAGGTTCAACATTGATGACATGTACAGCTCTGGAAAAAAATAGACCACTGGATTTTTTTCTGAAATCAGCATCTCTACATGTATTACAGCCATTCCATTCCAGCGTATGTTGAATTCCAACACAAACACAAAGCTGAGCTACTTCAGTTCTTGCACCAGAAGCGGAATAAAGTCACCCAAGAACAATGTGAAAGACTTGTGGAGAGCATGCCAAGACGCATGAAAGCTGTGATTAAAAATAAGGGTTATTGCACCAAATATTGATTTCTGAACTCTTCTTAAGTGTAAACATTAGTATTATGTTGTTTTAAAATGAATTTGATCTTGTTTCTTTACATTGTTTGAGGTCTGAAAAACTTGTTATTTTGACCATTTGTCATTTTCTGCAAATAAATGCTCTAAACAAACATATTTTTATTTGGAGGAAATGTCAGTAGTTATCATCAGACTCAAACAAAAATGTTCTTTTTGCCCAAACATATACCTACAAGTAGTAAAATAAAAAAAAAACTGATCATTTTGCAGTGGTCTCTTTTTTTTTTTTTCCAGAGCTGTATATATACTATAGTTTTGTTTGTCAAATAATCATTTCTGTGTTCTGGCTGCTAGATAACAGGTAGTAAAATTTGAAACCTAAACCTAAAAATCACCAAATGTAAATAGAATTAAATAGGTTTTAATAAAATAAATGTCCAACGCGCTTGCAGTATGCTACGCTATAGGCTCTAAGATATGTAATGGAAAATGTTAAAACCATGTGAAGTTAAACAACCTAAGTTTTTTTTTTTTTTTTTTGGATGGCCAACATCTGACGAGCTTCTACAGTCGTACAGTCGCCTCAAAAAGTTTTTAGACTCCCTTTTAATTTCTTATTTTTTAATCATAGTGGAACCACAAACTAGAGTCTATCTCAAAACACTTAAAAGATAGACTGGTTAAAGGAATATTAACATTTTTTTTTACAATCTGAACCTTATTTCTGTAATAAAACAAGTTGTTTTACTCACCCATAGCACTTTGGTGTCATTTGGAGCAGTTTCATAGATGTGGTGTAGCAATATCCGTTAATGTGAGTGCTTGGGGCAGATTGCAGTCACCAAATAACACAAACTTTATCACTTTTCAAATTACAGAAGCTCAATGTCTTAGTCTACACTTTCGTTTGAGTCAAAAGTGGCCTCTAATCCGAGATTTAGCCATAGTTTCGAGTAGATGAGGAGGAATGTGCACATGCGCTCATTCACAGCTGTTTTCGCTCTCAGCTCTCGGGACCCAAACATGAAAAGCAAAGCTGTAAGACGTTTGGACCATCGTGTTTGCAGTACCCACTTCAGTCAGGACGATTTTTTTTACCAGCAAAGGAAAATAAAGAAGGCCAGCGGATTCAGAGCACGATTCTGAGAAGTAATTCAAAACCGGTGGCTGTTCTCTGGTGCGCTGCTCCTCAAACTGTCCCCGCTTTATTCTTTCTGTATCCATTCTGTCTCCTCATCTGTATACTCCTCTTCAGTCCTCAGTCCTCCATAAGTCCTCTTCAGCCTCAAAGTCCGAATCTTCTGCCATGTGTCACTCGCATCAAAAAAGTTCTGAGCGTCTTCTTATCTGCAAAATCTACTCGAAACTATGGCTAAATCTCGGATTACAGGCCACTTTTGACTCAAACAAAAGTGTAGACTAAGACATTGAGCTTCTGTAATTTGAAAAGTGATTTGGTGACTGCAATCGCCTGCCCCGGGCACTCACGTTAACGGATATCGCTACACCACAACATCTACAAAACTGCTCCAAATGACACCAAAGTACTATGGGTGAGTAAAACAACTTGTTTTATTACAGAAATAAGGTTCAGATTGAAAAAAAACGTTAATATTCCTTTAACTCAATGTCCACTAAAAAGGACAAATGAAAGGCTATGCCACTGGTCCTGTCTTTTCCTCTTACCTCTGAGTGCACTGATATCTCTCCTCTGTACTGAATAACACAATACAGGCCACCCCTTTAAAGCAATTAGCCGTGTACTTGTAGGTTAAATTTGAGGTGAAACCACATTGTGCCCGTCTATGGAGATGAAAGCGCCCGCTCAAGTGTGCTCTCTCAGTCTGCCCATTATGTAAGCTTGGGAAAATGGACTTACAGGGTTTAAAAGAAAGGGGCTTACGCGCTAAAGCTCGTGTTAACAATGAAAAGTGCACAAAAGCAAAGGTCGGAAGAATGGGACCGCTCCGGGATAGGATTTCCCTTTTGATAGCGAACGAAAACACCAGGTTTGTGGCCACGAGATCAGGAAGAAGTCGTGAAAAGGAAATAGCGATGACACACACATCAAATGTATGACATAAGTGTTCAAAGTTCAGAGCTGCGGTGAGGTCATCTGGGAATGGTTTACTTTGGCACGGAGCCGTTTGCCGTTCACCAGCACATAGAGTGTTTCGAATGTACAGACGGGAGCTGAGTCAACAAAGTCTGGCCGTTTGGAGTCGAGCTTTGAAAGTTACAACTTCAATTCATGCTGCTGCGCTGTGGTATGGAGGAAATGCATTGGAATTCATTTGGGAATAAAATGAATGAACCTGGATCGTGCAAGGAATAAATTCAGAATTACAATACCTGTAAATGACTGTCTCTCTTTATTTTTATTTTTGTTTTAAAGGTTCACTATGTAACTTCTAAGGTGGAGGGTCCGTTACTTGCTTGTCTCCATGTAGAGGTTATTTGCCTGGAATGTTCCACAGTAGGACATTAAACATATCTCTTACATTTGGTCAATTATGGGTGTTTTGCAGCTGAAAAATACCTTAAAAACACACATTCTTCTCCATAGATCTGACCATTAACCTGCCTCTATTCTGATTACCAAGTTTATTTCCATAATGTGCAATAATCAAGGCAAAACCGCGATATCTCCATGGAGACCAGCAGGTGGTGGACCCTCAGATGGATGGGAAATCATTCATTACTGTTGTTTACAAGTTTGTTTCATTTTTTATTTGTATATCTTCAAAATACATCACTATATTTGTCACCAGTCAACTGCTAAAGGCTTAAAAAAAGGATTTTAGGGCAAGAAAAGCAAAGTCTAAACCTGAATTTCAGAAAAAAATCAAGGTCTGAAAAAGGGATTATTCAATATTTTATGAAACAAGGTTTTAGTCTGCATAAAAATCATTCTTTGTACATCAGTAAAAAACATGTTGTATTGCATTAATTCTGACGGTTAGCTGTTAACCTTCAGTGTCATTAAAAGTCACAACTTTAAGAGTTACAGAACAAAACCAAAACTAACACTTACAGTTTGAGCTGGACAAAAAAAAAAAAAAAAAAAAAGATTAAAGGGACTGTACTTCAATGTTAGGCCATTAGTGAAAGAAGTTATTCGAGCCTGGAAAGCCACAATTTTTACTCAGTATAACAATTATTTGCACATTTATTCAATTTATGTTGTATATTGCATTCATTTTGATTAGGGATGCACAGATGTGAACATTTTAGCCGATACCCAATATTAATGTTGCAGATAACCAATACCGATTTTGTTATTAATAATAATAATATTATTATTATACTTTATTTTTTTGAATTCTGAGATAACATTTTATACAGACTGAAAATCATGCAAAATGAATTTTTGAATGTCTTTTATTTCCAAAAACTGTTTTGACTCCATAAAGCTTAACTTATTTTATTCACACTGTGAGAAAGTTTAGATTAAAAAAAAACAAAAAAAAACACAAGGATGATAAATCACCATGTCACTCTTAATCTGCATTTCACATGGCTCCCATATCACCACATATACTTCAGGTTTGGGGGCCATTTTGTGTATTGCCAAGAAAAGGAACTGCAACACACTTTGTCAAATTTCAATAAACTTAAAGCCCCAGTGTGTAGGATTCGTGGCGCATATGTCGATGGTGCTATTGCACTTTCTGTTTTAGCTATGGCAAATCTCGAGGTCCGCGCGCCGCTACTGTATAAATAAAACACGGTCCCGGTTTTGTTTTGTTTTTTTCTCATGAAAACACACATTCCCGATCATGTACCATGACACTCTACACATCAAATGAAACTTTACAGTCTCCTCTTTTTGACTATGCAATTCATTTCCCTGCAAAACAATCACTCCCCGAGCACATGGGGCTTTTATACGGAAAAGCACAAAACGAGGTTAGCTTACCTTAGAATGCTTTGCACAGGTCAAAGGATCCAGCGAATAAAATCCAGTAAAACAATTTAGTCCAAAACACGTGTTAGATCCATTACGACGTCTGATCCGGCAGCATGCTTGTGTTGTTTACCCAAAACCACGAGCCTTGCCGAAGGCGGAGCCCAAATGTCCTTCTGCGGCTCTCGTATTCAAAATGGCTGCCTCTATATGGGGAAGATCCCCCTTTTATGTGACTATATCTAAGTCCAAAAGAATACTTTGATTTCATGATGGAAGTGAAAAGGCTTGGAAAACAATGTATTTTTGAATGGGTATCTTCAATTTCAGTAATTAACGGGTAAAAATCTTACACACTGTCCCTTTAAACACGTTGTGTTTAAACATACAAGATAAACACAATGTTTTATAACCAAGATCCCTGTACAGCTCGACCTTATTAAGGACAGCTCCCAGTGCTCTGCCTGAAGTGTGACAGAACTTTTATTTGTTTTTCAAAGCTAGGTATTTATTGCCTGGAAGAATCCATGACTCATCGCTGTACCAGCGAGTGAGTCTGGTAACGCTTGATCCACAGAATGCGCTGCGGTTGCGCGTAGACAGACAGCTAAGTGAACCAATCAGAGATTGCGCCATCTTGATTCAAAACTGAGGCGGAACTTCCGCTGCCTAAGAGTGACTTTGCGGGCAAAGGCGGGTGCACTGACGTCACCATCTTTGAACGAATCAGAATCGCGGAGTCGGTTTGGAACCGGAGGAGCAAGAGTGGATGGAGAGTGTCCAAATGGTATCGCGGTGTACAGTGAACCCTCGCTGTATCGCGGTTCACTCTTCGCGGCCTCGCTGTTTCGCGGATTTTTTTTTCCAATTTTTTTTATAGTGTAACTTTTTTTTTACAGTGTAACATTCTGTCCTGCGCCCTGATTAGCTAAGAGACTAGACCAGGACTAAACCAGGTCTAAAGCAGGTCTAAACCAGGACTAAACCAGGTCTAAACCAGGACTAAACCAGGTCTAGACCAGGGATGGTAGGGACAGAGTCTCAGATTTCCTTCACGAGAGCGCCTGGGTGACAGGAGGTGTGGCCTTTGTTTACTTGCACGAGCCATGGAAGAGAGTGCGAGCCGGACCATGGAAGAGCCAAGAATCAACATGGAGCGTCCGGGGGAGCCACATTCGAGGGAGCCGCAGCGGGGGGAGGACACTCGCGCGCACAGAGGAGACAGTGGCTCTTCCCCGTGAGAGGACGAGAGGACGAACCCAATACTCCACAATACTCCACAGCTCTCTAGGACGGGGTCGGCCCCGTCCTAGAGAGCTGTGGAGTATTGGCGACGCATTGATAGCGGACTGATTTTGGAGCCGGGGTGAAATGCAACCAACTCTTGTGAGCGCAGGTTGGTCTTACCTGGTCTTGTGGTGCTCAGAGGCGTCTGTTAGCGGTTTGGCACTGTTAGCATTGGCTTGAGTCTTGCCCAAAATGATATCCAGGTCGCTTTCCACTCGACTTTCGCACATGGCATGGATATGTGGTACCAAAACAAACGCACGTGTCCGCGCGCACGTGCCCGCGCGCACGTGCCCGCGCGCACGTGCCCGCGTGTCACGTGCCCCCGCCCCACTATTAATATATTTTAATGAAAATCTACAAAAGTTTGAGTGTTTAAACAAGAGAAAAATGTGAGAAAATGTTAATACCAGTCTCAGAAAGGTGTATAATGTGTCTGGTGAAGCGTTTTCAGCCTTAAAACATGTAGAATAATTGTAAAATATAAAATTGTCCTACTTCGCGGATTTCACTTATTGCGGGCTATTTCTGGAACCTAACCCCCGCGATAAACGAGGGTTCACTGTATAGGAAATACAGAGAGATATCATTTGGCTGGCCAGGTAAAGGTATTTATAGTACTAATAAATATTGGTTGTTAATATTGGCCCAGTTTTACACATCGGACCGATACGATGTGTTTAAAAAAAATTGGCGATATCGGCCGATACCGATGTTAATGCCGATATATTGTGCATCCCTAATTTTGATGGTTAGCTGTTAGCCGTTTGCTCTTGTGTGTGCATATAGGTAGACACTGAAGTCAATAAAACCTGGATGTTTGTCAACCTTTAAAAGTCACATCCTCAAGTGGTTTAAACTTGGGGGGGAAAAAAAAATAAAATAAACGTAAACATTTCCTTAGATTTCATTACAAAACACAACAGGAACTATTCAATATTAGACCACAATGAAACAACCAATTCAAATCTGGAGCCTTGAAAGCCACCATTTTGGTCTGTATAAAAATGATTCTTTGCACATGTATAAAATATGTAAAATTGCGTTCATTTAGATGGTTAGCCGTTAGCGTTAGCCTGCAGTGTCTTCCTATATGCACAGACAAGCGCCGAGTCAACAAAGCCTGGCTATTTGGAGCCAACCTTTAAAAGTCACGACCTTAGCGAAAGGTGCAGAGAGGCTGATGTGTTTCCTATAGCTAAAGTTCACACGGCGAATTAGCCCAGGGTCTGATCAGGCGTTTTACTGACAAAAACACAATTATGATAAATGGACAAGGGCTTGTGCTAAAGATTTTTCCAAAGTTCATTCTTTACGGTGCCATAAACTTTGCTTTGATGAAGCTTATCCGGCCTGCGCAGTCATCAGAGCAGGAAGCTTGTTAGAATGACCAGGGGCTGAGTCAAAGCTTCACACTGCAGGGAGTGAGAGGCCCAGGGCTCTATCGCAGGCTTATCTCATTTTAAAATCACATTTCCTGGATGTTTGTCAGACTAATCATCATTTGTTGCATATGTAGATTACAGGTATGATGGGTATATTTGACTTACTGACGTCTTTTTATGACGGCAAATTACGCTAAGGTGCTGTGCCTGATTTTTAATGAGAAAAAAAAAATACGAAATACAAAATACAAACAATGTTACACTCTTTTCTGATCTATGTCATAATGTTTCCTCATCACAAACCTACCCAGAGTTGTGTTTTGTTTCATTCACACATGTTTAACACACAAACCCTGCACATTCAGGCTTTTTTTTTTTTTTTTTTTTTTTTTTTTTTTTTTTTTTTTTTTTAATTTATTTTTTTTTTTTGAGTTTATTTTTATTTTATTTTATTTTATTTTTTTTGAGTTTTTCTCTCAAACTTAAAACACTCTGTTCCACCTTATGTCATGTGGTGTGTGTTTTTAAACTCTATACACCTTGACTAGAATCAGCTGGGTAATTTCAGCCTGATTTGCTGATCTCTACTGAACTAGAGGTGAAAAGCAGCTGTTAACTTGAAAACTACCACTACATGACATCACAAGTGAAACATTTTGAGCATTTGATGAGGTAACAACATTATAACATGGCTTAGAGCTCACAAGTAAATTTAGTTAAATATAGGAACTTTAATGATAATTTTAAAAGGAGTAAATTAGACTACATTCACACTGCAGGGCTTAATGCTCAATTCCGATTTTTTTGTGAAATCCGATTTTGTTGCGAGGTCGTTCACATTTCCAGTTAAATGTGACTTGTATGTGATCTCCAGTGTGAACTTTAAACGCCCCAAAAGTGTCCCCGCATGCGCCTTGGAGGACACGATGACGTCGCATGCAGCGAGCGTGCTCAATGTTTACGGAAGTAGCCTAAAGTTGCTGTGTACCGGAGCCAGAACATGTACAGCTTATTTGTTTTAAAGAGGAAACAGAGAAAGAGAAGAACAAGGTTTTTGGCCACGGCGTTTTGTGGGGCAGTGGCAGCAGCGTCCGTAGAAATGAACGTGTGGGTGCGGAGTCGCAGACAAGAGTGGTGGGATTGCTATGTGCTTTGCCGCTTCACCGATAGAGTTGATATACTATTTTCGCATGACGAGAAGAATGTTTTGTGTACATTTACTTGTACCACTCTCGCTGGAGGAAACACGCCCGGGTCGGATGAATGTTAAGACTGAAGTCGCATGCCAAAAGATCGGATATGTATCGGATTTAGGACCACATATCCAAGTGGCCTGGATCGCATTTGAAAAAAATCAGATCTGTGTCGTTCAGACTGTCATTAAAAGAAAAAAAAAAAAAAAAAAAATCAGATTTGGGTCACTTCAGGCTGCAGTGTGAACGTAGCCATAATAATAATAATAATAATACATTTTATTTAAAAGCGCCTTTCAAGACACCCAAGGACACTGTACAAAACAAAGTTAAAACATAAAAATACTTAAAATACAAAGATAAAAACAGAGATACAAAAACTGGAAGATGGTGAAAGTGACTGTTATGTGGTGTAGGATTGTCTGAACAGGTGTGTTTTGAGTCTGGATTTGAAAATAGGAAGAGAGTCAATATTTCGGAGGTCAGGAGGGAGAGAGTTCCAGAGCAGGGGAGCAGAGCGGCTGAAGGCTCTGCCCCCCATGGTGACGAGACGAGCAGAGGGGACAGAGAGCTGGAGAGAGGAGGAGGAGCGGAGGGAGCGAGAAGGAATGGAGATGTGGAGGAGGTCAGTGATGTAAGGTGGGGCCAGGTTATGGATTGCTTTGAATGTGGTTAGGAGGATTTTAAAGTGAATTCTTTGTTTTATGGGAAGCCAGTGTAGTTGTTGGAGGATGGGGGTGATGTGGTGGGAGGAGGGGGTCCTGGTGATGATGCGGGCAGCGGAATTTTGGAGAAGCTGCAGTTTCTGGAGGGATTTATTGGGGAGACCAAAGAGGAGGGAGTTGCAATAGTCAATCCGGGAAGTAACAAGGCTGTGAACGAGTATGGCAGTGGTGTGAGGAGTGAGAGAGGGGCGGAGACGAGAGATATTGCGGAGGTGAAAGTATGCGGAGCGGGTGATGTTATTAATATGGGATTGAAAAGAAAGTGTGCTGTCAAGGATGACACCCAGACTCTTGATCTGAGGGGAAGGAAGGACAGTGGAATCATGGATAGATATAGAGAAACTGCTGGATTTGGAGATAGTGGAGGGGGTGCCTACTAGGAGGACTTCAGTTTTAGAGCTGTTAAGTTTGAGAAATTTGGAGGAGAACCAGGAATGGATTTCTTGTAGCCATAGGCTCTTTAACTGATTTTTAATGCCTTAAAAACATGAAAAACATAACTAGTTCATTTGCAGTGGTCCAAAGTTATTCTTGACTTAACTTATGCATCCTAATTATTCACCGGGATGAGTTTATAAGAGATTTTCACAACATGGCAGAGTGGATTGGCGTTTAAAACAACAACAACTAGCATGCTAACGCACACTTCTTGATAATAGAACAATAAAACACTTTCCGAGTAAATGCAGACAACACAGAAAAGATGCATTTTGTCCTCAAGAGCTGCTTGTACAATAGATCTGTACTAGACAAATACGTGGCGAAAATCAAGTATTTTTAAATCACAAACAAAACTAACCACTGAGGCTGAAAATTCAAATACACACTGGTACAAGATATTTTTATTCTAATCCCGTCTTTGGAGTTTGGTTTGTAACACTGGAATTCCCCAAACGTGGAATGAATAAAGGTTCTCTTGTCTTCGGAATAAGAATCTTCCAAACTTTGTGGACACTTTTGCATAGTTTGCGGTCTCGTCTCCACTTTGAATTAGTTGGAATTACACGCGCTATAAACCCTGTGTACGACACTGTCAAAACAATAGGATTATAATGGAGTTTGTTTAATTTTACAACAGCTATCAGAGAGCAGAGGGAGACTGAAGCATTTCCAAATCCAAAATGGTTACAGCTGGGCCAGTTGGACATCAATTCAGTGAAACAAGACTGCTGACTAAGATAATGCATTCTTTGTTTTTGGGGTTTGATGTGGTTCAGTTTACCAGTGCATTTGTGGCTAATACAATTTTGGAAGCACATTGCAACAATATTTTAAGAAGGTACACTGTGTAATATTTTTCTGGTGTAGGGTCAGTGATCAGCTTGTATCCCGGGGCTTGTAATGTTTCACAGTATGTTATTAAATGTCTCTATCACCATGGAGATGAGCAAACAACGCCAACACGCACAAAAAAATAAGACCTGTAATTAAATAAAAGCAAGATGGATGTGTTTAAAGGAGAATTAACGTTTTTTTTTTACAATCTGAGTCTTATTTTGGTAAGAAAACAAGTTGTTTTACTCACACATAGCATTTTGGTGTCATTTGCAGCAGTTTCGTAGATGTTGTGGTGTAGCGGTATCCGTGAACGTGAGTTCTCGGGGCAAATGTTTGCGGTCTCCAAATAACACAAACTTTAGCACTTTTCAAATCACAGAAGATCGCTGTGTCAGCGTAGACTTTAAGTGGAGTCAAACGCGGCCTGAAACCCGATATCCAGCTATAGTTTCATCTGATGACGTCATCATAGAGGACAGCGCGCATGCGTGAAGTCACAGCTGTTTAGCCGCTCTGAACTTTTCTGTTGCGAGACATGGCTGAAGATTCGGACTTTGAGATTGAAGAGGACTTATTTTAGTATGATGGCCGTCCATATCGTTTTGAGCCCGAGTATACGCAGGAAGAGATATTAGAAGGAAGCAGAGACTGAGGAGCAGCGCACAAGAGAACAGCGAGCGACGGCCCGTCTACGAAAAGACAGTACCTTGTGGTGTTTATGTGGACATTGTATGTCGATGGCCACAGAGGAAGAATGGCTTTGCTGTCTCAAGTGGGACATCGGGTTTCAGGCCGCTTTTGACTCCACTTAAAGTCTACGCTGACACAGCGATCTTCTGTGATGTGAAAAGTGCTAAAATCTGCGCAAACATATGCCCCGAGCACTCACGTTCACGAATACTGCTACACCACAACATCTACGAAACTGCTCCAGATGACACCAAAGTGCTATGGGTGAGTAAAACAACTTGTTTTATTACCGAAATAAGGCTCAGATTGTAAAAATAAAACGTTAATTCCCCTTTAATGCCATATTTGTGAGGTTTTCAACTGACCCAATAATAATAATAATACTTGACATAAGCATTTACTACATAAATAATACTGTGGAAAATTCCAGGCAAGGAATTAACATCTCCATGGAGACAAGCAGGTAGCGTATCCTTGAACAGAAGTTACATTGTGAAACTGCAAAAGTAGAGCGACAGGTTTTGATGTTTTTCAAAGTATTTGGTGGGATAGCTTCTGTGGTAAATATTTAAAGTTTTACATCAAATAAGTGACGGTTTGTGGAAAAAGTACATTTTTGTTTTACTTTTGTCACTTTAAAGGGCCCATATTACACTGTTTTTCTGATCTGTTATGTGTGATGTTCTTTCCTAATCACAAACATGCCTGGAGTTATGTTTTATTTCATTCACACATGTTTAAACACGCAAACTCTGCATATTTAAGCTGAGATTACAACATTCTGTTCCACCTTGTGATGTCACAGACTCCATTCTCTTTCACTAGAATCATTTGGATAATTTCACCCCTGGAATTGCCAATCTTTACTGAACTAAAAAGGTAAAAGCTATCTATTTACTTGAAAACTGCCACTTCATGACATCACAAACTGGAACAGAGCATAAAGGCCTTTGGAGACCATGTGTGAATGAAACAAAACACAGCTCCAGATGTTTTTTGATGAGGTAACAAGATTATTACATGACTAAAAGCTTACAAGAATCAATTTTGTGTAATGTAAGACCTTTAAGATGAAGATGAGCTGTATATATGCATGCCTCTGTATTTCCAGATCCCATATCACACGCCCGTACAGAATCGTGACCTCATCTTCTCCCTCCTCACTTTCTACTTCTGTGTGAATGCCGCTAAACCTCCACAGACAGCTCATTACAGGGGCAGTCAGGTGGAAAACCGCCCCACTTCTGAGAGCCTAAACGTGGATTGGACCCAAAAACAAAGCACTTCTTCCTCCTTATATCTCCATTGTGTTTTTCTCCATTCAATCCAGGCCTTGTCAAAGCAGTGGGAATCAGATAACTTCATCCGAAACCTGTCTCTGACCCAGATCTGGTGGAGTAGGTCTGAGATGTGAGTTTGGATAAGGTTGTGATAAGGAGTGTGGTGGAGTCGCATTGTTCCCAGTGTGGTGAGTACACAGACCCCCCAGACAGAGGCCCCAACCTGGGTCAACAGGAGAAGTGCTGGAAGGCAATTCTGATTCTGTAGGGGAAAAAAAAAACTACAGATACAGGTAAAAAAGTATCACATGGAAGAATATACTTAAGTGTTTTTGCTTTTATTTGTATACTTTTACGACTGTTTACTTTGTTGCACATTTACTTTCAATGCATATTCTATTGCACATTACTGCTGCATCTTCCATTGCACATTTTTGATGCACACTGCACATTTTGGACATCTGTAAATAGGTATTTATTTATTCTTTTGCACCGCTTTTAGATTTTAGATTTTTATCTTAGATAGTTTGTTTGTTTTGTCTTTATATCCTCCTGGAACCCGAAGAAAAAAAGTGTTTTTTTTTTGTTTGCGTGAAAAGTCCCTCAGTCGTCC
Source organism: Paratrypauchen microcephalus (assembly GCA_036785185.1). Classification (NCBI taxonomy): domain Eukaryota; kingdom Metazoa; phylum Chordata; class Actinopteri; order Gobiiformes; family Gobiidae; genus Paratrypauchen; species Paratrypauchen microcephalus. The sequence continues at coordinate 1,395,911 of JAVJIX010000086.1, forward strand.
AGGTAGAATCCATGATAACAGGAGAAGTTCAATTTGTCAACTGGACAAAGTTTGTTTGGTTGAAAACGTTTCGCCGCTCATCCGAGAGGCTTCACAAGAGGATGTACCACATCCACTTCACAAGAGGATGTACCAACACAGACGGGCGTGCCAGAGTGGACCGTCTTCTGCCGTATATCTTCACCTAGAAGCCACGGGTCATTCATTTGAGGACAGTGAGGTTCAGATCTTAGCCAGGGAAAAGAATTGGTTTGAGAGGGGAGTTAAAGAGGCTATTTTTGTCAAAAAAGAGAATCCTTCTCTGAACAGAAATGGTGGAGTAAGACATAATTTGCATCCCATCTACAATTCCATTGTTAAGCCTAGATCAAGCAAACAGGGAAACAATAGGGCTAGCCAGGTCAGGGTCAGAGGTGTGAAAAACAGGCGTGTAGGGGTGAATAGGGATCGTTAGCTAGACGCCAGAGAAACAAAAGACGGAAACCAATGAGATAGTTCCGGAAAGTAGTTAGCTAGGTAGCTCCTCCCTACAGCAAGATATAAGCAAGTGTCTTACCAGTATTCTTATTAGAGCTGACGAAGCCTCTCGGATGAGCGGCGAAACGTTTTCAACCAAACAAACTTTGTCCAGTTGACAAATTGAACTTCTCCTGTTATCTTTTTTTTTGTTTGTTTTTTTGTGATTTTCTATTTGGAGGTAAATGAACACCTTAGCATTTACATTTTGTTCATTTTATTTTTATTTTATTTATGTTGCAACATGTCCTCTGTAATGGACTGTAATAGTGTTAAATCCACGTGAACAAAAACATTTTTTTTTGATGACCAACATTTCTGACAAGCTTCTACAGTCGCCTCAAAAAAATATTTAGACTCCCTTTTAATTTCTAATTTGTATTTATTTATTATTTTATTTACTTTTTTATTTTTACTTAATTTTATTTTTATTTTTTATACTTTATTTTTTTTTTACCTTTTTAATTTTTATTTTATTTACTTATTATTAGATTTACTTAATTATTTATTTTTTAATCCTAGCGCAGCCACAAACTAGAGTCTATCTCAAGACAGAAAAGACAGACACAAATGAATGGGCCGGGTCTCAAGAGGATATTGTATTTTGCACACTGTCTTTTTGCACTGCTTGGCCAGAGAGAAAGGAAATTTCGATTCACTGTATGTCGAACACATATGGCAGAATTGACAATAAAGTTAACTTTAAAATTTGAACTGTCAAACTACAAACCCTTCAGGCATTTCAGCAGGTCTCAAACAATAACATAAAAATATGTATTACTTTCTACTACACTGCATTTTGGAACAGGATTGAAAAGGAAGATACCTGCTCTCAAAAAACTGAAGTAAAAGTAAAAAGTACTTTAAAATCGTAACTTTTCCGGAGGGTCCACCACCTGTTTGTCTCCATGGAAATGTTATTGCTTTGCATGTAATGTTCCACAGTAGAGATTTAAACCTATCAAGCAGGTTACATCACTACGCTGCATTACAGTTAAGATCTGTGGAGCGGCGCCTCTATTCATAGAAGGAATCATGGTATTTTCGAGCTATAGAAACACACGTAATGAATAAATGGACATGTTTAAAGTCACATCATGGGGTATTCCAAGCAAAGCAATAAAATCGCAGACCCTCCACTAGAAAAGTAAAGTATAGATACCTCAAATTTTTACATAAGAATGCAAAAAGTACTTATTTTGCACGTTCCACCCCTGCTGAACTGTGATAACACTGTTGCAGATGGGACATGAAGAAAAATAGACATGTTAGCTGTGTTTACTTAAACGTTCACACCTACATGTAATGAATGGTTATCTAGAGAAAGTTAAGGGTATTTTCAGTCAATTGAAACTAAAAGCAGTAACAAAACAAATATTGGTTGTTAAGGAAGTTAAATAACTCCAACTTAAAATAACCTGAAAGCTAGAAATGGCAATGAAGACTTTTGATTAAAGACAAAGGGTATTTTCAGTCAATGGAAAGTAATAGCAGTCCAAAACAATGTTGGTAAGGAAGTGAAAGTTATGTAACTACACTCAACAAAAATATAAACGCAACACTGTTGTTTTTGCTCTCATTTTTCCTGAGATGGACCCAAAGATCCAAAATTCACTCCAGATACACAACACTACTATTTCTCTCAAAAAATTTTCACAAATCTGTCCAAATGTGTGACAGTGAGCACCTCTGCCCCGCCGAGACAATCCACCCCACCTCACAGGTGCGCCACATCAAGATGCCGATCCGACATCATGACCAGTGCACAGGTGCACCCCAGACTGCCCACAATAAAAGGCCACCCCGAAATGTGCATTTTTTTTTTTTTTGCTTTATTGGGGGTCTGGGGACTCAGAACCAGTCAGTATCTGGTGTGACCACCATTTGCCTCATGCAGTGCAACACATCTTCTTCGCATAGAGTTTATCAGATTGTCAATTGTGGCCTGTGGAATGTTGGTCCACTCCTCTTCAAAGGCTGTTATGGACGAAGAACACAGGTGCATTTTATTGATGGCATTTTGAATGCACAGAGATACCGTGATGAGATCCTGAGGCCCATTGTTGTGCCGTACATCCATGAACATCACCTCATGTTTCAGCAAGATAATGCACGGCCCCATGTTGCAAGGATCTGTACACAATTCTTGGAAGCTGAAAATGTCCCAGTTCTTGCATGGCCAGCATACTCACCGGACATGTCACCCATTGAGCATGTTTGGGATGTGCTTGACCGGCGTATACGACAGCGTGTACCAGCTCCCACTAATATCCAGCAACTTCGCACAGCCATTGCCATGTGGACCAACATTCCACAGGCCACAACTGACAATCTGATAAACTCTATGCGAAGAAGATGTGTTGCACTGCATGAGGCAAATGGTGGTCACACCAGATACTGACTGGTTCTGAGTCCCCAGACCCCCAATAAAGCAAAAAAAAAAAAAAAGCACATTTCGGGGTGGCCTTTTATTGTGGGCAGTCTGGGGTACACCTGTGCACTGGTCATGATGTCGGATCGGCATCTTGATGTGGCGCACCTGTGAGGTGGGGTGGATTGTCTCGGCGGGGCAGAGGTGCTCGCTGTCACACATTTGGACAGATTTGTGAACAATGTTTGAGAGAAATGGTAGTGTTGTGTATCTGGAGTGAATTTTGGATCTTTGGGTCCATCTCAGGAAAAATGGGAGCAAAAACAAAAGTGTTGCATTTATATTTTTGTTGAGTATAAATCCAACTCGATGTAACTTGAAAGCTGGAAAGTGCAAAGAAGACATTTGGTAATAGATGTAAGAGTAATGTCAGTCAACTAAAAGTAACAGCAGTAATAAAACAAGATATTTGAACAAAGATGTAGATAAGGATTTTAAACGAGAAACACAGCCACAACAGTGAATCAGTTTGACTCATGGTATTTTTAATACTAACACTGCAATTCCAGCATGCAAATCAGGGTTTAAAAAAAGTACAAATATAACCTAGAGAAAGTTTGAATATATGTGATAATAGATGTAAGCCCGTTTTCAGTCAATTTAAAGCAAAAACAAATCAAGCAAATGTTGATCGTAAGGTTCTTAAGATGAAAATATGGCCAACTGAATCCATTTGACTCCATGTAACTTATTCAAATGCTCAAAAATGGCAGTTCCAGCTTGTGTAAATCAGGTTTAACAACTGACAAAATTAGACAGATATTTGACAGGCTATTTTCAGTCAGTTTAAAGTAACAGCAGTAACAAATCAAGCAAGTAAAGCTCTTAAATGAGAAAAAGATTTGGCCTGACATGGACTATAAAAACATGGCCAACTATACCCATTTGACTAATTTGAACGTTAAAAAGCAAATATAGGAAATGTACAGAGAATTTAAAGTAATAGCAGTTACAAAATGATACTTATCTTAATTAAAGATGTTGATAATGACAATATTGAAAGAGAAAATGTGCATATGGGCAGATTAATCCAATGGACTCAATGTAACTAAGGGCGTGTTTACACTACAACGCTTATACGGGTAAAAATTACAAAATATTTTATCGGAAGTGCCTTTCGTTTAGACGGTGACGGCCTTTTGGGGGCTTAAAAATGCAAAAAAACTGAAACCGCCCTCCAAAGTGGGAAAGTTGAATACGCTCCGCCGTAGCGTTTTCGTCTACACTGCCCAAGTCATAAAACTCTGGTCAAATCTGTTGACGTCGCGTATACGTTTACGTCACCATTTCTGGATATTTATTATTTATAAAGTAAATTAAGTTAAATAAATTAAATTAAAAAGTTACGCAAGTTAAATTAAGCATATAAAGAAGATTCTACGCATGCGCACGGACATAGTGATAATGTATCACAGCGCCACCTAGCCGCCTGGCATGCATACCCAATCGAATTCCACACACTTTTGCGTCATCGTATGCACGCACACTTCCTCCCGAAAACGCTCGTCTAAACCCGGAATAAAAAGCGAAGACGCGACGCCACTTTTGCATCTTCTGTTCAGACCGTCGTCATATAAACGTAGCCTAAGAAAGAAACTAATCCCAAAACCGAATTAGGGTTAAAAATGGCATTTGACAATCGATGTACATATATTTTCAGTCAATTTAAAATAATACAACAAAATAAAACAAGGAAACACTTATAATATTATAGTTAAAAGGTGTTCATAGTAAGGCTTGCATATGGCCAACATTTATGCTAGAAACCAGATTAACTTGTACTTCAGGTTTAAAAAAAAAAAAAAAAAATGTGCCTTACAAACAAATTGTGCAATAAAGAAAACTGCAGAAAAAGTTGAATCAATGTAAAATTGTATAATAAGATTGCATGGAAATTGTTAAATATGCAATTGTATATTTTTTTAACCTTTTAACTGTGGACTGAAACAGAAAAAGAGAATAAAGAACATGTAAATAAAATGTAGTGTAAAAACGTGAATACAGAAATATAAGATTATGTGTCCCAGAGTCGCTAACAATACTAATGCGACTCTACAAACTGGACTCTAGGTTAACGTACTGACTTACATAGGAGCTGGGTTCTGATTGGCTGCGATTATCCCTCAGCCAATCACAGCGCAGAGGACAGGACATGCAGACGAGGGAGCGACTGGAGGCAATAGTGTGTTCAACGGTGAAGATAAAGAGAAATCACAGACTTTTATTGAAGAAGCACGGGAGGGGGAGGGGCTGGTCTGTGTATCGATTCAACATTCCATCACAACATTCCTTTTCCAGGCCCACATACTGCTGTAGTGGGAAAACTGGGAATCGCAACCAATAGAACTCATATACGAGCTTTGCAGGATTGTAAATAGTATCGAAAATCAGATACTAATTGATTCCAAAACTAGTATTGAAACTATACATATACTCATTTGAGCAGGCATCGATACAAAAAAAAGTCACATTTATAGGACTGCTTTAGAATAGTTTTAGGATGATCTTGAGCTGTATCAGAACAAGTATAAGGCTACGTTCAGACTGCAGGGCTTAATGCTCAATTCGGATTTTTTTGCGAAATCCGATTTTTTCACAACGTCGTTCACATTTACAATTAAATGCGACTTGTATGTGATCTCCAGTGTGAACTTTAAACGCCCCAAAAGTGTTCCGCATACGCCTTGGAGGACACGACAAGGTCACATGCAGCGAGCGTGCTCAGTGTTTACGGAACCTAAACATGGACACTAGCATTGAGCTCCTGGAGATTTTAAAGTTGATGTCGTACCAGAGCCAGAACATGTACAACTTATTTGTTTCAGGGAGGAGATTGAGAAGGTGAAGGACAAGGTTTTTGGCCATGGCGTTTTGTGGGTTCCTCTTCAGTAACGCAGCTATCCAGCAATTCTATCGCCTCAACGTTGGCCTTGTCTCCTAAAATACAATCCAGTGCTGTTCAGTTTCCACCTACTTCAGCGCAAAATAGTGACGTTTGTTGCTTGTTGATGGCGTGTAGGTCAGATGAACGCGACCTGGCTGTTCAGATTGAAGTCTCATGTCAAAAGATTGGATATGTATCAGTTTTAGGACCACATATCCAAGTGGCCTGGGTCGGATTTGAAAAAAATCTGATCTGTGTCGTTCAGGTGTCGTTAGAAGACTAGATCCAGGTCGCGTAGGTGCGGGAAAAAAAAAAAATCGGATTTGGGTCACTTCAGGCTACGTTCAGACTGCAGCCTAAGAGCACAGACACTAGTATGGAACCTACCTGGACCACTGAGAATTTACAGTTATTTGCCCACATGGTAATATAAAAGGAAGTAATATGACTGAATGTTGAAAATCACATTCTACTGCCTAGAGAAAGAGGTTTTTTTAATCATCATGTTATTATAATAAAGGTATCAAAATCCATGTTGAGTATTGAAATAAGAGTTTCAATTTGATTATCAACACACAACACACGTTACTAATTTGGTTAGCTGGAAGACTCATGTTATTCATTTATTTTTTCCCTTTTTTCCTTCTACAGAACCTGCCTGATTCACACTATTCACTGGGAAAATACCTCCAGATGCAAAAAGTGAAATTAAAAGCATGTATCATACTGCATGTGGGAAACTGGGGTGGATGACACCAACAACTTCTAAATTTAAACTCATAATCATCATAAATTGTGGAAAACTGTAGTGTAGAGTTTCACTTAAACTGAAAACTCAAGCCTTAAAGAGGAAAGAGGAAAACCGTTTTACACTAAAGTGTCACTTTCTGGAGGTCAACTGCATAATTCCAAGGAAACAGAAAGTTAAAACCATACTTTGGAACATTCTCCATGGTGAATATAGATATGTTTTAAGCCATTCTGCAGCGTATTATAGCTAATGGAACTACATTTCCATGAAACCAATCAGGAGGAGGCCAAATAAGAGTCAGGTGTGTGGAGATGCAAGCAATAAAGACGCATGTTTTTCAGTTATATTTACATACAATGGCGTTATGCAAGGTGTACTGGAGGATCATTAAAAGACGCCATCAAATAAAATTAATCAATGCATTACTATTAGGGATGGGACGATTTTGGACTCCAGATTTTCTATTTTCTTTGATTTTGACAGCTTCTTAAATGAACATAATTTACTTTAAAACACAAAATATACCATTAAAGATCCCATGACATGGTACTTCTTGATGCTTTTATATGGCTCCTTAATGGTTCCCCTAATACTGTAAATGAATCCTTCTTCAAAATCAACACTCAGTGCATGAGAAACAGAGATAAGATGAGAAAGAGTCATAAATATCTCTCTCAAACACTTTATTCTGGGCGTTGTTGCTTGAATGCAAATGAGGAGAAAAGAGCTGGCCTATAGTAGAGGGTGGGGGCGTGGCCAAACTCTCCGCTCTCGGCTCTGAGCGCTCAGCTGATCCATTTCCGTGTTTTTGCACGGGGGGAGAGATTTGAAGTGTTCCATTGAAAAATAAACACATTTCCACAGAAAATAAAATTAAACCACTGCTGTTCAAAGGTCCAGAGGCTCAGATAAAGGACTTCCGAGCCTAGAAACACTCGGACGTGCCTCCAGGCAAATAAAAAAAAACGCATTTCGCACTGCCTAGCGCATTCGCAGTCCAAACTCTCTGGGCGTGATTTACAGAGACGCTGAGTACAGACAGACGGGGGTGGAACTGCATTTGCATTTCTTTTTTTGATCTGACGTCAATAAGGTGCCTTGTTCAAAATCGCCCGATTTTTTGTAACGCAGAAAAGGATCGCAAATGCTCAGTTTAGACATTTCACAACTTTTAACCATGGAGGGGGGGCCTAAACAGGGTAGGGGAGCTCACATTAACGTTCAAGAACCTCAGAAAGTGAAAATTTCATGCCATGGGACCTTTAAGTCATTGTTATTAATGCTTAGAACTTTTATGTGCATCAAGAAATACTTTGAAATGAAATGGGTCGCCGCTTTTAACGTTCACTGGCTGAGATTTTAACCATGTGGAGTTTAAAGTTGAACTCTGAAATCCAGTCATTGTGCAAGTGTGTGCGAGTGTCAGCTTCTGTTTGTAAGTATGTCAGTGTATCATCATACGCACATGATACTACAGCGAGCTAAGCATGAATCACCACAAACATTTAGCTATTCAAATCAAAGACCAAGTCAAACTATACTTAAAAGGTCCAAAATTGACTCTTGTGAACTTTAAGCCACATTAGAATATCGTTACCTCTTCAAAAACTCCGCTTCATGACATCATAAAGTGGAACAGAGTATTTTGACTTTTGGAGATGTAGTTTTTAAGTTAACGGCAACCTTTTATAATTTGTTCAGTAAAAATTAGAACCATTTGAAATTATCCAAATGGTTCTAGTGAAGATGTATAGAGTAGAGTACATAGTAGAGCACTTCTTGTATTACATGACATCACAAGGACACAAGAGGTTTTTTTTTTGTTTTTTTTCCTGTTTGAGAGAAGAGCTCGGCCTAAATATGCAGGATTTGTGGGTTAACCGTGTGAATGAAACAAAACACAACAACTCCAGGTTTGTTTGTGATGAGGAAACATTATAACATAGAAAACAGCATAACACGGGCCCTTTAAAAATGCATCGTCAGCCTGAGAATAGGGTTAATGAGTTGCTATACACCGAGTCAAACAAAGGCCACATTCATTCATTTATTTTGGGTCATATGGTCTGTCCCAGCTGACCACCACCACCACCACAGAAAAGACCATCTATCACTATAAACTATGAGAAACTTTCAAGCCCAAAGGCAGGTCCCCTATAGGTAATACATGTGCAGATCAGAGGGTGATAGCGTTTCAGAAAATCTACCGCTCTTCGGCCTGAAGCACTGGGGTCGCGTCAGTCTATAAAACACAATAATGGAAGACATTTGGGACCAATTGTAAGGTGAAAGTATGCAGACGTGTGCCTCTTAGGGGTCGGGGGTTGAATCTCCAGGTCAACCTCCTCAGATCAGTTTGAGTGGAGTTTACATGACTAAGGCTGCGTCCCATTAATCTGTCTTACCCCTTCGTCTTACCCCTACCCCTTGGTTTTGCACATTCATGTGAGGGCAAGGGGTGTCCCGATTCTAATTTTGATCAGGGACTAGGGCCACGACCGAGGGCTACATACCGCTTGAAACGAAGTAAGCTCTCGACCAGACTTGAAACGAAGGCGTACGCCTACAAGCTCAGGCAGGTTTTGGGATCAGGATGGCAGCGTCACATCGACCAGCCAAGGAGTCTCAAATGTATTTTCAACAGTTATAATTATCGATTAACAGTTTAGCATGGTTTATAATTATGACGCTTATGTTCTACGTTACTTTTAGTGAACTGGGAAATCTCAGGCTGCTTTGCATGATTGTACCGATCTAAAAGACAGCCTGACAACTAGGCTAAGCGAGGGCTCCGGATTTGGGGAGCCAATCAGAGAGTGGGGAGGGGTGGAAAGACGATGACACGTACTATGCGACAACGGAAGCTTGTAGTTTAAACTGACATGATTGGCTATGGGTTACGTATACGCAGTGGTGAAAGTAGTTTTCATTTCTTACAGGTGCTATAATGTCCAGTGCATCACTTTACCGTAAAAAAAAAACTCGTTTTACCCGTTTGTTTTTTTTTTATTTTTTTTTTACGTTTTACACCTTATTCATAGATAAATAACTTTTTTGATATACTTAATTATTTCATATTTTTTTTAGTCAGCATAAACCCTCTCTTACAGGTGCAGGCAGCGCGCCGGCCTTAAATCTTCTACCAGTGCAGCACCGGCTCGCGATGGTTTAGGCACTTTCACAGCTACAGTCAGATTTGACAGTTTTGACAGTCCTTGCTTAACAGACTGCAGATATCTCTGCACCAGAGTTTCGGGGAGCTTTCAGTTATTCTCCAATGGCATAGTGTGGTTGCTTGTGTTTTCTTCTTAAATAGCGCACCTTACTTTTTTTTTTCCAAATGTGGGTATATATTCATATATACATATTCTCTTAGCGGTGCTGCGTACCGGCTGTGAATTTTATACCGGTGCTGCGTTCCGGTGCGCACCGCTTTACTTTCACCACTGCGTATACGCCAAATGATAGACATTCGTAACGCACTATAAACGGCCGTTGGCAATCGTAAACCACACCTCCGCTACGAGATATATGGTCTGGGAGCCACCTACTGAATATCACTTGTGATATATGCCTGGTGTAAACCAGGCAAGTGACCTGTTGTGGTTTTAATTGTAGTGATGTCTGTTTAGCCGGCGTTATCGTTTTCATCGAACTTTCATGCATAAACAAGCTAGTTTTTTGTCGAGCTGAGGTACCCGATAATCCTTGACATTTGTTTACGTTTGTTTGCGTCAGTTGTTGTCGCCTCTGTAGACGTAGCAGCTCAGGTAGAGGCAAGGGATGATGACGCAAACGGTAATCGAGTGGTGTCCCATTTCTTAGGGGAACATTCGTACCCCGAGCCCTCTCAGCTCGTTATTGAGGGGCAAGAGAAACCTGCTTGATTGCATGTAAATGTTAATGTTTTTCCCTCAAACCTAACCCTAACTATCTCCATGGAGACAAGCAGGGCACATGACAAGGCCGGCCAAGTTACAGGTCAGATCTGTGGAGCAGAGGGCCTGTCCAGAGTGATAATGCATGTTTTACTGTAGTTTAGAGAAATAAAACCACCTGTAATTGAATAAGTACGGGAGATATTTGTTTAATGCCATACTGTGGAACATTCCAGGCATAGCAATAACGTGTCCATGGAGACAAGCATTTGACGCACACTCTCCACCAGAAAAATTACACACAAAAAAATAAGCAAAAGTTGGTAAAAGAATCACAACTTATAATTATTAAATCACAAAGTTTTGCAAGTATTTAAACAAGGGAGGGTCCAATACATATTTGTTCCCATGGAGATGTTATTTCTTTGCATGGAATGTTCCACAGTAAAACATGAAACATATCTGCCTTGTGTTTTATAGCTCAAAAATATCTTGTAAAACTGGAATTCTTACTATGCGCAGGCTTACATCTTCACAGATCTGACCATTAGCGTGCCTAAATTGTGATAACCAACTTTATTTCCATACTGTGAAATAATCAAAGCAAAGCAGTAACATCTCCAAGGAGACGAGCAGAAAAGTTACACAGTGCATCTTTAAGAACATATCCAGACCAACACAATCATTGTATTATGCAATATACTAACTGTTTAGAGGTAGTTCTGAAAAGCACTGGTTTCGTTTAGTAAGTTGACTCAAATTGCAATTTTTTACAGATATTAAAGCATTTTTTTTTTTTAAATCAAATCAAATTTCTAACACTGCCTGTAAAAACAAAAAAAAAATCAAAAAATCAATTATTTTTTACCCTAAAATTCTGCCTCATGTCTCCCCGTAGGGCTATAGAAGTATGACGGAATGCAGATTGACATGGTGTAAAATTAAAAAGGTTTCCAGGACACAATTTAAAGCTGCCCTGCGTAACTTTTCTGATAGCGTTTATGTTCTTGTCTCCATGGAGATGTTATTGCTTTGCCTGGAATGTTCCGCATGTCCATAATCACACGGTGTACCTTTATATTAAATTAAATTATATTGTACTACGATGACTAAGTGTTCCAGGTAAACTTAACGCACGAACTACAAAAGCGATAAAACATTCTTGTTGTTTATACGCATTGTGTATTCAGACGTTTGGACAATACAGTGACGGAGCTGCCGTGTCCTGGAGTGACCTGCGTGACTGTCACATTTCCCGAGCCATACGTTGATACTCTGACTCACTCTCGTGTCCCTGAACTAAACTGGGTGAGAGGTGAGCAAAGTCCCACAGTGAGCGTCGCATTCATGGTCATGGTAACCCGATCGTAACTCCCTTTCCGGCCTCTGCGTCTCCCTCTCCACTCCTCCTCCTCTTCCTCCCGTCTCTCCCACACCCGAATGTGTACCATGAATGCATAGCAGTTTGCCTTAATCAGTGGGTTGGGCCTGTTTTTTTTGTTGTTGTTTTTTTTTCCACATTGGAGTTTGTGGAGTTGGTTCCCACAGAGGTTGGCAGAAAATAATGAAAATACTTAACATTCCTCCACCCTGTATAATGGCAGTATATGGGGTTTAGTGGCTGGTTGGCATTGGCGAGGGGAAAACAACACCCTCAGTGTAAAACAAAATGCATTCAAATGTCCGATTCGATTTTACAGAACTTTAAAGATTGACAGGTGAAATTGCTCTGCGTCCGACCTGTAGGCCTGTCGCGATAATATACTACGTTATACTATATATACTAAACACTACGTTACATTGACTCACGCGCTACACGTCTATGGTGAAATGTTCCATGTTTGTTACCATGGTGAAAAAAAAGGCAAAATGCAACAACAAATACAACACATTTTCAGGAGCTTGTGATCAATACAAGTGTTCATGGTCCAGTTTAGATGTTTGATTTTCAACAAAAAAGGTGAAAAGTGACTAAAACTCTTGGCTAATGCTAGCTAGCTTGTGACTAATTTGTCTGTAATTTGTGAGAGAGTTGTTTAATAGTACAATTTGACTCTCCTGTTGTAGTTCCAGTTCACTTTCTGGTCTCTTTCTGGTCAGATTGTGTCAAAACAAAGCTCAGATTAAAGTCTAGCAGTGCTTCAGACAGAGAAGTGCACCCAACACAACAACCCAACCCAAGGGAATGTTGATGCATCAGCTGCAAAGAATCAGTTGCTGAAGAAAATATAGACAATAAAAGATAATATTGAAATAAAATGTATGTCACTGACACAATAACCCTAAAGTACAATTATCCCCCAAAACTATTCTAAATGTAGATGGTTAAAAAAACACAAACTGTGAAGCAGAAATAGACACTTTAGTAGCTCGTTCGTATCTATAATGAGTCATAGTTATTAATTCAACCGTCTACAGCTCAAATCTTATCGTAGTACAAAAAAAACAAAAAAAAGTTCCCAACCAGTACAAAGATACTAAAAAAAAGATAAATATGATAAATACTGACTCCCAAAAATACAAAGTAAGTCTGAGCACAATGCAACCAAACTGAAGCAAATCAAAACAAGTTAAAACTCTTAAAACTCTGTCAACAATTTCAAATACTATGGGTCCAGTAGTTAAATGTTACGCTGACAACAAAGAACACATCACTGTTGTTTGAGTCCCGAGTGCCACTTAAACTGAAGTGTGCCTTAGATTTAAGCGTACAATTATGTCTGAGTCAAGAGAGTCCATATAATTGAAGAGTGGTGCATTTTTAAGTAAGGAATTTGTAGGTTTGACTTAAAGGGGTTTGTTAAAAGCATGTCATTTTTAAATATTTACTTTGGTTTTCTGAAGCCATGTTATCCTTTTATTGCTTGCAAATATATGTCAGTCTATATTTAAAAGTTTTTTGGTGCTGCTTTACAGATAGATAAAATTCCTGTAACATATTTGATGCCTTAGAGATTTTAAAAGACATATAATCTAAATAATGTACTGAAAAACATGCATTCATGCTATTACAGGGGGTACATGTCCACAGATTTAACCTGAACTTGGCCTGATTGTGTCACATGCTTGTTTCGAGGAGTTTCTATCTTAAAGGCAAATTAAAGTTTTTTTTACAATCTGAGCCTTCTTTCGGCAATAAAACAAGTAGTTTTACTCACCCATAGCATTTTTCTGTCAATTGGAGCAGTATCGCAGAACTTATGTTGAGCCGTTCTGTTCTACTAATGATCCCGTATTCTTAACATGGTGCTGTATCATTTGCTCGGGGCATTACTTTGCGGTCTCCAAATAACACAAACTTTAGCACTTTTCAAATCATAGAAGCCCGATGTCTTAATGAAAAATTTCGTTTGAAGCAAAAGTGGCCTGTAATCCGAGATTTAGCCATAGTTTCGAGTAGATGAGGACGCCAGTGCGCATGCGCGGACTGCTCCGGGACCCAAACATGAAACGCAAAGCTGAAAACTATGGATAAACCTCGGATTACAGGCCACTTTTGCTTCAAACGAAATCTTCCATTAAGACATCGGGCTTCTATGATTTGAAAAGTGCTAAAGTTTGTGTTATTTGGAGACCGCAAAGTAATGCCCCGAATACAAATGCTAACAAATGCTAACGGAAACGCCACAACATAACTTTCTTCAAACAGCTCCAAATGACACGAACGTGATATGGGTGAGTCAAACGACTTGTTTTATTACCGAAAGAAGGCTCAGATTGTAAAATAATGTTACTTTTCCTTTAAGTTTAACCAAACTATGGAACTTTCAAGCCATGCAAAGTCAGCTCAGGCAGGTCAGCAGTATCCTTGCACAGTAAGATGGGTTCTTCTGATATTTGTGAGTTCACAAATTCACAAAGATCAATCTTGGCCCCCACGTCTGCAACAGTGCCCGACCGGTGGTGGACCAATCACAGAGCAGCAGTGAGGTTTGTGCAGAAGCCAAAGGCGAAGAGCCCAAACAAACCAAAGCAAACATAGCGACGCCGACAGACACACTTCATTATATTCTCACGTGAAGACAGACGATTTAGTTTGAAGATAAGAGCTTTGCATTTGTGAACAGGGAAGAGGGTCTGCTTTTCTCTCAACTGATTTAACTAAAGTTTGATTTTCATTTTGTTCCGCTGTTATGATGACTGTTTGAATCTGGTCGTTCTGTGTTTTCAGCGAGAGTTCCAGATGAAGAACTCACCCACACATCAATCTAGCATGAGCCAGGTTAGACCAGCAGACCGTTCATCAGAAAAGTGACACGTTGGTAGACCTGTCACAATGGCAAATTTTGAAGTGGGATATATTGCAACAGAAAATATCACGATAAACAATATAACTGAAACAAATTCATTCCAGTACTGGTACCAATGTTGACAACTGCATAAAGTAGTAATTAAGCAACACTCTGTTTCGTATATCTTATTGTACTATCAAAAAATATCAAAAAAGTGTCCCAGGTACTGCAAAGAATATGTGATACATTGAGTTTTTCCATCACTGTAGGAGGAACGTGATTTCATTCCAACTCTATTTCTGCACCAGCAACAATATTTTCTTTGTATTTTGTTGGGTCTTGTGAATAAATCTCCCTTTGGAGCTGGGTACATGCGGTCCCGTCTGTGCGACTTAGTGCCAAAAATGTTACCGGTGTATATTTGTTTCATTTCAGCGCTAGCATCCTTGGAGCGACCAGAGTGTCTGCAGATAACACTGTAGCTATTCACCGCGACGATAAACCCAAGGCTGCATGACACAGGTGCTAAGCTAGTTCCTAATTTTCTGTTGTCAAAACACGGACCAAACACTGGCCCACAAACTCTCCCTGGCTGCACGGTTAGACGACGGGCATTTGGATACGTGCTGTTACATTACATTGACAATTTCTTAAAGGTGCATTGTGTAACTTTTCTGGTGGAGGGTCCGTCAAATGCTTTTCTGCATGAAGTTATTGCTTTGTCCGGAATGTTTCACAGTATAGCATTAAACCTTTCCATCAACCCCGCTGACAGTCAGAATGTCTGTTTTTTTGTTTGTTTGTTTTTTGGTATTTTTGAGATATAAAACCATCTGTAATAGAATAAATATAAAGTAAAGCCAATTATGTCATTGCTCTGCCTGGAATATGCCACAGTATGGCATTATCTATAGAAACAAACGGGTGACAGACCCACATTAACAGTGAAATACTGTTAAAAGGTATTTGGTAGGTATTTAACGCATGTATATCGAGTTTCGAATCATGAGGGATCGTGCGATTTAATTAGTTGATATAGTAGGGGTGTGAATCACTCACAAAATGGTTCGATTCGAATCTCGATTCACAGGCTACGATTCGATTCAGGGACGATTCATAAAATTAGTAAACGATCCGGTACGATCCGATCCAATCCGGTTCGGTTAATTTCGATTCAATACAAATTGACAACTTTACTCCCAAGCAATGTTCCCCCTAATGTTTTATGTGTCTGAGCAAACACACTAACTCCCTGAGCGCTCCTTGGACTCCTGTGCGCGACATCCGACATGCACCCCCGGCACACGCTGTTGCGAAAGAGCTGCGCGTGCTCGCGGCTTGCGCGTGCTCGCGGCTTGCGCGTGCTCGCGGCTTGCGCGTGCTCGCGGCTTGCGCGTGCTCGCGGCTTGCGCGTGCTCGCGGCTTGCGCGTGCTCGCGGCTTGCGCGTGCTCGCGGCTTGCGCGTGCTCGTGGCTTACACCGGTAGAAGTTTAATACGAGACACATACTTTTGTTTCTGAATACTGGACGATTCCCCCGTATTCAGATGACCCCGCGGCTGAAAAAAAAGCGGAACTCTTTCATCTCTGCGCTGCATAGGTTTTCTTGTGCGCTGAGAATGTGCGAGCAGTGCGCAATTGCACAGGCGCGCAGCTTAGAGGGAACGTTGCTCCCAAGTGCTTTAAAGTTATTGAGAAGAAAAAGAGAGAAACAGAAATTAAATTTCAAAATAGTATCCTTTTGTTTATTTAGTGTCCAACAGACAATACACCAGGCCTACTGAAAAACTGGCAATCTGGTTTGCAAAACTCTGCTCATACTTAAAATACAACACATTCCTTCCCTCAAGCAACACAAAACAATAAGGTTAGATATCAAAAATAAAAAATACCTTATAAAACAAGCAAGTTGCCTATTAAAGTCAAAAATCAGAATGAATCAGAATTAGTTAGTAATTAGTGCTTCAGTCACTCATGAGTTTCAGTAACTGTAAAAGTGTAACATATCACTGACAAGAAGATAGATATTACTAGGCAGTTATAGAAAACATTATCATGTTAAATCCACTGAATAACTAATACTTTCTCTCCATCTTATAACATTTCCTTAGTCTCCTTTGAGACAAAAGTCATCTGTGTGTGTGTGTGAAGTACATTTCTATACACACAAATCATAAGTAGCCTAAATACAGAAATGCACCAATTCTGATTATACATTGTATTTTCCACACAAAAGTAAATTAGCCAAGTCAAATCAAATATACATTGCCAATACATGAATGTTGTCTAAATAAATCACCCAATCCACTAACCGTGACAATAAAAACACTAGTATCATACAATTATTATGGTCTATAGCTGCCATGGAAACTATCAAGCTGACAGTGAAACATCAGACTGATATCACCGCGACACAACACTGGCACAAAAGTTAACCACGCATAGGAACCATGTCCATAAATAGCGGTAGTGCACCAAATTAACTTAAACAACAGCTCAATAAATGGAAACAGCGTATCTTACCAGTGTTCTGTCGAATCTTCCTACCTTGTCAAACAAGGCGATCCTACGCTGTCCTGACGAGTCACAAACATTGCTCGCTTCCGCATACAGCCCGTGCCGCTCGCATGATTGGCAGTTAACCAGCCAATAAGCTTCAATCCCAGGTAAGTGAACCACCCACCATTCGCTAAAGAACGCAGACACACACAGGCGGCTTCTGCGCCATGACAGAGACCGCTCAGGAGCCAAGAACCGATTCTTGGCCGTAAATCAGGTGCATCGGACCTTTCGTAGTGAATTTGGACCGATCCGGGCTCCGCTGATCGGTACACTCAGATCTCAGAGGTCACAGACCGATAACCGATCCAAATCGGTTAATCTTTACACCCCTATGATATAGTAATGACCGTGACAGGCTTATAGATACAAATACTTAGTTTCTGTGGTAATATTTATAGCGCAGAGGCCTGGACATGACTGGGCCTGTGGGGATTCAAAGAGCCGATTGTTCAAGGGATGTTAAGTCATACCAAGAGAGTGACAGAAGAGTTCAAAATTAGCAAGGACACAAAGATGGTAAGATAAGTAGTGATTTATTATGATTTTATACTGATGTAACTTTTCTGGTGCATTAAAAACGTTTGAAATTGAACAAAAACAAGATTAATAGTGGCGTAATGTGGGACATTTCTGGCGAAGCTTTAATCCATCTGCACGGAGACGAGTAAATGGTAGGCACTCGATCAGAAAAGTTCTGCGATGTACTTTTAAACATGCACAAGTTTGTAGCCCGGTTTCAAAAAGTCCATGTAAAAAACAAGCAGTAATGCCACCAGGCCAAGTTACAGGTCAGATCTGAGGAGAGGCAAGCCTACTCACATTAAGACTGCATGTTTTCCAAGGTATTTCCAGCAATAAAAACACCTGTAATTGAATAAATACATGTTAAACAATACCATACCATACCATACCATACTGTGGAACATTCCAGCATTCATGGCAAACCACCCAAAGTTACGTAGTGCTTTTCTATTTCTTAATTTAAAAGATGTGCATTTATTTTACAAAAAGACACTGCACAATCAAGGTGCATTAAATTTGCGTAATTCGTTTTTTTAAAATGGTTTTACCTGTTCAAGTGGTTAGAATTATCACTATTAGTCAAAGTAGTTATTAATATATTCAATCGGATAGGAAAAACATTACTATAGCAACAGCAGTACGAGTGATAGTTGGTTATTGCAGTGTAAAAGATTATTAAGTCTCAATTGCAAGTGTTGACCAAGTGGATATTTGCTTCATTCACTCTTCAGTTATATACAAGCAGTGATGGGAAGAATATTATGGAAAATGCATTTAGTTACAGAATACTGAATACCCAAATTTAAAAAAAAAAAGAAAAAAGTAAAATATTCTTATGTGGCCCAAACAGAGTACTCTCTTCTGAATATTATTATATTAAAAGATATTATATTGTAAAAAAAAAAAAAAAAAAAAAAAAAAATCACAAATCACAAATAACAGTAATAATAGTAAAATAATATTGGATACCCAAATTTTAAAAAATAAAAAAATAAATAGTAAAATATTCTGATATTTGGCCCAGAGTACTCTCTTCTGAATATTTTTGGAGTTGCATTATATTATAGAATATATTATAGATTATTTAAAAAAAAAAAAAAATTCACAAATAATTAAGCATATTTATTTTGTTAATTATTAGAAATTAGAATTACAATTAGAAAGCAAAAGCTGAGTTTTCTTTATCCTTATTAATTCTGCGCATTCCAAGGCCAAAATTACATGAAGTACCCTCATGTATTCCTTTCTTAATTTCAAGTATCTAAAACATAAGTATCACCAAATGAAAAAGTAATTATACCTCAGAATTAGTATTCAGAATATGTATTTTCAGTAAATGTATTCAGTTACTTCCCAACACTGTATAAAAGCAAGCTGTACACAGCGCATCAACTGATCAGACCCAATGATGTTCACATTTTAAAAAGCACAAGTCACGCCCACGGTGAGTGACGGCTAAAATGCCCTATTGATGGGAAACAGACATTAGTGAAGTATCCATATATTGACAGAATGCGCAGACATTACAAACCCATTATTTACTTGTAAAGGTAAAGAAACACATTGTCAATCAGCTCCAGTTGCCTTTTACCCGCTGAAACACTCAATTCTGTCAATGGTGTGTGTGTAAATAAAATGTACTGTGTAAACCACCAACAGAACAAGTCTGAGTGGGCAAAACAGGCCCGAGTCTGTATTTATTGTAATGTGGTAAACAAACTTTGTATTCTAGTCAACATTTCCACTGTTCCATCGGTAAACTATTGCGTACTTTTTGGTTGGAGGTCCGTCACCTGCTTGGTTCTGTGGATATGTCATTGTTCTGCCTGGAATATTTCACAGTATGGCATTAAACTGCTCTGCTTTACTGCTTTTTTCTCCAATTACAGGTGGTTTTATAGCTCAAAAATACCCAGTAAAACAGGCATTCTGACTGAGGTTTAATACCATACTCTGAAACATTCCAGACAAAGCAATAACATCTCCACGGAGAAAAGCGTTTGACGGGCCCTCCGCCAGAAAAGTTACACAATGCACCTTTCAGATGAGTATTTGGGGTGTATAAAGCAGCAAAAGAACAAGATCACAAGAAAGAAATGAATTATCTGACAACAGAAAAAAGCAAATCAAAACAGTGAAGTCGGTGAATGATTCTGCAGCTCAAGTGAACATGGATACGTTTTCAGGAATCAATACAACATTTTTGGCTTAAGGGTATTCAAGTTTATGCTGCCAAAGTGGATGAGTGATGGGGAAATTGCCTTTTCCGTGCAGTGCCAGCGCCACACTGCCAGCTCAGTCCTTGTTATTTTGGCGTTGTCATCGGAGGTATAATACTCCTTACAACAGAAGCATACTAGCATAATGAGACTGGACTAGACTGGGATGCTACTGGAACACTAAAACAATGTCTTTGAGTTCACGAACCACAGACGCAGATATAAAGAAGTGGACTAAGTGAGTGTGACGTGACCCATTGGGCTCAGCTCCAGTCAAATGAAGCAAACAATGCTAGCAATTATAGGGGCAGATTTGGAGTCAAGTCCATATTAAGAATAGGAATTTAGTTATGGACAAAATATCAAAATATAAACACCAGGGTCATATGGGGGGAGTTAATATTAAAGGTCCCATGGCATGAAATTTTGAACGTTAACGTGAGCTCCCCTACCCTGTTTAGGCCCCCCCCCCATGGTTAAAAGTTGCGAAATGTCTAAACTGAGCATTTGCGGTCCTTTTCTGCGTTACAAAAAATCGGAGCTCAAACGGGCGAGTTTGAACAAGGCACCTTATTGACGTCAGATCGAAAAAAGAAATGCAAATGCAGTTCCACCCCTGTCTGTCTGAACTCAGCGTCTCTGTAAATCACGCCCAGAGAGTTTGGACCGCGAATGCGCTAGGCAATGCGAAATGCGTTTTTTTATTTGCCTGGAGGCACGTCCGAGTGTTTCTAGGCTCGGAAGTCCTTTATCTGAGCCTCTGGACCTTTGAACAGCAGTGGTTTAATTTTATTTTATGTGGAAATGTGTTTATTTTTCAATGGAACGCTTCAAATCTCTCCCCCCGTGCAAAAACAAGGAAATGGATCAGCTGAGGGCTCAGAGCGAGAGCGGAGAGTTTGGCCACGCCCCCACCCTCTACTATAGGCCAGCTCTTTTCTCCTCATTTGCATTCAAGCAACAACGCCCATTATGGAGTGTTCAGAGAGAGAAAAAATACTCTCTCATCTTATCTCTGTTTCTCATGCACTGAGTGTTGATTTTGAAGAAGGATTCATTTACAGTATTAGGGAACCATTAAGGAGCCATATAAAAGCATCAAGAAGTACAATGTCATGGGATCTTTAATATTTTAAGACCAAAATGACGAGGCTCACAGCAGCAGTTACAGAGAGAGGTGACAATTTTTCAGTGTTAAGAAAGTGAAGCCGGATGTGTCCACATGAACACTTCCTATTTGTAACATTGCAGCTTATGTCTATTATACAATCTATGGTTGGAACTCCAGTCTCATGTCTCTCCATCCAAGTCTCTGGCTACTTCAAATATTCTCCAACAGTGAGCACGCCAAGAGTCTGTCACTGCCTCCTTAATAAAATTGTACAACTGGATAAATCTCAATTAGAGATGTGCTCCACTTGTATAAATAATAACTGATTGTGTGAAAGAGTTAATGGTTACAACAAAAATAATCCATGTTTTACTCTGGTCCATATGGTGGATGTGAGTCATGTTAGACGTACTGCCTACACAAGCTTAAATACTGTACAGATGATGGAGGATCTTTTCATTGCCATTATTTCATAAATGAAAGAGGACAAGTTAATGTGGCGCGATGCTAGCGTGGACATGACAGATCGGAGAATAAGAGCCTGTGCTTATGTGACTGCTTCACCATCAGCCAGCCTGTTAGTAATGAGCTACAGCACTATTGATGGAGATGCATGGGCCTCTGTGGGGGACGCTGAAAATTTGTCCAAGCTTAAATAAAATGAGAATAAAAATAATTGATTGGAAATCAATGCACATACATCATTCACTCTTTTGTTAAAAGGAAAAATGGGAGAGAGGAGCGAGGGGGGGAAAGAGCAAGGAGAAATCAATACTCATTCGAATCATAAATCAGAATTGAGTCAGCTCCTAGGGAGGGGAGATAATCATTGGCCTGGTTTTGGATTACACACTCAACAGGGCAACAGGGCTGCATCCAGATTACAAATGTGTTTAGTGCACTTTAAAGCCCCGTGCTCCTCTTATACACAGTGTCCGATCTGAGGCTGAACTACTTGGGGGGAAAATATCTGATTTTTCTGAGAAGCACTGAGATTAAACTTGTCAGTTTTGTTTTAGTAATAGGATTCTGTTCAAAGTTCACATTTAAATCACGTCCAAAAGAATTGACACAAAGACTGAAATATTAACTGGCAAACCAATACAAGAATAACATTTCAGAACATGTTTGGACAGATCTAATCTACAGGGATAGCAGTTTTTATGCAGAATAAGATAGCAGAGTCAGTTATTTTTGGAAGAAATTATGGTACTTCAAAAATTGGACCCTTTGCTACTTGCGCCATAAAACTGCGATTTCGTTTCATGAGATTAAACTAGCAGTCCTACCACATACTTATACACAGTGATCTGGGGCTGAACTACTTAGGGAAAAATATCAGATTTTTCTGACGAGCAATGAGATTAGACTTGGCAGTTATGTTTTAGTAATAGGATTCTGTTCAAAGTTCAAATTTAAATCACGTACATTGACAAACTGACAAAAAGACTGAAATGTAAACTAGCAAATTAATACAAGAATTAGATTTTGGACCGATCTAAACCACAGGAATAGCAATTTTTTTTGCAAAATAAGAGGGGATATTTCATTGTTTGAGGAAATTATGGTACTCTTAAACTGCCGTGATTGCGATTTGCCAATTTCGTCATCAAAATTTCGATTAAATTGAGACTAATCTTGCAGCCCTACATTATACTTCCAAACACAGCCTGATCCTCTCATTGAAATGCACTGTGAGCATAGGGCCACCTTAAGGCCTGCGTCAACATGTATGCTGTGTGTCAAACCCTGTCACCGGGGGCAACCAGCTCTTGACCTTGGCGAGGAGGAGCGGGGCCCATATATCTGTGTTTCCGAGGAGACGAGTCCGGGACGCAGCCATCGGTCAGACGGTGTGATGTTTGGAGACACGCCGTGAGGATTGGGTTGTGTGTGTGCATTCACATAGTCTGATACAGCAGCATGTGGAGATATTGGGGGCTGGAAATCAATACAAGACATCTCAGAATGATGGAGTCTCTGCGCAGACCTGAGCCGTAACCAAACACATGTCAGACAAAGCAATGTGGTTTTTCTCTTTGTTACAACAAGACGGCAATATATGGGGTTTAAGTGAGGAAACAAGCTCCAACTGGTAGCCAGAATCACACGAGGCTGCATTAAAGATGCATTGTGTAAATCTTTTTGGTAGAATATGCGCCATCTGCTTGACTCCATGTAGATGTTAATGTTTTTTCTTGGAATGTTCTACAGTATGGCGTTTCATCTTCATGGAGACCAAACGAGACCAAGTTACAGGTCAGATCTGTGGACAGGCAATCCCGTTCATAGTCAGAATGCCCGTTTTTCTCTGTATTTATGAGCTATACAGGGATGAAAGTGGCCAGTAATGAAAAAAGCTTGGCGAGTTAGCTTGGCGATCAACTGGTAGATCGCGATCGACGTATAGGGCACCCCTGTTTTAGACACTATTTTTGATTCACACGGTAATACGGGACAAAATGCGCCCCTATTCAGCTCAATAGGGGACACGTACTTTCGTTTCTAAATACGGGACGATTCAGATTCCGTTTTTCAAGGGACGGTTGGCAACCCTACACACAACTAATATATATATATATATATACACATACACACACACATACATACCCAAAATTTTTCTCTACGGATTTGCACTGATATAGTATGAAAGTGGAGAGTGCGTGAGTGTTGGAGGTGGTCGGAGGGGCCGATGGCGCAGATTGGCAGCCTCGCTTCCGTCAGCCTGCCCCAGGGCAGCTGTGGCTACAGAAAGTAGCTTACTACCACCAAGTGTGGAGTGAATGAAATGTAAACTGTAGAGCTGTTTAATGTCATACTGTCATGAAAGGCGCTATATAGAGCAATGGAAAAAAACATATATATATATTATATATATTATATATATATATATATATAATATATATTATATATATTATATATATATATATATATATATATATATATATATATATATATATATATAAAATGACCCAGGCCAATGACAAAAAAGCCCTTTCTTTCATCCCTCTGTACTGCTATCAGTTAATAATGGATATTGGCAGATACTTCAAACTAAAGTATCGGAATCAGTATCAAAAAAGCTGGATCAATGCATCCCTAATTTGAATAGACACAATTAGCAAATCGCTAAGACAGCAATTTTCAAGTATACCATAATTTCCTCCACAAACTACAAAATATCCTGCTTATTCTGCATAAAAAACTGCCGACCCTGCCGTTAAGATCTGCTCAAACATTCTGAAATATAATTCTCATTCATTTCTTATTTATTAGTTTATCAGTTCATATTTCAGTCTTTTTGTCGTTTCTTCTTGACGCGTTTAAAGATGTGAACTTGAACACAATCTCATTATTAAAACATGAACCACAAATGTAATCTCAATCAGATATTTTTCACAGATACCTCAGGCCTAAAAGATAAAACAGTTCTGAGTATGCGATCTGGAACATGTACCAAGTATTAATACAATACAGTACAGCAATGACGTAAAACTGCATAGCGCTCATGCCATTCTGCTGATCTTAAAAAGGTGAGACCGGAAGTGGCCAAATGACACACTTTCAACAGTTTCACCCATCAAAATAACTCACATAGCTCACGTAGCCTACATAACTACTACATCAAGCCTCTGCCAGCAGCTACTAACTGAAGCTAAATATGGAGTTTGGAAGTCACCGGCTAGCTGCATTGCTAAAACTTTAAAAACGTGCATTGTGTAACGTTTGTTGGTACGTCATCTGCTTGTTTCTATGGATATGTCATTGTCCTGCCTGGAAGGTTCCATTAAACAGCTTTATCTTACATTTATTCAATTACAGATGGTTTTATAGCTCAATAATGCCTACAAAAACATGTATTCTGACTGGGAGCGGGGTTGCTTCTCCGCAGATCTGACCTGTAACTTGGTCTGGCTTGGTCTCCATGAAGATAGAATGGTTTAATCCCATACTGTGAAACATTCCAGACAAAACAATAACATCTCCATGGAGAAAAGCATTTGATGGACTCTCCTCCAGAGAAGTTACACAATGCAATAAAAAAATAAAAATTTATGGGATATTAAAATTTAGTAAACTGATCCATTGGCAGGACATCAAGAAATGTCCTCACTCAATGGGCAAGCTGTGTATGACAAAATAAGGTTGTACAATTTAATTATGGTTTATAATGGGAGAATAGGCTGCACTATGCAATTACATAAAGGTGTAACTGAAAACAACTAAATAATAACGCACTTAAATACTGTTCTGAAAGATATGGGTATGTGCATCGGAAGTTGGTGCAAATCCAACACTAATAAATGATTGAGTGTTTTTTATAGGGCCCTGGTCTGTTCTATAATGGTGTTTCCTCATCATAAACATACCTGGACTTGTGTTTTGTTTAACACACAAACCCCGAGTTCTTCTCTCGAACGGAAAACACTCTGTTCCACCATGGTGTAATACAGGAAGTGCTTCATTGTGTTTTTAAACTCCTTACATCTTCACTAGGATCATTTGGATGAATTTCAGCCCTGGTTTTGCCAATACTGAACTAAAGGTAAAAGGGTAGATGTTAACTTGAAAATCAATACTATGACATCACAAGGTGGAATACAGCGTTTTGAGCTTTGGAGATGGAGTCAGACTAAGGACCTGTTTAGATGAGAACACTTACGGGTAAAAACGACAAAATATTTTATCGGAAGTGCCTTTCGTTTAGACGGTGACTGCGTTTTGGGGGCTTGAAAATGCAAAAAACTGAAACCACTCTCCAAAGTGGAAAACTTGAATATGCTCCAATGTAGCGTTTTAGTCTACACTGCCCAAGAAGCAAAACTCTGGTCAAATCTGCTGATGTCATGTACGCGTTTACGTCACATCGGTCCATATATCAGTGTACTTTGTTTGGCAGGACTCCCAGTCAATAGTTGAACTTCTTCATCTGGCCACACAAATTTGTTTTTGCTACCGGTATCCATGTTTTGTTTTGCTTTTCGCGGCGCAGATAAGGAGGAAGATTCTACGCATGCACGCGGACATAGTGATAATGTATCACAGCACCACCTAGCCGCCTGGCATGCATACCCAATCCAATTCCACACTCTTTTACATCACCGTATGCACGCAGATTTCCTCCCAAAAATACTCGCGGAATAAAAAGTGAAGATGCGACGCCACTTTTGCATCTGATGATTGTCATCATATAAATGTAACAATAGACATGTGTGAATGAAACATAACCAACTCCAGGCATGTTTTAGATGAGGTAACAGAATTATAACATGGCTTAAAGCTCACAAGAGTCAATTTTGTGCAACTTAGAACCTTTAAACTAAAACTGACACTGCATACATGTTTCAAATAAGTGTGATTTCAACTGTCACTTTTATAAAAAAAATAACAGACATATATTTTCCCCTAGCACAACGTTGAGTAGACCTATTACAAAATGAGATAAAAGCACCAGGTTGTTTATTTGCATGTTACAAGATTCTAAATTTAAAACCTCGTGCCCACGTAGCCTCATCTCTAATGCCTGCGGACCATGTGAACCATTAAGTTGTTGCTTTTTGAACTTCTTGAATATAGACAGCTGCTGCAACATCTGCTTTGGGAATGTAAATAATCTGACTGCTCAAAATAAAGTTGTAGCTTTTAATTTGTGTACGAAACTTTCTACTCTGTGTTTGGTTTCTAAGAAGAGAGGATGAGAGTCGAGATAGACAGAGGAGTGCAATGACTGTGCTCCATGCTGCGTCACCAGTGGCCCAGAGCTGTTACTGATACTGCAGTGAGGAAATACTCGAGCTTTTGTCACTCCTTTGACAACTAAATTGGCCATTTTCAACCAAAATCTATCACAGTTTATTATTATTGTGATTAGATAGATAGACACGCAGACAGACAGAGACATTTTGTTGATCCCGAAGGAAATTCAGCAACAATGGAACATAATAATACAGCAGTATTTCATCATTTATAGTGATAATTTTACAGCTATATATAACAATCAGACAGAAAAACATAAAATATCAAGTTAGACTACTTTTTAGTTGTATAGATGAATATAGACCCGTTTGCTTCAAATATTACAGACTTTGTTAAAACAGAGGAACTTAGAGCTTCAGGGCATCTTAGTTAAAGGTTCCTCAAGGACGAGGCTCAAAAGTTAACAGAGAGTGAAGACCAAGCTTGTCATGATAAAGTAAAAGACGGTCAAAAAGCCTGAGGCTCTCTATTGGCTTGTCCCATGTAATCATTAAAGGGTTTCTATTCTAATTCCAAGACAGATTGTATTTATTTACCAAATTCTATACTGTGACCTAGATCATCACAATCACAGATTAAGCTAAAACCCTGTCACAATAATCATTAAAGATAGATCAGCCAGGTCTATTGGGCTAATATTTGGACTTTTTCCTGCATGCACGGTCTTAAATCTAGGTCAAATTATGGCTGTAACAATAACTGAAATATCGTGACATCGTATCGTCAAAGGTTTCACAATGATATCGTGGACCATCACAATATATCGAATTATAAATCACTTCGCTTAAAGATCCCATGACATGGTACTTCTTGATGCTTTTATATGGCTCCTTAATGGTTCCCTAATACTGTAAATGAATCCTTCTTCAAAATCAACACTCAGTGCATGAGAAACAGATAAGATGAGAAAGAGTATTTTTTCTCCCTCAGAACAGGTCATAATGGGCATTGTTGCTTGAATGCAAATGAGGAGAAAAGAGCTGGCCAATAGTAGAGGGTGGGGGCGTGGCCAAACGCTCCGCTCTCCGCTGTAGCTCACAGCTGATCCATTTCCGTGCTTTTGCACGGGGGGAGAGATTTGAAGCGTTCCATTGAAAAATAAACACATTTCCACAGAAAATAAAATTAAACCACTGCTGTTCAAAGGTCCAGAGGCTCAGATAAAGGCCGAGCCTAGAATCACTCGGACGTGCCTCCAGGCAAATAAAAAAACGCATTTTGCATTGCCTAGCGCATTCGCAGTCCAAACTCTGTGGGCGTGATTTACAGAGACGCTGAGTACAGACAGACGGGGGTGGAACTGCATTTGCATTTCTTTTTTCGATCTGACGTCAATAAGGTGCCTTGTTCAAAATCGCCTGTTTGAGCTTCGATTTTTTCTAACGCAGAAAAGGATCGCAAATGCTCAGTTTAGACATTTCGCAACTTTTAACCCTAAACAGGGTAGGGGGAGCTCACATTAACGTTCAAAAACCTCAAAGTGAAAATTTCATGCCATGGGACCTTTAAATTCATAGTTATGGTGCATTGCAAAAATAGCTACAAAAAAAACAGAGGGAACTACATAGACCATGATCAGTGCAGACTACATGAAGAAATAACAGTTCGCAACACTTTTAAATGTTAATTCTTTGGGTTAAGTCTTGTCAATGCATTTTAAAAAGAAAAAGTAGCGTATTCACAATTTTGTTAGCCTTCATAAAGCTTTGCAATATATACCGTACCGTCAGATGTTATCGTGAAAATGTCCTACTGGGAGATTTGGATATTGTTACATCCCGCGTTCCTTTAGATACAGCTTCCAACTCAACAAAATTAACAACAACAAAACTGCCAAAAAAATAAATAAAAAATACCCATGAAGACGAACTCATATATTTAAAATCCTTGACAGTCTGCTCAACTTGCCTCTATACGCACCTCATACAAAACACACATTCTCCCTGGTCCTATAGAGTCCTGCAGCCACTCTCCTTAAGAAAAACCCGTCTGAACGACTCACTGATTGGCCTGACAGTGATGTATTAAAATGGGTCGAGCAGTAATTGGTCTTTCCTGTGGCTACTGGCCTGGCTGGATTACATAACGATGATAAAGACTCTGGACCTGGCCCTCCAAGATAAAACCTGCCATGGCAGACCCAGCGCATTCTCTAAATGCTTCATAAGAGAAGCCCATAGAGGAGGACGTGATTACTGTAGACCACCGCTTAAAGCCCGATGGGACTCTCGTAGCACTGTGGTATTCATCAAACATACTGGCTGTACAAGCTGGGGCAACTTTGTAAATGTATGAATAATGAAGGGTATTATTGGAAGGCTTCAGAAGACATCAAAACATTGTATAGTCCTATGCTGTTTAATAATAATAATAGAGGCGGGAGGGAATACTGCATGTTTGGTGAAATGCAAAATTTGAATATAGAGTTGGAAAGGTAATATTATAGCTGCTGAATGGTGAAAAGTTCTGAAAATGGCATATATATACAAGAAGGTAAAAGCCGTGAATACTCAGACAGCTATAAAAAAAAAAAGAAAGAAAAAAAAAAAAGAAAAGGAACTAGCAGTGTAATGTTCAAAATACGGCATAAACATAAAGTCATATTTTGGTGCTTTTTGTGGTCAGTTTTACCATCTATTCATATCTGTGCAACCAAAACACAAACAATGGCTCAGCACTGGTTCCTTTTATTTTTGGATATCATCTGACTATTGCGATTGAGTCGCCAAATACAAAAATACGCTTTTTTTGCCATTACCCACTGCAGTTTTTTGTGGAGCAGCTGGATATACACTCAACAAAAATATAAACGCAACACTTTTGTTTTTGCTCCCATTTTTCCTGAGATGGACCCAAAGATCCAAAATTCACTCCAGATACACAACACTACCATTTCTCTCAAACATTGTTCACAAATCTGTCCAAATGTGTGACAACGAGCACCTCTGCCCCACCGAGACAATCCACCCCACCTCACAGGTGCGCCACATCAAGATGCCGATCCGACATCATGACCAGTGCACAGGTGCGCCCCAGACTGCCCACAATAAAAGGCCACCCTGAAATGTGCATTTTTTTATGCTTTATTGGGGGTCTGAGGACTCAGAACCAGTCAGTATCTGGTGTGACCACCATTTGCCTCATGCAGTGCAACACATCTTCTTCGCATAGAGTTTATCAGATTGTCAATTGTGGCCTGTGGAATGTTGGTCCACTCCTCTTCAAAGGCTGTTATGGACGAAGAACACGGGTGCATTTTATTGATGGCATTTTGAATGCACAGAGATACCGTGATGAGATCCTGAGGCCCATTGTTGTGCCATACATCCATGAACATCACCTCATATTTCAGCAAGATAATGCACGGCCCCATGTTGCAAGGATCTGTACACAATTCTTGGAAGCTGAAAATGTCCCAGTTCTTGCATGGCCAGCATACTCACCGGACATGTCACCCATTGAGCATGTTTGGGATGTGCTTGACCGGCGTATACGACAGTGTGTACCAGCTCCCACTAATATCCAGCAACTTCGCACAGCCATTGAAGAGGAGTGGACCAACATTCCACAAGCCACAATTGACAATCTGATAAACTCTATGCGAAGAAGATGTGTTGCACTGCATGAGGCAAATGGTGGTCACACCAGATACTGACTGGTTCTGAGTCCCCAGACCCCCAATAAAGAAAAAAAAACAAAAACAAAAAATGCACATTTCGGGGTGGCCTTTTATTGTGGGCAGTCTGGGGCGCACCTGTGCACTGGTCATGATGTCGGATCGGCATCTTGATGTGGCGCACCTGTGAGGTGGGGTGGATTGTCTCGGCGGGGCAGAGGTGCTCGCTGTCACACGTTTGGACAGATTTGTGAACAATGTTTGAGAGAAATGGTAGTGTTGTGTATCTGGAGTGAATTTTGGATCTTTGGGTCCATCTCAGGAAAAATTGGAGCAAAAATAAAAGTGTTGTGTTTATATTTTTGTTGAGTATATATGGGATACTGAATATAATGAAGTAAACTTTGAATTTGTGGATTTTACTTTAGTATAATTCTTAGAAAAATTCCTATCAATAGCATAAACTGTGTAAAGAAGTGGACTAAGGGAGTGCGATGTCCCTATAGCGTTCAGCTCCAGTCAAATGAAGCTCACCAGGCTAGCAGTTATAGCGGCGAATCTGGAGGTCCATATTAGTAAGAGGGTTAATTTATTTATTTATTTACGGACAAAATAGTTAAATAAAAACCCCAGGGTCATGTAGAGGGGGTTAAAACCAACATTCAAAGACCAAAATGACAAAACTCCAAAAGAGAGGGGTGACAATTTTCCATTGTAAAGTCAATTGGAGCCAGAGTCGATGGAGCCGTTAGCAACCCCATGCTCTCTCCCTATTTGCAACATGGCGGCAAGCAGGTTAGCCATGTCCATTTGCACATACATACATTTCTCAATCTGCAAACTACCGAAACAACTGAAAATACAATCTCCTTTATCTGTTACATCACAAATTACGACAAAGTAAAATTTAGTAGCCCTTTTAAATAGACAGGGATTCACTCTAAGCTTCCCTCTTCAAAGCAGACTGTCCAGTGAATCCTGTAGGGACATAATGAATGGGGTCTATTAGAAACATAAAAGCAATGTGGAATTCCTTTGCAGGGAGACAGGGGCCAGCTCCAGGCTTCTGAAGGCATCCACGGACATATGACTGAATCAGATGTTACTAGCGACAAATATGGCCTCATGGAGCACAAAGAAGGCTCAGTTGTCTACTCAGAAAATACTGCCACTTTGGAATACAATGAGCCTGCTGTGTGGAGATGTTGTTTATCTCACGATGGGATGCCGTGCCATGGAAGTCTTGGTGCCAGCGCAGAGCTACATGCTACATATGCTATGTTCAAACTTACGCAACAAGCAGAGGAGCCATGCAGGGGAAAGAGGTCTGCACTATACATCACAAAAGTATCAATTAGGGATGCACCGATACAATACTGGTATTATTTATTGCTATTTTAGTAATGTTATTAAGTTCTATTAATTTTATGTGCAGCACTTTGGAAACTGTCTCTGTTTATAAAATGTGCTATAGAAATAAAGTTGGATTGGATTGAATACTGGTATCGGATATTGAACATTTTGATGGATAGTATATCAGTTCAGTCGATATCATCTCATTTTGGTCTATAAATTGGTGTATTAAGACGATTTACTGGCCAATGTTTGTCTCAAACTTCTCCTAATATTGAACTTGTATTTTTTTCAAAGCTTTTATGTAGTTACTTTAAATGATAAATAACATTTCAATTTTTTTTTTTATTATAAGCCGTTTGTGTTAAAAGGAAATAAATCATATTTTCCATCCACACTCATATCGGTTAATATCTGATATCGGCAAACTTAAAGCCAAAATATCAGCATTGGTATCGGAACAGAGCTGGATCGGTGCATTCCTAGTATCGATAATGCAATATTGAATGAAGAAAAAAAAGAAAAAAAATATATTTAAAAAAATATATAGCTATACCTCTCCCTATGACAAAGATGCTAAATTAATTATATTAAATAAACATAACTAAATTATAAATTTCCTTAAATCATTTTGTTTCACTTTAAATTAAAGCATGTACTTTTTTGTTTTTATTTAACTGAAATGATTGAACTCTTTGTTTTAAAAGGTCCCATGGCATGAAATTTTCACTTTCTGAGGTTTTTGAATGTTAATGTGAGCTCCCCTACCCTGTTTAGCCCCCCCCCCCATGGTTAAAAGTTGCGAAATGTCTAAACTGAGCATTTGCAATCCTTTTCTGCGTTACAAAAAAATCGGAGCTCAAACGGGCGATTTTGAACAAGGCACCTTGTTGACGTCAGATTGAAAAAAGAAATGCAAATGCAGTTCCATCCCCGTCTGTCTCTACTCAGCGTCTCTGTAAATCACGCCCAGAGAGTTTGGACTGCGAATGCGCTAGGCAATGCGAAATGCATTTTTTTATTTGCCTGGAGGCACGTCCGAGTGTTTCTAGGCTCGGAAGTCCTTTATCTGAGCCTCTGGACCTTTGAACAGCAGTGGTTTAATTTTATTTTATGTGGAAATGTGTTTATTTTTCAATGGAACGCTTCAAATCTCTCCCCCCGTGCAAAAACAAGGAAATGGATCAGCTGAGCGCTCAGAGCCGAGAGCGGAGAGTTTGGCCACGCCCCCACCCTCTACTATAGGCCAGCTCTTTTCTCCTCATTTGCATTCAAGCAACAACGCCCAGAATAAAGAGAGATATATATAGAGAGAGATATTTTATGACTCTTTCTCATCTTATCTCTGTTTCTCATGCACTGAGTGTTGATTTTGAAGAAGGATTCATTACAGTATTAGGGAACCATTAAGGAGCCATATAAAAGCATCAAGAAGTACCATGTCATGGAATCTTTAAAGATACACTGTGAAACTTCTGGAAAAGGGTCGAGCACCTATTTGACTTCATGTGGATTGTTATTCTTATTGTTTTGTCCAGAAATGTTCTCCAATATGGCATTAAATGTAACTATCTCCATGGAGACAAGAAGCCACATAACCAGGCCAAGTTACAGGGCAGATCTATGGAGAAAATGGCCTGCTCTCATTTTTGGTAGTTGAAAAATAAAAACTCCTATAATTTAATAAATGCAAGATATATAATAAGATGTTTCGCGCCATATTGTGGAACATTCCAGGCAATAACATCACCATGGAGACAAGCAGAGGGCGGAATTACACAGTGCGCCTTAAAAACAGGAACTGCGATATTAATAATTATTCTAACAGTCGTATTAAAAAAAAAAAAAAAATCCAAAACCGTGCTGTCCTACTATAGTCATTCATTCCATGGACTAGCGCACGTGAGTAGCTGCTGCCCCAAAAGAGGAAACGATAAGAGCTGGGCTGACGTTTTCTGCCATTGCCAAATATGTGATGGAATGTGGCTGGAACGAAGTCGCTCATGAGGGAATACAGCTGGGATCACCAGACACCAGTGGGATTATGAAAGGGTGTAATTTAACTTTTAGTGTACACTTTTGTAGTCTGCTTCAATAAATGTCACAGAAGAGTTGTAATTTCCATTAGCCAACATGAAATCCTATCAGATTAGATCCAGACTATTTTGTTCCGAAATTAAAGTAATGAATTTGTAAACAGTGAGAAGCAATAGAAAACAAAATTGCAGCTGCTAAATCTGATATTTTGTTTGGGGGAGTAGTTAGAAATCTGTGGTTTTATTAGACAAATCGTAACTGCTTTAAAGGGCCCGTATTACACTGTTTTCTGAGCTGTTATAATGTTGTTTCCTCATCAAAAACATATCTGTTTTATTTCATTGACATGTCAGTTTAGGAGTTCTTCTCTCAAACAGTGGAGCACTTCCTGTATTGCTACACGACATCACAAGGTGGAATGTGTGTTGCGTTTGTTGTGTTTTTAAACAAATCATTTGGATGATTTCAGCTCTGGAATTGCCAATCTCTACCGAACTAAAGGTTAAAAAGTAGCTGTGAACCTGAAAACTACTTCTTCATGACATCACAACGTGGAACAGAGCCTTTTGAGGGAAGATGCAGAGAGAGACTAATAAAGGGTTACTCCAACATGTGCAAATGAAACAAAACACAACTGTAGGTCTGTTTTTGATGAAGTAACAGCATTAAAACGTGACTTAAAACTCACAAGGGTCAATTTTGCTTAATACGGGACCTTTAAGAATATGTACTCATGACATTTTCAAGCCATTAATTCCAAGTATTGCATTGGCATGTGCGTTAGAACGCTATGTGAGATACAACTACTGAACCTGGAGTGAGATTAGCCCAGACTTAGTCATCACCATCTGCATATTGCCACAAGCAAAGGGTTACCAAATATTTACGTGGTGACTCACACGTGGAAAGTTACTTCATATTTTCCACAAGCCCGAGTCTTTAGAGTAGTTCCCTAAACTTTAATGAATGTGATTGGTAATATAAAGAGCTGGGGGAAAAAAAAAAAAGACCACTGCACTGATTTTGTTTTGTTTTTCTGAAATCAGCATCTCTACATGTATTACAGCCATTCCATTCCAGCATCTGTTGAATTCCAACACAACCACAAAGCTGAGCTACTTCCGTTCTTGCACCAGGAGTGGAATAAAGTCACCCAAGACTTATTAAAACTGATTAAAAATAAAGTTTATTGCACCAAATATTGATTTCTGAACTCTTCTTAAAAGTAAACATTAGCATTATGTCGTTTTAAAATGAATTTGATCTTGTTTCACGTCTGACAACATGCATCTTTATTGTTATTTTGACAATTGGTCATTTTTTGCACATAAATGCTCTAAAAGGTAATATTTTTATTTGGAATTTGGGGGAAATGTTGACTCAAAAATATTCCTTTTGCCCAAACACATACCTATAAATAGTAAAATCAGGAAAAACTGATAGTTTTGCAGTGGTCTCTTATTTCTTCCAGACCTGCAAGTGTAAATAGGGGTTTATATAGTAGTTTGCGCCTAAAACTAATTAAAACTGCAACAAAGCAAGTTAAAACAACTACCATTACTGCTCATAAATGTGCAAATTAACTTAAATTCTTTGTCTAATACTTCTGCTTTCATGCGCAATAGTTTGAAGTGGTTTTGTACAACTTATCCAGTGCATTATCTGATAAAACGTTGTAAATAAATTGGCGGAGCCTTCCCTTAGCTGTTACATAACATTTGGAGAGCAGACTTTGTTTTGTTTGGTAGTCAAGAAGTAGTAGAAGTTTCCATTTATTATGAAGTAAAGTTCAAAACGCAAAAGTGGATATCACAATGTCAAAGCAGAAGTGTGTTCATCTATTTTAACTCGGTAACAAAGAAGTGTGCATTCGTGTTTCCTCTTAAGTCACTGCTGATTACTCCATAATAGCGCGTGGAGTCACTGGCCATTGCCTGGATACGGCGCGGGCGGCGACAACAACAACAACTACTACTTCGCCACAGTTTCAGTTTTGGTGAAGTCATCTCATCCCCCCCGCTTTAACCAGAGGTGTTTTCGAAGCCTTACTTGTGCCAAAAGTTGCTCGGGAGCGAGTCAGAGGGACGAGGAGTGAAACTGTATCGGCTCACATGCGCTATCTGTGGCGAAACATGCAGCGTACAAGAGTGGAGAAAACCGAGAGGAAGCGGAGTCCAGTGCGCTTATATAGCAACTAAAAATATCCAACCAATCAGGGCGCGGCAGGGGCAGTCAAACCGGCCAATCACATTACACAAAAACCAAGATGAAGTCACAGGGTAATTCGGATTGGTTAGTTGTTGTATTATTCCAAAGCCCGCCCCTTGGTTGTCGCTGATTGGCCCGCGCGTCCAAGGCGTAATCCTGCCCTGTGGAGGGGGGGGCGGTCTTCTTGGTTTGAATAGGGAAGTTTGCAGAGCGCAGTTGCTCGCTGTCCAGTCCAGTGCGGTGTTTGCAAATATCTCGAACACAAGCAGAGCGAGCAGAGAAGAGAAGAGAAGAGAAGGAGGGGGACGGACGATCCTTACGCTCTTGACTGCAGCCGAAAACCGAGCGCTGCTGCTGCTGCTACTACTTCGCATGCGAGATACGACAGGAGATTACACGCTTTACCTTTTTTTCTCCATCCACGCTTTTACGCAGCTCCACTGGGTGTTTTGTACTCTTTTACGCGCAGCTAATTTAGGCTTTTTCTAACCGATCTCGGGAAAAAAATGGATGTTCTACCGATGTGCAGCATCTTTCAAGAACTTCAAATAGTTCACGACACGGGCTATTTTTCAGCCTTACCATCCTTGGAGGAGTACTGGCAGCAGGTGAATATATACGATGCAATATTTTTTTTTTTTTTTTTTTTTTTTACGCGTATAGCAAATTGTTTTGGGAAGCGGAAGGAAGCTGTGACTGAGGTGATATTTCTCCTTTGGCGAAAAGAAGTTAAAAATGTCATCGTAAAAAGGGGGTGTGGGGATGCGTACACGCAACCCGCGCTGTTCCCAGACGTGCGTTTTCATTATCAGTTTCTGGTTGTTGAAGTTTTGGCAGGCTGAAGTAGATCAGTGTGTCACTCTGACAGCTGGAGACGAGGCAGCGCTGCGCCAAGATGAATGAGTGGAGAGTAACTTAGAGCGAGGCGCAATAGACAGCCAGCCAGCCGACGCGTTAGTTAGCGCTGCGTTATTTCGAGCGCCGCTTTTTTCCATTTTTACGCACATGGTTTCGAGTGCGCGGTTGCGCTCCTGTCGGCTGGATTGGATCGGAGCTAAGACAGACGACCCAGGAGTGCCAGTGCAGCCTGATTTTGCGCTGGTTAATTCAAACAAATCACGCGTGGTGGTGCTTGGCAAAGTAAGACGGATAAGCAAATGCGCACTACACTACACTACACTACACTACACTACCAATTCTACAGCCAGAGCACGCCAGTAGCCTACACCTGCGCGTTTTGCTTGCATTTTCGATTACAAACTTGTAAATCTGTCTTGTGTACTAAAACGCAATTGGAAACCTTTGACCTGCACTGTAATTATTGCTCCACTATCATTAAGGAGGCATTACGTAGTAGTAGCTCTGACCAGGAGAATTCAAATGATATGAGCAGTATTCAAATAATGTCAAAATCGCTCCAGGCATTCCATTATACAAGCGTTTTATTACTCCTGGCGCCGAACCAATTTTGATTCCTATCTCCTGTTCATAAGCCCGCCTGTCACACGTGCGTAATTTGTATGTTTTTGACAAGCTTTGAGATGAAAAACTTGGAATTTCGAACGCATGTCGTGATTTGAATGGACCTCTGCGCGCAACAACACGGGGATATCAAATGTCAGCCATGGCCAATTGCTTCGTGCATGAGTAGATACTAGTACAGCTGGAAAACATCGCGCACAGAAGCCCACAGTGCCCAAATGAAAATGTTTATCCCCCTATCTGCCTCTTCAGACGTGTTGTGCACCTTCCATATAAGTATTTTTTTCCAACTTTAATAGCTGCAGTAAATTGTATCTTTATAGCCAGCTGCCTAAGACAGGCAGAGGGGTGACACTGACAGAGGAAGGATGTGATAGCATGTCAGAGGTACGCAGGAGGTAGAACAGCGCCAATAGCTTTTGCATGTGAGAGGAAGTGTGTGTGAGCTTCCTTAAAAGGACTCTAAATTTGTGAGTCAGACTTGCGAGCACAAATGACAATGCACGTTTACTCTGGGGCTACTCTCAGGTGGAGGATGGAGTCTGTTTATGGACGGTGACATCCCAGGGGACATAAATCACAGGGGCCCTGCTGGCTCCGGCATGACACAGTGTTGTGAAGTATGTGTTTAGGGCTAATAGACGGCTGCTAGGCTGGAAAATGTGAGGATTTTTATGGATACAGCACAATCACCGTGGCGATTAGATGATGAAGACTAAAATAGAAATGGTGTAGCATCATTTCTTTTCAGTTCAGAGTTTTTACCACAGTCAGCACGAAATCTGAGATCACAAAGCGTTTAAGGAATAATATTATGAATATAGGCGTGATGACCAAAGTGATTAGGCTGCAAATTACAATACAGATTAGAGCAGTGTGCCTTATTCTGCAGAAGCAGCCAAAATGCCCCAAACTTCTGCAGTCAGCGTTTACTAAAATGAGCTGTGAGTGGTTAGGGCTGTGTGCACATGCATGATTTAAAGGGATTTCCCATAGAGGAGTCTCTCAATGAACCTCTGCTCCCCAGTGGTGTTGCTGTGCAAACTCATCATACCATTTCCTGTGTTTTTGCAGACATGTTTGGAGTTGGAACGCTACCTTCAGAGTGAACCCTACGTGTCCACAACAGACCTGAAATTTGATGGACAGGAGGATCTCTGGAGCAAGTTGATTTTGGCATGTGGGGACAAGACCAAGGGCGAGTGCGACCCAAAGATCCCCATGGTGACGCAGGACGAGGACAATCAGGACAGCGGGCTGTTGGACAGCCACAGCGTGCACTCGGACGCCAGCAGTGAGGCCTCAGACAGTTCGGAGGAGCTCTCCCCGACTCATAGCTTTAGCTCCAACCCGCTGGGCTCGGTGCTGGTGGGCTCTGGACCTTTTAGCCCGTCTGTGATCAGCACACCGCCGTCCTCTCCGGAGGCCCACTCGGAGCCTGGGCCTGTGTCCAGCGGCTGGGTGGCAGCGCACGGGGAGTTGCACTTGCCGGTGAAAATCCGGAGCGGCGGGATGACCAAAGGGTCGGATAAGAGCGGACTCATCTCCGGGGACGCGTCTCCGGATGGTCGGAGGAGGATTCACAGGTGTCAGTTCAACGGCTGTCGCAAAGTTTACACGAAGAGTTCCCACCTCAAAGCACACCAGCGCACCCACACAGGTGAGGGTCCCAGTGTGTATAATGGAGACGGTTCATCTGCAGGAGACGTGTGTCAATATGACCTCAGGTGACCTCGCACAGGAACCAGAGCTCAGTGTGAAACTGCCACAGTTAAAACATCTCTGTTTATTCGGAGTGAAGGCCGGGAGTGCTATTAATTCAGTCTTGCAACGTAATGGCATTGTCCATCCATTGTGTAATGTAATTAAAGGTCCACATTGCAAGATGTCCTCAGCTGGAGCTGTGCGAGTATTAGCTCTGCATGGCTGGATACCTAAAGTGTGACCTAATCTATGTGGAATGTGGCTGACTGAGAGAGAGCGCAGGGAGGAGGGGGAGGGGAGCACATGGGAGATAAAAGGCCTCAGTCCTCCAAAACAGATTGGGTTTCACCATGGGAAAGCTGAATGGGCGGGGAGCCAGGGGCACTGAGTTGGAAGGCCGTGAATGGTCATTTGACCGCTTCTTATTTTTGATTAGCAGCGTGAAATTGCACGTGTGGCTTTCTCAAACCCGCACCAGTGTTTTCTGCACATTCTTCACATGTTTCGGGTCGCATGAAAACCAGTTAGTGGAGCAACAGGTTCAGAGGAATCTGGGTCCTGACTGACGGCTGTCGGCAGTGTCTCCAGTGCTGTCCCGAGGCTGATTGATTTGGTTATATTTAAATAACAACAGAGCAGGGCCTGGTAAAGAAAGGCTCATTGTTGCTTGTCTGTGTTGATTTACAGTATTAAACATGACATTAACTCTCCGGTTCCCCCTGCAGGCGAGAAACCGTACAGGTGTTCATGGGAGGGATGTGAATGGCGTTTTGCACGGAGCGACGAACTGACCAGACACTTCAGGAAGCACACTGGGGCAAAGCCATTTAAATGCAGTCACTGTGACAGGTGAGCAGGACCTTTATCTGCGAATGATGTCGTCCATCTTGTGATAAGCTTTTGTTTGTTTCTCTCACCAAGATAGATGTCCTCAATCTATGTGCAGCCTTCTATGTGATGCACAGAGCCTTTGATATGAGCCGATTAGAAGCACAGGGGCGTTGAGTTTCATTTTGTTGATAAAATAAATTGGGAGGAGTTTATTTATCCTAAAGAAACATGTTTGCCTGTTTTATTACTTCTCCCCAAACTGCCACATGTGTCAGCCTAGAGCAGTCTATTCAGAATCCCCTCAATGACTCTGCAGTGAGTCCTTTTCAGCTGGAGTCTATTTCTTTAGCATTGTTGTTAACTCCTTTGTTCCTCCCTGTGCCCCCAGATGTTTCTCCAGGTCTGACCATCTGGCCCTCCACATGAAGAGGCACATCTAAACAGGGCAAACCACCCCAAGTTTAAGGAGAGACTCTGACGCGTCTCCCGACCAGATTCTGGTTGAACTGTCCCAGAGCAGAGTGTAGGGAGTGAGTTCCAGCCAAAGCATGCCGTTTTGCACCTGAACCCAGTGCCTCCGGGACCTCTCTTTGGAGAAAGGCGCTCTGAAGGTTGTCTGTTGCAACAAGAGGACAAAATCAAGGACGAGGAAGAGTTTTCTTTTTGATCCAGAAGGACATTTAACAAAAAAATCTAAAAAAAAAAAAAATCATAAAAGACAGACAAAAAGAATGAATGAATTGTATGTATGGTGCATGAATTGGGACATCTCCCGGACAGCAGATACACTGGTACTTTACAAAAACAGTCTGAGGTAAGCATGTGTGCACTGTGAATGTCTGCGATTGGCTCACCGGCCCCACGTGACCAGGAAGTGCAGGAGATGTGGCGGTCCGTACGGTCTGGGGCTGGTGCCATGTTGCTGTGGACTGAATGGGATTCTTGGGGCGAGGAGCACTTGTGTTTCTGCCCTGTGGCAATGTGAGGTCGGGGCAGGGAGGCCAACCTGCTCGTGTGGCACCCGAACCGGTGGAGTGGGGTGATTATCGCCCCCTGTCTGTGGTCCTGGGCAGAGCGGTTTGAGGGCAAGTCCAAATGCCCCTCAGGTGTCTGTCCCACCTGACCCTGACGCCCCGGTCACTGTATGACAGGAGCTTTTTTTGGTGTTTTTTGGTGCAGCTACTAAATGTGCAATGTGTTATGTAGCCTGGTTTATTATTTTTTTACAAGCTACAAAGCTCATTTGTAGTCCAATTGTATAAGCTGTGTGCTTAGAGGTATAACACAACTATACTATAACTTCCGTATCATAGACAGGTGTTGCATGGTTCTAGGGTTTGTTCATTTCCTGTTTCCACTGTAATCAGGACTGCAAATAGTTCAATTAAAGTGCAGCTAAATGCGAGCGGTTAAATGTTACAATATTGTACATAAAGCCTTGATGATTTCTACATTCATCCATCACTCTGGAGAAGCCGCCACTGCTTTATCTAATCGAGGATATTGTTTGCGTTCATCTGATGCTATGAGGATGTGCTTTTTTAATTTTTGTACTTTTCGGTTTTCTATGGAATAATGCACTGTTGACCTTAATGGTGCCTTATGCAAGTGACTGAGCCCCGTGGGGACGTCACATTTCTTTGTATGGGTGATTTGACCTGCTCTATCAAGGCTCAATTACATGTGATTTTTATTGACAATGTTTAAATGTAAAAATTGCCCCAAAAAGGACCTTTTTTGTTTTTAGCACTCGTCTCTGTCATGTACCACGTTCAAGTCAAACCA
The DNA here is from genome assembly GCA_036785185.1 of Paratrypauchen microcephalus. Classification (NCBI taxonomy): domain Eukaryota; kingdom Metazoa; phylum Chordata; class Actinopteri; order Gobiiformes; family Gobiidae; genus Paratrypauchen; species Paratrypauchen microcephalus. Next base: position 1,437,789 of record JAVJIX010000086.1, read on the forward strand.
CAAATTGTAAATACGACAACTTAATGTATGTTTAAAGCACTTACCCATTCATTAATTAAAGTTGTTAACTACTGTGTAGTATGTGCCAGTCTATCACAAAGCCCCCCCTTTCTCCTCCTCCTTCCCCTCCTCCCCTCTCCCCCATTTCCCGGCATCCTCTCTGTCTCCTCCTTGTCCTTCGATGCACAGGTTGGGGACCGAAGGAAAAACGCTAAAGATTTATTGTAATTAACAGGCAGCAGTTGGACAGGGCTCGCCTTGTACAGACCCAATGTAATGAATCGCTAAAGGTTTTGTTGGCGTGGGATTTGTCACAGACTGCTGACGCTGTAGGCTGCGTATTGACCTGTCTGGTGTTGCGTTGTTTTAGCTGCAACAGTATTATGAAAACTACCATGGGGGTAAGAGAGTTAGCATGGGGCAGGAAGGAAGGGTAGGAAGGGGAAGGGGGCAATCGAGCGGGTTTACTTGGCACAAAGACATGTCCCTATGCAGCTAAAGGTGAATAATTGTTGAAAAGTCCTGGAAAAAAGGGCCAGCAGCTTCATGAAAATCCAACGTTGGAGGCTATAGATTTCAGATCAGAAAGTACTGCATTGGATAGAGGAATACTGGTTCCGTACAGGCAAATATACGCACCTATTTTTCAGTGATTGAGCCTTGATGTAGCTTTGAAACTTTGCTCACATTTTCATCATTTCTCATTATACCACTACCGTTAATGTCGTTCAAAATACACACACACACACACAGCTCTTTGTTCCGAATCTTTGTATAAAAAAGAAAAAAAAAACAACTTTTGTAAAATTGTTATGTTTATGCTTTATGAAATTTTTATTTGAAATTGTTTTGCAAAATTGTTATATTTCTGTATGAATGTATTTTTTATTGGAATAATAAGAAATTCTTATCTGACTTATCTGCTTTCTTTGCATCATTTGTTTTCCGCTTGTTTACGCTTTGGCTTTTTTCCTTAAAGATAGATGGTTTTCCTCGGGAGTTTTGGCCCAAATTAGATTAGACCAGCGACTCAATGGGGTATACTGATATCCGCCATCTACAATTTGTCACTTAAATAATTGATCAGATACATGGCTGCTTACCAAACGCCGTGAAGTATGAACTGTCAGCGTTTAGACTCAATTTTCAGCTTCTTCAATCACAAAAAAACAGCTTAAAAAGTCCTATAATGTACAAAATGGATGATTGTGAGCTTTAAATGTGCACTGTGTAAGTTTTTGGGGGTCTGTCACCTGTTGGAATGTTCCACAGTATGGGATTAAACAAATCTATCTTACATGTATTAAATTACACTGGTCTACACATTTTTGGACTCGAGCTGCTTCCAAGATAACAGTGGCTAAATGTCATTTATATTGATAAGATGAAGTAAAAATCAATAACTGTGTTGGTTAGCTAATGTATTCAAGATATTTAATGATATTGTTTTACATTAAAATCTCATCTGTTTATACCAGGCATGTCCAAACTCTGGCCCATGGGCCAAATGCGGCCCTCAGACAAATGTTTCTTGGCCCTCAGGCTTCCAGGTGAATTGGCCCAAATTAACTTGAGCAGAACTTTTGACTGCAAGTTTTTTTTTTTTTAAATCTACCTTGATAAGACAATATATAATATTTATTGTGTGGTTTTGAGGATTTTAGCATGAATAAAAGACTGATAGCTCATTCTTACATGTTAAACATGCATATTTCAATTAGTGACTGTCCTGAGTCTATGGCCCTCGATCGGCCCTCTGCTTCATCTGCGTTTACACATGTGGCCCTTGATGAAAAAAGTTTGGACACCCCTGGTTCATACAATAGGTTTAGGCATTTTTGCTTAAAAATAATATTTATATTTTGAAAATATTTAACTTGCACTTCTTTATCTGTCAAGAAATAAACAAGAAATATCTTAAGACATCAGGTGGACACAATTTCGAGGCATCTCTCTTATGTGAAATCCAAAAATATTTGATGTTAAAACTCTAGACATATTAAAATGAATGTATTGGAATGTGCAGACAGACTTTCAGATAGAACTGGTTGCTTGTAGACACACTGAACCTTCTGATAAACTACAGTTTTTGCCTTATTTTGTATAAATTTCCTATTTTGACCCAATACTATATCTTGGAAACTATAGCCAGACTTATTTTTTCTTTATTAGTGACTTAAACCAAGAAAAAAATTCACTACTTCGTTCTGGAAGAATATTGCTTCTAGACCAGTGTTACAGGTGGTTTTGTTGGTCAAAAATACCTAGAAAAACAGGCATTCTGTGAGCGGGGTAGCCAATCCACAGATCTGACTTCTACCTTGGTCTGGTTTGGTCTCCATGAAGATAGAAAGGTTTAATGCCATACTGTGAAACATTCCAGACAAAGCAATAACAGGTCCAGGGTGAAAAGCGTTTTTACGGACCCTCCACCAGGAAAGTTACACGATGCAGCTTTAATCCGTGTTGTAATGTTGTTGCTTCATCAAAAACAAACCTGGAGTTGTGCTTTTTTCATTCACACATGTTTAAGTGATCCTTTATTATTAGTCTGTTACATCTCCAAAGCTCAAAATGCTCTGTTCCACCTTGTCATGATGTAGCTGCATTTTACCTTTTGTTCCATCAAGATTGGCAGTTCCAGAGCTGAAATGATCCAAATGATTCTAGTGAAGGCGTATGAAGTTTAAAAACACAGTGGAGCACTTCATGTATTACCACATGACATCAAATGGTGAAGTGTGGAGTTTTTTTTTTTCAGTTTGAGAGAAGAGCACAGCCTAAATATGCAGGATTTGTGTGTTTAACATGTGTGAATTAAACAAAACACAACTCCAGGTTTGTTTTTGAAGAGGAAACAAATCAGAAAAGAAAAGAAAATGTTGGCGCTTTAAACATTTGGACTTGTTTTCAAAGGTTTAAACAGCCTCTGCTCTTCCTGGCTTGTAAATACCAAAACACATGAAAACGACTCAAACTGCAATGAGCAAATCACATCTTTTAACATAGACAGACTGTAAAACGCAGGAGCTGCTATGTATTTTGTCTCAGAGTATAATAATGTTCAAATGACTAGAATTACAGATAACGCGCAGAGGAAGTTATGAAAATATTTGGGCTAAAGGGGCTGTTCACTGGCTAGTGGTGTTAACAGATGCTCGGATACAACCGAAACAGATGTTTATCTCATTACATGGCATTACCGGTCAAATCATCGTGCAATTTAAGGTATTTTACGTACATTTGTGAGATAAAAAACGAAAATGTAACTGAAAAATCCTGGGATCGTACTGTTTTAAGTCTTAAAATAAGTTTTGATCAACAATGCAGTTCACATTAATCAGAAACAGCTCAGTTTAGTTCTATTCTGGTTCTGTTATAGTCCTGGTTTAGTTCCGATTTAGTCCTGGTTTAGTTCTGATTTAGTACAGGTTTAGTTCTGGTCTAGTCCATCTTTAGTTCTGGTCTAGTACAGGTTTAGTTCTGGTCTAGTCCTGGTTTAGTTCTGGTCTAGTCCTGGTTTAGTTCTGGTCTAGTACAGGTTTAGTTCTGGCCTAGCCCTGGTCTAGTTTTGGTCTAGTCCTGGTTTAGTTCTGGTCTAGTCCTGGTTTAGTTCTGGTCTAGTACAGGTTTAGTTCTGATCTAGTACAGGTTTAGTTCTGATCTAGTACAGGTTTAGTTCTGGTCTAGTCCTGGTTTAGTTCTGGTCTAGTACAGGTTTAGTTCTGATCTAGTACTGGTTTAGTTCTGGTCTAGTCCATCTTTAGTTCTGGTCTAGTACAGGTTTAGTTCTGGTCTAGTACAGGTTTAGTTCTGGTATAGTACTGGTTTAGGTCTGGTCTAGTACAGGTTTAGTTCTGATCTAGTACAGGTTTAGTTCTGGCCTAGCCCTGGTTTAGTTCTGGTCTAGTCCTGGTTTAGTTCTGGTCTAGTACAGGTTTAGTTCTGGTCTAGTACAGGTTTAGTTCTGGTTAAGTCCTGGTTTCGTTCTGGTCTAATACAGGTTTACCTCTGGTCTAGTCCATCTTTAGTTCTGGTCTAGTACAGGTTTAGTTCTGGTCTAGTCCATCTTTAGTTCTGGTCTAGTCCTGGTTTAGTTCTGGTCTCGTACAGGTTTAGTTCTGGTCTAGTACAGGTTTAGTTCTGGTCTAGTCCATCTTTAGTTCTGGTTAAGTCCTGGTTTCGTTCTGGTCTAGTACAGGTTTACCTCTGGTCTAGTCCATCTTTAGTTCTGGTCTAGTCCTGGTTTAGTTCGAGTCTAGTCCTGGCTTAGTTCTGGTCTAGTACAGGTTTAGTTCTGGTCTAGTACAGGTTTAGTTCTGGTCTAGTACAGGTTTAGTTCGGGTCTAGTCCTGGTTTAGTTCTGGTCTCGTACAGGTTTAGTTCTGGTCTAGTACAGGTTTAGTTCTGGTCTAGTACAGGTTTAGTTCTGGTCTAGTACAGGTTTAGTTCTGGTCTAGTACAGGTTTAGTTCTGGTCTAGTACAGGTTTATTTCTGGTCTAGTCTTGGTTTATTTTTATGTGGTCTTGTGGTGTGAAGTGTGAACACACCCTTAACACTTGCAGTGTTATGTTATGTGTTATGTTATAATATTGTTCAGTGACCTATAATAATACCGAAGATAACTGTTCCAGACTTACACCAAATAGTTAAAATGATAATTAAAGAGCCATATTTTTCTGATCTATGTTATAATGTTGTTTCCTCATCAAAAACACACCTGGAGTTGTGTTTTGTTTCATTCACACAACACAAACTCGGCATATTTAGGCTGAGTTCAAACGGAAAACACTCCATCTTCCATCATCTTGAGATGTCTACTGTGTTTTTAAACTCCATACACCTTCACTGGAATCATTTGGATAATTTCAGCCAGGGAATGTTCATAAATAAAAGATAAAAGATAGCTGTTAACTAAAAAAGACAGCATTTTGAGCTTTGGAGATATAAACAGACTAATAATAAAGGCTTACTTAAACGTGTGAATGAAAAAAAAAAAACACAACTCCAGTGTGTTTTCAATGACATAACAACATTATAAAATGGCTAAAAGCTCTCAAGAGTCAATTTTGCGTACCTTTAAAATAACACCAGTTAGCACACATTACATGAGTAGAATCTTGTAAACTATAAATCAAAAAAGAGACTCAAATAATAAAGTAATAAAGTGTATGAAACTGTAAGACTGCTCGCAGATATGTGGTAACTACTAGTATATCAAAAACACACTTATTTTCAGGTCAGAGAATATATTGAAAACCTAACATTTTGTGGTGTATAAAGTTTCAAAAATACATTACATAATAAATCATAAGTTTTATTTATTAGCAAGTAAATAACCGAGTAGAACCCACACATCTACCATTTAAAGGTCCTATGTTACGCAAAATTGACTCTTGTGAGCTTTAAGCCATGTTATAATGTTGTTACCTCCTCAAAAACACACACATTTTTGAGTAACACTTTATTTTCAGTCTGTCTACATCTCCAAAGCTTAAAATCCTCTGTTGCACCTTGTGTAGTTTTCAAGTTAACAGCTACTTTTTTACCTTTAGTTCAGTAGAGATTGGCAAATCCAGGGCTGAAATGATCCGAATGATTCTAGTGAAGGTGTATGGAGTTTAAAAACACAGTGGAGCACTTGTTAATTAAGTCTTGTTTATTAGTTAATGATAACACATAGCGGATTAGCCCCAAGCAAGCCATCAAATATATTATGATGTAGCTTGTTTATGGGAAAAATTAATCCAAAATTACTTTCAGAGCCTCATGGTGGCCAGTCACTGCTGAGCTCCACATAAAAGGACACTGTTTTAGTCTGTTTCCTTGACTACCACATATTTATCAGTCTATTCTGCTCTCTTTGCTTAGACTTAGACTCACGTAGACTTAGACAAACTTTATTGATCCACAAGGGAAATATTTTTGGACACAGTAGCTCACTCACCACAAGGTGTACGATGTAATTTTGAGGTTGGAGGTCTGTCAGCTGCTATTTTCTATGGATATGTCATCGCTCTGCCTGGAATGTTCCACAGTATGACAATAAACAGCTTTATCTTACATTTATTTAATTACAGGTGGTTTTATGGGTCAAAAACACCAAGAAAAACAAGGATTCTTACTGTGAACGGGGTTGCCTCTCCACAGATTTGACCTGTAACTTGGTCTGGTTTGGTCTCCATGAAGATAGAAAGGTTTTTGTGTTTGTTTTTTGTTTGTTTTGTTTAGGTTCAAAATCTAAATTGTGTATCTTTGCATGTTTCAATCCATCACTTTTTTTTTTTTACTTTTTATTTATGCTTTTTTCAAAAACAAAGGTATAGAACAAAACAAAATCTGTGGGGTTCTACAAAAATACAAACAAACAGAAAAAAAAAACTATACATTTCTCTTATTTTTATAATCGAACAAAAGAAAATGTGTGGGGTTCTACAAAAACAAAACAAAACTATACATTTCTCTTATTCTTATAGTCGATCCATTTGGACCATCTTTTCTCAAATGTACTTTCTTTCAACCTCAGATAGTAACAAATCCTTTCCATCAAATAAATTTCCTCAATTATTTCCATCCACTGTTTCAGTTCCAATGAGTCACTGTTTAGCCAGTTCCTCGTTACAGCTTTCTCACTGGCCGTCAGCATGATTTTAAACGATTAAAAGTCTTCGGTCTGGATCTTCGGTCTGCCTTCTTGCGACAGTCCTAAAAAGATAGAAAGGTTTAATGCCGTACTGCGAAACATTCCAGACAAACAACAACATCTTTATGGAGAAAAACATAGAGAAAAGCTATACAATGCATCTTTTAGGATCTCTCACCAGTTTCCTTGACTAGCACATATTTGTCAGTCTATTCTGCGCTCTCCACAGATCTGACCTGTCACTTGGTCTGGTTTGGTCTCCATGAAGATAGAAAGTTTTTGTTTTGTTTTGTTTTGTTTTGGGTTCAAAATCCAAATTGTGTATCTTTGCATGTTTCAATCCATCATTTTGTTTTTGTTTTTTTGAGAGGGGGGTTAAAGAGGCTATTTTTTGTCAAAAAAGAGAATCCGAAATGGAAACAGAAATGGGGGAGTTAGACCTAACTTGTCTCCCATTTATAATTCGATTCTTAAACCAAGTCAAAACAGACAAAGAAACATTAGGGCAGACGAGCCAGGGCAGAGGGGTGGAGAGGGTCGTTAGACGTTGAATAGGGGGTCGAAACCAGTCGCCAGAGTAATTTGAAAAACAAAGAGACAGATTAGGGGGGATCGTTTTCAGAGCGTTTTCAGTGTAGGGGGCGCCGCCCGGCAGCTAGATTCAAGCAGTGTCTAACCAGCACAATAACCAGAGCTGACGAAGCCTCTCGGATGAGCGGCGAAACGTTTTCAACCAAACAAACTTTGTCCAGTTGACAAATTGAACTTCTACTTTTATCTTTGTTTTTTTTTTACTTTTTTATTTATGCTTTATCAAAAACAAAGGTATAGAACAAAACAAAATCTGTGGGGTTCTACAAAAAAACAACAAAAAAACTATAAATTTCTCTTATTCTTATAGTCGATCCATTTAGACCATCTTTTCTCAAATTTACTTGCTTTCAACCTCAGATAGTAACAAATTCTTTTCATCAAATAAATTGATGATTTGGTCTCCATGAAGATAGAAAGGGTTTTTTTTGTTTTGTTTTTTTTTGGTTCATAATCAAAACTGTGTATCTTTGCATGTTTCAATCCATTTTAATTTTCAATTAATTTATGCTTTATCAAAAACAAACATATAGAACGAAACTAAATCTGTGGGGTTCTACAAAAAAACCCTATACATTTCTTACATTTCTCTTATTCTAAACATTCTTAAACAAATAATTATCAAAAAGATAGAAAGGTTTAATGCCATACTCCGAAACATTCGAGACAAAGCAACAACATCTCTATGGAGAAAAACATAGACAAAAGCTATACAATGCACCTTTTAGGATCTCTGTACCATTTTCGCGCCAGTTTCCTTGACTACCACATATTCGTCGGTCTACCCTGCGCTCTCATCTTAAACACACATGTATCTCTCCATCTCCACCTCCTCTGGAAAAGTTTGAGAGCAGCCCTGCGTCGTGCTTTTCATTTTAAGAGCCCCTGACTGCTCCCCCCTTAAATCAGCCAGCCGCTCTCATCAAAGCACTATAAATAATTTATCTCCATCTCTCTCTCAGCCCATGGCATTTCATTACAGAGTCGCTTTTGTACATTTGTTAGATAATTACTCTACTTGACACAGATAATGGTACAAAACAGCAGTGGGTAAACCAAAGAGCTGAGTTTAAGTTGCAAACTAACAAGAAAATATGAAGAAGGTTTGAAGGGGGTGAGTGTTTTCTCTCTCTTTCTCTCTTTCTTCTGCTTCTGATGACCTAGAATGGGCAGGCAACTTATTAGCGCTCGGTGTTTAGCTAAAATTCCCTTTGGTTTCTCGACGAAGCGTTGCATTCATGTTGTTAATTAGCCTCTCTTTGCGGAACCTCCCAGCTTCTTGTGTTTTCTCGTCCAGAATGATGCTCGATCGGCCCGGAAAACGGCTTCACGGCTTGTCGAGTGTAAATCTACCTACTGAAGCCTGGCTCAAGTAGAGGCGTTAGAAGTGGAGAGGTGTTTTTTTTTGCAGTCGGAGCATTCGCGCTGATAACATTTGGCTCAGAGGTACGAAAATGTGCAGACGAATGTGAGGAATATAGATAAAAATGCTTTGTAAATATTGTGATTGACAGTGGAACAAATATCCAACTGTTACAAGTGGAATCCTCACTAAAACGTGCATTTATCATTATCATATACACAAATTGTAAAACATGTATTGATACTTTGCAGCTGATGTCATCAATATTCAATCAGGGAGGGGATGTGCACTGCTAGCTGTGGGCACTGCTCTGTCTGATGCTCTGTTACTCAAGTTATGCTTTAATCTGAGCTTTGTTTAGATGCAATCTGACCAAAAAGAGCTGATTTAGTTGGAAATACAACAGGTGAGATGCATTAAGTTATTGTTGTTATTGTTGTATTAGCCAACAGTTTTTTCGTTATTTTCATCTTTTTTGGAAATCAAACTCCTAAACAGAAACACAAACGCTCAGACTGATCACAGGCTCCTGAAAATGTGCTGTTTATATCAGTTTCCTATTTTCCTCTTCAGTTTTCAGATTATCTTAAAAGTTTTTTGGCGGTGTTTGTTAATGCTTTGTGTCTCCATGGTAAATGCTGAACATTCCTCCATAGACATGTATACGGAACCTTCCAGCAGCGTGATGTCACAGCAAAGTATCAGTATGTGAAAACAGACACTGTAGAACCCCCCATATAAAGTTCACTATGGGGAGAGCAGGAATCAAACCTAAGAACTTCTTGCTGTTGGGCGAGAGTCTCAACCACTGCATCACTGTTGTTATTGTACTACTACTACTACTACTACTACTACTACTACTACTACTACTACTACTACTACTACTATTACTACTACCACTACTACCACTACTACTACTACTACTACTACTACTATTACTACTACCACTACTACCACTACTACTACTACTACTACTACTACTACTACTACTATTACTACTACCACTACTACCACTACTACTACTACTCCTACTACCACTACTACCACGACTACTACTACTACTATTACTACTACCACTACTACCACTACCACTACTCCACTACTGCTATTACTACTACTACTACTACTACTACCACTACTGCTACTACTACTATTACCACAACTACTTCTACTACCACCACTACTACTGCTACTACCACTATTACTACTACCACTACTACCACTACCACTACTACTACCACTACCACTACCATTACTACTACTACTACTACTACTACCACCACCACTACTACCACTACTACTATTACTACTATCACTACTACTACTACTACCACTACTACTACTACTACTACTACTACCACCACTACTACTACTACTACTACTACTACCACCACTATTACTACTACCACTACTACCACTACCACTACTACTACTACCACTACCATTACTACTACTACTACTACCACTATTACTACTACCACTACTACCACTACCACTACTACTACCACTACCACTACCATTACTACTACTACTACTACTACTACTACCACTACTACTACTACCACTACTCCACTACTGCTATTACTACTACTACTACTACTACTACCACTACTGCTACTACTACTATTACCACAACTACTTCTACTACCACTACTACTACCACTACTACCACCACTACTACTGCTACTACTACTGCTACTACTACTACTACTATCACTACTGCTACTACTACTACTACTACTACTACTACTACTACTACCACTACTACTATTACTACTACTACTACTACTACTACTACTACTACCACTACCACTGCCACCACTACTACTATTAATACTACCACTACTGCTAGTACTACTACTACTACCACTACCACTACTACTTATAATAATAATATAATAACATATACAATAGCCCATTTGTAAAAAGGTCAAAAGATTTAACACCATTTATAATGTTGATAGTCCAAGTTGGACCACCCTCAACTGTTTACCCCTCAACTGGCAGATCAGCAGATAAAACCTTCCCCAAGTCCATGCACACTGTTGTAGTATCCCTGGGCAAGACACCTACCTGGCCAATCCATTCATAATATGCTGGTTGGCAAAGGAAGAGCACCTGGTGTGGAAAGAAAACATCTTTACAGCTGACTTGCATTTGCAGTTGGACTACCTCATCTGAAATAGACCAGCGTAATTAAACTCTCATATTTATGGAGCTATATTTGCTTTGTACTTCACCACACACACACAGATCCTCCACGCATTTTCCCCACACCGATTTCACTGCTCGATCTACAAACCAAGGCTATATTACAAATGTTAAATCATGTTACACGTTGTACAAAGAGAGATCACAGCAATAAGGGAGAGGGACGGGCTCTGATACACTGTAAAAGACTCTGCAAAGATCTGGTTTTGTAAAGATCTGGTTTTGTTAAGTCCTGCACTGATTTCATATGCGTCCATGGAGAAGATTAAATGCAAATGTATCCAGAATATGCATCATTTAATACAAGCACATTGGACCCAGGAGATAAGAGCTGTGTATTTCTAACCACTGATGCAATTGTGAATACTGGAATACACGTTTAACATACTGTATGCATTAAGGTGGACTCTTATGGCTATTCATGACCAAGCAACTGGGAATCACACGAACAACCTATGTTTTTATGGTTGCATGTAATGTGACTTTTATTATTGACTCATTTAAACCTGTGATTGCACATACTGAGCACGTATCATTGGTGGTTTTCAGGTTTTCTCATACTCCCAGATGGTGAACATGGTATTCTAATGAGGAATATCCATCCATCCATTTCTTTCCGCTTATCCGGGGCCGGGTCGCGGGGGCAACAGGGACTCCCAGACTTCCTTCACCACAGACACTTCCTCCAGCTCCTCCAGGGGTACCCCAAGGCTTTCCCAGGCCAGCCAGGAGACATAGTCCCTCCAGCGTGTCCTGGGTCTTCCTCCTGGTGGGACATGCCCGAAACACCCCCCAAGGGAGGCGTCCAGGAGCCCTCAGGAACAGATGCCCGAGCCATTCGACGTGGAGGAGCAGTGGCTCTACTCCGAGCCCCTCCCGTGTGACTGAGCTCCTCATCCTATCTTTAAGCGAGCGCCCAGCCACTCTGCGGAGGAAACTCATTTCATCCGCTTGTATCTGTTAAGCTGTCATGAAGTTGTAGTTTTCAAATTACCTTTTACGTTTTGTTCAGTAAAGATTGGCAATTCCAGGGCTGAAATGATCCAAATACAGTCATACCTCACCTTACGAAAGACCCAAATAACGAATAATCCAAGTTACAAACCGCCTTTACGTAAACATTTTCGTCTCTGAATATGAAAGAAAATTGACGTTACGAAATGCAAAATCTCAAAAATTCAAATGATGCTCTCTCGGCTTCGCAGCCGCCCGAATCCCCCAAAATGTAAATACACTTGTATATACACTCTCCAGCAGGGTTTAGAGGGGTATTGGGGGCCTTGGAACGAATCAGGCCTTTTACATTGCGACTCTACTTACGAAAAAAATCACATTACGAAACCACTTCTGGAACAAATAAATGTTTTAAGGTGAGGTATGACTGTAATTGTAGTAAAGGTGTACGGAGTTGAAAAACACAGTGGAGCCCTTCCTAATGAGAACGAGAAAAGAACTCCGCCTATAGTACATACAGTATGCAGGGTTTGTGTGTTCAACGTGTGTGAATGAAACAAAACAAAACTCCAGGTCTGTTTATGATCAGGAAACCACATTATAACACATCAGAAAACACAGGACTCCTCGCAGTAGAATCCATGCATCTACCACACCATTTAACACTGTTTAATCCGCACAAAATCAACTAAAACGGAAACCGCGAGTATCTGTATTCCCTTGCACTTTCTCCCATTGGTCCCAATATTCTTCTATGAGCTGAAAGAATGAATGCTAAACATATTCATGGCATTGCAGTGTATTCTGGGAGCTTTTCATGTCTCTGCAACACTGGAGCAGATGAGATGTGTTATTCACAATTATTTTCAAAGCCTGTGTCCATGTCCGAGCTATCGTATCAGATCTCAATGACTGCGACTGTCTCCCTGCGCATAATTGCAAAAGGATTACTATTTTACCATTCCCTTTCAACGCAAAAAAGGGACGCCCAATTGTGGAGGGTAAAATAAATCATTGTACAAAATTGCAGCGGAATAACAGCAGAGGAGAGGGGCTTTAAAATGGACCGAGATGGAGCAGCACAGTGAGTTAAATAAGGGGAAATAATAAGGAAAGAGGAGGTTATCTGCAGACTGGGTTTTCAGACACTTAGCTCATATGCACACTCAGCTGTGCACTGTAAAAAAGAACGCTGTCTTAAATTAACACTGGAAATGGGTTGAATTCAAAGTTTGCCTGAGTTATGTTATTTTCTGATTCGTCTTCATTCGCACATGTTTAACACACAAATCCTGCATATTTGGGCAAATTCTTCTCTCAAACTGAAAATCATTTGGGTAATTTCAGCCCTGGAATTGCCAATCTCGACTGAACTGAAGGTAAAAAATATCCGTTAACTTGAAAACTACCACTGCATGACATCACAAGGTGGAACAGGTATGTTTTTGAGGAGGTAACAACAGTTCAACTCTCAGCTCACAAGTGTCAATTTTGCGAAAATGTGCACTATGTAACTTTTCTGGTGGAGGGTATGGCACCTGCTTGTCTCCATGGATTTTTTTTTTCCCTGAATGTTCCACAGTATGGCATTAATCAATCTGTCTATCGTGGTTGTAACGATACAGTTTTTGCACAATTCAATACTTATCTCGATATGTGGGTCATGATATTGAGATGTTTTGGGTCTTATGTAATTTTTTTCTGCTAATGAGCAAAATATCTATCTATAGAGATGAGTCACTAAGGGCCTGCTTACACGAGAACGCTTATGGGTAAAAACAACAAAATATTTTATCGGAAGTGCCTTTCGTGACGGCGTTTTGGGGGCTTAAAAATGCAAAAAACTGAAACCGCCCTCCAAAGTGGAAAACTTGAATATGCTCCGCCGTAGCGTTTTCGTCTACACTGCCCAAGACGCAAAACTCTGGTCAAATCTGCTGACGTCGCGTACGCGTTTACGTCACATCGGTCCATATATCAGTGTACTTTGTTTGGCAGGACTCCCAGTCCACACCTTGTTGCGCCTTCGTTGCTTTGTAGTCTAACGTGGTCTGAAGCAATAGTTGAATTTCTTCGTCTGACCACACAATTTTTTTTTTGCTACCGTAGCCATGTTTTGTTTTGCTTTTCCCGGCGCAGATGAGAAAAAGGAAGATTCTACACATGCGTGTGGACATAGTGATAATGTATCACAGCACCACCTAGCCGCCTGGCATGCATACCCAATCGAATTCCACACACTTTTGCGTCACCGTATGCATGCAGATTTCCTCTCGAAAACGCTAGTCTAAACGCGGAATAAAAAGTGAATATGTGACACCACTTTTGCGTCTTCTGTTAAGACTGTCATCATATAAACGTAGTCTAAGCGTTACAAGTTAGATCTGTGGAAAATCAAAACAACACACAATAAGAATGTTTTTCTGTACACCTGTAATTGAATAACTGCACTGTAATCCAGACAAAGCGTTAGCATCTCCATGGAGACAAGCAGCAGGCCAAATCACATTAGGTTACATAATGCATATTTAAGGTAAAAATACAATTGACTGTGTCCATATGGGGTCATTTCCACTGGTTTTGGTCCATCTTTTAAAACCGCTGGGGCCCCTGTCAGGAGCAGTGGGTGACGGCAGCGCAACACCCAGGGGCCCATCTCCAGGTACAGCTCAGTTCATAGGAATAGCCTACCAGTGCTGTTATTAGCATATTGTGCATGTTGGAGGTTGTAAAGTTGTTTTGTTTTTGTTTTAATTCTTCAAAAATATTAAACTAAGGTGTCGAATATTGGCAAATATGCAGAGTTAAATGTGTGAATGAAAACAAAACACAATTCCACATTTGTTTTTGAAGAGGAAACTATATTTTAGCATGGATCAGAAAATACCCTTTAAAACAAAAAGCAAAGCAAAGGCTAGTGCAATCGTTTTATACCTTTTGGCGAAAAAATAAAGCTAACATCGTCATTTCCAGCCATTTTACATGATTCAGATATTCATTTTTTGCAGTGCGTCTTCGGGGCTCTCTCTCTCCTCTGTCCTCGGTGCTGCTCGCTCGACTCGCTTGTTTCCGTAATGGAGTCTATTAGGAGCTTGCCCGGGGAGAGATGGGACTCCAATCTGAGGTCCTGACCCTTCTTTATGTCCCACGACCACAGTGACCGGCCCAGTCTGGAGCAGGGGCTGTAATCACTACACGGCTAATGTAGTCCTGTCCACTGTCCACATCAGCCACCTTCTGGGGAAAATTCAATTCAACTTATTCAGGTTAGACAGAAAAGGTATGTGTGTTTAAGAAGGTCATGTTCAAGATGTTATAGCCGGTGAAATCTCTACTGTGTGAGGTAGAGATGGGACAAAATCAGATTGTCATTGGTAGTATTATTGATTGCGTGCACATGGTAGGATCGGATTGGATTTCTCCAAATCCGATCCCGTTACTCTGCGGGTGGTCTGCCCTACAATCCAAGTCCACATGAAACTCGTGTAATCGGATAATGGTCAGCGACCTGGCCGGCTCCACTACGCTATGTGACGCTGTAGTCCAACTACTTCCAGGTGATGGCTACTCAATAAAAACACAACAAACTATGTGGCGGTATACAAAGATGGCGCTCGAGGAGTTTGACGGAGCAGCATTGGTGTACGTGTTGTGCATTCTTTCTTCGCAGCCATGATTTCGTCTGACTTTTCCGGCAACAATCGCTACTTATGACGGCGTCGGCGCCTCCTGCCACTTCCAGGTGAAATCCCTGGCGAAAATTTCCACGCATGCACAGTACGCCAATACGATCCAATATCGTGCACAAGGCGGCACCAAGCAGATTGCTATCGGCCTAAGCCAGGGGTTCCAGTCGGATTCGGGAATCCAATCCCTATACGATCCTTAGCCTGTGCACATGAATCCAATATGATCCCAATCCGTTTGCAATCGGATTACACTCGTCCATGTGCATGCAGTGACTGATGTATTGTGAGTGGTCCAGTTGCTACATTATTGTTTGCAGTCATTACATCTTATTGAGTCTAACGCTAGACTAGACCAGGACTAAACCAGGACCGGAACAGGACTGGAACCTAGGGGCGGCAGTAGCTCAGTTAGAGCGTTCCTCCACTGATCCAAAGGTTGACATAACATCGTTGGTTGAGCGGTCAGATCCACTGACCCACAGGTTGGCGATACAATTCCAGCTCCCACAGATGAATGCTGCCGTTGTGTCCTTGGGCAAGACACTTAACCCCACCTCGCCCCAGTGTCTGCGTACACCGGTAGCCCCCATGACAGAAAATATATCAAGGCCGGTTGTGTCAAGCAACGTGAGGCCATCCTCTGTGGACCCACCACCTGCAGGAGGATCCATGGGGGCCGGTGCATTGAGATCTGGACGGCAGATCTGGACTGCCGACTGGCCCCGAAGACTCTGGAAGAAAAATGAATGAATGAATGAATGAAAAATTAATGAAACAGGACCAAGCCTATATCAGGACTACAACCAATTAATCTCATAACAGGTTAAAGATGCACTATGTAACTTTTCCTACGCAGGGTCCGCATATTCCTTTGGATGTTCCACAGTATGGCATCTGATCTAGCTTGTACAGTATTTATTCAATTACAAGTGTTGGATAAAGGTACGCTGAAAATATACATACATTCTTCTGTCATAATGAGTGGGTTTCGCCTCTCCATAGATCTGATATGTAATTTGTCCTAATTAGATTTGATTAGATTTATTGTGATGAAACTCTGATAGAAACTCACAGTAAAAATAATGGAGACACCTGCTTGTAGCTATGGAGAAAGATAAGTTTAATGCCAAAACAATAATATCACCATGGAGACAAGCAGGTGGCAGAACCTCTACCAGAAACGTAACATAGTGCACATTTATTCAGAGTAATTTATTCATAGACTACAATGAAATAGAGCAAAGGATTATGGTCACTGTAGTTGGTTTAACAGTATGGCAATCAAACTGTCCATTTTGAATACAGAAGTCATCTTATTGTTGAAGGTCCAATCTTCTGCAAAACTGACTCTTGTGAGCCATGTTAGAATGTTGTTACCTCATCAAAAACATATCTGGATTTGTGTTTTGTTTCATTCACACATGTTTGAGTCACCCTTTATTATTAGTAGTTTTTAGTTATTAGTTTTTGATGTTTATTTTTAATGCAGTCATCGTCTTGCACCTTCCTAATTGTGTGAGATTTTGACCCCTCACAACCCAGCAGAGCTCTACGATCTGCTGGGCAACATCTGGTGGAGGTCCCCCGGTCCCGGAGCAAACAGTGGGGTGACCGTTCTTTTACAGTGGCCGGTCCAAAACTCTGGAACTCTTTGCCCATTGAGTTACGGTCCATCACTGACCTGCCTCGGTTCAAAGCCAAACTTAAAACCTACTTATTTAGGATGGCTTTTAACACTTAGTGGCCCTCTGACACTTTCTTTATTTTAATGGTTTATTTTAATTGGTATTTTAATGGTATTTTAATGTGCTTTGTTGACCTATTTGTATGATGTTTATTGTTTTTTATCTAGTTTTTAATGTTGTACACCACTTTGGTCGGCTTTGGTTGTTTTGATTGATTGATAGTCTGTCCACATCTCCAAAGCTCAAAATGCTCTGTTCCAACTTGTGATGTCATGAAGTTGTAGTTTTCATGTTAAAGGGATATGCCACCCCCAGGTCAAACTTGGGCATCTCCCCACAGTCCAGAGACTAAAATAAGTGGTGGAAAGCGTTTTCCTGGTCACCCAGCCATTGTCCGAGTCTGTCAGCACTGACCGCCGCGGTATCTGCAGCTACTCCGCGTTAGACTGGAGTCTAACGGCGCCAGAGAAAGATTTCGGCCAAAAGGAATTAATTTGCTCGATGCGTTTCCCAATTACTTTCTGTGTAGTGCGCATTCATATCGAGTGCAAATAAATGTACAAATCAACACGGAGAGCTTGACTTGGTCATTTTGGGTGAGAACTATTTTTCAGTGCGGAAAAAGAAAGCCGAAGCACACAGCACGCTGCCAGGGGAATCCCTGTTACGCACCAGGAAGGGAGTTCCCCTGTTGCGCGCCTTTAGTTCAATAGAGATTGTCAATTCCAGATCTGAAATCATTCGAATGATTCTGGTGAAGGTGTGTGGAGTTTAAAAACACAGTGGAGCACTTCCTGTATTACCACATGACAGTGAATGTTTTCAGTGTCATTGTTTATGCGTTAAACATGTGAATGAAACAAAACACAACTCCAGGTTTGTTTGCCATGAGGAAACATTATAACATAGATCATAAAATAGCTTAATATGGGCTCTCTTTAAAGTTAAAAATGCGAATCTTTTAAACAGCATTATTATTATCGATTGTTGTTGATATTTCTACATTCCTATTGCTCTAAAAAACCCATACATTCTGGTACAGGCTCCAACCATTAATGACTTATGTGAAACAGACAAATCTCTTAATTTATCATATTTGTTGATGCTTTGAAAGAAATAAAGAAATACTGGGCAAAAAATGGTCCTCCAAACAAGACATATTGCATTTTCATACTTTATTACATATATGACGCCAAGTCAGATTAACATATTTTGCTACAATCATGCATGCCTAATTAGCTTGTAGTAATTAGCATATAATTATTACATGTTCCGGAAGAAATCACACAGATAGACACATCATACACGCTGTAAGGCCACTCATATGTTCTTCTGCTAGTTACAGTGAAATGTTATGAAATAGACGGTTTATTTGACACTGTGTAAAATATAGTATAATATGGAGAAACTAAGGCTGCGTCCCATTTCTCTGTCTTACCCCTTCGTCTTACCCCTATCCCTTGGTTTTGCGCATTCATGTGAGGGCAAGGGGTGTCCCGATTCTAGTTTTGATCAAGGGCTAGGGCCACGACCGGAACGAATTAAGCTCTCAGCCAGACTTGGAACGAAGGGTTACGCCGACAAGCTCAGGCAGGTTTTGGGATCAGGATGGCAGCATCACATCGACCAGCTAAGGAGTCTCATAAATGTATTTTCAGCAGTTGTAATTATCGATTAACAGTTTAGCAGGTTTACAGTTATGGCGCTTGTGTTCTACGATACTTTTAGTGAACTGTTGTTGCGGTTTTAATTGTAGTGATGTCTGTTTAGCCAACCTTATCGTTTTCATCGAACTTTCATGTATCAACAAGGTAGTTTTTTGTCGAGCTGAGGTACCCGATAATCCTTGACATTTGTTTACGTTTGTTTGCGTCAGTTGTTGTCGCCTCTGTAGACGTAGCGGCCAGGTAGAGGCGAGGGATGATGACGCAAATGGTAATCGAGTGGTGTCCCATTTCTTAGGGGAACATTCGTACCCCGAGCCCTCTCAGCTCGTTATCGAGGGTCAAGACAAAGACATAGATAAAGGGGTAGGGGTAAGACGAAGGGGTAAGACAGTGAAATGAGACGTAGTCTTAGTCTGCATCTGGACTAAACCAGTGTGAATGCATCCTTGCTAAGAAAAAACATATCACTATTATTCCATTGAGTTCTATAGAGACCTAATGTGCAAATTCACCAACTTTTTTAGAGTTGTTTTTGTTTTATAGTTGTTTCTTCTCTCATTAACTCACTCAAACCTGTATTTAGTGTGATTTTTGTATGTTTGAGCGATCTTTGTTCTCCTGGATTCAGAACATCATTACTCCAATCAACCCCCATTCACTGTTATACTCCCACCGCTCTATACTTGGTGTGTTCCCCAGTTTTATTTTCTTCGTCGGGGATACACGTAGGATTTGGCAGCGCTGCTTGCTGGCGTGATCTGCAGTTATCAGTAAGAGGAGTCAGCTGTATGCAGGATTTGGCTGTGATAATGTTTACAAGGATGTCTGCTCCCACTGAGCCCTGCGATTTTCCAACAAAGAAATCAGCTGACCTGTTTTCCTTTTTCATTTTACATCAATATTGCAATTTAAAATGTCCAAAATATAATGTAATGACTCACAGGTGTAGCTTCTAACTATATAGCAGACACAAGCGCAATATGTCAATGCAATATATGTATTTTTTTATTTAAAAGGTCCTATATTATGCAAAACTGACTCAGAAATTGATCCATGTTAGAATGTTGTTGCTTCCTTAAAACCATAGCTTGAGTTGTTGCCGGGTGATTTTCGTTTTACATGATTTTCAATATGTTGCATTTGGGTCATGGGTCCGTGGGGAGCTTCACCATTGTTTTTGACATCTTTGAAGGTGTTTCCCTACCCAAAAAGCCCACTTTTTCCTACAGGCTTTCAGGTGATTTTCACCCAGTAACAGTGAAAGAAGAATGTAAGAATGTAATGAATTTAATGTAAGAGGATGTAAAAAAAAAAAAAAAAAGGTAAGTAAGAGTGGTCCTGGAATGTGTATCTATCCTTATTTAGTGCAGTGGTTATGAATAAATATCACAAAGTGGTGATTTCAAAGGGAATTCTTATGGTGAAAACAATATTTTAGTCAACTGGTCATTTTTACCCATTGAAAAAATCATATTTTTTGTTCCTCTCTCCTGCAGCTGTTTGTGTGTCGTGAGTTTGTGCTTCACCAGGGAAGTCTCACATGGCCCAGGAATGGGTGGACCAAACACCACATTTTCAGTATCATTATTTATTTATTTATTTATTTATTTTTAGGATTTTTTTGTTCTCAAATTCCTAATTTTTCAGTAATTTTGCAGCATGTTTTTAGGGTATTTTATGTTTTTTTTTCCCATTTTGTTACACATACCACAGTTGAAAATAAAAGACAACCACTCTAATTTATCATGTGTTGTCATATTTTGATCTATTTTTCATGACTTCTTGTTGGGTATATTATATGGGGTAAAAATTACCCGGCAAAAGTGATGGTGTTACTTTTTATAGCAAAAATGTTATAGGGGTAATAGCTTGTCTACATCTCCAAAGCCCAAAATGGTCTATCCCACTTTGTGATGTCATGAAGCGGTAGTTTATAAGTTAACGACTACTTTTTTACCTTTTGTTCAGTGAAGATTGGAAATTCCAGGGCTGAAATTAGCCAAATGATTCTACTGATGGTGTATGGAGTTTAAAAACGCAGCGTCGTAACAGAGTGTTTTCTGTTTGAGAAAAGAACTCATCCTAAATATGCAGGTTTGTGTGTTAAACATGTGTAAATGAAACAAAAACACCAGGTATGTTTGTGATGAGGAAACAATATTAGAACATACATCAAAAACTGTGTAATATGGACCCTTTAACTCTTCTTAAACCTTATGAGATCTTGCGTGAAAAGTCCCTCAGTCGTCCAGGTAGAATCCATGATCAAAGGAGAAGTTCAATTTGTCAACTGGACAAAGTTTGTTTGGTTGAAAACGTTTCGCCGCTCATCCGAGAGGCTTCGTCAGCTCGTCAGCTTATGAGATCTTATTTATAGCAGCGTAGAGTTCAGCACAGTTAGCGCTCGGTTGGCATGTGCACGATTTGTTTATTGTGTTATAAATATCTGTATTAAACCAGCTATTTCACAACATTGAATTGTGTACAGTATTCTAAAAAAAAAACCTCAACTTTCTTCTTCCAGCCCAGCACCCCGTTCACTAATCAGCAGTAATTACCGTAAAAATGTACACTATGATCATTACTGCAGCATTGTTGTGTTTCTGAAAATACCCCGCCCCCCTCCTTTAAATAATGCATATTTCCCTAAACGAACCACCAGCCTAAATTAGATTCAACACCTAATTACCATGTTGCAATTAGTGAAAGAAATTAGTGTTTTTCTAAGAACAGCGCCCACCACAACCACGAGTGTTCAGAGCAGACAATGGTGTTTTGAATTCACCGGTACACTGGAAAATCCTTTCTTTTAACAGATTAATTTTAGTCCCTGTGGGGGAACCTTGTTTTTCTTCACTAAGACCTTGACTCAT
This sequence comes from Paratrypauchen microcephalus, assembly GCA_036785185.1. Classification (NCBI taxonomy): domain Eukaryota; kingdom Metazoa; phylum Chordata; class Actinopteri; order Gobiiformes; family Gobiidae; genus Paratrypauchen; species Paratrypauchen microcephalus. The sequence goes on from JAVJIX010000086.1 coordinate 1,459,466, forward strand.
CCTTTGGAGATATACCAGGGGTGACAATAGGGAGAAACACACTGCAGAAATTATTTAATACAGTTGCTTGAATTTGACATTTTAATATTGATTTTGGTCATTTTGGTTACTGAAATATCTTTAGGAAGAGTGGATTTAGGATTGTTATGGTGTTTTTAATGTATACTCTTATGTCAGATTTTTATTATAGCTATTTTAAGTGAGATTGGACCATTTTGTTATTTCATTTATTTATTTGTTATTTATTTGTTGTTATTCATTTGTTATTTGTTATTTATTTGTTATTTATTAAATGTATTTATTTATTTATGTATTTATGTATGTATTTATTTTATTTTTACTTATTTATTTCATTTTATTTTATTATTTATTTTATTTATTTAATTTGATTATTTGATTTTATTTGATTTTATTTAAAGGTCCCATGGCATGAAATTTTCACTTTCTGAGGTTTTTGAACATTAATGTGAGCTCCCCTACCCTGTTTAGGCCCCCCCTCCCATGGCTAAAAGTTGCGAAATGTCTAAACTGAGCATTTGCGGTCCTTTTCTGCGTTACACAAAACCAGTGTTCAAACGGGCGAGTTCGGACAAGGCACCTTTTTGACGTCAGATCGGCAAATGCAGCTCCAGCCCCTCCCTCTGTCTCCGCTCAGCGTCCCTGTATATCCCGCCCAGAGAGTTTGGACTGTGAATGCGCTACGCAATGCGAAATGCGTTTTTTTATTTGCCTGGAGGCACGTCCGAGTGTTTCTAGGCTCGCAAGTCCCTTACCCGACCCTCTGGACCTCTGAAATACCAGTGGTTTAATTTTATTTTCTGTGTAAATATGCTTTTTTTCATTGCAAAGTCTCCCATCTGTCTTCCTGTGTTAAACACGGAAGAGAGGAGACGAGCTGCGCCGAGCTGCGCTTCGAGCGGGGGAAACCCGCCCCCCCGCTCCTTAGCCAATCTCTCTGTCCTTCTCATTTGCATTGAAGCAGCAACACCCACAATAAAGCATTTTAGACACATATCTAGCCTCATGAAGACTCTCAGAGTCATATCTCATGCAGTGAGTGTTAATTTTGAAGAAGGATTCATTTACAGTATTAGGGAACCATTAAGGAGCCATATAAAAGCATCAAGAAGTACCATGTCATGGGACCTTTAATTTGGTGAGTAAACATTTAAAGTAAACTCTTTTTTGGTACAGCTGAAGATCTGAAGAAGGGTCATTGTACTAAGAGGTTCAACATGTGGCAGGTAAAGAGAAAAACTCTAGTCTAAATAAGCAGGGTTTGTGTGTTAAACAAGAAACAAAACATAACACAACTCCATGTTTGTGAGGAGAATACAGTGTTAAAACACAGATCAGAAAACAGTTCAATATAAGCCCTATAAGCTTGAGTCAGATACCGGGGACTAACTTCCTAATATGAATTTGATCTGAAGATTACCTTTTTACACACACTTCACAGCAAACTGATTTATTTTCACTTAAATATACACTAACTTTTCACTTGGGAGTTCGTCACCTTGTTTCTATGGATGTCATTGCTCTGCCTGGAATGTTCCACAATATGACATTAAACAGCTCTGCCTTATATTTATCATTATTCAATTACAGGTGGTTTTACTGCTCAAAAACACTTAAAAACAAGCATTCTGACTGTGAGTCGGGTTGCCTTGGTCTGGTTTGGTTTCCAGGAAGATATAAAGGTTTAATGCCACATTGTGAAACATTCCAGCCAAAGCAATAACATCTCCACAGGGAAAAGTACAGTATTTGAAGGTATTACGCAGACAAGTTGGATTCAAATGCAACACAAAAGAACACAGTCAAATGTAAAATCCTTGGTTCAGTTCAACAGAAAGTGTCCTTCAGTGGGTAAAGCTTAATATGACAAACCAGGCTGATGAACAACAAAGGAAGATAAGATATTATGTGAACTAAAATATCCTCCAAAACTGTGAAATACTCTAATTAGAGAACGGGCTGGGAATAACCTCAGAAATAGATTCTTCAAAGGGGAAATAATGCAGAATTGCACAAACGGCAAACAGCAGATATCAGATTCAGAGTTTCAGATACAGAGCTTGAGGCCTCGTTCACACGTACCCTGGTATTTTTAAAAACAGACATTTCCCTTCGTTTGTACCAATCTTTTACACGCAAATAGCGAGTTTGCCTCTGAAAACAAATCTTTCTAAAAACTACAGTTTCGCGTTTGCGTGTAAAGTGAGATAAACTTGGTTTTAGGCAGCTGACGCACCAAAAGTGTGATTCTAATTGGCTTGCAGAGCGTTATCCTTTGTTTTCAAAGTCAAAGTCAAAGTCAGCTTTATTGTCAAAAACCATATGTACAGGTTGCACACACAGGATTTGAAATTGCAGTGCTCCCTAGACCCACAGTGAACATAAAACATCTGATAAACATAATGACTAAAACATCACATATACCCGTAGAGGAAAATTCGCCGTTTGCGTGTGAAAGATGGGTACAAACGAAGGGAAATGTCTCAGTTTTTAAAAATACCAGTGTACATGTAAACGGGGCCTTATTTTGGAAAATGGAGGGAGAGAAATATTCATTTCTCAACATTCCCAGCTACATGTAAACGCAGCCTGAGAGTCTCTTGACTGGTCGACAATCTGACCAGAACTGACTGGACAGAGGGAGTTTATAGAGACGACCCTGGGATGATTGGGGAATGAGTGACAGCTCCAGGAAAAACAGGGAGGAAGCAAAGGATGAACAGGATCAGGCTAAGAAATAGAGCTGGACTGGGGGTAAACATGTAAAGAATAGTCAAAACTGTGACAGATCCACTCCACTAGAAAAGTTTCACAACACAACTTAAAATATGCTAAATATGCGGAACCCGGGAGGGCTCAGGGATAAATCTTTTTTGAGGGGTGGCAAGAAAGCGTGCGCTCACTCATTAAAGATCCCATGACATGGTACTTCTTGATGCTTTTATATGGCTCCTTAATGGTTCCCTAATACTGTAAATGAATCCTTCTTCAAAATCAACACTTAGTGCATGGGAAAGACACATGTACAGAGTCAGAGTCAAAAAATAACTCTCTGAACGACTCATTCTGCGCCTTGTTGCTTGAATGCAAATGAGAAGAACACAGATTGGTAAGAGGAAGGGGGGGGCAAATGCGCCGCTGGTTCCTTGTGTTAGCGCTGCGCTGTGTGCTGGCTCCACTTCCGCGTGTGTAAGCGCGAAGGAGGAGAGGAGAGCCTTTTCAATGAAAAAAAACACATTTGTACAGAAAATAAAATTAAACCACTGCTGTTTCAGAGGTCCAGAGGGTCGGGTAAAGGACTTCCAAGCCTAGAAACACTCGCAGGTGCCTCCAGGCAAATAAAAAATTACGCATTTCGCCTTGCGTAGCTCCTTCGCGGTCCAAACTCTCTGGGCGTAATTTCCAGAGACAGGGGGTGGAGATCCAGACGATGGTGGAACTGCATTTGCATTTCTTTTTTCGATCTGACGTCAATAAGGTGCCTTGTCCAGAATCGCCCATTTGAGCTGTGTTTTTTTCAAACACAGAAAAGGATCGCAAATGCTCAGTTTAGACATTACGCAACTTTTAGCCATGGGGGGGGGGCTAAACAGGGTAGGGAAGCTCACATTAACGTTCAAAAACCTCAGAAAGTTAAAATTTCATGCCATGGGACCTTTAAGTTTCGCGTTTGTGTAAGTAGAGCGTGCTCTCAGTTTACTAAATCACATGCTCGTTTAAATATAACGTACGTTTGTTTACCTAAGTCGTGCACCCTGGTTTTCTAAATCGTGCGCTCGCTGCATGAAGTCGTGCCCTCGTCTATCTTAAAATGCTCTCGTTTAAATTTGCTCAAAATATGTAGACGAGATGTATAAAATGTGTGCTCGTTTTGAAATCGTGGCCACGCTTTAGTAAATTGCGCTCACGAGGTATATAACGTGGGCCCGACTCAATTTTAGCGAGCACACAGTTTTACTAAGACGACTCCACGATTTGGGTAAACGAGCGCACGCTCTATTTACACGGACGCGCGACTAAAATGAGGACTCGATTTCACAAAACGAGGACACGCTTTGCAAAGTGAGCGCACACTTTATTGACACCCCACAAAAAACAATTTTCTGTGAGCCTTTACGAGCTAAAAATAAACACCTGAATTACAAATCATCTACTACACACGACCAACACGTAGATAAAAACAAAACAAACCCTGGTCATCTCCGCCGTCGTTTTCGTCGGCATATATCCATGACCTAATTTCCTCCCATCAAAGCTATCCACGCGCACTTCGCTGTCTCTTTTGCTGTAGGTCTGCTCTGAACGAACCCGACACACGCTCTTCCTTCAAAGCTCCGTGATTGACAAGTGTTTTGCGGCGTGTCTGTCAACCTGTTCCCCACTAAGAAGAAGCATCATCTGACTGCACTCCCTCTAGACCCCCTCACTGTACGTGCCATGTGTTTATAGGCGGTTTTATCATCTTTAAAGTCCTCAGAGATCATTTCACAAACCTTTTTTTAAATTTTTTTTTCATCACATTTGCATAGGGTTGAGGCGTGTTCGCGGATTCACCCCTGACTCTTCGCAAGGTCAGATCTCAGTCAGCGATGTCCTCAAGCGAAACAGGTCCAAGTTTAAACCGCCTTTGTCGACATTTCTGACAATTGTGACGCGTCTGACAGCTTCAAATGTGAACCAAGAGAATTCCATTGTCAAGTATTGTCTTTACTGCAAAAAAGAAAAGAAAAAATAAACACTGTATGTGCAATACTAAAAGCTGCATTGTGTAATTTTTCTCAAGGAGGGTACGTCAAATGCTTTTCTCCATAGAGATGTTACTGCTTTGTCAGAAATGTTTCACAGGGTGGTTTTTAACGTTTCTATCATCACGGAAACCAAACCAGGCCAAGTTAGAGGTCAGATCTATGAAGAGACAATCCCACTCGCAGTCAGAACACCTTTTATTCCTCAAAAACAAACCTGGAGTTGTGTTTTGTTTCATTCACACATGTTTGAGTAAACCTTTATTATTAGTCTGTCTGCATCCCCAAAGCTCAAAATGCTCTGCTCCACCGTGTGATGTCATGAAGCAGTAGTTTTCAAGTTAACAGCTCCTTTAACGTTTTGTTCAGTATATAGATTAACAGTTCCAGAGCCAAATATTGGCCTAAATATAGTAGTAATACAGGTTTTTGTGTGACTATATTACTGTGTTACTACTAGGGCTGTCAGTTTAACACTTTAATTAGATTAATTAATTACACTGCTGTTAGTCAATTTGCATATATACATATATTCTATTCTTACATATATTATCAAAAGTGTACTGTTAGCTTAGTGCTGTTTTTACTACATGCACAGTGCTGCCTTTCTCCCACATGCACGCGCCCTACTACTGATAAGTAGGGGGTGGCGCGGGGGAGTTAGGGTGGCTGGTATAGGATGTGCAACACTGCTATGAAAGCTTCTTTGTGTTTTGTTTCAAATGTACGCCCTTGAACTGAAATACTGAGTTTAATAAAACCTGGTGGAACAGGGGAGAGCTTTCAGACAACCTGGGAGCTGGGTCTGGACGGCCTAGCCACCCGCTAGTGGAACTCCCTCTGTCTCCCTGTACAGGTACCACAATGAGATTGTGACTCTGTCTGGTTATTTAACACTTTTTCATATTCTATAGAGTAAAGCGTCTCCTGACAATTGCAAATTAACGCATTATAAAAATTACCGCAATTCATTATGAGTGGCAATTCAATGTGTGCCTTTTAAATTTGGCGTGCGGCGAGCAAATCGCTTCTCGGACCTTTGAACGGCAAGTTTATTTATAAAAAGAACGGAGACGGGACGATCAACAATAACGCGGCGATTTGGAGCTTTTGTCAAAAAGAATTTTCCGATCACCGAAGCTGCTCCAGCCTGACGGATCATTTGAACGATAAACACGTCCGGACAAGTTCCACTGTTACCGGTGATAGAGCGAGTGTAAGCGCACTTCAACAAACCAACAAACCAACAAACCACCAAACCACCAAACCAACAAACCATGCTCGCAGAATTTGGGGAAACGAATGAGCAAAGTGACCAGGTGAAAATTGACGAACTCAATCGCAAAGAGGGTTCGCTCGTTCGCTAAATCACTCACTCACAATCTCTCTCTCTCTCTCTCAGTCTCTTAAAATGCAATAAATTAGTTACCTGGCCAGCCAAATGATATCTCTCTGTATTTCCTATACAGCGCGATACCATCTGGACACTCTCCATCCACTCTCGCTCCTCCGGTTACAAACGGACTCCGCGATTCTGATTCGTTCAAATATGGTGACGTCAGTGCACCCGCCTTTGCCCGCAAAGTCACTCTTAGTTTTGAATCAAGATGGCGCAATCTCTGATTGGTTCACTTAGCTGTCTGTCTAAGCGCAACAGCAGCGCATTCTGTGGATCAAGCGTTACCAGACTCATCCGCTGGTACAGCGATGAGTCATGGATTCTTCCAGGCAAATAAATTAGATTAATTAATTACAAATCCTGTAATTAGATTTTTTTTAATCACCTGACAGCACTAGTTACTACTTTATTTAGAATTTTATATTTTGAACTCGTGATGTCATGTGGTAAGGCAGGAAGTGCTCCACTGTGTTTTTAAACTCCATACACCTTCACTAGTATCATTTAGATGACTTCAGCTCTGGAACTCTTAAGCTATACACTGAACAAAACGTAAAAAGTAGCTGTTAATTTGTACTGCTTCATAACATCACAAGGTGTATAGCTTAACAGTTCCAGAGCTGAAGTCATCTAAATGATACTAGTGAAGGTGTATGGAGTTTAAAAACACAGTGGAGCACTTCCTGTGTTACCAAATGACATCACGACTTCAAAATATAGGCCTAAATATAGTAGTAATACAGGTTTTTGTGCAACTATATTACTGTGTTACTAAGTTACTGATCAAACCTGAGAAGTATTTTGAGCCAGAAAAACATCATTACTTGGAAAAAAAAAATGCAAATAAGGGAAATGTAATGCCATACTGTGTAACATTCCAAAGCAAGGCAGTCATGCAAAGACTGTCAGGTTTGATGTGTTTTTCCACTGTACCTGGAAATAAGCCCTTCTTCATTGTTTAGAGAGGAAAGAGAGTTTAATTATGCCTCCAAGCCTAATAGCCCAAGGCAACATTTCAAGATTTGAACCTTGTTACCATGGTCACCTGGTTTTCAAACAACACAAAGTCTAAGTAATATTTCTTCAACAGCAATCATTTTAGGGCAAACACCAACTATTTATTTTCAAATGAGAGCTTTCACTTGCAGTAAACCTTCATAAAGCTCAAGGAACTGAAGTAAGCTCCTTCATAATGTGATGAAAATTGAAATAAAAAATGGATTTATCTTTCATTCATTTTAAAAATTACTGAAGAATACTTGGTATCTTATTTAGTCAAGTAAATAAAGTTTTATTTGTATAGCACATTTAAAGGTCTTTTATTACATAAAACTGATTCTTTTAGCTTCAAGCCATGTTATAATGTTGTTACCTCATCAAAAACATACCTGGAATTGTGTTTTGTTTCATTCACACATGTTTGAGTAATGCTTTATTATTAGCCTCACTACATCTCCAAAGCTCAAGATGCTCTGTTCCACCTTGTGATGTCACGTAGTGGTAGTTTTTTCAAGTTAGGGTTAACTCCAGGATATGAGGAAACAACATTATAACATAGATCGAAAATAGCGTGATATAGGCCCTTTAAATCAACCATAAAAAGTTACAATAACGTGCTTTACAACAAGAAAAACACAGAGTAAAACAATATAAAATATAACTGTTGAGAGAATGAAGTACTATAGCCTACAGCTCTGTAAAAAAATAAGAGACCACTGCATTTTTTTTCTGAAATCAGCATCTCTACATGTATTACAGCCATTCCATTCCAGCGTCTGTTGAATTCCAACACAAACACAAAGTTGAGCTACTTCAGTTCTTGCACCAGGAGTGGAATAAAGTCACCCAAGAACAATGTGAAAGACTTGTGGAGAGCATGCCAAGACGCATGAAAGCTGTGATTAAAAATAAGGATTATTGCACCAAATATTGATTTCTGAACTCTTCTTAAGCGTAAACATTAGTATTATGTTGTTTTAAAATGAATTTGATCTTGTTTCTTTGCATTGTTTGAGGTCTGAAAACATGTATCTTTTTTTGTTATTTTGACCATTTGTCATTTTCTGCAAATAAATGCTCTAAACGATAATATTTTTATTTGGAATTTGGGGGAAATGTTGTCAGTAGATTCAAAGATTCAAGGCTTTTATTGTCATATGCACAGTAAAGAAACACTGTACAATGAAATTCTTGCTTTGCTGCCCACCCTGGATGCCAAGAGCATGCAAAAAAAAATAAATAGATAAATAAGATGAAGAGAAGCATGTAAAAAAAAAAAAAAAATCAAATCGAAACAATCTTTACCGAATATACACTATGAAAAATATAGGTCAGTAGTTTATAGACTCAAACAAAAATGTTCCTTTTGCCCAAACACATACCTATAAGCAGTAAAATCAGAAAAACGGATCATTTTGCAGTGGTCTCTTATTTTTTTTCGAGAGTTTTCCCGTTTTAAATGTAGCGTACACGGGTGAACTCTGTGTGCACCTTCTCATTGTGTTTATTTAAATACAGAGACAGATAGTTTATGTGGATGATGTTTCTATTACAGTGAATATAACAGGGTCTGTGTCGATGGAGCCAATTTGTTCAGTGGTCATTAAGGTCGTACGTTTGTTTACAATAAGCGACCCACATACGAGCTTATTATGGACTGCTTTTCTAGGTTATTTCACTGCACAATGTGAACTCTGCTGGGAATAACACTCGTGGATTTCTACATAATATTCCAGTGAAGTTGTGTTCTCATGCGTGCTGGGCAGGTTTGTTAAACAGGATAAGAAACATATTATGATTTAGTAGTTTGTTCGCTTACATACGGTTTCTTTGCCTTCCTGTTGTTGTGTCATTGGGCAAGGCACTTAAACTAAGATTATGTTGTCTTCTTATGCATGCTGGTTAGGTTCGTTAAACGGGATCAGAAAAGTGTTAAAGGGTGACAGAAGCTCAGTTGGTAGAGTTTGTTCTCTTATCCGAAGGTTGGCGGTTTAAATCCTCTCGACATAAACATTGTTGGTAGAGTGGTCAGATTCCAGCTCCCACAGATGAATGCTGTTGTTGTGTCCTTGGGCATGACACCGACCCTTACTCCTAGTGTCTGCGTACACCGGTGTGTGAACATGTGTGTGAATGTGAATGGTTTCTTGATGTAAAGGGCTTTGAGCGCAATGAAAGCGGAATATTGAAAGCGCTATATAAAAATGGAATTTACCATTTAAAGACAATATATGATTTAGCATTTTGCCCAATTACAAGAGGCTGGTCATTCAGTTTCTTAGCATTGTCTACTGTTGTTGTGTTCTTGGGCAAGACCCTTAACCAGTCTTGTCTATATAAGTGGAGATAATATCATTAACTTTTTTTGTGAAATCCGATTTTTTGCGAGGTCGTTCACATTTCCAATTAAATGTGACTTGTATGTGATCTCCAGTGTGAACTTTAAACGCCCCAAAAGTGTCCCGCATGCACCTTGGAGGACACGACGACGTCACATGCAGCGAGCGTGCTCAGTGTTTACGGAAGTAGCCTAAACGTAGACTTAGACTTTATTGTCCCCAAAGGAAATTCATTTTCACGCACACAGAGCCTGTTTGACACACACAGCAACAACACAACAAACACAGACACATTACAATAAGCGTTACAGCACACTCAGCGGGGCCTGTTGTTCAAAAATGTGACGGCTGAGGGGATCAGGCTTCTGCCAAAGCGGACCCTCCTGCACCTGATCGCCCTGTACCTCCGTCCTGAGGGCAGAGGGGTGAGGTGTTCCTGTAGTGGGTGAGTGGGGTTCTGTTCTATGGAGAGTGCAGTGCCTCCAATAGCCCTGTCGTTGAGATCTGCGAGGTTGGGTGTGGGGAGTCCTATGATTTTAGCAGCTGTATGAGTTATTTTCGTGAGTTTAGACCGGTTTTTAACAGTGAGAATATTGAAAAAGCAGGTAGAACAATACAACAGAATAGACTGGATGATGGATTGATACAACAGTAATAACAGATGTGGAGAAACATAGAGTCCTTTAAAGGTCCCATGAGATGGTACTTCTTGATGCTTTTATATGGCTCCTTAATGGTTCCCTAATACTGTAAATGAATCCTTCTTCAAAATCAAGACTCATGCATGCATGAGAAACAGAGATAAGATGAGAAAGAGTAATTTTTCTCTCTCTGAACAGTCCATTATGGGAGTTGTTGCTTGAATGCAAATGAGGAGAAAAGAGATGGCCTATAGTAGAGGGTGGGGGCGTGGCCAAACTCTCCGCTCTCAGCTCTCAGCTGTACTGCCTGACCCATTTCCGCGGTTTTGCGCGGAGGAACAGATGAGAAGCGTTCCATTGAAAAATAAACACATTTCCACAGAAAATAAAATTAAACCACTGCTGTTTCAGAGGTCCAGAGGGTCGGGTAAAGGACTTCCGAGCCTAGAAACACTCAGACGTGCCTCCAGGCAAATAAAAAAACGCATTTCGCATTGCGTAGCTCCTCTGCAGTCCAAACTCTCTGGGCGTGATTTACAGAGACGCTGAGTAGAGACACAGACGGGGGTGGAGCTGCATTTTTCGAGCTGACGTCAATAAGGTGCCTTGTTAAAATCCTCCAGCTTAGGTCCTGACCAAAGCATAAATAACAAAACAAAATCATGGGGATGGTCCCCGGGTCAAATATAGAAACAACTTCTCCTGTGCGAGATCAATAAAGGTCAATCTTCTAATCCTTGACCACTGTAAGGCGCTTTGTGCTACAATTTTGTATGAAAAGCGCCTTATAAATATTTGATTGATTGATTGATTGATTGATTGTTGAGAATCGCCCGTTTGAGCTGTGTTTTTTTCTAATGCAGAAAAGGATCGCAAATGCTCAGTTTAGACATTTCGCAACTTTTAGCCATGGGGGGGGGCTAAACAGGGTAGGGGAGCTCACATTAACATTCAAAAACCTCAGAAAGTGAAAATTTCATGCCATGGGATATATTTTTCAGATTATTAACAATCGTTGATGGGTTGTTTTTTTTTTGTAAATGTCTGATATATTGATCAAATGGAAGTGCATTGCAACATGGACACTAGCATTGAGCACCTGGAGATTTTAAAGTTGCTGTCATACCAGAGCCAGAACATGTACAGCTTATTTGTTTTAAGGAAGAGATTGAGAAGGAGAAGGTTTTTGGCCATTGCGTTTTGTGGAGCAGTGGCAGCAACGTCTGTAGAAAGGAACGTGTTGGTGCTGAGAGTGGTGGGATTGCTTTGCGCTTTGCTGCTTCACTGACATGGACTTCATTCACAATTTTCGTATGACGAGAAGAACGTTTGTGTACATTTGTGAGCGCCTACTTGTACCACTCTTGATGGTCAGATGAATGCGACCTGGCCGTTCAGACTGAAGTCGCATGCCAAAAGATCGGATATGTATCGGTTTTAGGACCACATATCCAGGTGGCCTGGGTCACATTTGAAAAAACTGGACTGTCATTAAAAGATCAGATACAGGTCGCATAGAAGCAAAAAAATCGGATTTGGGTCACATCGGGCTGCCGTCTGAACGTAGTCTTAGATTCAGGAGCTGGAGCTCACCTCAACCTCCTCACCAGCCAACCACAGCTCATCTCGACCACATCTTCAATTACCCAGAAGCCCTTTTTATACAGCCTATCCCGATAACACCATCCACGTCGGCTCTCTCCACCCCGTGTCTCTCGTCCATCCTTCAGCCCGAAGACATCATCTTTAGAGAGGGGAGGTTCTGAATCAGCTGGGTGACCATTTTGGATTGGAGATGGAGCCCCCACCCTGAGATTCCCTCCAGCCATCACATCTACCCACCGTCAATAAAGATCTTTATCGTATTTCATTGTGGTGTGGTACTTGCAAGTGAAATGGGTGTTTGGTGGTTGTCAGAGACTCAGGGCGAATAACTGAAACTCACTGAAGTATGTAAGACGATATGGTATATAATTTAACAGTTTACCTACTTACATAAGGTTCAGTTTTTTTTGCCTTTTTGTCGTTGTGTCACTGGGTAAGACACTTAAACTAAGATTCTGATGTGTTCTTATGCATATTGGCTATGTTTGTTAATGATTTAGTAGTTTTCCCAATTACAGGAAGTTGGTCATTGATTTTTTTTTACTACTGGACAACTCTTTGCATTTGAGGTCAGATGCTTGAAACTCACTGAGGCACAGAGAACTGATTAAAATGCATCTTTCTTTACATATATAACTTGACACTAAGAGTTAAAATGTCAAGATTTTCAAGAATTATATGAATTTTAGTAATTATAACATGACTTGAGTGAAAACCTCCGTACAAGACTAATGCATTGTTATAATTAATGTATTAAAGAAACTGACAAACATTCCTCTGTGGACTTTACGAGCTGTTTTATCAAAGTGACACTGCGCAGAACACTGAATTAATAATATTTTATAAACAGTATCATTATTCTGCAAACATTTGTCGAGCTTTGTTATGGCTTCCAACACTTGCTCCTACGATTACTAAAACAACAGGCATATTTCATTCGTACTACCCAGAATCAGTCTTCTTATTTTACCTAGAATGTTTTATAAAAATACGACTACTACAACTTGATTGAGCGTTATTCCCTATAAGGTACTCAGTCCCATTGTTCAGGCAAAGAGTGGAGATCAGTAACTTTTTCCATATATTTTCAGTGTTTTTTGGTCTGTCAAAATCAATATATAACAACAACAACAACAACAACAACAACAACAACAACAAACATGGGTGCTTCTAGTCCATGTACTCTTAACAAAAGGAGATTCTGCCACCTGCTCCTTTCCATGGAGATGTTGTTGCTTTACCTGGAAAATTCCACAGGGCATTAAACTTTTGTGTCTTACCCTCAGTCGTGGCAGGGTTATTTCAATATTTTCTAAAGCCTAAAATAGCAAGTGGCCATGACAGATTAGACTACTCATTCTCTACTCTTACGCTTACTTTTACTTTCACACAGTTAACTAGCAGAAAACTCTTGCCTACTTTTTTTTCAGTGAAGTTTAGACTCTCACTTGCTGGTTGGACACGAGCAGCAGATGTGACATGTGCAGAGATAATTTAACATTTGTTACCTGGCAACCATAATGTAAACAAGTTCCAAAACCTGTCTAAACTGCACAATAGACATTATTTAACAAAGAAAAAAATCATGACAGCATCTTCATTTTCATAAATAAATGTTTAAACTGCCAGAAAAAGGCGTCCCTCTTAAATTATCTCTGTATTTTGGATAGATTTTTTTGTGTTGATGACAGGTATTCTGTTTTGGGACTCTTGTCTTTGCAATTTTCTTCTTAACCTTTTCACCACAAACTGCCACTTACCTTTCCACACGGCCTATCGGACCAAACTAAGTACTAATTAGAAAAACATGAAAAACATGAAAAACATGCCCTGCACATTTTAAAGGTGCATCGTGTAACTTTTCTGGTGAAGGGTCCGTCAAATGTTTTTCTCTATGGAGATGTTATTGCTTTGTCTGAAATGTTTCACAGTATGGCATTAAACCTTTCTATATTCATGGAGACCAAACCAGACAAAGTTACAGGCCAGATCTGTGGAGAGTCAACCCCGCTCACAGTCAGAATACCTGTTTTTCTAGGCATCTTTGAGCTATAAAACTATTGCCTAGAAGAATCCATGACTCATCGCTGTACCAGCGGCGAGTCTGGTAACGCTTGGTCCAGAATGCGCTGTCGTTGCGCTTAGACAGACAGCTAAGTGAACCAATCAGAGAACAGTTAACGGACAGCGACGTGAACCAAGCCGGTAGGAAGCAATGCAAAAACATCTTTTTTGAAAAGAAAGGCCTCTAGAGCTGTCAGCTGCTGTGGTTTTAAGGAATCGATGTGTTTTAGGTCATTTAAGACCAATTTTACAGCTGAATGGAAGGGACTTTGCGGGCAAAGGCGGGTGCACTGACGTCACCATCTTTGAACGAATCAGAATCGCGGAGTCCATTGTTAACCGGGGGAGCGAGGGTGGAGCAAGGGTGTCCAAATGGTATCGCACTGTATAGCAAATACAGAGAGATATCATTTGGCTGGCCAGGTAAATAAAACTATCTATAATTGAATGAATGTAAGGCAGAACTGTGGCAAAAGGAGAAATTAAATTTGTCAACAGATCAAAAGTTTATTTAGTCGAATACGTTTCACAGCTCATCCAAGCTGCTTCTTCAGTTCTGGTCAGACGCTGGTGGACACTGCCTATATCTGTCTGCAGGGAGGAGCTAACTACAATGAAATTACTCTGAAACTATCCCACCTACTTGTTTTCAGTTTCTGTTAGTTAAGTAGTTAGTTAAATATGCAGTGGGAGCGGAGTGTGAGTCTTGTTAGCAGAATCATTCAGGAACATAATGGGTGTTTTCTCACATCTGGACCTGACCTGCTGCCCTATTGTTTTCTTTGTTTGTTTTGATTTAGGTTTGAGGATAGAGTTATAGATGGGAGACAAATGATGTCTGAGACCTCCATTTCTGTTCAAGGAAGGATTCTCTTTCTTGTCAAAAATCGCCTCTTTAACTCCCCTCTCAAACCAGTTCTTTTCTCTGGCCAAGATCTGTACCTCACTGTCCTCAAAGGAGTGGCCCGTGGCTTCTAGGTGGAGATGTACGGCAGATGAAGGCCCACTTTGGCTCTCCCGTTGATGTTGGTACATTCTTTTGTGAAGTGGTTGTTTTGTTTCTCCAATATAGCGCTCACTGCCGTCTTCACTACACTGAATGGAGTAGACCACATTGCTTTGTTTGTGGCTCGGTCTTTTGTCCTTTTGTCCTTAAGGCAGAACTGTTTAATGTCATACTTTGGAACATTCCAGGCAGAGCAGTGACTTATCCATAGAAACCAGCAGGTGATGGACCCTCAACCAAAAAGTTACACAGTACACCTTTGCAGCAGGGGTGAATCGGCACTAGCACAAACATTGTAAAGCTTTGTTTTAGCTTCAACACTTTCTGTTCCGATTACCAAACCAACAGGCGTATTTCACTTGTAACCCAGGCTTAGTGCTCGAGTTGAGGTGGAGGGTCCATCACCGGAGATCAGCCCGAGGTAAATGAGAGGATTTGAATAAGAACCCGGGTCGGAGCGGGTCAGACTCATCATTGTGTGTGTAATTAGATTGACTTGAGCCTGGCTTGTGTCACTGCAGCAGACAGCCTCAGTGCACTGGAGGGACAGCGCCAGACAAACACTAACCCTCTGAACACCGGGTCACGGGGAGGTGACGAGGGGACAGTACTACAATAATGGTAGTGGAGATTTTGGTCATGACATTCATACTAAAATTGGTGTTGAGTGCAATATACAGCTCTGGAATAAAATAAGAGACCACTGCATTTTTTTCTGAAATCAGCATCTCTACATGTATTACAGCCATTCCCTTCCAGTGTCTGTTGAATTCCAACACAAACACAAAGCTGAGCTACTTCAGTTCTTGCACCAGGAGTGGAATAAAGTCATCCAAGAACAATGTGAAAGACTTGTGGAGAGCATGTCAAGACGCATGAAAGCTGTGATTAAAAATAAGGGTTATTGCACCAAATATTGATTTCTGAAGTGTAAACATTAGTATTATGTTGTTTTAAAATGAATTTGATCTTGTTTTTTTTGCATTGTTTGAGGTCTGAAAACATGTATCTTTTTTGTTATTTTCACCACTTGTCATTTTCTGCAAATAAATGCTCTAAACAATAATATTTTTATTTGGAATTTGGGGGAAATGTTGTCAGTAGTTTATAGACTCAAACAAAAATGTTCCTATTCCTGATCCTAGTGCAGCCATGAATTTGAATTAGCTGTGTACAGAAGGTTTATTTTTTCAATCTATATTTGCAGTGTATTCTACCTTTTTTTTTTTCCCAAACTGTTATTACTGTTATTGAACATCATTTATTATACATGGTTCTCTTTCCATTGGTCGGATAAAGAGTTCAAAGCACTTAAGAAATGGACACTGATTATCTGTATGTAGTGCAGAATATAGCTATTTAGCAGAGGGAAGAATTTATGTGTATTTTAATTAATAAAAAAAACCAAATAAACTACAAGCTCCACATGTGAGTAAAAGTAACAACAATCTTTCCATAGTTAGTCTAAGGGTCATTCCAGAATTGGAGGACATTTGGGCTTTAAAATTCTTGAAAAATAAACCTTCACTTTTCAGATTTTCTGCTACATATTCATCAATAATAGGTAATAAACTATGAAATCCTTGATTAGCTCAGCTGACGGTCAATGGTAAAATTTTTATTATATGATTTGTATGGTTTATTTATTTATTTACTCTAATCGCATTAACAGGGTTGCAGGTAACAGTGTTGCAAAATCCCGCTAATGTTAGCTTTATCTCAGGAATAGAAGCTAGCTGTTTAGCTAGCTGTTATTACTTATCAAGAAGAAAAACTTATTTATGCAAATACGTAAAGGAAAAAAAAAAAAAAATTGTCTTATTCTGATCATTTGCATAACAGGGTTGCATGAGGTAGAGTGAGACATTCAATCAAGGCTAACTGTTTTATAAAAATATGAAAAGTAGAAGAGAAGATAAACCTTTGCTCTACATTTGCTCTACTTTTTGAAAACTGTTTGATGATGTCAAGTCCAGGGGATCATGTGGTTCTGCTTTCTTCTTCTTCTACCAGACTAAAAATGTTCTGGTAACAGGGTTGCGTGCATGTTGTGGGACACATGTTCCATGAATAATAATAATCATTTGAAATATTATGTCTATTAAAACAAATGTTCCCACAGTTACCAGAGATGGCAATGAAACAAATTATAGAAAAAACAAGAAATTTCAATTCAATTTAAACTGTTTTATTTGAGATTCAATTTGGCCATTCGAGGGGTGGGACAAGAGGAAAATGGCATTTTGGGGGGTACTCCAGACTTATTTGGTATTTTAAAAACTATTTTCAAGCATTCTTTTCTCTTAGTTTTTTTAGATTTGGTCTCAGGACAAGTAAATTCACTCAGACACTGTATGTTTTAGTATTTTGTTTGTGGATTATTTAATATTTGATGTGTGGGACGTAAAATGTCCTCCAATTCTGGAATGACCCCTAAACGCAAATGCAGTTGAAAGATAATTTTCAGTCCAACCTCTTGGCCATTTTATTATATTGTTTACCTTTTCCCCTGCAGTTTTTGCAACACTTTTTAACCATGTACTATTATTGCTGCTATTAGTTCTTCTCGACTATCTTAGCGAGTCAGCGGTTCTTCTGATCCAAAGCATTTCATTGCATTGTTGACCTTGTGTTGATCCTGCATATGACAAATAAACAATCTTGAATCTTGTATCTTGAATCCAATAATTCATAGCATTTATATAGCGCATTTCATGACACCAAAAGCGCTTTACAGTTCATTGTTCATTCACTCCACACTTGGTGGTGGTAAGCTACTTTTGTAGCCACAGCTGCCCTGACGGAAGCGAGGCTGCCAATCTGCACCATCGGCTCCTCCGACCACCTCCAACACTCACACACACTCCACTTTCATACTAGGCAATGTGGGTGAAGTGAAAATATGTAGTCACTAAAGTAATCCAAGAACCATAATATTAAACTAATGCAACGTGATTAATTTCAATTACTTTTGGATGACTTTAACACCAAATATCCGATAACAACAAGAAAACAATAAAATGATTTACTTTTGCGCATTATAAAAGAAATTGAGGAAAGCTAATTTGAGCAGTAGCTTATACCACCACATGACCACATAGTACAGTTTATTAAGAAAAATATCCCATTGTTTTCTTAAAAAATAAAATAATGTCGATTTCCACCCGATAAATGTGTTCTTCTCGGTCGAAGCCATGCCAGTTCCATAGTCGTTCCATAGTTCTGCCAGACGACAACATGAAGTGTCATAGTGCGTGCATGTCTGTACGACAGTTTGTTCTGATTTCCCTCCATCTCCATCTTAAAAAAAAAAAAAAACATAACATGATTTCAAATTGTAATTCTGCTAAATAATCCCCATTTTCACTAAATGCACCTGTAATCTGACTACGTCTTCTTTCCTTGTAACTGTAGCGGAATACAGTTACATTTTTTGTATCCTTTTACGTAACGCCGTTCCATGTATTCCGTTACTCCCCATGCCTGTCTGTACTCTACAACAGTGGTCCCCAACCACCGGGCCGTGAGCCGTTTGGTACCGGGCCATGGTGGCTCATTCCCCCACTCATTTTGAGTGGCCCGTCCGTGTTCCGAAAAGAGCACGTCGACTTCCATGTGCGCACGAGGCTTGTCTTATTATTGTCTTATGTATTTCATCGTTTTCACTCAGCGCTCCGTTTTCATCTGGACGCAATTATTTACTGACCAGGAGACCTACTAAAAATATGGATTTATTGCAACAGGTGATTCCCACGCACAAAGCCCGCTCTGCATAACATGCGGCGACCAGCTCTCCAATGAGGCGGCCTTAAAAGTATGTTCAAGACATCAACTCTGCCGGTATTCTGGATAAAAGTTACGGAGTAGACTGGACATAAGCAACACACTTTGGGTGTCATTGTCTCCCATCACGCCTAGATGCGACTATCTCGTAGCAGAGAAACAAGCTCAGGGCTCTCATTGATTCAGCGTTATGGTGAGTTGTATTTTTCATGTACTTTATATTTGTTTTGTGGTGTATCTTATTTTGAAGGCATGTTTAGCATTACCATAGCGACCAGAGAGTGTAGGGGCAGAGAGGATGTTGTGACTCTTGTTATGTTGTTGGCGCATGTCATGAGGATGCTGTTATTAAAGTTACATACAAGTACACAGTGGATTCACGTTTATTGTTATATTTACAACATACCGCAATATACTTGTGTTGTTCGTATAATTTTATTTTGTGGTATTTATCCACCGATATCCACGCGCCCCACCCCCCTCCACCTCCCACCGGTCCATGAAAATTTTGGGTGACATTAACCAGTCCGTGGCGCAACAAAGGTTGGGGACCACTGCTCTACAATGTTCCAAAGTATGGCATTTGACTTATCTATCTCACTTAAGTCATGTCAGTGTGCTTTCAGTATTTCCACAGCACATAGTCCAAGCCCGGGTTGATCGGTCACGGATTTGGCAGCAGAACTCTTGCCTACATTCCCATGTAATAGTCCCATGTGTAATGATGTTTTTGTCTCTGCCCTTTTCGCACTCTCATTAATACATTCTTACCAGGTCGCACTGCATTCACTGCTATAGAGCCTGCCTTTGTGGATTACGTACACTAATGATGCCAGTTGTTATGGCACTGTTCTAGCTCGAGCGTGTCACTTCCCGGACTTGTTGCCATGTCAAAAATAGCTGCTTTGATGAGACACGAGACTCGACTGAGCAGTGGTGTAATATACTGTAAAGAAATAAATGCAAAATAATGCTGTGCTAAGGAGTTTAGTATTGGAAAACAAAATGTGTGTGATTTGCCTTTTGTTGTGACTGAACTAGGACTTATCCAGGACTCAACCAGGATTCAACCACGACTATTCAAGAACATAACAGGACTGAATACTCAACTAGAGGCTATACCAGAGCTAAAGTTATTCTGTGACTTCTAATATTATAGGGTTCTCAACCTTTTTGCCTCAAGTATCCAGAAGGTTTCTGTTTTGTACTAGTGATTCCAGTATGCATGTGGTAAGAATCAGGCATCCAGATAAATTTATTCATATTGCCAGTTATTATTATCTGAGCAGGCTTGCATCTCCGCAAACCTGATTCTTATTTGGCCTGTGGGAGGCCCTTAAAACTGTCCAGGCCCGTCTTAAGTTTGCCAATGACCATTTGGATGATCCAGAGGAGTCATGGGAGAAAGTCCTGTGGTCAGATGAGACCAAAATAGAACTTTTTGGTCTTAATTCCACTCGCCGTGTTTGGAGGAAGAAGAATGATGAGTACCATCCCAAGAACACCATCCCTACTGTGAAACATGGGGGTGGTAGCATCATACTTTGGGGGTGTTTTTCTGCACATGGGACTGGACGACTGCACTGTATTAAGGAGAGGATGACCGGGGCCATGTACAGTATTGCAAGATTTTGGGGAACAACCTCCTTCCCTCAGTGAGAGCATTGAAGATGGGTCGTGGGTGGGTCTTCCAACATGACAATGACCTGAAGCACACAGCCAGGATAACCAAGGAGTGGCTATGTAAGAAGCATATCAAGGTTCTGGAGTGGCCTAGCCAGTCTCCAGACCTAAACCCAATAGAAAATCTTTGGAGGGAGCTCAAACTCTGTGTTTCTCAGCAACAGCCCAGAATCCTGACTTATCTAGAGAAGATCTGTGTGGAGGAGTGGGCCAAAATCCCTCCTGCAGTGTGTGCAAACCTGGTGAAAAACTACAGGAAACATTTGACCTCTGTAATTGCAAACAAAGACTATTGTACCAAATATTAACATTGATTTTCTCAGGTGTTCAAATACTTATTTGCAGCAGTATCATACAAATACATTGTTAAAAAAAAAAAATCATACACTGT
Organism: Paratrypauchen microcephalus; assembly: GCA_036785185.1. NCBI lineage: Eukaryota > Metazoa > Chordata > Actinopteri > Gobiiformes > Gobiidae > Paratrypauchen > Paratrypauchen microcephalus. The sequence goes on from JAVJIX010000086.1 coordinate 1,480,139, forward strand.
GATTTCTGGATTTTTTTTTTTTAGATTGTCTCTCACAGTGGACATGCACCTAAGATGAAAATTTCAGACCTCTCCATGATTTCTAAGTGGGAGAACTTGCAAAATTGCAGGGTGTTCAAATACTTATTTTCCTCACTGTATATACTAGTAGCTCTATGGAGAATGTTCTGGAGTATGGTTTTAACTTTCTCCTTCAATGGAATAATGCAGGTGACACCTCTAGAAATTACATATACAGGGGGTCCTCGGGTTACGACGGTCTCGACTCACGCCGTTTCGTGGTTACGAACGCGCCCCCATAAAAATATATATATATATATATATATATTATGCGTCATTCCGTCTTACGCGGTTTAGCGTGGTAAGCGACGTACGAACGGCGCGAACGGCGCGCGGCGCACGGCGGAAGAATACGCTTTGTTGTGGTTGTAGGGCGAAGAAGACAGCCTCGTGTACGTGCCCAATGTGGGCGGAAGTACCTGATGTGGGCTCTGATCTGCTCCTATGAAAGCGACAGTGATAACCAAGCAGCACCAAGTAGTGGTCTAATTATTGAGATGGAAAGGTTATTGGTGCTTTGGTTGGAAGATTAAAATCAAATTCTGACTTACGACGAAATTCGGGTTACAACGCGTCTTAAGAATGGATCAACGTCGTAACCCGAGGATCCCCTGTACCTTTAATAATAATGTAAAAATCAATCATCCTGCAGAAACATTCTTAAAGACATAAATGTACTCCAGGCAGAAACATATTCAAACACTATTCACCTAATCTTCTTCCCAAAATACTGTACATTTTTCCAACTCATAGCCCCAGAGGTCCCTATACCCCTGGCTGGGAAACACTGCAGTAATAGTCAATACTGAGATCATAATTTCCCCAGCTCTATTTACAGCCATGACATTACTACCACACTACAAATGTTTTCATCCAATAAGCCAATCCAATATCTGGAGTGGAGGAATCTCGCTCGCAACATGCACAGATAGACGTCCGTTGCTTTGTGTGATTTTCAATTACAGCAGCCTTTGTATTCGAGACACTTAGCTGTAGTCAAGGTCTGCGCTACACTTTGAAAGCTACCCCTCTCGCTAGCGCAGGTTAACTGTGTGCATTTGCATTAATCACCATGACAACTGCTAGCTGGCTGCGTGCTACGCTTTGGCAGACAAGAGATGAAGAAAAGAGGCAGAGGAGATGCGATAGGCTCCTGACGAACATGTATTTTAATTTCACACTTTGTGGATATTTTCGCTTTAAACTCACAGAGAAATTGCAATTACGGGAAGCAGGGGAGATGAGGTTAGAGCTGTCAGGGAGTACAGCAGGATTTGACCAGTGCATATGCATGTCCAGCAGTGTGCATTTTTTCTTTATTTCTTTATTATTTGCAATGGTGAATACATACAACTCTGGAAAAAAATAAGAAACCACTGCAAAATTATCAGTTTTTCTGATTTTACTACTTTTTGTTTACATTTTTTGTTTGAGTCTATAAACTGACAACATTTCCCCCAAATTCCAAATAAAAATATTATCGTTTAGAGCATTTATTTGCAGAAAATGACAAAATAACAAAAAACATGTTTTCAGACCTCAAACAATGCAAAGAAGCAAGATCAAATTCATTTTAAAACAACATAATACTAATGTTTACACTTAAAGGCAAAGTAACGTTATTTTACAATCTGAGCCTTCTTTCGGTAATAAAACAAGTCGTTTTACTCACCCATAGCATTTTTCTGTCAATTGGAGCAGTATCGCAGAACTTATGTTGAGCCGTTCTGTTCTAGTAATGATCCCGTATCTTTTAACATGGTGCTGTATCATATGCTCGGGGCATTACTTTGCGGTCTCCAAATAACACAAACTTTAGCACTTTTCAAATCATAGAAGCCCGATGTCTTAATGAAAAATTTCGTTTGAAGCAAAAGTGGCCTGTAATCCGAGATTTAGCCATAGTTTCGAGTAGATGAGGACGCCAGTGCGCATGCGCGGACTGCTCCGGGACCCAAACATGAAACGCAAAGCTGAAAACTATGGATAAACCTCGGATTACAGGCCACTTTTGCTTCAAACGAAATTTTTCATTAAGACATCGGGCTTCTATGATTTGAAAAGTGCTAAAGTTTGTGTTATTTGGAGACCGCAAAGTAATGCCCCGAATACAAATGCTAACAAATGCTAACAGAAACGCCACAACATAACTTTCTTCAAACAGCTCCAAATGACACGAACGTGATATGGGTGAGTCAAACGACTTGTTTTATTACCGAAAGAAGGCTCAGATTGTAAAATAACGTTACTTTTCCTTTAAGAAGAGTTCAGAAATCAATATTTGGTGCAATAACCCTTATTTTTAATCACAGCTTTCATGCGTCTTGGCATGCTCTCCACAAGTCTTTCACATTGTTCTTGGGTGACTTTATTCCACTCCTGGTGCAAGAACTGAAGTAGCTCAGCTTTGTGTTTGTGTTGGAATTCAACAGACGCTGGAATGGAATGGCTGTAATACATGTAGAGATGCTGATTTCAGAAAAAAATGCAGCGGTCTCTTATTTTTTTCCAGAGCTGTATGATGTGGGATTGTTGCTCGGGATTATTGTTCATGTTGGTGAGACGTATGTGACGCTGATATGAAGTAAATTAGGATTAGAGAGTAGTTTTCCGCATAGGTAGATATTATGAATCATCATCTTTTCAGGAGAGGTCAAATAAACTACATCAGCTTTTACACTGGATGCCATTCTTTGGTTAGTTCTCAACTAACCAAAGCTCCGGAGCTGCAGATGGTTGTTGGGGAGGGACTCTTAAAACCCAATTTCGGTGCCAATGTTCCCAATGTTCCTGTGCTCTATTTGCAAGCGTGAACATAGCCTTGGTTTGGTTTTGTTCATGTACTGCTTTTGTCATTATCTAGTTCAGGATTAGTTCTGGGTTTTTCTTCAGTTTGAATCCCAATTCTGATTTGATTTTGCGTGTGCTCAGCCTTAAGCTCAACAAAAGCTTTTGAAATGAAGCTCGCAGCCATTTCAGTTTCCCCTAGGTTTACCAGTGTCTGTAATAGTTTTAAAAACCTTTACTGTAGTCCTTGTTTCCAATGTCCCTTCAGATCTCTGCTATCAAACATACCCAGGTACATGCTGTGTTAGAATCAATTAGCCACTTTGCAAAAACTACGTCAAATTTTGTATCAGTAGTTCACTTTTTTTTAAACACTTTTGATGTGTACATTTGCCTTGATCTTCTGTCATTTAGACTTTGGGCTACCGGCGAATACTAGCGCTCCTCTTGCATACTAATTTTGAACTTTCCAAAGATTTAATTTCGAAATGCACACCCGCACTCATTGGGCTACAGACCCTAATTAATTTTTGGTCACAGTAATTAATTGTCAAGCCAAAAAAGTCAAGAGGAATACCATTACGTGTGATGGGGAAAAGGGGAGATAAAAACATGGCTGCAGGTGTCGTGAGGAGGTGATCCGGTACAGGCTAAATTAGCGTGGAAATCGACTGAACTGTAACAGAGGTGGAGGTAGTGTTCGTGTTTTATGATTATTAAACAAGTCCATGTTGCAAATTAAAGGTGCAATATGTAACTTTTCTGGTGGAGGTTCCGTCAAATGCTTTTTTTTCCGTGGATATGTCATTGTTTTGCCTGAAACGTTCCGCAGTATGACACTAAACAGCCCTACTTTACATTTATCCAATTACAGGTGGTTTTATAGCTCAAAAATACCTAGAAAACAGGCTTTCTGAGAGTGAGCGGGGTTGCCTCTCCACAGATCTGACCTGTGACTTGGCCAAATGTTGCTATATGCTTGACTGCGATCCATAATACACACTTCTTCAGTATTCTACGAAGATGTCGATAGGTGGATTAGCCTATCATGGACGTGGTCTGTAATAAAACCAATATGGCTGCTTATGAGGGGGGAAAAAGAAAGGATGAACTATTATAAGGGACTGAAAAGAATTATGAATTTCTAGAGAATCTATTAGCAAAGCATTAAATTCTGTTTATCTGTTATTTTATTTCAAAATAAGCTCCTCCAGTGAGCTTCTTCAGGTCACTGAAATGAACAAATTTGATTGCACAAATGGGGGTTTCCACTCTGACTGCCCCACAGATTATCTTTGAAGCTCACCAGAGTTCACCAGAGGTCCCTCTCATGTGCTCAACACTCAGTATGATCTACTGAAGGGAGGAGATAGGGTTCCTTTATGCCAAAATAACGGGTATAACAACTCATTCATACCCCAGCCTATAAAAGTTTTTAACAACATTGGCTGACTGAAGTTCAGTTAGCCCAATTAGCCCAATCACTCAGGCTAAAGTGTGGAGCCTGAGTGATTGTATATTGTCCAGCTCTGCATGTTTTTCTTTTATCTTTTGTTATGTCATGGCATGTCTGTATGTTAATGCATAATTCACGAGAAGACGAAATAAATAAAAAACTAAAACTGAACATGTTTGGTTCTGGCTCCAGACACGACGGAGGGACTGGACTGATATTCCTCTGTATAAAAAAAAAAAAAATACAGAGATATAGCAGCTTGTATTTGCCAGGCTTTTCTTATCCTAATATAAATAAAACACAAAATGCAATACTCCTGCACTACATGTAGGCCTATTTCCATCACAAGTTCTACTGCTAATACTACTGACTGACTGACTTCTATTCGTAATACAACTACTACTACTACTTTCTGCAGTGTTTCCCCTGCTCCCACCATATGGCCCTTTTCCTGCTCAGTCATTCTTGCACAACAGTATCAGCTAGACAGAGCAAAACTAGTTTCAGTTTAGTTTTGACTAACTTCACTTTTGACTAACTTAGTCAAAACTAAACTGAAACGAATTTAATTTGTTGTTTTGGTTGAATAAAGCAAGTCCAGCTCTGTCCTGGGCTGTCCTCTGGACTCAGTGCAGGAGGTGGGGGACAGGAGGGTCCTGGCTAAGGTCATCTCTATGCTGGACCATGAGTCTCACCCCCTGCAGGACGCTCTGTCGGCTCTGGAGAGCAGCTTCAGTGACAGACTGATTCCCCCTTGCTGTGTGAAGGAGAGGTTTCGCAGATCTTTCCTGCTGCTGTCAGACTGTACAACGAACACTGTTAACATGTCATTCAACTTTATCTACACTACAATATTCAACTATACTCTAGAGTCTATCTTTAAGTCTATTTTTAAATTATTTTAAGCCAATATGTATTATCTTGTTTTATTGCATGCTACATTTTCCTGCTGTTCTTGATCTGTGCATTGCAACACTGGAATTTCCCCACTGTGGGACTAATAAAGGCATATCTTATCTTATCTTCAAACCAACAAAACTTAACATGGTGATCTAAATATGATATTGTTAGCAATTAATGGTGTGCTTACACATATATTCTGGTGAAGAGCTCATCACCTGCTTGTTTCCATGGAGATGTGACATCTGTCACCATGGAAACGAGCAGGTGACCCCACTAGACCAAGTTATAAATCTGATCTATGAAGCGGCGACCTCACTGACAGTAAAAATGCTTGTGTTTCAAGGCATCTTTCTCAGCAATAAACACACATGTAATTGATTAAATGCAAGATGGTTACATTTAATGCCATAGTGAGGGGCATTCCAGGCAAAGCAATAACATCTCACGGAGGCGAACCCTCACTAGAAAGTTACACAGTGCACCTTTAACACCCCTATTGAAAAAAACACACACAAACTCTTCTGCTCCTTTCAACTAGTTCTGTTTAGAAACTGCGTGTGCAAGAGCTTATGTAATATTTGTAACTTTAAGTCACTGTGACCCATATACTGTCCAGACAAATACTGCATCTTATTTGTATTAACAAGAAACACCAACTCTCCCATGCTAGAGCTGTACTTCTATCTGTGGCCATTCCCAAAGCTCCCAAACAAGTATTTATCAAAGGAGCATGCTCTTTCGAAGACAATCCAACATGCTATCTAGGAATTTTCAAAGCTTAATCGATGGTTCAAGTGGGGAAAATAACGTGTGACTCCATGGAGAATATGTATATGTATATGTGATGTTTTAGTCATGGTGTTTATTGTCTTGTTTATCAGATGTTTAATGTTCTCGCAATTTCAAATCCTGTGTGTGCAGCCTGTACATATGGTTTTTGACAATAAAGCTGTCTTTGAACTTGTAGAATGTTCCAAAGTAAGGTTTGAAGTTCCTTTTTCTTCACTGTCTTATTCTTTGAAATGAACCCACAACCTGGCAGAGCTACACAAGCCTAACCACTCTAAACTCCAAATCTATAGATTGGATTTTTGGATACTTGGATTGCATTGAAGAAAAAGAAAAGAAAGCTCTGAACAGGCTTGCATCTCCACAAACCTGACTCGTATTTGTCCTGGAGGAAGACAAAGCATTTGGCAATAATCTTCAGCAGTATGGCGTACTATCTCCATGGAGAATGTCACAAAGTGTGTTTTTTCTTACTTCTTTCTGTGGCTTTTTGCAAACTTCCCATCCAAGTATTTATCCAAGGAGCATGCCCTTTCTAAAATTATCTGATATGCTATCTAGGAATTTTTAAAGCTTGAGCGTTCAAGTGGGAAAAAAAACCTGTGGCTCCATGGAGAATGTTCCAAAGTAAGTTTTTAAGTTCCTATTTCTATGAAAACAATTAATTTCATGATCTGGCAGACCTACAGAAGGCTAACCACTCTAAACTCCACATCTATAGATTGGAAAAGAAAGCTCTGAACAGGCTTGCATCTCCACAAACCTGACTTGTATTTGTCCTGGAGGAAGGCAAAGCATTTGGCAATAATCTTCAACAGTATGGCATACTATCTCCATGGAGAATGTCACAAAGTATGATTTTTCTTACTTCTTTCTGTGGCTTTTTCCAAACTTCCCATCCAAGTGTTTATCGAAGGAGCATGCCCTTTCTAAAATTATCTGACATTACATGCTATCTGGGAATTTTCATAGCTTAATTGATGCTTCAAATGGGAAAAATGTGTGGCTCCATGGAAAATGTTCCAAAATAAGGTTTTAAGTTCCTCTTTCCATGAAAACAATTAATTTCATGATCTTATTCTTTGAAATCAGAAACAAGGCTAACCACTCTAAACAACAATGGAAAAGAAAGCTCTGAACAGACTTGCATCTCCACAAACCTGACTCGTATTTGTCCTGGAGGAAGGCAAAGCATTTGGCAATAATCTTCACCAGTATGGCGTACTATCTCCATGGAGAATGTCACAAAGTGTGGTTTTTCTTACTTCTTCCTGTGGCTTTTTCCAAACTTCCCACCCAAGTATTTACGGAAGGAGCATGCCCTTTCTAAAATTAGCCGACATGCTATCCAGGATTTTTTAAAGGTTAATTGCTGGGAAAACAAAACATGAGTCCAAGCAATTATGAGTGTGATTGTTTCGTTTTGGCGTTCCGTGCTTTGGGTCAAGGGCTACAGTGAGGACTACAAATGCCTGGACCACTGTGAAAGCCACTCTGGCGTTCTGGGGTCTTATATGTTAAAAGGTTTCATACGCCGACACAGACACTAATGGCAGCTCTGAGAAGCAAGTTGCCAGCTTTTAGTGCTGCTCTGGGCTACACACAGAAAAAGAAAAAAAACAACAGAGAGTGAGGAGAGAGAGAGAGAAGAGCTTTTCAAAGGAATCACACAATGAAAGACCAAAACAACCAACGTACTTATGTGCAATTGTGTTTTTATTGTGGAAAATAGGCAAAAAATGGTGAGGAATTTTAACAACAAATGAATAAAAAATAGAAATAGCTGAAAATGCTATATTTGGAACTATATGCTATATTATATTAATGCTACTTTTACTTTGCCTTTCATTTTGATTTTGAAGTTCTTATTTTTTTATGTTTTACTTACAGTACTTAACAAAATCTAAACTTGAAAAAAGAAAGAAAAAAAAAAAGAGTGGGCTTGCATCTCCGCAAACCTGACTCTCTCATGGAGAATGTTCCAAAGTATGGTTTTAAGTTCCTGTTTTCATACCTGGAGTTGTGTTTTGTTTCATTAATAATCCTGTATTATTATTAGGCCGTCTATACCTCTAAAACTCAAAATTCTCTGTTCCTTTTACATTTTGTTCAGTAGAGATGTAAATTCTAGGGCTGAAATTATCCAAATGATTCTAGAGAAGTGTATGCACTTTAAAAACACAGCACTTCCTGTATTACCACGTGACATCACAAGGTGGAACAGGGTGTTTTCTGTTTGAGTGAAGAACTCAGCCTAAATATGCAGGATTTGAATGAAACAAAACACAACTCCATGTTTATGATGAGGAAACAGCATTATAACATAAGAAAATAGCGTAATATGAGCCTTTTACATAATTACTTGCAATTACTTTTACTTCACCAGTATAATTATGTTAAAACAATTGTATTCTCTTGGGTACAGTTTTTTTTTTCTTACTGGTTTGTACTTGGACTTCTGCAGAGTCCTCCTGTGCAAACAGGAAATGTTAAAGTCCAATTGGGTGAAGGTTCCCACAGTAAAACGGTAGTCTCTAGTTCAGGCCCTGTCAGATCTTTTATGTTTTTTCTCACCCGTTTTACTGCAGTTCAGTCTTTTATTAGTTATTTGCAATGAGCAGATTATTACCATGGGAGTTTGGGCTGGGAGCGTGAACTTGAACTAAACCGCAATGTTCAACGATGAGATCATAACCACAGCCACAGGAAGAAGTTATAGCAACTGGAATATAATATAGAGATACTGGTTCTCAAATGGTGGTGTAGGGTTATAGAAATTGGTCACATCATAAAATAAATGGTAAAGAAAAATACTAGTTAAAGCTCCTATATTACACAAAATTGACTCTTGTGAGCTTTAAGTCATGTTATAATATTGTTACCTCCTCAAAAACATACCTGGAGTCGTGTTTTGTTTCATTCATTGAGTAACTCTTTATTATTAGTCTGTCTACATCTTCAAAGCTCAAAATGCTCTGTTCCACCTTGTGATGTCATCAAGTGGTAGTTTTCAACAGCTACCTTTAACCTTTAGTTCAGTTTCCAGTGATTCTAGTGAAGTTGTATGGAGTTTGAAAACACAGTGGAGCATTTTCTGTATTACCACATGACATCATAAGGTGCACCAGAGTATTTTCCATTTGAAATAAGAAGTCTTCAGTCTAAATATGCAGATTTTGTGTGTTAAACATGTGTGAATGAGACAAAACACAACTCCATGTTTTTGATGAGGAAACAACATTATAACAGATGAGAAAGTGTAACATGAGCCCTTTTATACAAAGTTATAATTGTACTATTTAATTGTAATAGAGGCAACAATTTTGGAACAAAATGGAAATAAACCAAAAATATATTAGATATTATTGGTTCATTGGTTAGGGTCATAAGTTGGTCACGTGGGGGGGGGTGTACAGTACTATCAAAAAATACTAATGGTTAGAAACAGTGACTTTAAAGGAAAAGTAACTTTTTTTTTTTTTTACAATTTGAGCCTTATTTCGGTAATAAAACAAGTTGTTTTACTCACCCATAGCACTTTGGTGTCATATGGAGCACTTCCAGAGATGTTTTAAGATTTGCGGTTAGCCTAGCGCGACTTCTAGCCATAGCTCGGGGCATATAATATATTCCCCGAGCATGTAATATGCCCCGTGCAGGCTCCAAATAACACAAACTTTAGCACTTTTCAAATCATAGAAGCCCGATGTCTTGGTCTACGATTTTGTTTGAAGCAAAAGTGGCTTGTAATCCGAGATTTATCCATAGTTTACAGCTTTGCGTTTCATGTTTTGGTCCCGGGAGCTGAGAGCACACTCCGCACATGCGCACTGGCCTCCTCATCTACTCGAAACTATGGCTAAATCTCGGATTACAGGCCACTTTTGACCACACGAAATCGTAGGCTAAGACATCGAGCTTCTATGATTTGAAAAGTGCTAAAGTTTGTGTTATTTGGAGACCGCAAACAAGTGCCCCGAGAACTCACATGATGGAGATCGCAAATCTAAAACATCTCCGGAAGTGCTCCATATGACACCAAATTGCTATGGGTGAGTAAAACAACTTGTTTTATTACCGAAATAATACTTACTTTTCCTTTAAAAAATCAGTAATTAAAATTTTTACAGATTTATTTATTTTTTACTTTTTTGTGTGTGAAAAATAGTGAAGTGAAAAATGTATTGGTTTATTGGTTCTCTGGTTAGCATCATACAAGTTGGTCATATGGACAAAAATGTGTATAATACTAATAAAAATTAAATTATTAATCATTAGAAACACTTTAGAAGCATTTTGAGTGTTTTTCATAAAATGCAAAATGGCGGAAAATGACGTGATAGGGTGACGTCATTGGTGCGTTGGATTCGGCTTGGCCCAAGGAGTCCAGGGATGGCAAGTTTTTGAAAATTGGACATACGGTTCAAAAGTTACACCCAGAAATGTACCTGAAAATTCCTTCCGTACGCCCGATTCGCAAAAACTTGGAATCCCTAGAATCCTTGGGCCAAGAGGAATCCAACGCATCCTATGACGTCATGTCTGCCGGAATAGAATGTCCGCCATCTTGGATTTTACGAAAAACTCAAAATGCTTCTCCTCCCTCATTTCTGCTTGTAACTTTTGAACCGTAAGTCCGATTTTCAAAAACTTGGTATCCCTGGGATTCTTGGGTGAAGACTGATCCAACGCATGTCATCAAATTGATGTGCGTTGATGTGCGTTTCAGCTCTCTCAATGAAACTTGGTGCGCAATGTACCATCCATACAGAATTTGCCATACCAAATTTGTGATCAAAGGAGAAGTTCAATTTGTCAACTGGACAAAGTTTGTTTGGTTGAAAACGTTTCGCCGCTCATCCGAGAGGCTTCGTCAGCTTCGTCAGAGCTGACCAAGCCTCTCGGATGAGCGGCGAAACGTTTTCAACCAAACAAACTTTGTCCAGTTGACAAATTGAACTTCTCCTTTGATCATGGATTCTACCTGGACGACTGAGGGACTTTTCACGCATACCAAATTTGGTGCACATTGGCCACTAGGGGGCGCTACAACATGCAAAAATGTGTTTTGGGCGAAGACTGATCCAACGCACATCATCAAATTAGGCTGGGTCACTGCTTGGCCCCACATTGCTGCTTGCAGCTATATTTATTATTATTATTATTATTATTATTATTATTATTATTATTATTATTATTATTGTTATTATTATTATTATTATTATTATTAAAAACTAAAAATAGACCAAAAAGTAATTCTTAAATCACACCATGGCTTTATGATCACACAAAATGTAATTGGTTCTTAACAGTTCATATAATGAAAAAAAAAAAAAAAAGAATTCATTTTCTTTGACAAAATATAAAGAAATTCCTACCTGTAGTCTACCTTCTATGTGACAAAGAAATAATAAGAAATTAGATCAAGTTAAAGTTTTTTGAAAACTTTGAAATATAAAATTCTATGAAAAGTTGTGCTTCCAGCTGTTATTGTTTTTCCATCTTTTATCACATGCAACTTTTTAAAGTCTGACCATTTTCCTTACTATAAATTAAGCAAACTTCTCCTTAAAGGTGCACAGTGTAGCATTTCTGGTTTGTCACCATGGAGATGCTATTGCTTTGCCTCGAATATTACACAGCATAGCATTAAAAACATATCTAGCATTTATTTCATTACATATTTTTAATTGGAACAAAAAAAAAACATTCATTCTGACTGTTACTGGGCTCACCTCTCCACAGATTTGATCTGTAACTTAGCCTGGTGACATCTTCATGGAGATACAGATACATACGTCAAATAACCAATAAATAACCAAGATACACTATGCAACTTTTCTGGTGCAGGGTCTGTCCCTACTTGTTTCTATGTATCTACGCTTTCACAGAAATGCTCCACATGGCATTAAACTTGTTTATTTCCATAGAGACAAGCATGTGTATGATACCAAGTCAATGTAAGGGTCAAATCTGTGGAAAGGCAAGCCCGTTCACAGTATAAATCCATGTTTTTCTGTTACTTTTGCAATATAAACACATACAATTGAATATATGGGTATAATAGTGATGTTTTAGTCATGGTGTTTATTGTCTTGTTTATCAGATGTTTTATGTTCACTGTGGGCCTAGGGGGCGCTGCAATTTCAAACCCTATGTGTGCAACCTGTACATATGGTTTTTGACAATAAAGCTGACTTTGAACTTTCAATTAACGAAAGGAAGATAAGTTTAATCAAAGTTGTATTAAAATAGATTCAAGATTCAAAGCTTTTATTGTCATATGCACAGTAAAGAAACACGTTTCCCTGTACAATGAAATTCTTTCTTTGCTGCCCACACTGGATGCCAAGAGTATACAAAAAGTTAAAATAGATAAATAAGATAAAGAGAAGCATGTAAAAAAAAGTATAATCAAATAGAAACAATCTTTACTGAATATACACTATGAAAAATATAGGCTATAGGTGCTCTGTACATATTTACAGATGATGTGCAACATTAGTTTTATGTGCAACTGTCAGTGGTAAAACGGTGTGCAAACATGGTTGATATAGTGTGCAAGCAGAAAGTGTAAACATGGTTGATATAGTGCAAGTGCAATTGTGGAAATTGAGAAAAAAAATCATATTTTAATCAATAATTCAACCTTTATTTGGCTCAATATGTACAATAGAAGCATTAACATCTCTATGAAGACAAACATGGATGGACTGTCCAGCAGAAATCTTCCAAAGTGTGCTTTTATCCAAAACAACTAAACCTTCAGTGTATTTCCCATGGACCACTGCTCTAATTCACACACCAGCCCCCTTATCTCCTCCCTCATAACTATAACACAGTTGAGTTCTACGACAACAGGAGCTCGGACATGCTCCATAACCCCCCTCTCCCCCCTCACTCATTTGCATTTTGTACTGTACCACATTGTAGTGTAAGAGGAACTGTGGTTTCTCACAGGGGAGGCCACGCTCTGTGACATAATTGTTTGGTGCATTATTAACAGTGGCTGGCTGTGAATGAGGGGGTCCATGCTTGACTGACGAATACGCTGAGGTGGAAATTTGAGTGAAAAGAGGCTATCAAAATAGGGCCCCTCCCTCTTTTCACTTGTGATCCACACTACAGGAAGGACTAGCCCACCCATGTCTGTCTGGATGTCAACACGCCGGATTACAAGACAGGAATAAACAACAAGGAGGTGTGGCTTTGTGAGGGTCAGTGTATTTTTAAGGACGGTTGATTAAAAGGCCTGGAGTTCTGTTTTGTTTCATTTGCGCATGTTTCACACACAAACCCTCCAAATATAGGCTGAGGTCTTCTCTCAAACTGAAAACATCCTGTTCCACTTTGTAATGTCATGTGGTAATACAGGAAGTGCTCCATTGTGTTTTTAAACTCCACACACCTTCTTTAGAATCATATGGATGATTTCAGCCCTGGAATTGGCAATCTCTACTGAGCAAATGGTAAAAAGTAGCTGTTTTTTGGTAGAAACGAAGAAGTTTTTATTCATTTTGGCCTTTCGTCCACACAGCACCGGAGTTTTGGATGGGGTGTTTTTTGAAAATGGGAGTGGACGTTGTCGTTGTCGTGTGGACCAGAAAAATGCAGCTTTTGGAAAACGATGATGTCGCGATGCCGTCATCATCACGTGACCAGAAATACTGACGTGTTTTGTAACTCGTAGAAGTAACTCCACTTCGTCGTCAGTCCAAACAAGAGAGTCGGCTTTCGTGCATGCGTTCGCCATCGTTATTATCTTCTTGGGTTTGTTTGTTTGCAAAAGAGAAAGGACTTTATGCGCATCCGCTCTTTGTAGCATTGTGTTTCCGGTGGCTCTGGCTCTTTCCTGTTTACAGCGCCACATATCGGTGCGGCATATATATTACATCGTTTTCACTCAGCGCTCCGTTCTCGTCTGGACGCGAATATTTACTGATCCAGCACATGTGTGGACGCAATTTTTTTTCAACCCGCATTAAAAAAAAATCCAGGAGCGCTGTTGTGTGGGCGTAGCCTTAAACATTTCATGACATCACAAGGTGGAACAGAGCATTTTGAACTTTAAAGAAACAGCATAATAATCCAGGATTATTCAAATAGGTGTGAATGGAACAAAACACAACTTCAGGTGTGTTTTGATGAAGCAACAACATTTTAACATGTCTTAAAGATCCCATGACATGGTACTTCTTGATGCTTTTATATGGCACCTTAATGGTTCCCTAATACTGTAAATGAATCCTTCTTCAAAATCAAACCTCAGTGCATGAGATATGACTCTGACTGTCTTCATAAGGCTAAATATGCCTCTGAAACACTTTATTCTGGGTGTTGTTGCTTGAATGCAAATGAGGAGGACAGAGACAGCCCAGTGCAGCGGGTGGGTTGTGGCCAAATACTCCTCTGTTTCCTGGATTAGCGGTGCGCTGTGCGCTGTCACCCACTTCCGTGTTTTAAGAGTGGAGGAAGATATGAGACGCTTTCCATTAAAAAAAAAAACACACATTTCCACAGAAAATAAAATTAAACCACTGCTGTTTAAGAGGTTTGGAGGCTCGGATAAGGGACATCCGAGCCTGGAAACACTCTCAAGTGTCTCCAGGCAAATAAAAAAACGCATCTCGTAGCTCATTTGCGGTCCAAACTCTCTGGGCGTGATTTCCAGAGACGGTGGGTAGACATCCAGACTGTGGGTGGGAACGTTTCTGCGAGTGTGGCGTCAGAAAGTTCCCTTCTTCAGAATCGCCCGTTTGGGCTGTCTTTTTTTCAAACACGGAAAAAGATCACAAATGCTCAGTTTACACATTTCGCAACTTTTAGCCATGAAGGGGGGGGGGGGCTAAACAGGGTAGGGGAGCTCACATTAACGTTCAAAAACCTCAGAAAGTGAAAATTTCATGCCATGGGACCTTTAAAGATCAAGAGAATATTTTTTTTATAATATGGGGCCTTTAAAGGTTCACTATGGAACATTTCTTTTCCGCCACTTGCTTTTCTTTTAACATAATTGTGACCAAATGACTATTGGAAAAAATTAGATATTGAATTAGGGATTATGTCTCTCAGCCTGAGGAGCTGGAGGAAGTGTCTGGGGCGAAGGAAGTCTGGAGTTTCTGACTGTTGGACGGACAAATCTAATTAAATTGTGTATAAACAATTTCTGGTTTTCATGAATAATTCACTTTATTTCCCTTCAGATCATTTCAACTTTTAAAAATGTATTTTAAAAATTCCAATCTCCAATAGAGTTGTTGAATACTAAAATAATCAGCAGTATTTATTTTAATTTTTTTCCCAAATCTCACCGCATTTGAAAAACACACCCTACAATAGCTTTACAAATTTGACAAAACACTGCTTAATTAACTAAAAGCACCCCAAAACCCCTGCTATAATTGGATTAAATAGAAGATAATAATTGAAATTTCACTTAGTTTACAAGAAATATCTTATTTTCAAAAATGAGCAGCCGCCATCTGTAGCCATCAAGCTGACCCCATTAAAAAGAACCTTCTTCATCAAGCTCCGCTTTACCTGTAACACCAGTTTGATAATAGTGTTTTTGTGAATGGCCCTCCACATTTGTACAATTCAAATCACAAGTATCCTTTAGCTCATAGTCAATCAGCAGTGACAGATATTACCCTTGGCCTTTAAAAACCTCTTTGGAAAATTCCCCCATTCCGAACCCTTATTTCCATAAACCAGGTCGCCGCAGAAACTAGACTTGTTGCCACCCCACTTCACCGCTGAGTGCTTTGTCTCGTCTCTCCGCCTTACTGGGTCCATTTATGATCAGTAAATAGGAATTATTGTTGTGAAAACCTGGAAAAGGGGAAGCTGAGAGGGTCTGAGCTTGTTAGGCAGTCTGTGGGTATTGTGCTGTAATGGGAGTCAGACATAACATGAGGTAATGCCTGTTTGAGCTGGTTGGGTTAGTCATTCTTTTGCTTCAGTGACTTTAGCCATACCAATAAAACACGGTCAAGTAGGAAAACCAGCCAACAATAGGAATGTAATTAGCCTTGATGTGTTCCAAAATACGATTATGTGTCCTAGTTCTCTAAGCGTTGGTTTCATTTCTCGGTTTTCAAAATTTTCTCACGGAGTCTGTATGTTTTACTCTGGAATATTATTTAAGCACAAAACTCAAACGTCTGTCACACTGAGATGTTATTCAATACCAAACAAAATACACAACAGAGGAACTCCAACTGCATTAAAACGTCTTTTATTTTGAAAACGTGACGAGCCCACGCATTTCGGCACCTGATCTGATACGACACCGCCCCATCGAAGCACTGATTTTTCCAATCACAAAATAAATAAATAAATGTTTCCAAAAAAAGAGAAGGTTTACCGCACACTTGCTTGACTTTATCCTTTATTTATTCTTTATTAGGCTACAGCGAACAACCGGTTTCGCTTCTACAGCGTCATCAGGTTCGCCCGAGTAGTGCCAGGTCTGACTAAGGCTGCGTCCCATTTCTCTGTCTTACCCCTTCGTCTTACCCCTACCCCTTGGTTTTGCGCGTTCATGTGAGGGCAAGGGGTGTCCCGATTCTAATTTTGATCAATGCTAGAGCCACGACCGAGGGCTACATACCCCTTGAAACGAACTAAGCTCTCGACCAGACTTGAACCAAAGGAGGACTATAAGCTCAGGCAGGTTTCGGGATCAGGATGGCAGCGTCACATCGACCAGCCAAGGAGTCTCATAAATGTATTTTCAGCAGTTGTAATTATCGATTAACAGTTTAGCATGGTTTACAATTATGACGCTTATGTTCTACGTTACTTTTAGTGAACTGTTATTGCGGTTTTAATTGTAGCCATGTCTGTTTAGCCGACGTTATCGTTTTCATCGAACTTTCATGCATAAACAAGCTAGTTTTTTTGTCGAGCTGAGGTACATGATAATCCTTGACATTTATTTACATTTATTTGCGTCAATTGTTGTCGCCTCTGTAGACGTAGCAGTCAGGTAGAGGCAAGGGATGATGACGCAAACAGTAATCGAGTGGCGTCCCGTTTCTTAGGGGAACATTCGTACCCCGAGCCCTCTCAGCTTGGTATCGAGGGGAAAGACAAAGACGTAGATAAAGGGGTAGGGGAAGGGGTAAGACAGAGAAATGGGATGCAGCCTAAATACCATCCAATCACGTTTTTTTGGTTTGTTTATTTCTTTGGTTTTTTTCCTTAAAGTCATATTCTTTCAACATTATATACATACCACATAAATAATATTTACAAGGATTATTTACAAAAAGAGAGGATTTGAGTTGTTTTTTGTAAATAATCCTTGTATGGCTCTGTTTTTCTACTGTATATATGTATTATATATTGCATTCAAAAAAAGAATATGATTTTAAGGAAGAAGAAAAAAAAACATGTGACTGGATGGATTTAGTCGCACCTGGCACTACTCGGGCGAACCTGATGACGCTGTAGAGGCGAAACACGTTGCTCTAGCCTAATAAAGAATAAACAAAGAATAAAGTCAAGGAAGTGTGCGGTAAACCTTGTCTTTTTGTGGAATTGTTGAATGTTCCTGTTGTTACCAGCACCTGGAAGCCGTGCATGGAGTCTTAAACTTTTAAATAAATAAATATGTTGAAATGCAAAGAAAAACTTAAAGGTGCATTGTGTAACTTCTCTGTTGAGGAAGGTTTGCCATCAGCTTATGCCCATGTAGACGTTATTGCTTGGTCATGTTCCACAATATGGCATTAAACTCTGTCCCATACTTGTCTCAGTGATAGACGAAGAGACACTACCAGTCAAAAGTTTTCTAATTCACTGTTATTTTTCTTTTTGTTTGCTACTTTATACATTTAATATAAACACAGAAAACATCAAATATATGAACCAAGCAGATATATGGACTTATTAGGAAAGAAAAATGTGAAATAACTCAACTAAATGCATTTTTAATATATATTTTTCCTTAAAGTGGCCACCCTTGCTTTGTTGACCATTTCGCAAACCCTCATCTTTCTCTCAGTGAGCTTTACAATAAAAAAAAAAAAAGCTGAAATTGTTTTCCGTTCACAGCTGTGCCATGTCAGGGTCTAGGAATGCCAAATGTCAAAAGCGGTGATAAGTCAAAGGGTGGTCAATTTTCAAATTCTAACATCTGAAACAAGTTTTGAGTTGATATTTTGTTTTTTGAGACAATAGGCAGTGGACTCTCTGTAACGTTTCTGCTGGAGGGTCCGTGAAACGCTTTTCTCCATGGACATGTTATTGCTTTGTCTGGAATGTTTCACAGTATGGCATTAAACATTTCTGTCTTCATGGAGACAAACCAGAACACGTTACAGGTCAGATCTGTGGAGAGGCAACCCCGCTCATAGTCAGAATGTCTGTTTCACTAGGTATTTTTGAGCTATAAAACCACCTGTAATTGAATAAATATAAAGTAGAGTTGTTTAATGTCATACTGTGGAACATTCCAGGCAGAGCAATGACATCTCCATAGACATCCATAGAAACAAGCAGGTGATGGACCCTCAACTAAAAGGTTACACAGAATCGTCTTGAGTTCTGTCCACACCTTAGGAAGCAACGCCACTGGTTAGAACTCAAATCATGACTTCGCGAACATTCATCCAATTACAACAAGAGCTACTTAGAAATGTGCTGCTCAAATGGCGTTTCCCTGTAGACTTGAATCCACATATTATTCCTCATGGTGTCACAGTTACAAATGCCGGTCCGTTAGTGCACTTTCAGATGCTAATGCTGCGCTGACACCTGCCCAAACAAATGGCACTTTGGTGGAAACCTCAAACAGTCTGAAGGTCTGAGGTGTGAAAGCATCTGCAAAGTAACAAGTCTGTCCCTATGAAAACAAGACGTGTAGCAGCCAGTGCAAACAACAAATTATGGTAATATTGTGTCAAATTAGAGCTCTTTTCACTGTCTACACTTACACTGGAAATGTCATGTGCAATCTGTGAAATACTCTACTTACACCTTATTTAACCCTACCTCAACCTTGTATTTTATTACATTTTATTACATTTTTTTATTATATTGTTTACTTCTTCCCTTGCACTTTTTTTCAGCCCTTTTTTTTTTTTTACCATGTACAGTGAACCCTCGTTTATCGCGGGGGTTAGGTTCCAGAAATAGCCCGCAATCAGTGAAATCCGCGAAGTAGGACAATTTTATATTTTACAATTATTATACATGTTTTAAGGCTGAAAACGCTTCACCAGACACATTATACACCTTTCTGAGACTGGTATTAACATTTTCTCACATTTTTCTCTTGTTTAAACACTCAAACTTTTGTAGATCTTCATCAAAATATATTAATAGTGACGCGGGGGGAGACACGTGACACGCGGACACGTGCACGCGGACACCTGCGCGCTGACACGTACGCGCGGACACGTGTGTTTGTTTTGGTACCACATATCCATGCCATGTGCGAAAGTCGATAGGAAAGCGACCTGGATATCATTTTGGGCAAGACTCAAGCCAATGCTAACAGTGCCAAACCGCTAACAGACGCCTCTGAGCACCAGTCCTCACCACAAGACCAGGTAAGACTAACCTGCGCTCACAAGAGTTGGTTGCATTTCACCCCGGCTCCAAAATCAGACCGCTATCAATGCGTCGCCAATACTCCACAGCTCTCTAGGACGGGGTCGGGTTCGTGACGGGGAAGACCCACTGTCTCCTCTCTGCGCGCGAGTGTCCTCTCTCGGCTCCCTCGAATGCGGCTCTCCCCGCTGCGGGCTCCCTCGGCCGCGCGGCGTCCGTCCATGTTGATTCTTGGCTCTTCCATTTGTCCGGCTCGCACTCTCTTCCATGGCAAGTAAACAAAGGCCACACCTCCTGTCACCCAGGCGCTCTCGTGAAGGAAATCAGAGACTCTGTCCCTACCACCCTGCGTCACCATCCCTGGTTTAGACCTGGTTTAGTCCTGGTTTAGACCTGGTTTAGTCCTGTTTTAGACCTGGTTTAGTCCTGGTCTAGTCTCTTAGCTAATCAGGGCGCAGGACACAATGTTATACTGGAAAAAAAAGTTACACTATAAAAAAAAAAAAAAAAGGAAAAAAAAATCCGCCAAACAGCGAGGCCGCGAACAGTGAACCGCGATACAGCGAGGGTTCACTGTACTATTATTGCTGCTATTAGTACTTCTTGACTATCTTAGCGAGTCAATGGGTTCTTCTGATCCTAAGCATTTCATTGCATTGTTGACCTTGTGTTGATCCTGCATATGACAAATAAACAATCTTGACTCTTGAATCTTGAGTTATATCAGGTATGTTAAGATTACTTCAATTAAAGCTAAAATATGTAACTTTTTTGGCTGCTTGTTTTTATGAAAATGTCATTGCTCTGCCACAGTATGACATTAAACAGCTCTACTTTTTATTTTATATATTATTTATTATTACTTATACTATTATTTTACATTTACTTATGTATTTAAAAACAGTGAGACATACAGGACTACATTCATACCATGTTCCATACAACTGTACAACAACTCGCCCTTATGTAACAGATAGATTAGATTAGATTAGATTAGATCAGATTAGATTAAGTCTTTATTTGATCTCACACTCAATGACACACAGTGACACATGGGAGAAATTTGACTTCTGCATTTGACCCATCCTTTTTAGGAGCAGTGAGCAGCCATCTTTTGGCTCCCTACAACTGTACAACAACTCACCCTTATGTAACAGATAATACTCCCTACAACTGTACAACAACTCACCCTTATGTAACAGATAATACTCCCTACAACTGTACGACAACTCACCCTTATGTAACAGATAATACTCCCTACAACTGTATGACAACTCACCCTTATGTAACAGATAATACTCCCTACAACTGCACAACAACTCACCCTTATGTAAAAGATAATACTCCCTACAACTGTATGACAACTCACCCTTATGTAACAGATAATACTCCCTACAACTGCACAACAACTCACCCTTGTAGAACAGATAATACTCCCTACAACTGTACAACAACTCACCCTTATGTAACAGATAATACTCCCTACAACTGTACAACAACTCACCCTTATGTAACAGATAATACTCCCTACAACTGTACGACAACTCACCCTTATGTAACAGATAATACTCCCTACAACTGTACAACAACTCACCCTTATGTAACAGATAATACTCCCTACAACTGTACGACAACTCACCCTTATGTAACAGATAATACTCCCTACAACTGTACGACAACTCACCCTTATGTAACAGATAATACTCCCTACAACTGTACAACAACTCACCCTTATGTAACAGATAATACTCCCTACAACTGTACAACAACTCAGTCTTAAGTAACGAGTAACCTTATGCTCTGTCAATCAGTAGATTATTGCACTGCCGTTCTTGTCTCCTGTATATGGAAGTCGACAGAGGCCATATTCATAAGCAATATATTTTCTTCCTTGTCATCCCTAGATAACGAGATAATTAATTCGAGATCTCAAGAAAACAGCACAATTATTCCATGATCTTGAGAAAACAACTGAAACGTCTACCGCCACATTGTGACAGACTGACTTCGGGGCGATTTCTCATTCTGAATAGACGCGTTTTTGGTTATTAGAATGTCTGGAATAATAATCGATCATCTAATAAGGCAATATTTTGTTCAGGGGTTGACACAGGGGGAGATTGCATTACGTCTTTTAATTCAGGATAATTTCAAGATTAGTCCGCGGCACCTCCGCAGAAGAATGTCATGTCTTCTTTACCGACAAAGATCCAAGCATTTCTATCTTGTCCAAAGCTACGTCTTCGTGTCGTCTCCCACCTTTGTTGTCTGGCTTACAAGAAGGCGTAGCAGTAGCTAGGCCTACATCTCAGCTGTTTTCTCAAGATCTCGAGATAACAGTTTTGTTTTCTCGAGATCACGGAATAATATTTTCTCGAGATCACGGAATAACTCTTTGTTTTCTTGAGATCTCGAAATAACAGTTTTGTTTTCTCGAGATCATAAATTAATTGTGTTGTTTTCTCAAGATCTTAAAGTTAATTTTCTCATTAATAAGGTGGAAAATAATCATCACGAACATGGCCTCTGTCGGCTTCCGTACCTGTATATAGCTGTGATTTTATACTTTATTACTTATTTTTCTATTTTATTTTGACTTGTACATATACATTTAATTTTATAATTATGTCTCATTTGACACCGGTCTCTTGCTATCTTTTTTGCTTTTCCATCTATTTTTGTTACTCTCTGTTATATATTATATTGTGATGGGTGAGCTACTGTATCCAGATAATTTCCCTTGTGGATCAATAAAGTTTATCTAAGTCTAAAGGGTGGTTTTATAGCTCAAAAAATCCTACAAAAACAGGCATTCTGACTGTGAGCGGGGTCGCCTTTCCACAGATCTGACCTGTAACTTGTCCTGGTTTGTTCTTCCTGAAGATAGAAAGATTTATTGCTGTACAGTGAAACATTCCAGACAAAGCAATAACGTCTCCACGGAGAAAAGCGTTTGACGAACCCTCCACCAGAAAAGTTACACAATGCACGTTTAAGAACATAATAATCTTGATTTGAGTAGATTTGATTGACAAGTAAAATTATCTACTAATGGAACACTATTTTCTTAGCTCAAGTAACATAACAGTCATATTCTTATTTCAAGTGGTTCTTATTTTAAATGGAACAAGATGTTTTGTTCTATTTTAAGTACAAAAGATCTTGTTCCACTGGTAGATCATTTAACATGCCAAAATGTGTCAAAACAATGGGTTCTTAATTCAATACATTTTAACTTACCTAGATAATACTAAATATCAAATCCTCAGGAGCTACTACTCCTGTATATAGAAGTGATTTGATTCTTATTTTGTTTCGAATGGTACATATACAGTGAACCCTCGCTGTATCGCGGTTCACTGTTCGCGGCCTCGCTGTTTCACGGATTTTTTTTTCCAATTTTTTTTTTTTTTTTTTCAATTTTTTTTATAGTGTAACTTTTATTTACAGTGTAACATTCTGTCCTGCGCCCTGATTAGCTAAGAGACTAGACCAGGACTAAACCAGGTCTAAAGCAGGTCTAAACCAGGACTAAACCAGGTCTAGACCAGGGATGGTCAAGCAGGGTGGTAGGGAAAAAAAGATTCTCTGATGTCCTTCACGAGAGCGCCTGGGTGACAGGAGGTGTGGCCTTACTTGCACGAGCCATGGAAGAGACTGAGTGCGAGCCGGACCATGGAAGAGCCAAGAATCAACATGGACGGGCCTGGCGCCTGGCCGCGCGGCGTCCGGGGGAGCCGCAGCGGGGAGAGCCGCATTCGAGGGAGCCCGCAGCGGGGGGAGGACACTCGCGCGCACAGAGGAGACAGTGGCTCTTCCCCGTCACGCCGAGAGGACGAACCCGACCCCGTCCTAGAGAGCTGTGGAGTATTGGCGACGCATTGATAGCGGTCTGATTTTGGAGCCGGGGTGAAATGCAACCAACTCTTGTGAGTGCAGGTTGGTCTTACCTGGTCTTGTGGTGAGGACTGGTGCTCAGAGGCGTCTGTTAGCGGTTCGGCACTGTTAGCAGTGGCTTGAGTCTTGCCCAAAATGATATCCAGGTCGCTTTCCACTCGACTTTCGCACATGGCATGGATATGTGGTACCAAAACAAACACACGTGTCCGCGCGCACGTGTCCGCGCACACGTGTCCGCGTGTCACGTGCCCCCCCCCCACGATTAATATATTTTAATGAAAATCTACAAAAGTTTGAGTGTTTAAACAAGAGAAAAATGTTAATACCAGTCTCAGAAAGGTGTATAATGTGTCTGGTGAAGCGTTTTCAGCCTTAAAACATGTAGAATAATTGTAAAATATAAAATTGTCCTACTTCGCGGATTTCACTGATTGTGGGCTATTTCTGGAACCTAACCCCCGCGATAAACAAGGGTTCACTGTACACTTTTAATTTTAATTTTTATAATTATGTCTCATTTGACACTGGCCTTTTGCTATCTGTTTTGCTATTCCATCTGTTTTTTGTTACCTTCTGTTATATATTATACTGTGATGAGTGAGCTACTGTACCCAAATAATTTCCCTTGTGGATCAATAAAGATAGTCTAAGTCTAAGTCTAATACTAGTATGTTTTGCAATGTAAGAAGAGCTTGTTTTGTATGCTCCTGACACATTATCCCATTTTCACTGGTTGAGAATTGGGTCAAATTTTAGCATTTGGCAATAATATGAATTTTAGCTCTCCTTGATGTTTAAAGGTCCTGTGCAAAATTGACTCTTGTGAGCTTTAAATTGTGTTATAAAATTGTTACCTCATCAAAAACGTATCTGGAGTTGTGTTTTGTTTCATTCACACATGTTTGAGTAATCATAGTCTGTACATCTCCAAAGCTCAGAATGTTTTGTTCCAACTCGTGATGTCATGACGTGGTGGTTTTCAAGTTAACAGCTTTACCTTTTATGTTTTTTCAGCAGAGATTGGCAATTCCAGAGTCGAAATGATCCAAATTACTCAAGTCAAGATGAATGGAGTTTAAAACAGTGGAGCACTTCCTGTATTACGGCATGACATCACAAGGTGGAACAGTGTTTTCTGTTTGAGAAAAGAACTCGGTGTAAATCTGCAGGTTTTGTGTGTTAAACATGTGTGAATGAAACAAAACTCAACTCCAGATCTGTTTGTGACAAGGAAACAACATTATAACTGATCAGAAAATAGCATAATGTGGGCCACAAGACAGCCACTTTCCTTTACAGTATATGTTATAAATGAACTTGTAACAGGAAACTGAGCATTTAAAGTTCCAGAATGAAATAAGATATAATTCTTCCCACTCCTTCTGGACATGTGAAATTACAGCTCTGTAGCATTTGAGTAATATCTTTCTTTTTGGCTTCTCTCGGTCACATTTTTATATTCAGCACTTTTCGAACTTCAAGACACTCAAAGCTCTTGACATGAAAAGAGAAAAAACGCTCACCCATTCACACACACTTTCATACACCAGTGTACGCAGACAATTGGAAGTGAGGAGGTTTTAGTCTCTTGCACAAGAACAATCATCTGTAGGAGTGAGATTTGAACCGCCAGCCTTCAGATCAAGGGACAAATCAGTGTGAAATAAATACATTCATTCACCCATATGTTTTAGATGTTATGTTAATATACTGTAGGTCAAAACTGTATTTCTGATTTTGACACTGTTTTCAACACTGTTCCTTTGATTGTCACAACATGTTTGCAGTAAAGCCTTTGTGTGGAGACAGACTAATAATAAAGTGTTACTCAAAAATGTGTGAATGAAACAAAACACAACTCCAGGTCTGTTTGTGAAGAGGTAACATCATTAGAACATTGTTTAAGTTGGTCAGTTTTGCATATATAATCCTTAATGCCATACTGTGGAACAACAGCAGATACAGTGGTACCTCACCTTACGAAATTAATTCGTTCCAGAAGTGGTTTCGTAATGTGAATTTTTCGTAAGTTGAGTAGCTATTTCAATGGAAAAGGCCTGATCCGTTCCAAGTTTTTTTTTAAATAGTGTAAAAAATGTTTTATAGTGTAACATTGTGTTCTGCTTACTGATTGGCTAAGAGACTGTAGAGCCATGACTAAACGTGGAATAAACCAGGTCTAGACCAGAACTAAACCAGGTCTAGACCTGGACTGGACCTGGACTAAACCAGGAACGGACCAGGTCCAGACCTGGACCAAACCAGGACCAGACCAGGATTAAATCACCCCGTGCGGCTTTCCGCTGGGCATGCGCGGCTCCTGCGCTCACCCGCGCGTGCTCGGCCCGCACGTGCTCGGCCCCGAGGGGGAGGCACAGCCCGGGCGCCGCGGCTCCATCCCACGCCCTTGCGCCGTGTCGACGTCGCTTTTTGATCCTTCGATGTCGGCTCTTCCTATCATTGTGAAGCAGAATTCACCAAGCGTTGGATTGTTCACTCACTAAGGGAACATGAGCTGGGTTTAGACCGTCTTGAGACAGGTTAGTTTTACCCTACTGATGATGTGTTTTTGTGTCTCCGCTCCCCTCGCGCGTTCGGCGAGCCGTGTCCCCCCCACGCTTCACTATCAACACATTCCGTTGAAAGTTCGAGTGTTCAAACGAGAGAGAAATGCGAGAAAAGCCCAACTCCAATCTGAGAAAAGCGTAGAATGTGTGTGGTGAGGCATTTACAGCCCTAAAACATGTAGAACAATTGCAAAATACAAAGTTGTCCTACCTCATGGACCTCTCCCACCGCGGGCCACCTCTGGAACCTAACCCCGTGTGTGTTGATAAAGTGTATTTACGTTTCGGGGCGTACATCTGAACACGCATCTGAGCGCGCATTAATTGAATTTTTGAGATTTCGCGTTTCCTAATTTGAATTTTCTTTCGTATCTAGAGACCAAAATTTAACGTGAAGGCGTTTCTTAACTTGGATTTTTCGTTTGTGGAGTCTTTCGTAAGGTGAGGTACCACTGTACTTCTTTAAAGGTCCCATGGCATGAAATTTTCACTTTCTGAGGTTTTTGAACATTAATGTGAGTTCCCCTACCCTGTTTAGCCCCCCCCCCCCCCATGGCTAAAAGTTGCGAAATGTCTAAACTGAGCATTTGCGGTCCTTTTCTGCGTTACACAAAACCAGTGTTCAAACGGGCGAGTTCGGACAAGGCACCTTTTTGACGTCAGATCGGCAAATGCAGCTCCAGCCCCTCCCTCTGTCTCCGCTCAGCGTCCCTGTATATCCCGCCCATAGAGTTTGGACTGTGAATTCGCTACAATGCGAAATGCGTTTTTTTATTTGCCTGGAGGCACGTCCGAGTGTTTCTAGGCTCGCAAGTCCCTTACCCGACCCTCTGGACCTCTGAAATATCAGTGGTTTAATTTTATTTTCTGTGTAAATATGCTTTTTTTCATTGCAAAGTCTCCCACCTGTCTTCCTGTGTTAATCACGGAAGAGAGGAGACGAGCTGCGCCGAGCTGCGCTTCGAGCGGGGGAAACCCGCCCCCCCGCTCCTTAGCCAATCTCTCTATCCTTCTCATTTGCACTGAAGCAGCAAAACCCACAATAAAGCATTTTAGACGCATATCTAGCCTCATGAAGACTGTCAGAGTCATATCTCATGCACTGAGTGTTGATTTTGAAGAAGGATTCATTTACAGTATTAGGGAACCATTAAGGAGCCATATAAAAGCATCAAAAAGTACCATGTCATGGGACCTTTAATTCAAACGGGATTAAGGCTGCGTCCCATTACTCTGTCTCACCCCTTGCCCTTCCCCTTTATCCACGTGTTTGTCTTGCCCATCAATACCGAACTGAGAGGGCTCGGGGTACGAATGTTCCCCTAAGAAATGGGGCACCACTCGATTACCGTTTGCATCATCATGCCTTGCCTCTACCTGGCTGCTACATCTACAGAGGCAACAACAATTCATAGTCATAGTCATAGTCATAGTTAGCTTTATTGTCAAAAATCCATATGTACACGACATATAGTGAATCGAAATTTCCCCCTGGCCAAGCAGAGACAGTATAGAGACGACCAGGGGAGGGGCCGCAGCGCATGTGCACGCCTCCAACTTGGAGATAACAGAGTAGAAAAAGATGCAGTGCAAACAACATTTACAAACATATTACGACAAAAACAATGGGACAGGTAACACACGGCATCTTTTTGTTTGGTAAACAAACGGAAGGGTGGGGAGGAGGGGGGTCAGAACAATTACCAAACAATAATTGACGCAAACAAACGTAAACAAATATCAAGGATTATCGGGTACCTCAGCTCGACAAAACAACTAGCTTGTTTATACATGAAAGTTCGATGAAAACAATAACGTCGGCTAAACAGACATCACTACAATTAAAACCGCAACAACAGTTCACTAAAAGTAACGTAGAACATAAGCGTCATAATTGTAAACCATGCTAAACTGTTAATTGATAATTACAACAGCTGAAAATACATTTATGAGACTCCTTGGCTGGTCGATGTGACCCTGCCATCCTGATCCCAAAACCTGCCTGAGCTTGTAGGCGTACCCCTTCGTTTCAAGTCTGGTCGAGAGCTTACTTCGTTTCAAGGGGTATGTAGCCCTCGGTCGTGGCCTGAACCCTTGATCAAAATTAGAATCGGGACACCCCTTGCCCTCACATGAACGCGCAAAACCAAGGGGTAGGGGTAAGACGAAGGGGTAAGACAGAGAAATGGGACGCAGCCTAAGTTTCCTCTGCTGTAGTACTGTTTTCTTTAAGTTAAATGCTTCTAGTGTTAAAGGTTCAACTCCACATATGAACAATTTTCGCTTGAAGTTCGTGTGTTGACCTTTTAGATCTATCACTTATTCCCCACAATCTGACAAACTGTCTCCTTGAGCTGTTTTTCTTGGCATTAAAAAATAACACCACTCTTTTCAGATGCACTTCGGATATGGATTCACAAAAGAAAAAGAAAAAAAAAACCTTTGTATTTCTTTTGACGTCTCCAAAACCGTGACTGACAATCGCCGTTATTTACTCCCCCTTTTTCTTTTCTTTTCAAGTCAGGCAGTCGCAACATTTCAAATAAATAAATAAAAACAAAAAAAACAAAAACGAGCTAGCTGTTCACTTTCCACTTTAATTAGTTTACCCTTGTTGCATATATACAAATCATAATTCTGCCAAGTGAGCCGCTGCCTGTGAATGCGCCTGGATAAATGAAATGTACATTTTGTAAATTGAGCGAGCACGCAGCCAGCATAAAAGCTCTGTTAATCATACCTAGACAGTTAGCCATTGATTTCCTCCTTCTGTCAAAGCACAGTCCTGATACCTTATTTCCTCTTTGTAAATCCCCGCTGGCTATTCACTGCTTTGTGCTTGTTTGACTTTGTTCAAGGAGTGTCTTTAAAGGGCCCGTGTTATGCTGTTTTTTTGTTTTTTGTTTTAATCTATATTATAATATTGTTTTCCTCATAACAAACATACATGGTGTTTTGTTTCATTCACACACGTTTAACACAGTTCTTCTTTGAGTTTGTCTCTCAAACAGAAAATGCTCTGTTCCACCTTGTGATGTCATGTGGTGATACAGGAAGTCATCCACTGTGTTTTTAAACTCCCTTCACCTTCACTAGAATCATCTGGAGGATTTCAGCCCTGGTTGAACAGAGGATTTTTGCGCTTCGGTGATGTAGACGGATTTTGATGAAGTAACAACATTATAACGTGGCTTAAGAGGCTGATTTTATTTTTTAATTATATAAACACTGGACATAATGACCAAGTTGTTGATGTTATAATGTGCTCCTGCAGGCAAACATGATTCAGTGTGAGTGCAGCTCAGTGACTGAATTCTGGAGGTTCTGAGATTTGGCTTGCTCTCTCCAAGTGGGTGGAGAGTCCATGCCTCAAGTGGAGGAGTTCAAGTATCACGGGGTCTTGTTCACGAGTGAGGGGAGGATGGAGCGTGAGATTGACAGGTGGATCGGTGCAGTGTCGGCAGTGATGTGGTCGCTGTACCGGGCCGCTGCGGTGAAGAGGGAGCTGAGCCGAAAGGCAAAGCTCTCAATTTACCGTCAATCTACGTTCCTCCCCTCACCTATGGTCATGAGCTCTGGGTAATGACCGAAAGGACAAGATCGCGGATACAAGCGGCTGAAATGAGTTTCCTCCACAGAGTGGCTGGGCGCACCCTTAGAGATAGGGTGAGAAGCTCATTCACACTGGAGGAGCTCGGAGTAGAGCCGCTGCTCCTCCACATCGAGAGGAGCCAGCTGAGGTGGCTCGGGCATCTGTTCCGGATGTTCCGGGCATGTCCCATCGGGAGGGGGAGAAGACCCAGGATCCGCTGGAGGGACTATGTCTCCCGGTTGGCCTGGGAACGCCTTGGGGTCCCCCCGGAGGAGCTGGAGGAAGTGTCCGGGGTGAAAGAAGTCTGGGAGTCCCTGCTTAGACTGTTGCCCCCGCGACCCAGCCTCGGATAAGCGGAAGAAAATGGATGGATGGATGGTTCTGAGATTTCATATGAGACATGGCTTGTCCACATACTGAGAATGAGGAAGAAAGTGTAAGTTGTATAAATAGGGTTTACCTGATTTTTACTGAATTAAAAATGTGAAAAGCACAAGTCCAAAGATATTCTTCACTTACCTTATGCATTTTGAGCATCCTAATTATTCATGGTGATGAATTTATAAGCTCCATTCACAACTCATAATTTTACTGTCATGGCAATGTTAACAGATGGCATGCTAACAGTGCTCTTCCTGATTCTCAGAGGATAAAATGGTTTATAATTTGACGCAGACAGCACGTATCGGCCTCATTTCTGTCTCAAGACCTGATTAAACAATACATGTATTCTGTGGTAAAACAAACTTTGCTCAAAATACAAGGACAAAACTGGGTACTTGTGAGCCTTTGTTTCGTTTTGTTGCTTTGTTTTGATGGCGCCGAAAGGAAATAGATAAATAAATAAAAGGTCTTTGGTGTGAGAGAGATGGAGACAGGCTACTATCAAAAGTGTTTAGCATAAAGCTTGTGGTGTGTCTGTCCGGGGCCTAATGAAAAGTGGGAGATAGGCTGTGCTTGTCATGCTCTGGTGGTGCTGTGATGGGCAGACTGTGGACACTTACTCCTCGTGCATGCCAATTAATCTGAACCAAGGAAATTCCCACCAAAGCGGTTTTATTCACTCCCAGACCCGCTTGGACACTAGGGACACCAGTAGACCTCTGCATATAGCAATGTCTTTATGTGACTATATTGATAAATGGAAGCTGATAGAGATTCTGCCTGAATCGCTGTTATTCAAGTTAGACTTTAATCAGAGCTTTGTTTTGGTATTGACATTAGCGAGATGAATTATCTGTCTTCCAAGGGACACAGTAGAAATCTTACTTAGACTTAGACAAACTTTATTGATCCACAAGGGAAATTATTTGGGTACAGTAGTTCACTCATGATCAGCTCTGGAAAAAAAACACTGCAAAATTATCAGTTTTTCTGAATTTACTACTTATAGGTATATGTTTGGGCAAAAGGAACATTTTTGTTTGAGTCTTTAACCTACTGACAACATTCCCCCCAAATTTCAAATAAAAATATTATCGTTTAGAGCATTTTTTTTGCAGAAAATGACAAATGGTCAAAATAACAAAAAAAGATACATGTTTTCAGACCTCAAACAATGCAAAGAAACAACCACTGTAAGGCGCTTTGTGCTACAATTTTGTATGAAAAGCGCCTTATAAATATTGTTTGATTGATTGATTGAAGATCAAATTCATTTTAAAACAACATAATACTAATGTTTACACTTAAAGGGATATGCCACCCCCAGGTCAAACTTGGGCATCTCCCCACAGTCCAGAGACTAAAATAAGTGGTGGAAAGCGTTTTCCTGGTCACCCAGCCATTGTCCGAGTCTGTCAGCACTGACCGATGCGCGCAGCTGCAGCTACTCCGCGTTAGACTGGAGGCTAATGGCGCCAGAGAAAGATTTCGGCCAAAAGGAATTAATTTGCTCGATGCTTTTCCCAATTACTTTGTGTGTAGTGCGCATTCATATCGAGTGCAAATAAATGTGCAAATCAACACGGAGAGCTTGCCTTGGTCATTTTGGGGTGGGAACTATTTTACAGTGCAGAAAAACACAGCCGAAGCACACAGGGGAATCCCTGTTACGCACCACGTTGGAAGTTCCCCTGTTACGCAGCGTGGTGTGTGCTTCAGAAATCAATATTTGGTGCAATAACCCTTATTTTTAATCACAGCTTTCATGCGTCTTGGCATGCTCTCCAAAAGTCTTTCACATTGTTCTTGGGTGACTTTATTCCACTCCTGGTGCAAGAACTAAAGTAGCTCAGCTTTGTGTTTGTGTTGGAATTCAACAGACGCTGGAATGGAATGGGTGTAATACATGTAGAGATGCTGATTTAAGAAAAAAATGCAGTGGTCTCTTAGTTTTTTTCCAGAGCTGTACAACAGAGGGTAAAAAAAAAGAAACGTTACACTGCTGGCAACATGAGTTGAACCGCCAGTTTTACAGGAAAACATTTTTACATTGCCACATACAGCACTTTGGTTGACTCTGACTGGCCCATTTAAGATCATTTGGACTTAACAAAATAAACATATTTTCTAATTTGACCTCATACATGGACTAAAGCTGCATTGCTTTTATTTTACAGGTGTTTTTTTTATGACATTTTTTGTTAGACAACCTCACTTTTTCTTTGCTTAGTCATAACATTTACTCTTACCAGTCTTACACTACGTCAAAACAATGATATTTACTGCTTTTTATAAGGAAATCCAATTAATATTAAGCAGAATTGAGTTATTATTTTCTGTTTCTCATGTGGTCCCATGGAAAAAAATAATTGGCCACCCCTGTACTAGAGTATACTCTTGGAGCTTGGAAAATTATGAGAAGAAAAATAATAAAAAAACACACAACAACTGGACATTGACCTTTAAATCCAACCTGAAATAATGCACACTTGTGTCTATAATGTGTTCTTAATGCAATTCACAAGGTTCCATGTTGGCATCTGCTCTCTGGTGGACCAATCACAGAGCAGCACTGAGGTTTGTGCGGAGGCCGGAGCGAACCAAAACAAACATGGTGATGCCAATAGACATACTTCAGCCTATTTTAGTGAAAATATGGACTAAAACTGTGCAGAAGTACGCTTTTTGTGGACAGCGAAGATGCTTTTCTCTCCACTGGATGTAACAAAACTTTGAATTCTCGGCTTGATTCGCTGTCGTGACTCTTCGGCCAATCAGTTTAAAATATTTATTATAATGTTCAGTTTTTAACAATCGCTTTCAGTAAGAGCCGTTCAAGATTGATAAATGTGTATAACTCATTTCAGAGTGCTGCACATATAAATCTGGCATGAGGCGGGTTCAACTTTACTGCTCCTTGGCCGGGACTCTTTTGAAAAACCTTTTATATTTTTTTTATCTCAACGTCATTCTGCGTGATAAATAAAGGTTATATAAATACATAATTAAACACAGCCAAATGTTTCTGCAATGTATTTACTGCACGTTGCCAAAGAGATAAGCAAAAAGAAACGTCTAATCTACAGTATTTATAAATAGTAGTTATAGAGCTGTATGTACTTTGCTGAAGAGGTATAGCATAGTGCTGGTAGTGGGTGGTGCTGGAGCATAAATCCCGTTGTGTGGCTTTAAATGCGCCCTAATAGTTTTATTTAGCTGTGAATAAACGGCACAGCTCCAGCAGCACAGGCTTACAGCTTGTCACGCACCGTTAGACGCCTCTTAGGATCATATTTTCCACCTTTTGATATGCTGCTCTGCTTAAAGGGCATTGGGAGCAGTATTAGCATGCAGCACAAGCCTTCGCTCAACATTATTATTCTCTTTTATTTACGTGTCAAAGCAGTAGGAGGAACCCTGGAACGCGGCTTGCGGCCTAAACGCTGCTGGCAACACCACCAGACAGCAAGAGTGGCTTTAAATGGTCAATCGTCATGACAACGGGGGCTTAAAATGAAGAGGAGGACATGAGAGAAACAAGCTATAGAGAGGGGAATAGTAAAGAAGCAAAGGTGGCAGGTTCTGACTGACTGATGAGAACTTACTATAGGTAATAAGAATGGGGAAATATGTGGGCTGTTAGCAGTCCTGCCACAGAGCCAGGAGGTTTCAGGTTCAATTCCCAGACTGGCTTGAGCCTTTATGTACAGCTCTGCAAAATTATCAGTTTTTCTGATTATACTACTTATAGGTATGTGTTTGGACAATATGAACATTTTTGTTTGAGTCTATAAGCTACTGACAACATTTCCCCCAAATTCCAAATAAAAATATTATCATTTAGAGCAGGGGTGCCCAACCAGTCGACCGCGGTCGCCAGGGCTTAATGCTCAATTCCGATTTTTTTGTGAAATCCGCATGCGCCCCGGAGGACACGACAAGGTCACGCACAGCGAGCGTGCTTAATGTTTACGGAAGTAGCCTAAAGTTGCTGGAGACGGAGGAGAAGGACAAGGTTTTGGGCCACGGCGTTTTGTAGGGCAGTTGCTACGTGCTTCGCCGCTTCACTGCAGGGATGAAAATCCCTCACCTTTCGATGAAATTTGCCGATACGTTCGGGTGAGTCATATTATTGTATTATTTTTGCATCAAAGGGACAGATTAGCTGACAGCAGGGGCCCAGGACTAAACTGGGATCTAAACCGGGACTAAACCAGGTCTAAACCGGGACTAAACCAGGTCTAAACCAGGTCTAAACCAGGACTAAACCAGGACTAATCCAAGACTAAATCAGGTCTAAACCAGGTCTAAATCAGGTCTAAACCAGGACTAAACCAGATCTAAACCAGGTCTAAACCAGGACTAAGCCAGGAGTAAACCAAGACTAAATCAGGTCTAAACCAGGTCTAAATCAGGTCTAAACCAGGACTAAACTAAGGAAAAAACAGGTTTAAACCAGGACTAAACCAGGAATAAACCAAGACTAAACCAGGTCTAAACCAGGTCTAAACCAGGACTAAAGCAGGACTAAACCAGGTCTAAACCAGGACTAAACCAGGACTAAACCAGGTCTAAACCAGGTCTAAACCAGGACAAAACCAGGTCGAAACCAGGACTAAACCAGGTCTGAACCAGGACTAAGGTGCGTGTGGTGGAAGGGGTCTCTTTTTTTTTTCCCACAGCTGTATGAAGTTTGCATATTCTCTTCTTGTCTGAGTCAGTTTGCTCAAAGTACTCCAATTTCCCCCCATCAACATAAAATGAGCACATTGTCTAATCCTCCAGCGAGGTACTTCTTACTCTAGAGTTAGCTCAAGATCTGCAGATGGGTCTCTAGGTGGCGCTACTCAGATTCCTCCAATGGCATTCAAATCAAATGCCGAGGACAATTTCACAATTTCAATTAAAAGACAATACGGTGTCCCTGAAAGGTGCACTATGTATCTTTTATGGTGGAGTGTCATCTGCTTGTCTTCATGGAGATTTTATTGCTTTGCGTAGAATGTTCCAGAGTATGGCATTAAGCTTATCTCCATGGAGACAAGCAGGTCAGATGGTCACATCTGTGTAGAGATGATGATCACAGTAATGCATGTTTTAATGGTATGTTTAAGCAATTAAGACACCTTTAATTGGGAGGTAGTTAAGTTTAATGCCATACTGTGTAACATTCCGGGCAAAGCAGTAACTTCTCAATGGAAACAAGCAAGCAGACCAGTAGAAAAGTTACATCGTGCGCCTTCTTGACAAAAGAAACCCAGTGGTATTATATAAATCTTAACATGCAGCTTTGACATTGTTATTGCCTTTTATTTATGCGCCGGAGCAGTGGGAGGAGCCCTCGAACGCTGCTTGCAGGCTGAACCGTCGCCGGCTCCATCTCCACAGACGGCAAGGGTGTCTTTAAACGGCCAGTCATCATCGTCATGCCAACAGATAAAGATAGATTTCCGAGATTCATCCTTCCGGGACAGACCTGACTTTGCTGTTTTCTGGGGGCCCTCATAATTCATCACATATCATCACCTACAATGCTTACGCAGAGATAAATAAAAACAAGAAGGGAAAGAGATATCAGAAAAGCACTCATACAGCTATTTCACAAATCAACGCAGCGCTGACTTTAGAAAGAAAAGGCCCATTCGTCATTAATAATATATGATATAGTGTTGAATCCAGGTTACAATCGGAGAGATAAATATTTCATGGCGAACATCTGTCTGTGTATTCTGCGCCAGCGTGGTTTTAGAAGCTGTTACAAATGAACGGCTCGCGGGGAAGTGGGGGAACAATGCGTCAAGGGAAGACAAAAAAGGAGGAGAGACATGGGGAGGAGAGGAAGAGATTGTAGTATAATACAAGCAACAGGGGTTCAACAAGTTCAAGTAATTCCTGACCAGCCAGGGACCATAAAGTGTCCAAACTTGAGATGGTCCAACCACAGCTGCTAATTTCAAATGCGGAAGACATGCCCTCTCCAAAATTCTCGCAAAAATTCTGAACAAAATATATACAGTAATTACTTATACCTATATAAAATAAGAGTTTGGTGTTTCAATTGTTGTTTCTGTAAAAGTCCACGCAGTTTCTCAGTCCTGTTTCTCAGGTTTTTTCCCCCTTTTTGACGTGACCAGAGCATGCCTCTCTCTGATTGGTTAATCCGCCTGTCAATCACATCCTCTGAAACACTGGTCTACAAATTTTTGGACTCGTGGCTAAATCTCATTTATATTGATAACATGAACTGAAAATCAATTGATAACTGTGCTGGTTAGCAAATGTATTCAAGATATTTAATGATATTGTTTTACATCAAAATCGCATCTGTTTATACAATAGATTTAGGCATTTTTGATAAAATAATATTTATATTTTGAAAATGTTTAACTTGCACTTCTTTATCCATCAAGAAATAAACAAGAAGACATCAGGTGCACACTATTTCGAGGCGTCTCTCTTATGTGAAATTCAAAAATATTTGATGTTAAAACTGTAGACATATTAAAATGAATGTATGTGAATGTGCTGACAGGCTTTCAGATAGAACTGTTGCTTGTAGACACACTGTACCTTCTGATAAACTACTGTTTTTGCCTTATTTTGCATAAATTTCCTATTTTGACCCAATACTATATCTTGGAAACTATAGCCAATCAGCACTTCTGACTTACTTTTTCTTTACTCGTGACCTAAACCAAGAAAAATGTCATTACTTTTGTTCCGGAAGCATTTTGATTGTAGACCAGTGAAATCACAGAGACAGGATACAGCTCCAGATCTTCTCGTTTTTGTATAGTTTTGTCAACGTGTGTGGTTCTGGCTGCTCGGGTAATATTAAGCTTTGAGAAATTAAGCTTGTGAATCGAAACAAGGTGCAAAAACAGACTAAAGAAGAGGATTGAGAATTAAAACGAGATATTCAGATATGTAAATAAATGATTCTCTGGCAAATCCGCAATCATGTTTGGTCAGTCCATTGTTGGATCTCGAGTCTGACCAAACGTAACCGTCCAATCAGATTAGAATATTTCAGTGACCATGTGAATCGAATTAGGTCATTGGTCATCATCATTTCCAAACAAAATAACGCTTCTCGCATCACCAAATTAAAAAACAAAACACAACCGCTCTTTCTCTCGCTTCCTGTTTTTCTCTATCTTCTCTCCCTCCCCCTTTCTCTACCTCTCTCTCTTTCTCTCCCTCAAGTCCGACCAAACATCATCGTCCAATCAGATCTGTTTATTTCAGTGATGCATGTGAAACGAAGGAGCTCATTGGTCCTCTGTCATTTCCAAACAAACTAATGCTTCTCTCATCACCAAATTTAAAAAAAGTAAAACCACTCCTCTCTCTTCCTCTTTCTCTCTCCTTTTCTCTCTCTGTCCCTCTCTCTGTCCCTCAAATCCGACCAAATATGATGGTCCAATGAGATCTGTTTATTTCAGTGACACATGTGAAACGAAGGAGCTCATTGGTCCTCTGTCATTTACAAACAAAATAACATTTCTCTCACCTCAGATTAACAGAGTTTACTGCTTCGTTCACTGAAATCCTTTATGTTTTTAGTCTCTTGTGATGTATTTTCCCATCTTTTGTCCTCGTAAGCAACCATATCTGTTTTGATACGAACGGACCATGCTTGCCCCTGATTGGCTAATCCACCTGCCAATCACGCCCATCTTAAAACAGGGAAATCCACCAGTGACCACATTCACAATTACGACAATTATTCAATGTAAAGTCAATTGGAGCCAGAGCTGATGGAGCCGGAATCACGCCCATTAGCACTTTGTATTTGGAACGCAGTGGCTAGCAGGTTAGCTATGTCCATTTATGTCTACAGTCTATGATTCGTTCTTAAAAAAAAGAAAAATATTGAATAAAAAGTATGAATTATAAAAAGAAGAGGATCTTGAAGGTGGCTGATGTTTTTGCTGCTGTGTCGGAATAGCAATAGGGTGCATAAAATCCTACATATTCTTGAAAAAAAAAAAAAAAAAAACAAGACAGAGAGAGAGCTCATTTATATTAATGTATTTGGGGCAGAGAAGTTTAGAAACAAAAGTTGGAAGACTTTGACTGGCGTACAGCAGCTAACAGGTGGCA
Organism: Paratrypauchen microcephalus; assembly: GCA_036785185.1. Lineage (NCBI taxonomy): Eukaryota > Metazoa > Chordata > Actinopteri > Gobiiformes > Gobiidae > Paratrypauchen > Paratrypauchen microcephalus. Next base: position 1,518,243 of record JAVJIX010000086.1, read on the forward strand.
AAAGGGGAAATATAGAATCTCCCTGGTTTAGAATACTCTTTGGTTTCACATATTTTCAATTCACAGCATGTAAATTTACTAAAACTAATTAAATATGCAGTTTGCTGGAGTTTTATGGCAATAGAGGCTTGGCTTTTGGAAGAGAAGAAAGGAAAAAATGCGCGATGAGGGAATAGCGGGGACACGGATGGTAATGTGGGGTGAATATGTGCTCTGCTCTGCCAAAATACAACCCTCCTCCTCTCGCTCTCCTCTTCTCCCTCTCTCTCTCTCTTTTGCTCAAACATCTCTCTCTATCCCTCTTCTCTCTCTCACTCTCTCTCTCCCTTCTCTCTTTCCCATGTCTCTTTCCCATATCTTCTCTTTATTTCTCCCCTCTCTTCCCCATCTGTCTCTCCCTCTTCTCTCTCTCTCTCCCTCTCTCTCTTCCCCGTATCTTTCTTCTTCTCTCTTTCATTTTCTTTCCTCTCCTTATTCCTCCCCTCTTTCCCCTCTCTCTCCCTCTTCTCTCTCTCATCCTCTCTCTGCCCCCCGTCTCTATCTTTTTTTCTCTTTCCCCTTCTCCCCCCCATTGCCTTTCTCTCTCTCTCTCTCTCTCTCTCTCTTTTGCTCTCCCTTTTCTCTATCCCTCCCCTCTCTCTCCCTTCTCTCTTTCTCATATCTTTCTTCTTTCTCTCTCTCTCTCGTCCTCTTTCCTCTCCTTATTTCTTCTCTATCTTTCCCATCTCTCTTTCCCTCTTCTCTCTTCCTCTCTCTGCCTTCTCTCTTTCCCATTTCTCTTCTCTCTCTCATCTTCTCTCTCTATCTCTCTCTCCTTTCTCTCTCTTCTACCTCTCTCATCCTCTTATCTATCGCTCTCTCCCTTCTCTCTTTCCACCTATCTTCTCTCTCTCTCTCTCTCATCCTCTATCTCTCTATCCCTTCTCGCTTTTCCATCTCTTTGTTCTCTTTCTCTCATTCTTTTTCTCTATCTCCCTTCTCTCTTGCCCATCTCTCTCCTCTCTCATCCTCTCTCTGACCCTCTTCTCTATCTCTCTTTCTCTTTCCCCTTCTCACCCCAATGCCCTCTCTCTTTCTCTTTCACTCTCCCCTCTCTCTCTGTCGTTCTCTCTCTCTGTCTCTCTCTCTCTCTATCTTCTCTCTTCCCCATCACTTTCTCCTCTCCTTATTTCTCCTCTCCCTTTCCCATTTCTCTCTCTCTCTCTCCTCTCTCTCCCTCTCCCTCTTCTCTCTCGTCTCTCTTTCCCACATTTCATCCTCTCTCTCTTGCTCTCTCCTTCTTTCTTTCTCATCTCTCTCTTTTCATTCTCATCCTATCTCTCTATCTCTCTCCCCCTTCTCTCTTTCCCGTCTCTCTCTTCTCCTCTCTCATCCTCTCTCTGACCCCCTTCTCTAGCTCTCTCTCTCTTCTCTCTTTCCCATCTCTTCATTCTCTCTCCCTCTTTCTTTTCCATCTTTCTCCCTTCCTCTCTCTCTCTTCCCCCCCTTCTCACCCCTCCGCCGTCCCTCTGTTACCCCCTCCTCTGTTCCTGGGACGATGCCATGGTCTAGACAGAACATGCATTCTTCTGCAGTTTATCCCAGGCAGGACTCTCTCTCTGTCCCGTTAAAACCCAAAATAAATAACCACATAAAAGAGTCGTCCAGGTTTACACTGTCAGCTTTCACAGAGTTTTACTAACACTTTATTATAGTTGCTTTTTCCAATATGTTTGAAATTCAAAATAAAAAAATCACCTTTTAAATATTCATCACAAGCCCTCAAATTCAGCCAAAATTCATAGTGTAAAATTCACAGCAAGGATCCAAGATGGCAAGGCAGAAGCAATCGATCCTGTGTGAGTGCGGAGGGCAGAGGCTGTTTCTTATTGGCTGTTCTCATCTGTGGGCGGGGCTTACACTTTAGAAATAAAAGAGATGACCAATCAGATCGCTTCACTGCGCTATTCCCTGCTTGTTGCTAAGTTAGATCGGATTCAGGGCCGGCCCAAGCCTTTATGGGGCCCTAAGCAGAATTTGATTTGGGGGCCCCCTAGTCACTATTTTTTCCCGAGGACCGGGGGAGGGTGCGAGTGACTATTTTTTCCCGAGGACCGGGGGGGTTGGGGTTGGGGCCCCCCAACTGGTCTTGGGGGCCCCCTGGTGCCGTGGGGGCCCTAAGCGGCCACTTAGTTCGCTTATGCCTTGGGCCGGCCCTGATCGGATTGCTTTTGTCTTGGCATCTTGGATCTTTCCTGCAATTTTTTTTTTCTCTGTGAATTTTATCCTGAATTTTGACTGTTGGAATTGAGGGCTTGAAAATATTTGTGCTGAGTATTTAATTTTTAATTTTTAATTTTTTTTTTAAGCTTAAACACTTAAAGTACACTTAAAATTTCAGTGACTAAAATTCAGAATAAAATTAATTTAAACTTTTTTTTTTTTTTTTCCCAGAGTTAAAAGAATGAGAACTTCACCTATCAATTTCTTGAGACGGGTGTGTTGGAGGAGAAACAGCCCAAGAACATAAAGAAAAATCCTGCACACAGTTTTACTTGCAAAATGTGAGATTTATTAGATCCTAATAAATCTTAAATTTTGTGTGCGGGCTTTTTCCTCTATTTTTTTTTTTTCAGAGTTAAAAAATTCAAAAAAAAATTAAAAAAAATTACAGTCTTAAAAATGTGAAAAACTGAATTAATCTGCTTTAAAGGGTTTGCAGTGGTCCAAAGTTACTCCACACTTACATTATCCATTCAGGGCATCCTAATTATTCACCATGATGAGTTTATAAGCACTTTTCACAACTCTCCGAGGCAAGAGCGGAGCAGTGCTGGTAATTCTAACCGCAACTAGCATGCTAAGAGTGCACTTCCTGATTCTTGGACAATAAATAAATAATAATTAGATGCAGACAGGACACAGCGGACTTATTCTGACCTCAAGAATTTGTTCATTGACGACAAAACACCGGACAAAGGTGAAATTCCATGCTAACTGCCTGGTTGTTTGTGATGACCGTGATGTGGTTTGGCTGAATGGGGCGGTCCTGAGGGAGTGGCCAGAAGTAGTGTCCTGAGCGGTCAACAGGAGGACACAGACTGGGACATGACAGCTCCAGGTCCTAAAGGTCAGACGTGTCCAATAGACCAGTCTAAACCAGAGTGTGATGGAAACGTGAGGTGGAGAGCTTTGAAAAGATAACGCTAAATAAATAAAATGTGAAAAAACAACTAAAGGTGCACTGTGGTATTTTGTGATGCTTGCAAGCATTCAACTGTTACATTTTATTCAATAGGCTCTGTGCATAATAGCACCCACACTGTTAGCGTCACTACTTCGTGTCTCAATGCTGATGCTAATTTGAGACATAATAAATATTAAAGCAATGCCTCAAACTGAAGTAATTTACATATAAAACAATTGGCTAGTCTTTACTTTAATTAACTCGAATTTTAATATGTTAATTTTTGAGCTTTGAATAATGACCGAAAGTACAAGATCGCGGATACAAGCGGCTGAAATGAGTTCACTCCGCAGAGTGGCTGGGCGCTCCCTTAGAGAGCTCGGAGTAGAGCCACTGCTCCTCCACATCGAGAGGAGCAGCTGAGGTGGCTTGGGCATCTGTTCCGGATGCCTCCTGGACACCTCCCTCAGGAGTTGTTCCGGGCATGTCCCAATGGGAGGAGGCCCTGTGGAAGACCCAGGACACGCTGGAGGGACTATGTCTCTCGGCTGGCCTGGGAACGCCCTGGGGTCTACCCGGAGGAGCTGGAGGAAGTGTCCAGAGTGAAGGAAGTCTGGGAGTCCCTGCTTAGACTGTTGCCCCCACGATCCGGCCCCGGATAAGCGGAAGAAATGGATGGATCGATGGATAGGTTGTTTATTTTATAGTTTACAATTTAAATAAAAGTGATTGTTAGCTTTTGAATAGAATAGAATAGAATAGAATAGAATAGAATAGAATGCTTTTTATTGTCACTATTCATATGTACAGTTTACATCATACATGCTCACAATGAGATTGAAAGCATCTCACTTTAGTGCAGACATTTAAGTAGATATAAGATATATACAACACAGCAGGATATTTACAACACAGTATAGGAGGAAAAAAGTGCAAAAAAAATAAATTGTGGAGAAAAAAAAAGTCCCATACTACGCATTAGTTGCCAGGTCTTGCAATATTATATATTATATATTGTAGTAGGGGTGACACATTGCAATCATTTATACACACTAGAGAGTCTCTACATTGCAGAGGGAGATGTCTCACAGAACTCACTTTAGCATACTGTACTGTATTAAATGTTGTCTACAAGCTATAGCATTCTGTTAAGTATTGCACCACAGGATATTGCACTGTAATTAGGTATTGCGCAACAACAAGTGGATATGCTACAAAACCCAGTTCAAGATATTACACAGAAATAAATATTGCCCAGGTGGATATGCTACAAAACTATATTATTACACAGTAATAGATATTGTCCAACAAGATATATTGCACCGTGTTAAGTAATTGTACAACGGGTGGATGGAGGAGAGTGGGGGACAGGAATCGGGGTGAGTCAGTGCATGTGAGAGTTCAAGGTGGTTATGGCTCTTGGGAAGAAGTTGTTTTTGAGTCTGTAAGTTCTTGCTTTGATGCACCTTTCAGACACAGTATGACAAAGTATGTTCATGTTTAAAACAACTAAAGAGAAACATGGATTCTTATAGTGAGTGGGCTCGCCTCTCCACAGATCTGGCCTATATCCATTGACTCACCTATATGTCTCCATGGATACAGATGGGTCAAGCAGGTGGTAAAGACCCCACCAGAAAAGTTACATAGTGCACCTTTAAAAATACAATTGTAATTTTGATCTTAAAAGGCAATAAATTAAAATATAGTGATGCGGATTACAGATGCAATGTTAATGCAATACTGTTTTGTTTTGGAGTAAAAATACTAAACACTGACTCACAATATTTGGTTTCATAGACAAAATTGGTTCTGTATATTAAACACAATGTCCCAAAAACATCCTTAATTTGCTATGGATACCCAAAACATAATTTCCAGACAATCTTCCATTCGTCATGACAGTGTTGCTTTCACAGAAAAGATTACTAAGTTTGTGGTTTGTGGGAGTACATTGGTCAAATCTCTTGCTTCACTGTCTGTATTGGTTTCCCTGTAAAAACACATGTAATTGGTCACCACCCTTGTTAAGAATAGTTTCACAATCCCACAATTTTCCAGGGTAAGAAAAGGGATTCCCCGTATTTAAAGTCCCCATATTACGCTGTTCGCACACGTTTAACACGCAAACCTGCATATTTAGGCTGAGTTCTTCTCTCAAACAGAAAACACTCATTTCCAACTTGTGGAAGTACTCCACTGTGTTTTTAGACTCATCCAATTTCACTAGAATCAGCTGGATGGAATTGCTCATTTCTGCTGAACAAAGGAACAAAAAGCAGCTGTAAACTTGAAAACTCCCACTTCATGACATCACACGTGGGACAGAGCGTTTTGAGCTTTGGAGATGTAGACAGACTAAAAAGGGTTATTTAAAACAAGTGTGAATGAAACAAAACACAACTCCAGGAATGTTTTTGAGGAGGTAACAACATTTTGTCATAACGAAAAGCTCACAAGAGTTAATCTGGCCTAATATAGGACCATTAAAGCTGCAGTATGTCACTTTTTTTGGTGGAGTGCCACACACTGGCCCAGGTTTCCATAGAGACGTTAATGCTTTGTCTGTTATGGGGGAATGGGTTTCTGGCATTATGAACTTATCTATCTCAACGAAGAGAAGCAGATGTCATGGTTTGGCAATAAAAACACACTAAATTGAATTAATGAAAGACAAATAAGTTTAAGGTCATATTTTGGAACATTACTGGTAAAGCAATAACATGCAGACAACCAGGTAGTGGAGCCCATACTAAAAGCTACATAGTGCACTTTAAACGGTGTGTACAGTATAATGTGAGAGATTTAAAGGTGCATTGTGTAACTTTTCTGGTGGAGGGTCCAACAAATGTGTTTTTCCATGAAGATGTTATTGCTTTGTCTGGAATGTTTCACAGTATGGCATTAAACCTTTCTATCGTCATGGAGACCAAAACAGACCAAGTTACAGGTCAGATCTGTGGAGAGGCGACCCCGCTCACTATCAGAATGTCTGTTTTTCTAGGCATTTTTTTAGCTCTAAAACCACTTGTATTTGGAGAAATGTAGGATAGAGCTATTTAATGCCATACTTTTTTTGTTTGTCATGTTTTGTTTTGTTTTTTGAATCTTTGGCTACGTTTATATGATGACGGTCTAAACAGAAGGCGCAAAAGTGGCGTCGCGTCTTCACTTTTTATTCCACGTTTAGACGAGCGTTTTCAGGAGGAAATCTGCGTGCATACGGTGACGCAAAAGAGTGTGGAATTCGATTGGGTATGCATGCCAGGCGGCTAGGTGGTGCTGTGATACATTATCACTATGTCCGCGCGCATGCGTAGAATCTTCCTTAAAGGTCCCATGGTATGAAATTTTCACTTTCTGAGGTTTTTGAATGTTAATGTGAGCTCCCCTACCCTGTTTAGCCCCCCCCCCATGGTTAAAAGTTGTGAAATGTCTAAACTGAGCATTTGCAATCCTTTTCTGCGTTACAAAAAATCGGAGCTCAAACGGGCAATTTTCAACAAGGCACCTTATTGACGTCAGATCGAAAAAAGAAATGCAAATGCAGTTCCACCCCCGTCTGTCTGTACTCCGCGTCTCTGTAAATCACGGCCAGAGAGTTTGGACTGCGAATGCGCTAGGCAATGCGAAATGCGTTTTTTTATTTGCCTGGAGACACGTCCGAGTGTTTCTAGGCTCGGAAGTCCTTTATCTGAGCCTCTGGACCTTTGAACAGCAGTGGTTTAATTTTATTTTATGTGGAAATGTGTTTATTTTTCAATGGAACGCTTCATATCTCTCCCCCCGTGCAAAAACAAGGAAATGGATCAGCTGAGGGCTCAGAGCGAGAGGGAGAGTTTGGCCACGCCCCCACCCTCTACTATTGGCCAGCTCTTTTCTCCTCATTTGCATTCAAGCAACAACGCCCATTATGGAGTGTTCCAGAGAGAGAAAAAAATACTCTCTCATCTTATCTCTGTTTCTCATGCACTAAGTGTTGATTTTGAAGAAGGATTCATTTACAGTATTAGGGAACCATTAAGGAGCCATATAAAAGCATCAAGAAGTACCATGTCATGGGATCTTTAATTTATTTACTTAATTTAATTTACTTAACTTTTTAATTTAATTTAAATTTTATTTATTTTACTTCATTTATTTAATTTACTTTATAAATATAAATATCCAGAAATAGTGACGTAAACGCGTACACAACATCAGCAGATTTGACCAGAGTTTTGTGTCTTGGGCAGTGTAGACGAAAACGCTACGGCGGAGCGTATTCAAGTTTTCCACTTTGGAGGGTGGTTTCAGTTTTTTGCATTTTTAAGCCCCCAAAATGCCGTCACCGTTTAAACGAAAGGCACTTCCGATAAAATATTTTATCGTTTTTACCCGTAAGCGTTCTCGTCTAAAACAGGCCATCACTCTGAGCGGGCTTGCATCTTCACAAATCTGGCTTTAATTTGGCAACATTTGGAAAAGTTGTTCCTTTGGTAATTATTGGTTTCCAGATGACAGCACAACATTACAGGCACATCATATTTAATACAGATGGTAATATGAATATTGTTCAACTGCAGATTTTGTTGTAATATAGCAATGTCTTCGGTCTGGTCAATAGAGTCTGAAAAACACTAATAATATTCCACAATATTGCAACAACAAAAAAAGTCCATATGGAGATGGTATGGTTTTACCTTTGATTAAAACCTAATTCATGGTGCCAAAAAGCAAAAAACAAAACACACAGATACTGACATTTAGCCCATCTTTTATCACTCTTGTTCCTGATCATTTCTTTATAATTCTAAATCAAAGTATTCCCACTCACAGTAGGACAAACCCTGTAACCCCTTATTGTATTCCCACATGTGTAATCAGTCATTCCGTGTCCTGTGTCTTCATCATCGTCATCATTTACCGCTGACCTTATCTAACATTGATTACTTGATATTTAGCTGAGCTTTAAACACCGTCAGCGTTATTTGGCTTATTTTAAACTCCCCCATGACCACTGCGGATAACAGGACCCACGCAGAGAGACCGACAGCTTTATATGCTAGTGTTTTCTTTCTATTTTTAATCAGGCAAAACATATTCTTCATAACAGGCCAGTAATGATTTTAAAGTTATTTCTGAGCTAATCGCGTTCATTCATAACATCTTTAAATGCTATCATCATTTTACAACTCCGATACCAGGCAGTACCTCACGTTTTGTCAAAACTTTACAAAAACTTTACTGATTTCAGAGGGCGTGATTGACAGGTGGATTAACCAACCAGAGAGACGCATGGTCTGTTCATGTCAGAAACAAATAAGGAGGTTTAAACAACATAAAAGACAAAGAAACAGTGTCGATTTTCTCAGAATCAACATCGAAGCGCCAAACTCTTATTAATCTTAGTGTGTGTGTTAGCATGCTAGTTGTTGTGAGCTAGAGGTTGTGAAGAGTGCTTATAAACTCATCGCAGTGAATAATTAGGATGTTCTGAATGCATAAGGTAAGTGAGGAATACATTTTGCCCACTCTAAACCATTTACAATGAACTAACTCTGTTTTTGAGATGGTAGAAATCAGGTACAGTCCTTTCAAATGACAACAATTACACTTTTAGAGTTGAATAATGGCAACACTTTTTGAGGCTACAGTGAATTTTTTTTTTTTTTTTAAGTTTATTTATTTAAAACCCCAGTGTGTAGGATTCGTGGCGCATAGGTGGATGGTGTTATTGCACTTTCTGTTTTAGCTATGGCAGACCTCGAGGGACCCACGCGCCGCGCGGTCCCGTTTTTTTTTTTTTTTTTTTTCTTTTCTCATGAAAACACACATTCCCAATCATGTACCATGACACTCTACACATCAATTGAAACCTTACAGTCTCCTCTTTTTGACTATGTAATTCATTTCCCTGCACAACAATCACTCCCCGAGCACATGGGGCTTTTATACAGAAAAGTACAAAACGAGGTTAGCTTACCTTAGAATGCTTTGCACAGGTCAAACTCTGTATTTCACCATAAACTTGCTCTCAATTTGTCTGTAAGGATCCAGCGAATAAAATTCAGTAAAACAATTTAGTCCAAAACACGTGTTAGATCCATTACGATGTCTGATCTGGCAGCATGCTTGTGTTGTTTACCCAAAACCACGAGCCTTGCCGAAGGCGAAGGCGGAGCCCAAATGTCCTTCTGCGGCTCTCGTATTCAAAATGGCTGCCTCTGCATGGGGAAGATCCCCCTTTTATGTGACTATATCTAAGTCCAAAAGAATACTTTGATTTCATGATGGAAGTGAAAAGGCTTGGAAAACAATGTATTTTTGAATGGGTATCTTCAATTTCAGTAATTAACGGGTAAAAATCTTACACACTGTCCCTTTAAAATTACAGAGAAGACGTTGATCTGCTTACCAGTTTTTGTTTCATGTGACTAGGCCAGGGGTCGGCAACCCACGGCTCCAGAGCCACATGTGGCTCTTTGATCCCTCTGATGCGGCTCAGTACAGCGGCCCCTTGTTTATCACGGGGGTTACGTTCTTACGTTCTAAAAAAAGCGAAATCTGCGAAGTCATCAGCTTTATATTTTACAATTATTCTCCATGTTTTAAGGCTGTAAACGCATCACCACACACGTTCTAGACTTTTCTCAGACTGGAATTCATGTTTTCTCACATTTCTCTCTTGTTTAAAACACTCAAATGTTCGTAGATTTTCAACAAAAAAGCACAGTATTATAGAACGAAACCAAAGTGTATTTCGTGTGTATTTCACAGTTCTTATGACCGAGCCTCTTCGTCCTGGCACCGCTTAGTTGTGATGGGTTTTGTCGGGGAGAAAACTTGCAAACATACAGCACTTCATTATATAAATCTGGCAAACTGAACGCATTCTGTACAGGAGGCACGGAGGAGAATAACTGACGAATCGGCAAAGGTCTACAGTCCCTTAGCCAATCAGGATGCAGAAATGCATGTTGATACACTATAAAAAAAATTGGAATAAAAAAAATCTGCGAAACAGCGAGGCCACGAAAAGTGAACCACGACATAGCGAGGGACCACTGTATTTAATTAAAATGTATTTTATTTTAGTTCATTCATTTTCAAAATGTAATTCTATGGCACAAAGGCAAAAAAGACATTATATGCAGTTTTATTTCATTTTAAATTTCAAAAGGGTTTTGTGGGTCCCAGTGTTTTCTTTACGGTGTGAAACGGGTCCAAATGGCTCTTTGAGTGGTAAAGGTTGCCGACCCCTGGACTAGGCCCAGTAATTACAGAGATATGAACCATAAATTGGGTCAACAATCTGCAATCTTCATTAATTCATTCATTTTCATCCACTTTTTCCAAGTCTTCGGGTTGCAGGGGCAGCAGTCCAGACAGATCTCAGTGCACCAGCCCCCATCGATCGTCCTGCGGGTGGTAGGTCCACGGGAGGATGGCCACATGTCGCTTGACACAAAAGGCCTTGATGTATCTTCTGTCATGGGGGTTATTACCAGCAGACACTGTGGGAGCTGGAATCGTACCACTAACTTGCTGGTCAGTGAATCTCAACCAATGATGTTATGTTGAGAGCGGGATCCGAACCGCCAACCTTTGGATCAGTGAAAGCTCTACCAAGTGAGCTGCAATCTGATCGTTTTTATTCATGTATTTATATTTGGGGCAAGTAAGCATTTTACAATCTTTTACAGTGGAACAGAGTATTATCTATATGGCATTAGTAGAATCTTAACAAGAGACACAAAAAAGAAGAAAAAATGATTTAATCCCACCCCCCTCGAGTTAAGCAGTAAAATCCACCATGTCCACCAACTCCATTTTACACTATAGGCTTAAAGAACGTTATGATACCCCATAAACCCAAACTATAACTCTGATTTAGCATTATAGCAGCTTTTTTGCTTCCTGTTTAATTGGCCTCTCATAGCATTGTACAATCAAGTGGGAAGAGAGTTACAACATGAATACAAAGTGCCTATAGCAGAAGCACCACACTGAGCAGAGACGAAGGGGGCCGGGACAGCACAGCGTGTCCATACCAAATGAGTTTGGGATAGGGCGTTTTCGGCTTCAGAGGAACAGTATGGAACACAGCGAAAAACATGCAAAAAAAAAAAAAAGGAGAAAGCACAACGACACATGCAGAGGATAATTCATGTAATTTAAGTTTGGAATAGAGAAAGCCATTACGCCAGATGGATTTTTGGGTAAGTTTAGCAATGCAATTCAGGAGGGAAAAACAGCGTTGTAATGTAATAACTTTTATCAAATATGAGACTGTGCTTTTTGTATGATTTTGGCAAACATTTAGGCTAGAAAATATTTCAATTAGGAACAGAAATAGAGCAGTTAGCTTTGGATTTTGTGAGCTGGAATTTCATAAATGGGTTGGTATGAGTTTGTATTACACTATATATTAAAAAAACAAAAACAAGAACATTATATATACTTGCATTGATCCACCTTTTTCAATTCTGACACAGATTTCGATACTGGTGCCCAGAACACAATGCACCAGCCCTCATGAATCCTCCCGCGGGTGGTGGGTCCACAGGAAGACGGCTCACGTCACAACGGGCCTTGATTTTTCTCTTATGCCATGGGGGCTACCAGTGTCCGCAGACACTGGGGGTGAGGTGGGGTTAAGTGTCTTGCCCAAGGACACAATGGCAGCGCTCACACGCGGTCCACCCGTCAAGAGCGGGATTCGAACCGCCAACCCCTGGATCACTAGGCAAGCGCTCTACCAACTGAGCTACTGCCGCCCCAATACTATAACTTTAATTGCCAATTTCCGATATCAACCAATACCAGTGCAAAGATTCAAATAGCATTTATTTCCTTTATACAAAAGTAAAATGAGACAAAACTGGTCCAAATGTGTTACGTAGCTGTTATTAATCCCTCAAGCAACTACAGTTATGGGAAGAACACTTTGAAAATGTATTTAGGGCCTGTTTACATGAGAACGTTTATGGGTAAAAATGACAAAATATTTTATCAGAAGTGCCTTTCGTTTAGACAGTGATGGTGTTTTGGGGTTTTAAAAATGCAAAAAACGCCCTCCAAAGTGGAAAACTCGAATACGCTCCGCCGTAGCGTTTTCATCTACACTGCCCAAGACGCAAAACTCTGGTCAAATCTGCTGATGTCGCGTACGCGTTTACGTCACATCGGTCCATATATCAGTGTACTTTGTTTGGCAGGACTCCCAGTCCACACCTTGTTGTGCCTTTGTTGCTTTGTAGTCTAACGTGGTCTGAAGCAATAGTTGAACTTCTTCGTCTGACCACACAATTTTTTTTTTTGCTACCGGTAGCCATGTTTTGTTTTGATTTTCTTCTACGCATGTGTGCGGACATAGTGATAATGTATCACAGCACCACCCAACCGCCTGGCATGCATACCCAATCGAATTCCACACACTTTTGCGTCACTGTATGCAGGGAGATTTTCCTCCTGAAAACACTCGTCTAAACACGGAAAAAAAAGTGAAGACGAGACACAACTTTTGCATCTTCTGTTCAGGCCGTCATCATATAAACGTTACAGAATAGTTACAGAATAATGAATAATGAATACCCAAATTAAAATGTCTTTTGTAATGCATTCCAATATATGGTCCAGTCAGAGTACTGTATTCTGAATACTGTGAATACTTTTACATTTAAATTGTTATGTAAACACACAACATACGACTAAAAACTGCTTCTTTTTTTTTTTTTTTTACTTCAGTTCCTATCACTCATTAGAGAAAGAAAAAAATCACACATGTACGACTGTATGTACTGAATGTAAGAGCTGTGTTTTATATTTTATTCTCTAATACTATGCTGTTGGAAGCCTTAAATGAATTATCAAATACAACAAATTAAAAAGTAATTGTACCGGAATAAAGATACTCAGAATTTGTATTTGTATTTTTGGGACATGTATTCAGTTACTTCCCAACAGTGTCAAGTTTAGAGCAGAAAGAGGACTCAAAATGCAGGGTTGCACTTGAAAAGTTGTTTAATATAACATAAGGAACAGCCAAAAACAAAAATCCAAACAGGTACAGGACATGACACTGACAAATGAACCAACAAAAAGCAGAGAACATTGCACACATAGGAATGAGACACAGGTCAGAAATATTAGGGGCAAACGATCAATACAACAGAAGTAAAACTCAAAACACACAACTACAGAAATTATAAAAGAAAACCGAGTTAAGGATAATAAAATAACTCAAGGAAAATGAACACCGTGCCACACTGTCAAAGCAGCTTTGTATATAAGACATTATGAGTCTTATTCCATCAATTCATATGTTTTTTCACAAAACCAGAAGACGTTTGGAAAAATGCAGATGACGACAGTAACTCTGGGAAAAATGGCCCGGATTTATTCATCTAGATGTCACTGTATTATTTCTTTTTCCTTTTATAAATGGCCTATTAATTTCTGTATTATAATTTGTCTAACTTAATTTTTTTTTAAAGTCATTGTAGCATTCCGTTATGTTCGGCAGATCAACAGTTCCAACCAGCTGCCTGTAAGTGACATCGAAGACTTCCCAAAGCTTTCCCCCCTGGAAAGCTCTGGCAGGTTGTGAAGAACGCTGTTGCAGAATCCCTGGTTTTACCACATGCCCAGTTTCGGTAACTACCTCAGAAGTCGTCATCTGCATGTTTCCAAACTTCTTCCAGTAAGCGCGAATAGAGCCGACTGTATATCCAATACCAGTGTCAGATTGGTGCATCCCTACTTAAAAATGTGTCTAATTTTCCAATGTTTTTAGTATGGAATGTCATTGGTTCAGTTCCTTTCATTAGGTGTCATAAACCGGGTGATGCTGTGGTTGGTTCTGTCAGACATTGTCAAAATGAAAACACTTTGATATTTTGCAGCGACAAGGGAATAAATTGGGAATACATTTTTCCCCTAGATCCTTGTTAGCTCTGATTTACACGACACAGCGTAAGATCTCAAATTAAACATTTACAATTTGCTTCATTTTTTCCAGAGAATAGTTTAGTAGGGTGATCATTTTGTCCAATATCTCTGCCACGCACTCCGGTTTCTAATTCCCGTGCAATAATGTATTTTTCCGACTGCAGCTGTTCTGGTCTGACAGCCTCCAACACATCTGCAAGCCACAATAAATGACTTTAACATATTTTCTTGTTACATCTCTCTCCATTTATCCACAAAGCATAAACTTCTTGCCAAAGGGAGTTGGTTATGTTCACATTTTAGAGTATATAACTCCATTCATACTTTGCAGTTGATCTCATCACCATTCTCAGGGGGTGTGAGGTTAAATAAAAGCACTGCTTAAAGCTCTGTTACTCAAGTTAGACTTAATTTAAGCTTTGTCTCTGACCAGAAACAGCTGATTTTGGTTGGAATTATAACAGGTGAGATGATTTGTGTGCTTGAACAAGTCATAAAATTACAGTCATAAGCACAGAGGAACCATAGAGAGCATCCTCACCAGCTGCATCACTGTGTGGTACGGCACCTGCACCGTGTCCTGCCGGAAAAAGCTACATCGACTAGTGAGAGCAGCTGAGAGAATCATGGGTGGCTCTCTCCCCTCCCTGCAGGACATCTACCGCACCCGCTTCACCCGCAAAGCCCTCTGGGTGATCCCACCCACCCATCCAACTGCCTCTTCAGTCTGCTGCCATCAGGAAGGAGACTGAGGAGCCTCAAGGCCAAGACCAGCAGACTGAAAGACAGCTTCATCCACCAAGCTGTCAGGATGCTGAACTCTTTCCCTGCCCTCCCTCCCCCAATGACACTGCTGCTTAAATGACACTTAAAGGTCCCATGGCATGAAATTTTCACTTTCTGAGGTTTTTGAACGTTAATGTGAGCTCCCCTACCCTGTTTAGCCCCCCCCATGGTTAAAAGTTGCGAAATGTCTAAACTGAGCATTTGCGATCCTTTTCTGCGTTACAAAAAATCGGAGCTCAAACGGGCGATTTTGAACAAGGCACCTTATTGACGTCAGATCGAAAAAAGAAATGCAAATGCAGTTCCACCCCCGTCTGTCTGAACTCAGCGTCTCTGTAAATCACGCCCAGAGAGTTTGGACTGCGAATGCGCTAGGCAATGCGAAATGCGTTTTTTTATTTGCCTGGAGGCACGTCCGAGTGTTTCTAGGCTCGGAAGTCCTTTATCTGAGCCTCTGGACCTTTGAACAGCAGTGGTTTAATTTTATTTTATGTGGAAATGTGTTTATTTTTCAATGGAATGCTTCAAATCTCTCCTCCGTGCAAAAACAAGGAAATGGATCAGCTGTGCGCTCAGAGCCCAGAGCGGAGAGTTTGGCCACGCCCCCACCCTCTACTATTGGCCAGCTCTTTTCTCCTCATTTGCATTCAAGCAACAACGCCCATTATGGAGTGTTCCAGAGAGAGAAAAAAATACACTTTCTCATCTTATCTCTGTTTCTCATGCACTAAGTGTTGATTTTGAAGAAGGATTCATTTACAGTATTAGGGAACCATTAAGGAGCCATATAAAAGCATCAAGAAGTACCATGTCATGGGATCTTTAAATGACACTGACACTGCTGACACCATTTGAGCTTTATTACGCTACACATTGTGTGTTTTACCTATTTGTATTATATACAAGTTTACTGTACTTTTGCTATGGGTATATGTGATGTTTTAGTCATGGTGTTTATTGTCTCATTTATCAGATGTTTTATGTTCACTGTGGGCCTATGGAGCGCTGCAATTTCAAATCCTGTGTGTGCAACCTGTACATATGGTTTTTGACAATAAAGCTGACTTTGAACTTTGATAAGCGAGTTAGTATTTGCCAGTAGTTTTCAGTTAGTCTCTTTCACATTTTTTGTTGAACATCAAGCCCCTAAACAGGACCATGAACGCTCGTATTGATCACAGGCGCCTGAAAATAAACATGTTCTTGAAATCCATTTTGTATTTTTTATCCCTCTCTACTGAACAAATGGTAAGAGGTAGCTGTTAACTAAACTACCACTACATGACATCACAAGGTGGAACAGAGCTTTTTGAGCTTTGGAGATGCAGACAGACTCATAATCTGGAATTACTAAACATAACTCCAGTCAGATTAGTTTAATGCCATAGTGCGGACAATTTACACCAAAGCATTAACATCTCCATGGAGAAAAAGGTTACAGACCCTCTCCAGAAAAGTCACACAGTGCACCTTTAAACTACAGGGATTCTACAGTGTTATAATGACATATGAACACAAACTAGTCATCATACCATAGACACGTGTGCGTTTGCGTGCGTATAAATAGGACAGGGATGAAAGAGTTCCGCTTTTTAGCGGATCTCCGCTTTTTTTTTTTAGCCGCGTGGTATTTTTTTTTTTTTTTTTTTTTTTCAAATGCGTTGAAATTTTGGGTGTGTATTATATATGTATAATTGTGTTTAGGGTTGCCAACCGTCCGTTGAAAAATGTAATCGTCCTGTATTCAGAAACAAAAGTACATGTCTCGTATTAAACTTGTACATGTGTGCGGGGCCGCGCGAGCTTGTGTGCTCTTCTGGTGCTGCGGACACCGCACGCCCCGAGCTGCGCCACGAGTGCGCTCTCTCGGCTCGTTATCAGATGTCGCAAAATCGGGGTCAGTGCCGTGTTTTGATATCAACTTTCAAATAAAAACCACTACAATTATTTAAAAATGTGTTTTATTGCTATTTATTAAAGTCATCCCCCCCCCCCCCGGATTTTTTTTCTCCCTGGGGGGGGGGGGGGGGGGGGGCATGACTTTCCGCTTTTTTCATGATTGGCCACTTTCATCCCTGATAGGAGCTATACATTCAATTTGGCTGGGCTCCCCTGTGTGTTCAAATGTGAGAATGACGAGCTGATGCAGCGAGAAGCGATCAGGAGGTGTGAAGATTTCAAGTGCGTCACCAGCTTTGAGAAATTAATTATGTGTGCTAACCAATGTGATAATTTCAACACAGTTCACTTGACGGAGATCGGGATAGGGCGGTTTTCTCCAGAACCCATATTTTGTGATCTATGTCCGATCTAAATCTGATCTGTCAGAATGTTGTTTCCTCATCACAAACATGAATGGAGTTGTGTTTTGTTTCATTCACACATGTTTAACGGTGACTTTTCTAGTGGAGGGTCCGTCACTTGCTTGTTTCTATGGATGTCATTCCTCTTCGTAGAATAACATTAAACAGCTCTAATTTACATTAAAGGTCCCATGGCATGAAATTTTCACTTTCTGAGGTTTTTGAACATTAATGTGAGCTACCCTACCCTGTTTAGCCCCCCCCCCCCCCATGGTTAAAAGTTGCGAAATGTCTAAACTGAGCATTTGCGATCCTTTTCTGCGTTACAAAAAATCGGAGCTCAAACGGGCGATTTTGAACAAGGCACCTTACTGATGTCAGATCGAAAAAAGAAATGCAAATGCAGTTCCACCCCCGTCTGTCTCTACTCAGCGTCTCTGTAAATCACGCCCAGAGAGTTTGGACTGCGAATGCGCTAGGCAATGCGAAATGCGTTTTTTTATTTGCCTGGAGGCACGTCCAAGTGTTTCTAGGCTCGGAAGTCCTTTATCTGAGCCTCTGGACCTTTGAACAGCAGTGGTTTAATTTTATTTTATGTGGAAATGTGTTTATTTTTCAATAGAACGCTTCAAATCTCTCCCCCCGTGCAAAAATGGAACGGAAATGGATCAGCTGAGGGCTGACAGCGGAGAGCGGAGAGTTTGGTCATGCCCCCACCCTCTACTATAGGCCAGCTCTTTTCTCCTCATTTGCATTCAAGCAACAACGCCCAGAATAAAGAGTTTGAGAGAGATATTTATGACTCTTTCTCATCTTATCTTCTCATGCACTGAGTGTTGGTTTTGAAGAAGGATTCATCTACAGTATTAGGGAACCATTAAGGAGCCATATAAAAGCATCAAGAAGTACCATGTCATGGGATCTTTAATTAAATACCAGACCCAAGATATTGCTATATTACAACAAAATCTGCAGATGAACAATATTCATTTGACCTGCCCCCATCTGTATTAAATATGATGTGCCTGTAATGTTGTGATGTCATCTGAAAACCAGTAATTGCCAAAGGAACAACATTGGAAACATCCATTGGAAATGTTGCCAAATTAAAGCCAGACTTGTGAAGATACAAGCTCGCTCAGAGTAAGATGCAAAAAACAAAGCAAAACATGACAAACAAAACAAAAGTATGGCATTAAATAGCTCTATCCTATTTATCCAAATACAAGTGGTTTTATAGCTCAAAAATACCTAGAAAACCAAACATTCTGACTGTGAGCGGGGTGACTCTCCATAGATCTGACCTGTAACTTGGTCTGGTTTGTTCTCCATGAAGATAGAATGGTTTAATGCCATACTGTGGAACATACCAGAAGTAAAGGAGAATAGGATTTGACGGCTCCTCCACCAGAAAAAAATTACACAATGCACCTTTAACATACGTACCTTGCATATTTAGGCCGAGTTCCTCTCTCAAACTGAAAACACTATGTTCCACCCTGTGAAAGTGCTCCACTGTGTTTTTAAGCTCCACACACCTTCACTAGAATCATCTGGATTATTTCAAACCCCAACATTTCCAATCTGAACTAAAGGTAAAATGTAGCTGTTAACTTGAAAACTACCGCTTCATGACATCACAAGGTGGGGCACAGCACTTTGAGCTTTGGGGATGGTGCTTGTTTACTAATGTGATCATTTCAACACAGTTCATCTGATCTGGATGGAGCTGTTTTCTGAAAACTCTTTCGTAAATAGAATCACAGGTTATTCATAGTCGTGTCTCTCCATCTTCACTTTCACTAGAATCATCTGGACTATTTCAAACCCCAACATTTCCAATCTGAACTAAAGGTAAAATGTAGCTGTTAACTTGAAAACTACCGCTTCATGACATCACAATGTGGGGCACCGCACTTTGAGCTTTGGGGATGGTGCTTGTTTACTAATGTGATAATTTCAACACAGTTCATCTGATCTGGATGGAGCTGTTTTCTGAAAACTCTTTCGTAAATAGAATCACAGGTTATTCATAGTCGTGTCTCTCCATCTTCACTTTCAGGGACTCTTCAGATCTCCTTCAGTTAAGCTGCTGACATAGTGGGTCTGTCTCAGTGTGGGAGGGGGAAACCACAAGTATGCAGACTTGTTTTGGAAGTGACTGTTCTATTGTTAGCTGCATGTTGGCAAAATAGTTGTTTAAAGACACACTGTGTAACTTTTGTGAAGGTGGGTACACTGCTTGGTTATTTCAGTGGGAGTGTTTTTGTTTTGCTTGGGGGAAAAAAGCAAAATAATAAAACTTAAATGTTGCTCCTTTAGCAGTTTTAACATTCCAAGGAAAGCAATAACATCTCCATGGAGACAAATAGGTAGCAAACCCTCCATTAGAAAAGCTACACAGTGTACCTTTAAATGAGCAGTATTATACGCTTGCCCTGTTTAGACATATGTTCTGAAAGTTATTTTTTTGTATTAGTTTAGCAGTTCATATTTCAGTCTTCAGCTAATGTAAATGCTCCTGTACATCCATCCATCCATCCATTTTCTTCCGCTTATCCTGGGCCAGGTCACAGGGGCAACAGTCTAAGCAGGGACTCCCAGACTTCCTTCACCCTGGACATTTCCTCCAGCTCCTATGGGCGGACCTCAAGGCATTCCCAGGCCAGCCAAGAGACATAGTCCCTCCAGCGTGTCCTGAGTCTTCCCTGGGGCCTCCTCCCAATGGAACATGCCTGGAACACCTCCCAAAGCAGGCATCCAGGTGCTCCTGACCATTATTTACAATACATTCATTTATTCATTCATTCATTCATTTTCTTCTGCTTTTCCGGGTTCAGGTCACGGGGGCAGCAGTCCAAACAGATCTGCCGCCCAAATCTCAATGCACCAGCCCCCATGGATCCTCCTGTGGGTGGTGGGCCCATGGGAGGATGGCCCCACATCGCCATGGGGGCTCTTATATACAATACAATATAGGTTCAAATATGTTTTTGTTTCTTTTGGTTTTAGTTATTTTCTCATTTATACTATAGTTTTTTTCTTGGTTTAACCCTGATATTTGCAGGATTTCCATTGTCCTGGTTTAGTAATAGTTTTGTCAAAGGGATAGTGCGCTTTTTTAAAAATGTTAATCTGTATGAATTTCCTTCTAACAGGTTCGTGCGGTAACACTGGCTTACCTCTGACAGTCCAAAAAGTGATTTATATTTCCGTCACAGACAAAAACCCAGCTGCCTAACGTATATTTTCTCTAGATTCGTATCACTCCGCCCACGTTAGCTCTATTGCCTGTTCATTTTTAAACGGATGGTTACGGCAGATGCGGTACGGCGACGGCGGATGTTTACAAGTGAACAGGCTAGGTAGGCTAGTCTAGGCGCGACGTGATTCAACTCAGAGAGAAAAGGGAACCATGCGAATTAGGCAGGTGGATTTTTTCGGACAACTGTTTGTTACGGAAATATATATCACTTTTTGTACTAATGTTGTTTTGTGAAGAAAAACAAGCTTTATTTCCTGTCCCCGCGAATTTACCGGATCTACTTACGTGAGCTCCAGAACGCGAGCAGAACCGGGCTCAGACGAGACTGTCAGCGGTAAGCCAGTGTTAACGCATGACACTTTTAGAAGGAAACCCATACAGATTAAGATAAAAAAAAAAACAAAAAAAAACGTACGATCCCTTTAACATTTGATTTAGGATCCGCAAAGCTGCCACGATGGGGTAGGGAAACCAAGCAATTTCCAGGGACCTCAAGCTGCCCTAAGGGAATGCTTTTCTTCTTACAGGATTGGAAAAGTAACAGCTGTTATGAAAGCCAATATTTCCTCCTAAACATGAATTTTCAAAGTACATTTTTAAATCATTAATTCCAAAAAATTCCTGCCAAGGGGCCCCCAGACTGTGTAGAGACAGCTCGGTTAATAAGTGTAGCCTATAAACGGTTGTAGCTATCAAAACATTTCAAATATTTTTCTGCATACTTAGTTAAAAATTTGCTAATCACGGTTCTAAAAAAGTGCTCACCATAACTCTACCACCAGCCTTGTATAATTGTTCCACCCGTACATTCCCTCTCTGTATCCGTCATGCTATGAACCCCTGTTACATAAAGTCATAATGTTTTTTTGCAATCAACTCCTTGGAGATTTGGGCTTAGCTGGAAACAATGTCAGTGAAGGTCATTTGCGAAAAGCGTTAAAATCACTCACAGTTTTAAAGCGTTTTTTGCTCCCTCATCTGTATCCTCTCAAGAGACCTATCCAGTCTCAAGTACGCACTGGCCACAAGGACAACCAGCACGCATCTATTCATTTAAATGTAGTTACTTCTGCACAATTCAAAACGCTGTGAAACATCTCCAGGAAACAGACAAATTAACATAAGTGGAGGTTAATATCAAAGGGAGGTGTATTTAGGCTCGGCTCCAGTATGGTTTGGTGATTTTAAGAGGGAAAAATTCAAAGTTGGATCCATTTGCGGGAAGATAGAAGTTCAGAGAGTTCAGAAAATATGAATATGGATCAAAAGTGTTTAAGGCAAATATAAGGTGATAAAACTTCAAAATGCCAACTTGAGGTATATTCACTGATAATTGCATTTTAATTGTTATTGCATATACAGCTCTGGAAAAAAATAAGAGACCACTGCATTTTTTCCCCTGAAATCAGCATCTCTACATGTATTACAGCCATTCCATTCCAGCGTCTGTTGAATTCCAACACAAACACAAAGCTGAGCTACTTCAGTTCTTGCACCAGGAGTGGAATAAAGTCACCCAAGAACAATGTGAAAGACTTGTGGAGATCATGCCAAGACGCATTAAAACTAAGAGTTATTGCACCAAATATTGATTTCTGAACTCTTCTTAAGTGTAAACATTAGTATTATGTTGTTTTAAAATGAATTTGATCTTGTTTCTTTGCATTGTTTGAGGTCTGAAAACATGGATCTTTTTTGTTATTTTGACCATTTGTCATTTTCTGCAAATAAATGCTCGAAATCAGGGGTCTTCAACGTTTTTCAGGCCAGGGACCCCCAAATAGTTGGCGAACTGGGCCAGGGACCCCCCTACTATATATACGGCATAGAATTGTGTTTTATATTAAATTGAGCTTAGTGTCATGTATAAACATTGCTACTCTGTTATGGTACATCCAATACAAGGAAATAATACACAGGTTAATACTGTATTTTACACTATAAAATATCAAATTATATTATTTTAAAGTGAAAAGTACCTCCGCGACCCCCCTAGGGGTCGCGACCCCCCTGTTGAAGACCTCTGCTCTAAATGATAATATTTTATTTGGAATTTGGGGGAAATGTTGTCAGTAGTTTATAGACTCAAACAAAAATGTTCCTTTTGCCCAAACACATACCTATAAGTAGTAAAATCAGAAAAACTGATCATTTTGCAGTGGTCTTTTATTATTTTTTTCCATAGCGGTATATTTGCAGAATTTCTACAGATTTCTAGGTACAAAGTATCAATCTTGTACCTTACGTGTCAAAGGTCCTATTTTTTGCAAAACTGACTCTTGTGAGCTTCTGTGACCCATGTTATAATGTTGTTACCTCATCAAAAACATACCTGGAGTTGTGTTTTGTTTCATTCACACACGTTTGAGTAATGCTTTATTATTATTATCATTACATTACTTGTATCTGCTGCCTGTAACCATTGTTGGTATCCATAATTTCTTTACCATTGTTAGTATCCTTTTGTAAGCCTGATGTAAAATGTTTGAAGATTGCAAAAAAAAAGAAGAAGCTCATTATGCTAAATTAGAAGAGGGGGTTTTCTTCTTCTCACTCCTTTTTGGGCAAATGTTTTTTTTTTGTTTTTTTTTTTTCTGTTTATTGTTATTTCTATTATTGCACTTTTAACAGAATGTAAGTTGTTTACTTGCCCAAAATAAATAAACAAATGAAAAATAAAATACAAATAAATACATCTCCAAAGCTCAGAATACTCTGTTCCACCTTGTGATGTATTGTGGTGGTGCTTTTCAGGTTAACAGCTCCTTTTAACATTTTGTTAAAGGCAAATTAACGTTTTTTTTTAACAATCTGAGCCTTCTTTCGGCAATAAAACAAGTAGTTTTACTCACCCATAGCAGTTTGGTGTCAATTGGAGCAGTATCGCAGAACTTATGTTGAGCCGTTCTGTTCTACCAATGATCCCGTATATGTTAGCGTGAGTGCTCGGGGCATTACTTTGCGGTGTCCAAATAACACAAACTTTAGCACTTTTCAAATCACAGAAGATCGCTGTGTCAGGGTAGACTTTTAGTGGATTCCAAAACGGCCTGAAACCCGATATCGCAACAGTTTAGAGCGGTGTTAGCCTCTTTCGGACTAGCTGTGTTTACAAAACAGCTGAGTTCACGCATGCGCACTGTCCTCTCTGATGACGTCATCAAATGAAACTATAGCTGGATATTGGGTTTCAGGCCGTTTTGGAATCCACTCAAAGTCTACCCTGACACAGCGATCTTCTGTGATTTGAAAAGTGCTAAAGTTTGTGTTATTTGGACACCGCAAAGTAATGCCCCGAGCATATGATACGAGCACCATGTTAACGGATACGGGATCATTAGTAGAACAGAACGGCTCAACATAAGTTCTGCGATACTGCTCCAATTGACAGCAAACTGCTATGGGTGAGTAAAACTACTTCTTTTATTGCCGAAAGAAGGCTCAGATTGTAAAAAAAAACGTTAATTTGCCTTTAAGTAGAGATTGACAATTCCAGATCTGAAATGATTCGAATGATTCTAGTGAAGATGAGTTTAAAAACACAGGGGAACACAAGGTGGAACAGAGTGGTTTCAGTTTGAGAGAAGAACTCTTAAACATGCAGGATTTGTGTGTTAAACATGCATGAATGAAAAGCATCACAAGGCCAGTATGTTTGAAGGGCGTAATGGTGTAATATGGGCCCTTTAAAGGAGAAATCAATCATCAAGATTACTTTTATTTTCATGATATGATCAGATCTGAAGTACAGCGTGTTTCTGTTTTGTGTAAGTGGGAAGTTGTCCTCGTTTGACCCATGCTGGAGCACTGGCTGTCCACAGTGAAGGGATCTCTCTCCAGACTCTGAGCCAGTACAAAAGTGACTGGACTGTTAACTACTGTGGTTATGTGGAAAACTCAACTATCTGAAGAATTACACACTCAAAACCAAACAGTAAATTCTCATTTTAGTTTATTTTTTGTCATTTCCAAAACTTTTAAAGGTGCACTTTGTAACTTTTCTAGTGGAGGGTCCGTCAGATGTTTATTTCCATGGAAACGTTGTTGTTTTGTCTTGAGTGTTTCACAGTACACCTTTCTATCTTCATGGAAACCAAACTGGACCAAGTTACAGGTCAGATCTGTGGAGATGCAACCCCGCTCATAGTCAGAATTCATTTTTTTCTAGATATTTTTGACCTATAAAACCATTTTTAATTTGATAAATTAAAGTAGAGCTGTTTAAAGTTACATCGTGGAACATTTCAGGCAAAGTAATGACATATCCATAGAAAAAACAGGTGATGGACCCTCTACCAAGTACCCCCAAGATTGCGTTGGGGTTTCTGAGTACTAGCAGATCTAAACCTGGTCTAAAACAAGACTATTCCAGCCCTAAACTGGAGCTGAATTAAGTCTAAATTTGGACTACATCATTGCTACAGCACCAATAACCAAAAAACTACACAAAGTTGATCATTTTTACTCTAAACTTAATGGTGCATTGTGTAATTTTTGTGGTAGAGGGTCCGTCACCTGCTTGTTTCTATGGAAAATGTCATTGCTCTGCCTGGAATGTTCCACAGTTTGACATTAAAACTCTCTACTTTACATTTATTACATTACAGGTGGTTTTATAGCTCAAAAATACCTAGAAAAACAGGGATTCTGACTGTGTGTGGAGTCGCCTCTCTACAGATCTGACCTGTAACTTGGTCTGGTTTGGTCTCCATGAAGATAGAAAGGTTTAATGCTGTACTGTGAAACATCCCAGACATAGGATAAAAGTATTTGAAGGACCATAAAAGCCACCATAAAAGCACCTTTAACCAAAATATTAGAACAGTAAAGGACTTCCCGTACCACCATAAGGAACCTGCATACCATGTTTGAAACTACCCCCAAAAAAAGTAGTTAAAAAATATATATATATGCATAAATTCTTCATATGTAAACAATGTCACCTTCTACTATGTTTGTTATATTAGTGTACTCTTAAATCAACCATATCTTTTATATCCAACACCTCCAGCTTCCACTCTTTCCTAGTGAAATCACTGGAGTCTTGAAAGTGTTGCGGCAATAAGGAAGGAATTTCAGGAAGTTCCCTTTTTATTCTGCCAAACTCAACAATAAAAAGGCCTGTTTCCCAGACTGGACTACCCCCGTAGTATCAGAACGTACTAAATTCAACGCAGTGGGCTGAACCAAAGAACAATACGCCGTTAAATCATGGACTGCTACTCCTCCAAGTTGTTTTTAAAGGTCCTATATGACTCAAAATTGACTCTTAAAGGTGCATTATGTAACTTTTTGGTTGGGGGTTCATCACCTGCTTGTTTCTATGGAATGTTCCACAGTATGAAACACCTCTAATTACGTTTATTAAATTACAGGTGGCTTTATTGCTCAAAAATACTTAGAAATCAGGCATTCTGACTGTGAACGGGGTCGCCTTTCCACAGATCTGACCTGTAACTTGGTCTGGTCTGGTTTGGTCTCCATGAAGATGGAAAGGTTAAATGCCATACTGTGAAATTTTCCACGTAGCAATAATGTCTCCCTGGAGAAAAGCATTTGACGGACCCTTGTTCTAATTCTTTATTATTAGTCTGTCTACATCTCTACAGCTCAGAATGTTCTGTTTCACCTTGTGATGTCATGAAGGTCTAGTTTTTTGTTTGTTTGTTTTTTAGTAGAGATTGGAAATTCCATGTCTGAAATTATCCAAAAATTACTATAAAATTGTATCAAAATTATCCTGAAATTATGTAATGATTCTAGCGAATGTGTTTGGAGTTTAAAAACACAGTAGAGCACTTCCTGTATTACCACATGAGATCACAAAGTGGAGCAAAGTGTTTTCCGTTTTGGAGAAGAACTCAGCCAAAATCTGCAGGGTTAGTGTGTTAAAGGTCCCATGACATGGTACTTCTTGATGCTTTTATATGGTGCCTTAATGGTTCCCTAATACTGTAAATGAATCCTTCTTCAAAATCAACACTCAGTGCATGAGAAAGACACATGTACAGAGTCAGAGTCAAAAAATAACTCTCTGAACACCTCATTATGGGCCTTGTTGCTTGAATGCAAATGAGAAGGACAGAGATTGGGTTAGAGGAGCGGGTGGGGGGTGGGGGGGGGGGGGGGGGCACCTGCTCCTCTGCGCCGCTGGAGCGCTGCGCTGTGGCTGGCTCCCATTTCCGCGTTTGAAGCGCGGAGAGAGAAAGGAGAGGAATTTCAATGAAAAAAACACATTTTCATTGCCTGGAAGAATCCATGACTCATCGCTGTACCAGCGGATGAGTCTGGTAACGCTTGGTCCAGAATGCGCTGCAGTTGCGCGTAGACAGACAGCTAAGTGAACCAATCAGAGATTGCGCCATCTTGATTCAAAACTGAGGAGGAACTTCCGCTGCCTAAGAGTGACTTTGCGGGCAAAGGCGGGTGCACTGACGTCACCATCTTTGAACGAATCAGAATCGCGGAGTCCGTTGTTAACCGGAGGAGCAAGGGTGGATGGAGGGTGTCCAAATGGTATCGCGCTGTATAGGAAATACAGAGAGATATCATTTGGCTGGCCAGGTAAACATTTTCACAGAAAATAAAATTAAACCACTGCTGTTTCAGAGGTCCAGAGGGTCGGGTAAAGGATTTCCGAGCCTAGAAACACTCGCACGTGCCTCCAGGCAAATAAAAAAAATGCATTTCGCATTGCGTAGCTCCTTCGCGGTCCAAACTCTCTGGGCGTGATTTCCAGAGACAGGGGGTGGAGATCCAGACAGTGGTGGAACTGCATTTGCATTTCTTTTTTCGATGTTACGTAACAAAGGTGCCTTGTTCAGAATCGCCCGTTTCAGCTGTGTTTTTTTCAAAAGGATCGCAAATGCTGTTTAGACATTTCGCAACTTTTAGCCATTGGGGGGGCCTAAACAGGGTAGGGAAGCTCACATTAACGTTCAAAAACCTCAGAAAGTGAAAATTTCATGCCATGGGACCTTTAAACGTGTGAATGAAACAAAACACGACTCTCTGTTTGTGATGAGGAAACATTATAACATATCTGAAAATAGCGTAATATGGGCCCTTTAAATAAACGGTGTGTGTTTCCTGTTTTGGCACAGTCCCTACTCGCTCCTCCCTCGCCCCTACCCCTCTCGCCAATGTTTTTCTTCTCAATGCATCCTGGGAAACCTGCTAAAGTAATTACATCATTGTTGTGAGCTGGTTGTGTGTTCTGTTTTGGTGGGAAAGGAAATGTCTGCAGGTGTGTTCAGAAGTGGAACAATGCAATGGAACAAGTGAAGTACTTTTGAGTACGTTACACTACTTATTTCACTAAAACATCCATGGAGAGGTTATTGCTTTGTCTGGAATGTTTCACAGTATGGCATTATACCTTTCTAACACCATGGAGACCAAACCAGACCGAGTTACAGGTCAGATTTGTGGAGAGGCGACCCCGCTCACAGTCAGAATGCCTGTATTTTTGAGCTATAAAACCATCTGTAATGCAATAAATGTAAAGTAGAGCTGTTTAATGTCACACTGTGGAACATTCCAGGCAGAGCAGTGACATATTCATAGAAACAAGCAGGCGACAGACCCACAACAACAAAAAAGTTACATAGTGCACCTTTAAATTAAGGCTTAAATAGTCAGGAAAAATTTCTTTCTTGCACATAAATTGTTTCTGCATTTAATAATAATAATAATAATAATAATAATAATAATAATAATAATAATAATGTATTTAATATTATTATTTATTATTATTATTTTGTTATTTTGTTATTTATTTTATTTTTATTTATTTTTAAATATAGCACTATATTTTGGATGTAATTTTCTGACATAAGTAGAGGTATCAGAACTCACGGCTATTTCCAGTAGCCTATATTTGTATTTTCCAACATAATTTTTTCCCAAACTGCCACTTAACTGGTGTAAAACCACGATAAATATTCACTACATGTACTATCCCACCAAAGCACGTAATAATTAGAAAAACATGAAATCCTGTCTTATGCACTTTAAAGGATGCACCTGGGATCAGACAGCGCACATCTGGAGTCTGGTGTAATATGCTAAATATAAGATTAATCAGGCTGTGTGTGTGTTGCGGTTAAAGATTGAATGGAAAAAGTGAGACGAGAGGGTTTTGTCAGAGAATCAAAGGCAGGGGTCACATGTGTTTGGCCTCATTGACGGATCATTAGGTCCTTTATGCGATACAGGCCCCTGAGGGTGGGCTATTGTAACAGGAAACAAGACCAAACCAGGACTAGACCAGGGCTAAAAGTGGAGCTGGACCACAAAAGAATGCATGAATAAATACAATTGAACAGTACTGTAGATGTAACCAGGTCTGATGTGTCAACTGAACCAGAAAATATCTTTAGAAGGAAGGAAAATAAGATGTTTTGTCTCGATGTTTTGGCAAGGACAAAATGGATTAAATACTGGGTTACACGTCTTTGAGAAGCCATGGCTAACCTGGAACTAGTTCATTTTAAACAGTTTACAGTCGTCCAAAATTATTCCTCATAGGCTTGTCATGATAATTAATATATTGACTTATTGTTCAATATATGAAAGCTGGAACAGTATTTTGGGGAGGTCAGCATTTATCGCATGTACTTTTTCTTTATAGTTTTTTATAGAATTTTTTTTAAATTTGGGTTGTAAAAGGTTGAATAAATACCTTTTATCACTCATTATTTTATCACACATATTAAGTACTAAAAGTTTTTGCATTTTTATAAAAAGTTTTTTTTAATAATGTATATTTAGAGTACTTTTTGGGAGAATAATTCTACTTTATGGTCTGGTGTCAGTAGTTTAGACTTAGACTTAGACTTAGACTTAGACAAACTTTATTGATCCACAAGGGAAATTGTTTTGGGTACAGTAGCTCACTCACCTACAGAAGCCGGCAGAGGCCATGTTCGTAATGATTATTTTCCACCTTAAAGGAAAATAATCATTTTTTTAATGTTAATCTGTATGGGATTCCTTCTAAAAGTTACGTGTGTTGACACGGGCTTACCTCTGACAGTCTCAGCTGATCCCGGTTCGGCTCGCTTTCTGGAGCCCACGTAAGTAGATCCGGTAACTTCCCTGGAACATGAAATAAAGCTTGTTTTTCTTCTCAAAACAAAACATTTGTTAGAAAGGTGATATATTTGCGTCCGGAACAGTTGTCCACGAAACATCCAGCAGCGTATTTCGCATTCGCGTATTCGTGTACTCTATCAGCCTGTTCACCTTCAGCGGATGTCTACACCGAAGTTTACAAGTGAACAGGCTGATAGAGTTAACATGGGCGTAGTGATACGAGTGGAGAGAGGCAATACGCAAATGCGAAATACGCTGCTGGATGTTTCGTGGATAACTGTTTGGGATGCAAATATATCACCTTTCGGACAAATGTTTTGTTTTGAGAAGAAAAACAAGCTTTATTTCATGTTCCAGGGAAGTTACCGGACCTACTTATGTGGGCTCCAGAAAGCAAGCCGAACCGGGATCAGCTGAGACTGTCGGAGGTAAGCCGGTGTCAACACACGTAACTTTTAGAATGAAACCCATACAGATTAACATAAAAAAACACACACTATCCCTTTAATAACGAGAAAAATAATAGAGATCTTGAGAAAATGACACAATTAATTTGTGATCTTGAGAAAACAAAGAGTTATTCCGTGATCTCGAGAAAACGATCACTGTATCTCCGTCGGTAAAGACGAAGCCGGGCCAGTCTTCTGTGGAGGTGCCGTGGACTAATCTTGAAATTATCCCGAATTAAAAGATGTAATACAATCTCCGTGTTTTCTCAAGATCATGGAATAATTGTTTCGTTTTCTCGAGATCTCAAAATAACTGTTTTGTTTTCCCAAGATCACGAATTATCTCATTATCTTGGGATAACAATGAAGAAAAAATATTTGACTTCCGTACTCATCAAATATAATATATAATATTTTATTTCTATATATATATACATATATATATATATATATATATATATATATATATATATATATATATATATATATATATATAAAACAGAGGGTAAAAAGAAAAAAAAATAGATGGAATGGCAACCAAAGAGCAAAGACCTGTGTCAGATGAGACACTCTTCAAAAATGCATTCGTAGTTTTCTAATTATTAACCACAATGAGTTTATAGATAATTTGCACAATTTTCAGAAGGACAGACATTAGCATACTAACAGCACACATCCTGATTCTTGAATGATAAAAAGCCTTACAATTACATGCAGACAGCCGCAGTGGCCGGGGTTTAACCTTGAGAGAGACTTTTACAATATCTGTGCAGTCTGGGACAAAATCAATTGAAAAAATTGGGTACAACCATTTAAAAAAATGAGAATCTGATGGGTCTGATCTTGTATTTTGTCCTCATTGTCTCTTCTGCATAACAATCAAGATATTTTAAAGGTCTTCAGGTCTTCTGTTACATGCTCCTATTATTGGTAATACTTTGACCATTCAAGATAGAATACTGTACATTTGCTATTGCAATGACCCTAATTTTTATCCATTTTATCATTTTAATCCATAATATTTGAAAAAAACAAAAACAAAAACAAAACCATTGTACCTTTTGCTGGTCCCAAGTCTGAATAAACTAAACAGACTACATTAGAAAGGGCATCTGGTGCAAATCAATATGCAAATCAACACACACAACAACGATTCTTCTCTATGTAGACTGAGAGACATTTAATCCTTTCAGACCTGCAGCATCTGTTTCTTTAATCACACATCAAATCTCCTGTATAATTCATTAACAATTTTCAAATATGCAGTACTGTAATATATCTCTGTATTTTCTGCTCTTTTCATTTTTGACACAGTTTCCTTCTCTCTCTCTCTTTCTTTCTCTTTCTCTCTCTCCCCTCACGCATATTTGTAGTTCCGATTCTTGTGATGTGGGGCTCCCAAGCGACCGGCAGAAACAATAGACGGAGGATGTATTTATAGAAGAGACATTGTGCATAATAAAGACCGCACCTGCCACTGCTTCATACATGATACAGTGATTAAGGCAGGAGGCTGTAAACACGGAAATAACTTTGTACCTTAGCAATAATTAATAAGACTTCTTCTGAGCGCGAGGAACACTGTCGCAATTCAAAATATGTTTGTATCCAACCAAAGTGGGGCAGGTTTTCAGGAATACAACAGTGAAATTGGGATAAGAAAAAGGACTACTGATGTATAATGTATGAGTTATTAATGAATGTTTGTGTTTGTACCCAAAATAACACAATACACAATGAAATATTATGCTTTTTTTGCTTCTGTGTTGTGATTTATCTCTTGCAGCTAAACAATAAATTGATAGCTACTCTGAACATGGTAGGTCATTCATTATTTTTATTTATACAGTCTCACTTTCTATCAGCAAGATCCCTAAAGGTGTACTGTGTAACTTTTCTGGTGGAGGATTGGCCTAACTTGGCTTACACCAGATTGACATGTGTGTCATTGACTGACATGTCATTGACATGGATGAGTGGAATCCGATTGCAAACGGATTGGAATCGTATCGAATTCATGCGCACAGGCGAAGGATCGTATAGGGATTGGTTTCCCGAATCTGATTGGAACCCCTGGCTTAGGCTGATAGCAATCCGCTTGGTGCTGCCTTGTGCACGATATCGGATCGGATTGGCGTACTGCGCATGCGCGGGAATTTTCATCAGGGATTTCAACCGGAAGTGGCAGGAGGCGCCGACGCCGTCATAAGTAGCGATTGTTGCCGGAAAAGTCAGACAAAATCATGGCTGCGAAGAAAGAATGCACAACACGTACACCAATGCTGCTCCGTCAAACTCCTTGAGCGCCATCTTTGTATACCGCCACATAGTTTGTTGTGTTTTTATTGAATAGCCATCACCCGGAAGTAGCTGGACTACAGCGCCACATAGCGTAGCCAGGCCATTATCCGATTACACGAGCTTCATGTGCACTGGGATCTAAGGACAGACCACCCGCAGAGTATCGGGATCGGATTTGGAGAAATCCAATCCGATCCTACCATGTGCACGCAGTGACTCTGAATTGAATCTACACAATCTGCAACAGCTCTAGAAGAAAGTGTTCGGAAAAAGGTGGAAAGTTATGATGGCATCAGAACATTCCATATAAAACATGAATGGGAAATGTACTCAATAGAAAGAATGGGTGGGATTTTTATCTTTAATATAAATAATTTGTCTTAATTTTCATCAGTCCCCTTTCCTACGCTTGAATTGTGTTTGGTTATCACAATGAGCACACAACGCACAGCCAAACGCCAAGTTTACGCAGCAGCACAACCTGATCCACTGCCTACAACCATCCCCAACAACCAGCCCCAACGACACAACCTGATCCACCTCCTACAACCAGCCATAACTGTACAGGGGGTCCTCGGGTTACGACGGTCTCGGGTTACGACGTTTCGTGGTTACGAACGCGCCCCCATTAAAAAAAATATGTATATATTACGCGTCATTCCGTCTTACGCAGTTTAGCGTGGTAGGAGATGTAAACAAACGCGAACGGCGCGCGGCGCACGGCGGAAGAATACGCTCTGTTGTGGTTGTAGGGAGAAGAAGACAGCCTCGTGTGCGTGCCCAATGTGGGCGGAAGTACCTGATGTGGGCTCTGATCTGCTCCTATT
This sequence comes from Paratrypauchen microcephalus, assembly GCA_036785185.1. Classification (NCBI taxonomy): domain Eukaryota; kingdom Metazoa; phylum Chordata; class Actinopteri; order Gobiiformes; family Gobiidae; genus Paratrypauchen; species Paratrypauchen microcephalus. The sequence goes on from JAVJIX010000086.1 coordinate 1,551,368, forward strand.
AAAGCGGCAGTGATAACCAAGCAGCGTAGTGGTCTAATTATTGAGATGGAAAGGTTATTGGTGCTTTGGTTGGAAGATCAAAGGCAAAATCCGGTTTACGACGAAATTCGGGTTACGACGCGTCTTAAGAACGGATCAACGTCGTAACCCGAGGACCCCCTGTATAGCACATAGTTCTGTTGTTATCCATTCATGAGCTTATAGAAGTAACATGCCGGCAGTGAAGAAGTGAAGAGTTGGGTCTGGGCAGGAAAGAGCAGCTGAATCACAATAGGTCAGGTGTGTGATAAATGTTTATGTGGACCAATTACTTGATTAGAGTTCTCTCTGAGCTACACCCTCAAGACGTACTTCAGGGCTGTAATGTAAAGTAATGGGTAGAAGCAACGTACTGAAAACTTGAGACTCTTTCATAGAACTCCATTGAGTTCGCTCTGACTAACTACTTTATACATTTTCTATCTAGGTCAAGGTAGGGAGAGCGGCGCACATGCACCCTCCCTCTCGCTCCCAACATCACCCCTGCTGCCAGAAATCTCAAAGTCATTTTTGACTCTCACCTCCACTTCCACCTTCACATCAAAAAAGTCACCCAATCCTGTTTTCTCCACCTCCGCACAATTAGTAAAATCAAACATATCCTCTCCCGTCTTGATCTTGAAAAAGTAATCTACGCGTTCATCTCCTCCCGTCTAGACTATTGCAACTCCCTCCTCTCCGGCCTTGACTCCAAATCCATCTCCCGCCTCCACCTGGCTCAGAATGCAGCAGCTCGGCTCCTCACTAGTTTAACAGACATCAACACATCACCCCTGTGCTTCCCTTCACTGGCTGCCTGTGTGTTTTATAATTGATTTGAAGATTTTACTGAATCACTTTTAAAGCTCGTTTAGGTCTTGCATCAAGTTACATTTCAGAACTTTTTACCCCGTACGAGCCCTCAGGCAGGTCCCTGTGGCTGTTCCATGGTGAATGGTGATGGAGCCTTTTCAGTCCGGGCGCCTCAGCTTTGAATGACCTGCCTGAGGAAATAAAGCTTGCCCCATCACTATATTCTTTTAAATCACTTCATAAAACTCATTTTTATTGGTTGACCTTCCTTTAACTGGTTTTAGCTTGATTATATTCCTTATTTCTTTTTATTATATTTCCTTTTATTTATTTATTTATTTATTTATTTATTTATTTATTTATTATAACTGTTTGCATCATTGTCTGTTTTTGTATGCCTTCTATATGCTATTTTTATGCTTTTTGTATAGTTCTTTTTGGCATGTACAGCACTTTGTAAACCTTGTTTTTAAAAATGCTTTCTAAATTAAAAAATAAATAAATAATAATAATAATAATAATAATAATAATAATAATAATAATAATTATTATTATTATTATTATTATTATTATTATTATTATTATTAGTAGTAGTAGTAGTAGTAGTAGTAGTAGTAGTAGTAGTAGATGCTGCTGCTGATGATGATTATTATTATTGATAAAAGAAGAAATTCAATTTGTCAACTGGACAAAGTTTGTTTGGTCGAAAACGTTTCGCCGCTCATCCGAGAGGCTTCGTCAGTTCAGAACTGACGAAGCCTCTTGGATGAGCGCCGAAACGTGTTCGACCAACAAACTTTGTCCAGTTGACAAATTGAATTTCTTCTTTTATCATGGATTCTACCAGGACAACTGAGGGACTCTTCACACACCGATGATTATTATTATTATTTGTTATAAATAATTCCTGCCACTGCGTATCGGTGCACGTGCCACTCGCTTGCGCAGCTGCCGCGAGATCTCGTCAACCAATTGCGTGCCTTGTAGCGCTGCACACGAGCTACCTATCCCCCTTCCCTCTCTGTCCCCGTGTCCTCTGTGTCCCCCGTGTCCCTCTGTGTCCCCCGGTGTCCATTCACAAATCGAAGTGAGGTGCGACGGGACCGCTGCGCAGGTATTGTGTAAACCAGGGGTGTCAAACTGTTCACAAAGGGCCGGTGTGGCTGCAGGTTTTCTTTCCAACTAACCAAGGCCACGCCTTCAACTGTCTGAAGACTGAGATCAGTTGATGAGTCAAGTCTGGTGTGCTGCTGCTGCTTGGTTGGAAAGAAACCCTGCAGCCGCACCGGCCATTTGTGGAACAGTTTGACACCCCTGATGTAAACTATCGTTCATTTTCCTCCTTTTATTGTGTCATCCATGTAGTAAAATTTAGCGACGTATTGTTTATTTGTAGGAGCCTTTGCCACTACTGACGCGATGATGAGTAAACCGCGGGTTTACAGAAGGAACCGGTGAGTCTGTTTTGGTTTTGCTCATTATCAGAGCTCTGTTGGCCCGTTACCTGTAAAGTGGTCTGTAAAGTGTCTGCAAAGTGTCTGCAAAGTGTCTGCAAAGTGTCTGCAAAGTGTCTGCAAAGTGAAGTGTCTGTACAGTGTTGTGCTAATGTCGCTATTCATTTGTTATTGGCAGGGCTCTCAAGTTTTGAGCGGGGAGCGGGTCCGAGGAGCGGGGGTGCGAGTGAATAATTTTTCCCGAGGATGGGGGGGGGGGCGCTTCAATTGCGTGTAAATGTTTGTCTAATGAGCAAACTTAAACTACAAAGCAATTAATGAGAGTTATATAAATGAAGTTATTACCTGATGGTTCTCAGTTTGTTTTATCATCTCCTCCTGTTCAGTTGCTGTCCTTATCACTGAGCGCGCACTGCACTGTCAGAACAATCTATTTTCTGATTGGCTGAAAAGGGCGCAGCGCCTGATATCTGAGATTTTTTTCCGGGGCGGGGGGCGCTGAAAACGTGCGGTGCCTGCATAAACTGAGCCACACAGACCGATTTTCTGGGCACAAAAAAAAAAAATCAGTGTGAGAAATGCCATGTGTGGCGTGTGAGCGTGTGAACACGTCGAATTGCGTGTGTCACACACTCAATGCGTGAGACTTGAGAGCCCTGGTTATTGGCCATATTTTATAGCCTTTTGCTTGGCTAAAAACATTAAAGCCATGTTAGCCCAGTAGGACTACTGTTTACATGCTGGAACTTTCCATTGGTTTCTTTACTGTTGTTTAAATGCTCAAGGATCTTGAGCCATTTTGAACTTTTTATTTATAAATGTTATTATTTTTACTCTGCTGAAACAAAATGCTAGCTAACATGGCCAATAACTAAAATGGCCTAAGAGCCACTATTGAGGTTTATTGCTAAAAATCTGTCCTGTTTGTCCAATACAGGTGTGCACGGTTGGGTAAAACCACACCCGATGGCGAGCTTAAAGCCCAAAGAACCTTAACTACAATCAGTTTACCAGAGCTGCTTCTATGGTCTGGTAGGGGCTGTTTCAGCCAGTCCACTCCCACACTTCTCACTACTCGCACAAACTCTCTTAGTTGTGCTTATGGACTAATATGTTGACATTCTGGTTTTATTATTGGACATTAAGCCCACATTGCTGTGACATATTGAATACCGTTGGTGTGGACTGTGATAAAGTCACTAGAGAAGTGACGATGCTCTTTTTGTGTGGGGGTTTTGTACTTCAGGACTCGGTTATCTGTTGCTGTTGGTGTATTGTTGTTGTGAGCTGAGCTACTGATTATATTTATACAGGTGTACTTGACCTCCATTCATTTAAGGTCATATTCCAGTCAAGCTAGATCATATAATTCTGCAGATGTAAATATTGGGTATATAGTTGTTTATCAGGATATGGCACCAGCCACTTAAACTTAAAGGGACGGTGTGTAAGATTTTTACCCGTTAATTACTGAAATTGAAGATTCATTCACAAATACATTGTTTTCCAAGCCTTTTCACTTCCATCATGAAATCAAAGTATTCTTTTGGACTTAGATATAGTCACATAAAAGGGGGATCTTCCCCATGCAGAGGCAGCCATTTTGAATACGAGAGCTGCAGAAGGACATTTGGGCTCATCCTTCGCCTAGGCTCCTGCTAGCGCCTGCTCGGCCGCGCTGCCTGAGGGAGAGAAGGGGAAGGGGAGGGGGGGCGGTGGTGCCTCGTGGTTTTGGGTAAACAAGACAAGCTGCTGTATCACACGTGGTAATGGATCTAACACGTGTTTTGGACTAAATTGTTTTACTGGATTTTATTCGCTGGATCCTTACAGACAGATTGAGGCCAAGTTTATGGTGAAATACAGAGTTTGACCTGTCCAGAGCCTTCAAAGGTAAGCTAAGTAACAAACCTCGTTTTGTGCTTTTCTGTATAAAAGCCCCATGTGCTCGGGGAGTGATTGTTGTGCAGGGAAATGAATTGCATAGTCAAAAAGAGGAGACTGTAAGGTTTCATTTGATGTGTAGAGTGTCAGAGAGTGTGACCGCGTTTTATTTATACCGTAGTTGTCGGCAAGAGCTCGTACAGCGCCGGGTGCGCGCGTGAACGCAAGCTGTCTGCGTTACGGCGCGCCCGGGTGACCCTCGAGGTCTGCCGTAGCCAAAAGAGGAAGTGGAATAGATACTAACCACCTATGCGCCACGAATCCTACACACTGGACCTTTAAACACCCAGTCACTGTTGTGTTATTCTTACTGGTCCCAACTCCCAGACAGCCGTGCCCTAATCTTCTGGTCCTAATTTATAATCCAACTTCCCCCTTTCTTAATGGCAAACACCACAGATTTGCTACAATATGATGTTAAAAATTGAGCTCAAAACATACAGTTTCAAAAATTGCTGTGTGTGAACCAGGTAGCCACAAAAGCAATTGTGCAAGTGAACACACCTTAAAGTAGTACTGCAACAACTGCTTGGAAATGGGTGCACATTTTTAAGACAGTTTAGCAACCTATGTGCTATTTCAACTTTTCAACTTTACTTCAAGCTCCAGCTTCAAACATTATATTTGGTATAATCTTTAAACAGGTACAAATCCCCATATACACTTAGACCTACTTTGGAAAACACAGGATCTCTAGTTTTCCGCTCACCTGTTCCCAAAGTCATTACCTTTTTTAAAAACTTCCTCTGCATTTTAAAACAGCTTTTCCCCATCACACTTTGAACTCCATCTGCATTGCAAATACTTTTTGACAAGCTTGCTCTCACCTGATTTGTTTTGCTGTATACCCACTACTGTTAAAGCCACCAAACTGTGGCGTGCCCTACTAAACCTGATCAAAATCTGCTGTCTTCCTGTTTTTTTCTTCGCTGGGGTCAGGATTGGCACAGCGGGGGAAAATTCTACGCACCAATCTCCAATCTCTTTAGCATTTCAAAGTCTCCTCCTTGCACACCTCCAGATCTCGAGCTCTCTGCATCTGAGAGCTAAAATAAAAGGGGAACATTACGCTTTGAAGAAATTGATCCCCAAAGATGGCATCCCCTGAATGACAGTGAATGCAGTTATGGTTATGGTGCGACTGGGGCTTCGTTTCTGGAGCTGTTTTATTTTTTTCAGCCTTTTGTGAAAGCGATACCATTAGATCCGCTATTACAAGTCAATAATCTCTGTCTGTCCCCAGTGTTGCCGTGGCGATGATGTGTTTTTCGATGTCGTGCCATGCGTAAAGGGAGAGGGCTGTCTGAGGTGGATGACACGGGTTAAGGTCTCCTATTGAATATTGGGTGTTTTGTATTTTTGTATACAGAGGGTGGGATATCCTTTGCACTTAATCTCCTGATTCTGCTGCTCTGTTTTTGAAAGGAAATAAATATAAAATGGAGAAATACAGGGCTGGGTATCATTAAGAAGTTGTTGATATGATATATACCTTGATTATATACTGTAGGTCACAATACGAGTCATATCTTTTGATTCGATGCAATATATTTCAAATCGATTCAACACAGTTCAATAAAAAATAAAGGCTAAATCATGGCTGTGATACTAAAGGCCTTTAGTAAACCACTTTTTGTGCAAAGTGAATATGAAACAGACCCATTTCATAATCATCAAAACGGTGAAAATATCAAATGTGTTGCAAAAACGAGTCTCTTTCCTCTAAACGAGCAACAAAACTGTAGCACTGTAACAAAATAATTTAGTAAAATATACCAAATAATACTCTTACCGCAGCCCACGATGTCAATACTGTATCATCACATCAAACTATACGATATATCGATATTTTTGTACACCCCTAGAGAAATATTTTTACAATCTTGAAGTTTTTCTCTTCTGCTGTAGTCATTATTCTGTCCCTCGTATTCGGTGATGGTGTGGTGCAGTGGCTGGCTGGCTGGCTCGCCTCACAACAAGATTTTGGGTTTGACTTTGATGGGCCTTTCTGTGTAGAGTCTACATGTTATTCCTGTGTCTGGGTGTGTGTGTTTTTGTTTTTTCTTTTTCTGGGCACTAGTGTTTCCATCACCAAACCAAAACATGTATCTTTGAGGGAAATAAAAACAAACCATGAATGTAGTTCTGAGCGAGCCTGGCAAGAGCCCCAGAGGCGTTGAAGGCTGGGTCAAGTGCAGACCCACACTCATTGTAGGTAAGGTGGGTGAAGTGTCTTGCTCAAGGGCTAGTTGTCAAGTTCTGCCCTGGATTTTTTTTTTTTTTTAACAATTCATCCTAAATTAGGGGTGGGTGATATCTTGATATTTAAAATATATCGAGATATTTTTTAAACTCGATATGGATTTTGACATATCGTATATATCGATATGTTTATATTTAACTATTGATTTCACCGCTTCGCTTGTTTGCCTTCTCTGTGCCATGCACACCCCCGCTCGCCCCCATCTTCCTCATGTGTCTCATTCAACATGGCGGCTCATTCAACCAGCCCGGAGGATACAGAACTCCTCTCAGAAAAAAAGAACTGGCTTAGATACTTTGGTTTTAAGGCATCGGACAAACAGCAGACAGGTGTCTACTGCCGTGAATGCCTTCTAGAACCACAAACCTTTTCCACCATTTACAGACTCGCCATCAGCAGCACATCCTCTGTCACAGAGAGAACACACCCATTCCACTGAGTCATGTCAGAGCTGTTTTTTTTTTGTTTTTTTCCCCTCGGCTTTTGTAGTTTATGCAAATGAGCCATGTGGTTTTTAAGTTTTGTTTCTATAAAACGTAAACAAATGTGCGCAAAGCGGCATTAAACACATTATAATATAAATATATAATAATCAAAATAAGGAACCTCCCGAGCTTCCTCTGCTAAAGGAGCTCATGGTTATCCTATGGTCAACAGAGTTGCAAAGATGAGCTTGAGTTATTTTATTTTTGAATAATTTGAATATTTTTCCTGTACAGATATCGAGATGTATATCGAGATATAAGAAAATATATCGAGATATATTTTTTGCTCCATATCGCCCAGCCCTACTCTCAAAGCATAAGGGCGGCAGTAGAGCGTTGGTTGAGCGGTCAGATCCACTGACCCACAGGTTGGCGGTATGATTCCAGCTCCCACAGATGAATACTGCTGTTGTGTCCTTGGGCAAGACACTTAATCCCACCTCGCCCCCAGTGTCTGTGTACACTGGTGTGTGAATGGGTGAGTGGTTCCTTGTTGTAAAGCTCTTTGGGTGCCTTGAAGGTAGAAAAGCGTAAAAAGATGTGACCATTTACCATAAGGTAAGTGAGGAATAATTTTGTCATGTTTTTAAGACGGTAAAAATCTGGTACAATGATAGTTAAAAAAAAACAAAAAAAAACTGCAGTAATAAGTAATAGTAATAGGGATAACTCCCCCCCCACCAAATTGATTGTTTAAGCATTATTCTTTTTAGTTTTAGATTTATTATGGTAGAAACATCACCATAACACTGGTGACAATAACAATAACCAATCAACTTTGTATTATTTTCCCTATGACAAAACCCTGCCACAGTATTTCTCCCCCCGTCAAAGACTCACCGTACGGTTCCATGTATTATTAACGGCACATATTAATACATGGATCATATTCAAAGTTATTTATGGCCACCTGTGCAGGTTTAGTGCACATTTGGAGTGAAGGAGAAACTGCAGTTTGATGAGTGACTGCAATCAAAAATTCCCTTTACAGCAGAGATGATAAAAGTGACACCATAAATATTGATAGTACATCTTTGAACACACTGACAGCGCATCAAAACAGGCTCAAGTTTGGTCCCAATTAATATAAGCCAGCTCTGTCCTCACTAATTTTACATGTTCTCCCTGTGGTGTTTTTTTTTTTTTTTTTTTTTTTTTCAGGTTTCAGGCCTTGACAATAGGCTAAAATGCATACAAGACATAGTTAACATTGTTATATTTACAACATTTCCCCCCCCAAAAGTATCTTGGCTAGTCATTTTAGTCTTTGTTTATTTGTATTTCTTTATTTTCCTTTTTTTTTTCCGTAAAGTTTATCTGTTTCTTCCTGCTTAAGAAGGGGCAGCAGTTATGACTTTAACTGTTCCCTAGCAACCTTAATGAACAAGAACCAAAATATTACTAAGTACTAAGTAAGTTTGCACAATATTGATGATTTGATCAATTAAAAAAAAAAAGATGACACCTTTTTATTTTTGTTTAATTGATATTTAATCTTGTTACTTGTTAAATTGCTTGTGGATTTTGGATGAAATTTTCTGTCCGTGACATAGGTAGAGGGACTCTGTTTTAGAATTCACCATTGCTTCCTTTTTTTTCTGTATTTCCACAAAGTGCCATTTGATTGAAAAATGTAGCGATAAATATTTACCACAGGTGCCATCCCACCAGATAAAGTAAAAGTTAAAAGAAAGTGAAAAAGTGAAAACACAAACCTGTCATATGCATTTTAAAGTGCTTATATTACACAAACCATGTTATAATGTTGTTACCTCATCGAAAACGTACCTGGAGTTACATTTGCATCATCCTGTGTTATTAGACTGACATCTCCAGAGCTCAAAATGCTCAGTTCCACCTTGTGATGTCATTGAGCAGTGACATTTTCAAGTTCTTTTACCTTTTTGTACAGTAGAGATGGACAGTTCAAGGTCCCATATCATTCAAATGATCCTAGCGAAGGTGTATAGAGTTTAAAAACACAATGGAGCAATTCCTGATTTACCACATGACATCACAAGGTGGAACAGTGTTTTCAGTATGAGAGAAGAACACATCCTAAATACGCTGAGTTTGTGTGTTAAACATGTGTGAATGAAACATGTATGTTTGTGATGAGGAAACATTATAACATACAGTAAATCAGAAAACGGTGTAATATGTGCCCGTTAAGTTCCTCCAGGGCAGTATTTTGACTCGAGATGTGGGTGTGGTTGCATCATTGACATTGAAGGATGGGTCAAATGAAAAGTAACGAAAGTGACAATAAAAACCCTGGATAGTGAAAGCAGACATGGGGACTTGAGACTTAGTGACTTGGACTCGAGTCGACTCGAGTCGCTGTTTTTATGACTTGTGACTTGACTCGACAAAAAATGAAATACTTGAGACTTGACTCGGACTTGGGGGTCTAGGACTCGGGACTTGACTTGACTTGAGACACGATGACTTGAATGACTTGCGTGGTCACATAATGTTTTCGTGCTCATTCAGCGGCACTGTCGTGTCCTGGGACGCAACGCGTGCACCACGTGCACCACCACCGGCACGAGGCCGCGCGTACACCGGGGCTGCGAGCACGAAAACGATCCGCGGCGCCCGGACCGCGTACTCTCAGCCCCAGCCACAAACCAGCCGCACGAAATCAGCAAAGAGTGGCCCATGGTGGTTTAATCCCGGTTTAGTCCAGGTCTAGACCTGGTCCAGTCCTGGTTTCGTCCCGTCAGATGTGAGAGTTGCGCTGTGTTTGTGCTTGTGGTGGAGGGCTATGTGGCGTTAATGTACTGTCTCTTGGCGTTGCTCAGATCAGTTGTTGGTTTGGTTTTGTGGAATGCAGGAGATCACTTGACCGAGGGTCTACGTTCAAATAATAATAATAAACAAAACTCTCATCACTTTTTACTCTTAGTCAGTCTCTTACAAAGGTGTAGTCTAAATACACGAGCTCTCGAGGAGCGCGCCTGACCCATTACGTACGTGAAGAGTGGTGTGTGTGTGTGTGTGTGTGCGTGTGCGCGCGCGCGTGTGCGTGTGTGTGTGTGTGCGTGTGTGTGTGTGTGTGGGACAGAGTGAGTTAGGCAGTGTAACAAAGTTTAATACAAGTTTGTTTTAGCTGTTACTGGTTTCAGCTCAATGTTGAAAACGTGAAACAGTTTGGTTTTCGATGTACAGATCACTTTTGCCAATAAATAATCAATAATTACATTATCACTGTTTTGTTTGAGTCTATGATGTAAACTCAACACAAATATAAACGCAACACTTTTGTTTTTGCTCCCATTTTTCCTGAGATGGACCCAAAGATCCAAAATTCACTCCAGATACACAACACTACCATTTCTCTCAAACATTGTTCACAAATCTGTCCAAATGTGTGACAGCGAGCACCTCTGCCCCGCCGAGACAATCCACCCCACCTCACAGGTGCGCCACATCAAGATGCCGATCCGACATCATGACCAGTGCACAGGTGCGCCCCAGACTGCCCACAATAAAAGGCCACCCCGAAATGTGCATTTTTTTTTTTTTTGCTTTATTGGGGGTCTGGGGACTCAGAACCAGTCAGTATCTGGTGTGACCACCATTTGCCTCATGCAGTGCAACACATCTTCTTCACATAGAGTTTATCAGATTGTCAGTTGTGGCCTGTGGAATGTTGGTCCACTCCTCTTCAAAGGCTGTTATGGACGAAGAACACAGGTGCATTTTATTGATGGCATTTTGAATGCACAGAGATACCGTGATGAGATCCTGAGGCCCATTGTTGTGCCATACATCCATGAACATCACCTCATGTTTCAGCAAGATAATGCACGGCCCCATGTTGCAAGGATCTGTACACAATTCTTGGAAGCTGAAGATGTCCCAGTTCTTGCATGGCCAGCATACTCACCGGACATGTCACCCATTGAGCATGTTTGGGATGTGCTTGACCGGCGTATACGACAGCGTGTACCAGCTCCCACTAATATCCAGCAACTTCGCACAGCCATTGAAGAGGAGTGGACCAACATTCCACAGGCCACAATTGACAATCTGATAAACTCTATGTGAAGAAGATGTGTTGCACTGCATGAGGCAAATGGTGGTCACACCAGATACTGACTGGTTCTGAGTCCCCAGACCCCCAATAAAGCAAAAAAAAAATGCATATTTCGGGGTGGTCTTTTATTGTGGGCAGTCTGGGGCACACCTGTGCACTGGTCATGATGTCTGATCGGCATCTTGATGTGGCGCACCTGTGAGGTGGGGTGGATTGTCTCGGCGGGGCAGAGGTGCTCGCTGTCACACATTTGGACAGATTTGTGAACAATGCTTGAGAGAAATGGTAGTGTTGTGTATCTGGAGTGAATTTTGGATCTTTAGGTCCATCTCAGGAAAAATGGGAGCAAAAACAAAAGTGTTGCGTTTATATTTTTGTTGAGTATATTTTACTGAACATGAGTATTTACAATACAAATATTTTATAACAGGTTGGGCACATTAGCCAGTGATGATTACTTACACTGTCTTATATATTGCCTTTCACTTTATTAAGATCAGATTCTGCAGCTAAAATTACAACAATACGCCAAAGGTGACTTGACTTGGACTTGACTTGACCTATTACAGGACTTGACTTGACTTGACTTGACATAGCCTGTGACTTGACTTGACTTGACTTGCCCAAGAAAAAAAAACTTGGGACTTACTTGGGACTTGAAGGTGAAGACTTGAGACTTACTTGAGACTTGCACATGTGTGACTTGGTCCCATGTCTGAGTGAAAGTGTGCAAAGGGGCAGGCTGAGCGGGGGGTACTATTATATATTCTGTTTACAGCCAGAAGATGACAGCGCGACAGCATTCAAGCATAAATATTGATACTACAAGTGCCTGAACAGATCAAAACATCAAAACAGGGAAAAGAGGGACCCAATTAATCATAAAACCAGAGTTGTATGTGTACAGAGCTTAGAGTGTTTTGAGATTAAAGAAGCGATGCAAAAGTCAATTTTTTATTTTTTTCCATGTTTAAATTTTATCAAAAATACACCATGTTTAATTGAGATATTCCATAATCCTGTAATTCATTGGATTTATTGTGGTCTTGGAAGTTGTGTTACCCCATTTGTAATACAGATGAGAGCTTAAAGATTCAATGTGTAACTTTTCTGTTTCTGGTCACCTGCTTGTCTGCTTATTTCCTTTAGAATGTTTCACAGTATGGTATAAAATGATCTTCGTTTCATTTATTCAGTTAGTTTTATTGGCAAGAACTTGCCAATTGTCCAGGTTTAGTCCTGTTTGATCCTGGTTTAGTCCACCTTTATTTCTACTTTTAGTCCTAATTTTAGTATATTTGTGTCGGAGTCTGAACACAGCCTTAGAATGAAACAAACTAAAAACAAATGGTAGAAATATACATAAAACTAGATTATAAATTCATACATTCATTACCTTAGATAAACTGTGATATATTTGACCTACGTTGCTTCTACCCCCAATTCTAAACACCTCTTTCTTTGCCCGGCACTCCAGCAGATACAAAAACTACTACTTCATCATAAAACGCTCTTTGTACTGTCCCCACCTAACTACGTAGTATATCAGAGAAGCAGGCTGGACTCCTACTGCCAAATCAGCAATCAATGTGAATGAGAAACATGCTTACTGTTCAGGGGACCCTGGTCTAGTCCTGGTCTAGTCCTGGTCTAGTCCTAGTCTAGCACTTGTTTTGCCCTGGTTTCGTTCTGGGTTAGTTCTGGTTTGGTCTGGCTTTAGTCTTGGTTTAGTCAGACCCTCCAGGAATTTGCGATGTTGCGATTTGCAACTTCAACACAACTCCAGCCAATCCCCGCGAATTCAGAGCGGTGTTGCAATTTTGACCAATCACCGCAACTTTCCCGCAATTTTTACTAATTTTGACCAATCATCGGCGACGTATTGAATGCCGACCAACTTCCTTCTGTGTAGGAAACATAACTGAGATGAGGTGCACGGTGCGTTTGTGTGTGCGGCAGAAGCTTTGAGTGTGGGTGTGTGCACGTACGGAAGTGTGTGCGTGTAAAAGCGCGCTCACCTGTCACACAGAGGAGAGAGTCAGGGTTGGGGTGTAGCCGTATTTTTTGTTGACCGCAAACCATTCATTCATCTTTCACGTTAATCTGTTCATCCTGCTGGTTTCCATGAGTTTCATTTCATCCTGCTGCGCTGTCATAGCGGTGTGCGCTCCTTTTGTAATAAATGCACAAAACGCATGTCTGGATCTCAGCGTATCTGTCACCATAGCCTCCTCTTTGCGCGTCACAAATCTGCGAGCCATAGGACCCAACCTCATATTCTCGGCGGCTAAAAGGTTTGAGTTTGGAAGCCGCAACATTCTGTCTTACTTCCGTGTGACAAAACGAAACTGCGGCCGTGTTCCCAGTTCCCAGAGCGCACAGCTCGGAGCGCGGCCCGAAGGGGGCTCAGACTGCAGTCAAGGCGGTGCACACTTGCTCAGCCCCGACTGCAGTCCGCGGACCGCTTAACGACTGCGGTCTTCGGACTGCATGTTAACTGCGCATGGGACAAAAAAGAAGTGGGACAGTAGTCGTCGCGCCGGTGTTCTGGCGAAATGTGTGACGCACATGCCCTTCGGGCCACGCTCCGAGCTGCACGCTCTGGGAACTGGGACACGTCTTCTAATGGCAAAGAAACATGTCTGCGGCACCATTTGCCCACTAAAATAACAGCAAAAGACCGAGCGAAACAGTTCCCCTTCTAGTAGTAATTTATTTTCGATGTTGGTAAGGTTGTTTTAGGACCATATCTGTGATCTCTGTGTGTTTGTATTATTCTTTGTCAGTAATAACTCAGTATTCAAAATATTACTAAATTTTAATAACAAAGTGAAAATCGCAACTATTTATCGCAACTTTCACTTCCTCCCGCAACAAAATCGCAACAAAAACCTTAAAAGCACCGCAACTTTCATCGCAACTTTTTGGAAAAGCTCCCGCAAATTCAGGCATTTTAGCCCGCAACAATTACAAAAAATGCCCGCGAAATCCTGGGGGGTCTGTTTAGTCCAGGTTTAGACATGGTTTAGTTCTGGTCTAGTTCGAGTTTAGTCCTGGTTTAGCCATAATTTAGTCCTGGTGTAAAGATTCAAAGCTTTTATTGTCATATGCACAATAAAACACAAAATTCTTACTTTGCTGCCTACACTGGATGCCAAGAGTATACAAAAAAAATCATTAAAAACAGATGAATAAGATAAAAAGAAGCATGTAAAAAAAAATATAAACAAATAGAAACAATCTTTACAGAATATACACTGTAAAAATATAGTCTAGGTGCTATGTTCATATTTGCAGATATGGTTTAGTTCGGCTTTACTTCCACTTTTTGTTCTAATTTGAATATTTGTGTATGAGTCTGAACACAGCCTTAGAATAAAAGTCAAACAAATGCATAAAACATTATCATAAATTCAAACATTCATTACCTCAGATAAACTATAAGATATAGCTGACCTACTTTGCTTCTGTCCCCTATCCTGAAACACCACTCCAGCAGATACAGAGGACCACAAAAAAATACTGTCTCCACATAACTGCGTAGTATATCAGAGAAGCAGGATAGACCGCCAAATCAGCAATCAATGTGAATGAGAAACATGCTTACTGTTCAGCGGACCGAGGCAGGCAAAAATCCTTACTCTCCCAGTCCTGACGCCACATTATTTCTACCAGTCTATTACAAAATAACAGCATTCGCAAAGACGGTGGGTGGAATCCATTATCGGCAGTTAGAGAGAAATGACAACAAGCATTATACGCAGATTAGTTTACACAGGCGGGCTAATGGGTCCAATCACTGCACATTAATAAACCAGACACTTAGCTTTGTATTCACCTGAAGAGAGGCATCCATCTTTTCAGCGAGATGGCCAAAGACACACTGGCAACACGCACATCTGATAACTTTGGGGGGAAAAACAACAAATCGCTAAATGTTGACAATGTGGTATTATGAATAAACAGAAAAGGTTTGGGGAGTTGAATTGAGGCTAATTAGGATTTGGTATTCGCAGGGGAGACACAAAAGCTCAGAGGATGTGCGGTTGTTTCAAAATAGAACAGCTGCAGTCAATAGTAATGCACCAGGGCTGGTAGCAGTTTCCAATAATGTTAGAATGGCCAACTGCTACAACATGGTGCTTTTTGTGGATTAATTATACTAGCATTAGCGATTTAGGCTAATAGAACTGTACAGAAATGTCTACAAATTTTGAGATATTGTGGAATACATTGCCACAGAATAGTTCAAGTAAAGGGCCCATATTATGATAGTCTCTGATCGGTGTCAATATGTTGTTTTCCCTTGCCTGGAAGAATCCATGACTCATCGCTGTACCAGCGGCGAGTCTGGTAATGCTTGGTCCAGAATGCGCTGCCGTCGCGCTTAGACAGACAGCTAAGTGAACCAATCAGAGAACAGTTAACGGACAGCGACGTGAACCAATCAAACAAAAGAAAAGAAAGGCCTCTAGAGCTGTCAGCTGCTGTGGTTTTAAGGAATCGATGTGTTTTAGGTCATTTAAGACCAATTTTTCAGCTGAATGGAAGGGACGTTCAGTTCTCCGATGCGCCATCTTGATTCAAAACTGAGGAGGAACTTCCGCTGCCTAAGAGTGACGTTGCGGGCAAAGGCGGGTGCACTGACGTCACCATCTTTGAACGAATCAGAATCGCGGAGTCCGTTGTTAACCGGGGGAGCGAGGGTGTCCAAATGCTATCTCGCTGTATAGCAAATACAGAGAGATATCATTTGGCTGGCCAGGTAATGTTTTCCCATCAAATACGTACCTGGAATTGTTTTGTTTCATACAAACACAAGTTCTTCTCTCAAACTGAAAACACTATTCCACCTTGTGATGTTATGTGGTAATCCAGGAAGTACCCCACTGTGTTTTTAAACCCCATACACCTTCAAGAGAATCATTTGGATAATTTTAGCACTCTAGTTGCCAGTCTCTACTGACCTAAAAATAAAAGGTAGCTGTTAACATGAAAACTACCACTTCATGACATCACAAGGTGGAACAGAGCATTTTGAGCTTTGGAGATGTAGACAGACTAATATTAAAGGGTTACTCAAACGTGTGAATGAAACAAAACACAATTCCATGTGTGTTTTTGAGGAGGTAACTTAGACAAACTTTATTGATCCACAAGGGAAATTGTTTGGGAACAGTAGCTCACTCATCAAATATAATGTATAACAAAAAAAAGGGCAACAAAAAATAGAGGGAATAGCAAAAAAAAGATGGCAAGAGATGGGGGTCCAATGAGACATAATTATAAAAACTAAAAAATAAGTGTTCAAATCAGAATAAAATAGAAAAATAAGTAATAACATCAAATAAAATATCAAATCACAGTTCTAGGGAGTATTATAGTATGAATGTCGTACTGTATCTCTCACTGTTTGAGCGGAGCTGTAGGAGCCTGTGGGAGAATGAGCTCCTCTGTCCCTCTATAGCAGGGGTGCTCAACCTTTTTTTAACCGAGATCTACTTTTGAGATTGATGGTGTGGCGAGATCTAAGGGAGGATGGGGGTCCATTTTAGAATGACCTGTTAGACATGGCAAATATGGGCTTTTGGAGTGAGATTATTTTTAAAGGGGCAAAAAAAAAATGGATTTGGGTCACTTCAGGCTGCAGTGTGAACGTAGCCCAAGATATGTGGTTCTAAAACCGATACATATCCGATCTTTTGGCATGCGACTTCAGTCTGAGCGGACACGTCGCGTTCATCCGACCTGGGCGTGTTTCCTCCAGCGAGAGTGGTACAAGTAGGCGCTCACAAATGTACACAAACATTCTTCTCGTCATGCAAAAATAGCATATGAACTCCGTGTCATTGAAGCGGCGAAGCACGTAGCAATCCCACCACTCTTGGATGCGACTCCGCACCAACACGTTTCTTTCTACGGACGTTGCAGCCACTGCCCCACAAAACGCAGTGGCCAAAAACCTTCTCCTTATCCATCTCCTCCTTAAAACAAATGAGATGTACATGTTCTGGCTGCGGTACGACAGCAACTTTAGGCTACTTCCATAAACATTGAGCACGCTTGCTGCACGTGACCTCGTCGTGTCCTCTAATGCACATGCGGGACACTTTTTGGGGTGTTTAAAGTTCACACTCGACTGGCTGGGCACCCCTGCTCTATGGTCTGGTGCAGTGGGTGAGCAGGAGTGTCCATGATGGAGAGCAGTTTGTCCAGTGTCCTCCTGTCCCTCACTGTGACAAATGTCTCCAGCTCACAGCCGACCAACCGAATAACATTATAAAATGGTTTAACCGCCTGAGACGTGCCCATTCATTTGTGTCTTTTATAGTGGACATCTTAAGTTTTGAGATAGACTCTAGTTTGTGGCTGCACTGTGATTTAAAAAAAGAATAATAATAAAATAAATCAATCAATAATAATAAAATACATTAATAATAATAATAGTAATAGTAATAATAATTGTAATAATAGTAATAATGGTAGTAATAATAGTAGTAATAGTAATAATAGTAGTAGTAATAATAGTAATAATAATAGTAATGATAATAGTAATAATAGTAATAATAGTAATGCATAAAAAAATCAAAAATGGATAAATAAAATACATAAATAAGTAAATGAATAAATAATACATAAAAAATAAAAAAATAAAACATTAAAAAATAATAAATAAATGAATAAAAGGAGTCTAAACTTTTTGAGGCGACTGTAAAACCGACTGAAAAAATGTTTTTGTTAGGTTAGGTTAACTTGACATGGATTGAACACTATTACAATCCATTACAGAGGACATGTTACAAAAATATGAATAAAAATAAAATTAACATGTAAATGTTAGCATTTACATGTTAATTTTATTTTTATTCATATTTTTGTGTTCATTTACCTCCAAATAGAAAATTTAAATAATAATAATAATAATTTAGATACACTTTTTCTGTGGGTCCCAGGAGGTTAAAGCTCAGTTTTGTGTAATAGAGAATTTTTAAAAGGCCTTATATCTGACCCTAACTGCACAGGAGTTCAAGCAGAACAACTATACATGTAAAAACTCATCAATTCCTAAGTCTTCAGCTCACCCACACAATACTGATATTGACAGGGTTTACTGTAAAACTATAGACAAAGCATGTCTATTCAGCATGAAAATCAGACTTGGGATCTTCCTGCTGTGAGGCAAGACCACTCAACTATTTCACACGCGGAAAAATATAAGTGTATAAAGTATAAAGTGTTGAGTTTATTTCCATCTATTACAGTCTGTTGCCTATAAACCGCTGTATTAAAAAGCTATGAATCCAGCATGGACTCACAGTAATCAATACACATTCAAAACCTAATAAAGATCTACCTCGTAAGCAGCACGTACCTAAATCACACATTTATTCAAACTACGCTCTTTGTATAATTCATCGGGCTTTTCCATTTGACAGCACAGTAGGTAAGATATTCCTTTCCGTGCGGCTGCTCTAAATGACCATCATAAATCTTGCGTCGTCGATGGATTTACTGATCAATAGCAGTAAAATCGATTATTATTTGGCCATTTGCTTTTCAAAAACCCGGCACAACCTCGAACCCTCCACTCCTCGCTAACCGCTAACACACCCACTGGCATTAAAGTGCTCAAAAGTGCTAATGCTATTAGCGACATTTCAGACTAATAAGCACAATTCAGAGGCATACAAAAGCAAATAAAACGAAGGAGTTTGCTTGGTTTAGTCCTGGTTTAGTCATACTCCTGGTATATTCCTGGTTTAGCCCTGGTTAAGTCATGTATTAGTCCTTATTTTAGTCCTGGTTTAGTCTTGTTTTAGTCTTACTCCTGGTTTAGTTCAGACCTAGTCCTGGTTTAGCCCTGGATTAATCCTGGTTTAATCCCAGTTTAGTTCTGGTTTAATCCCGGTTTAGATTTGGTTTGGTCCGGGTTTTACTCCTGGATTTATCCTGGTTTAATCCCAGTTTAGTTCTGGTTTAATCCCAGTTTAGTTTTGGTTTGGTCCTGGTTTAGTCCTGGATTAATCCTGGTTTAGTTCTGGTTCAAACCCAGTTTAGTTTTGGTTTGGTCCTGGTTTAGTCCTGGATTTATCCTGGTTTAATCCCGGTTTAGTTTTGGTTTGGTCCTGGATTTATCCTGGTTTAATCCCGGTTTAGTTTTGGTTTAATCCCAGGTTAGTTTTGGTTTGGTCCTGGTTTAGACGTGGATTTATCCTGGTTTAATCCCAGTTTAGTTCTGTTTTAATCCTAGTTTAGTTTTGGTTTGGTCCTGGTTTAGACCTGGATTTATCCTGGTTTAATTCCAGTTTAGTTCTAGTTTAATCCCAGTTTAGTTTTGGTTTGGTCCTGGTTTAGACCTGGATTTATCCTGGTTTAATTCCAGTTTAGTTCTAGTTTAATCCCAGTTTAGTTTTGGTTTAGTACTGGTTTAGTCTTGATTTAGTCCTGGCACACCCTTGAACCCTCATCTCCTCGGTAACTGCTCACACAGCCAGTGGCATTTCAAGTGCTCAAAAATGCTATAGCCATTACTGACGTTTCAACTATACAGACTAATAAGCAAAATTCAGACACAAACAGAGGCAAATAAAAGGAAATGCCAAACTTATTATTATTACGGTCTTTAACTGTTGTGATAGATTGCCTGTGCACTGGATGTTTTTCTAATTAGTCTACACATTTCCGTAGCCGGCAATGTGCTTTATACTTTATGCGAACTGTAAAAATCCTATATCTTCAAATGCAAAGAGAAACACTGACGCTGTTCTGTGATGTTCAAATCTGTAATAGCCACCAACGGAGAGCGATAAAACTAGCAAAGAGCGTAAACAAAATGAAACGGTCCAATTGCAAACATATTAGCGCATGCAGTTTTATGGTAAAAACAACAAAACATTTAGCTTTACTGTGTTGGATGATTTTGTTTATGGGGAGTATATTTTTACGACCACCATTGTCTCATTCGGCCTCCAACTGTCCACAGACATGTATGCGTGTATATGTGTGACTCAGGGGGCTCTAAATGGTCTTATTAAATCAATGTGAGGTAGAATTACATTGTCAGCGTGGAATTTACGAGTCATTTTTTAAACTGTATTGAATTTGTTTATGTATTTGACCTTGACCTTCTCGTTGTGAGCTATGAATGTTAACCACCACCCTCTAATGCTGGCCAAGTTTTAAGGGCCCATGTGACGCTGTTTTCTGATCCATGTTGTAATGTTTTGTTTTTGTCACGCAAACTCTGACTTATTCCTTCAGAAAACATTCTGTTCCACCTTGTGATATATGGTGGTACTGTACATGCTACACTGTGTTTTTAAAGTCCATACATCTTCACTAGTGTCACTGGGAGTGAGTGAGTTCAGCCCTAGAATTGCCCATCTCTGCTGAATTAAAGGTAAAACGTAACTTGATATGAAAATCTCCACTTACTGTAATGACACCAAGGTGGAAGAGAGCATTTTGAGCTTTGAAGATGTAGCCAGACGAATAAACCAGGATTACTCATTACACATACGTGTGTGAATGAAACGAACCGCAGCTCCAGGTATGTTTGAGGAAATAATGTTTCAAGATTGTTTATTTGTCATATGCAAGATCAACACAAGGTCAACAGTGTAATGAAATGCTTAGGATCAGAAGAACCATCGCTAAGATAGTACTAATAAAAGTACTAATAGCATGCAATAATAGTACATGGTAAAAGTGTTTCAAAAAGTAAACAATATAATAAAAAGAATATGTAATATATAATAAAATGCAAAGGTACAGGTAGGATTAAATAAGGTGTAAGTAGGGTATTTCACAGATTGCACATATAATATAATATAACAGTATAAGTTGTATGTTCTCACAGGAATCCATTTTGTGGAATATAGGACGTTTTAAATTGTATTGAATTTGTTTATATATTTGACCTAGTTGTGAGATGTGAATGCAAACCACCACACTCTAATGCTGGTTTAGGCTGACAGTGGCTTAGAGGTTAGATTATTTACCCATCAACCCTAAAGTTAGCAGTTCATTTCTCACTCTGACCAGAATATCTTGTCACTGGACAAGACATTTCAGAGCATGTGTCTATGCATGAATATGGTGTGGTCAAACCTCCTGGTCAAAGACTGATCTCAGAAGCTAAGCAAGGCAGGGCCTGGCTAGTGTTTGGATTGGAAACCACTGAGAAAATCTGGTGTGAGGATGGGAAGCCAGTGGCAAAAAACGTAGTGTCCTTGGGCAATGCAATTCATCCATATTGCCTAGTATGAAAATGCTGTGTGTGAGCTGGGGTGGTCAGAGGGGCTGATGGCGCAGATTAGCAGCCTCAGTTCCGTAGTAACATTATCTGCCCACTTGGGATCTTTGTTACTTTTTACTTTTTTACTTGGCATTAAGGCAAGCACCCAAAAATATATATTTTAAGCAAATTTCTTTATCAGGCGATTTCTGTCGTGAGCACAAAAAGTAAAAGAGCAGTCTAATGAAAAATGGACTCTAAACAAGTGAATAAATATATGCTTTGCATTGCCTTTATGCACCCGCTCAATAGCACCAAACAAAAGTCCAAATGAGAGCTGCATACAGAGAAATCTATGCATTATTCAGTCTATTAATCACCTCAAAAATGGCGGTTTATCAGTTGTCTGTTACACTTTCTCACTGATGGATTACACGCATTACGGGCTTGTGTCGATCTGATTTGTATTCGTCGCCGTGGTGATTACAAAATTACGCTGCTGATGCATTGGTTTTCTCCATACAAGATTGATGGCGCTGATGAACAAAAGGGAGCTAGCACATAGCGGCGCACGGACAGTAGAGCGGCCGTACAGACGTGGGTGTAATAGATGTAAATGTGCTCAAAGCCAATGATCGGGTGGCCATGATGGAGTGACTGACAGACACGGGGGGGGGCATAAGTTTGTTTGTTTTGAATATAAAAACTTGGAGCTGTCTCATGATGAGGTTGTCGGTTAGGGTCCTTATCGCAAAAGGAAACAGTATGGACTTGAAGTAGTAAGGTAAAGTAACAAAACTTTTTACTACATTTACTACATTTACTAATTCTGTGAATTACCTGCATGCCAAGTGCTGATTGCTGCTATTTGTTTTTGTTCTGTTTTTATTGGAGATTATTTGTTTGCCGGTCAAACATGTGTATTTTTATATCTGTGATACATCTGCGGAGAAGCCTTTCCCAATTTCGTTTTGTTTTTACCTAACATAATGACAATAAAGACTATAATATTGTAATGGAAATGAAAACGTGTATCAATTTGCTCTACTACTGACTACAGCTATGGCATACTACTACTACTTCTGCTGCTGTTACTGCTACTGCTACTACTGTTATTGGTACTGCTACTACTATTATTGGTACTGCTACTACTATTATTGGTACTGCTACTACTATTACTGTTACTACTATTACTGCTACTGCTACTACTGCACGGACAGTAGAGCGGCCGTACAGACGTGGAGGTAACAGATGTAAATGTGCTCAAAGCCAATGATCGGGCGACCATGATGGAGTTTGTTTGAATATAAAAACTTATAGCAGTCTAGTGATGAGGTTGTGGGTTAGATTTCCAAATGGAAAATGATAATTAAAACTGCAGGCTCGAAGTAGTCATGGAAACAAAAGTATCAATTTGCCCTACTACTGTAACTTCTACTGCTATTGCTACTTCTTCTACTGCTGCTACTAGAAGTTCAGCTATGGCTAGTGTCAAGTCAGTGTTGTAATTTATGGGTTTCAGAATGATGAGAAATTAAGGGCCTGTTTACACAAGACCGCTTGCGGGTAATATTTTTTAATATTATATTTTATCGGAAGTGGCTTTCGTTTAGACGGTGATGGCATTTTTGGGGGGTTAAAAACGCAAAAAACTGAAACCGCCCTCCAAAGTGGAAAACTTGAATACGCTCCGCCGTAGCGTTTTCGTCTACACTGCCCAAGACGCAAAAGTCAAATCTGTTGACGTGGCGTACATGTTTACGTCACATCGGTCCATATATCAGTGTACTTTGTTTGGCAGGACTCTCCCAGTCCACACCTTGTTGTGCCTTCGTTGCTTTGTAGTCTAACGTGATCTGAAGCAACAGTTGAACTTCCTCGTCTGACCACATTAATATTTTTTTTGCTACCGGTAGCCATGTTTTGTTTTGTTTTTCGCGGTGCAGATGAGAAGGAAGATTCTACGCATGCGCATGGACATCGTGATAATGTATCACAGCACCACCTAGCCACCTGGCCCAATCGAATTCCACACACTTTTGCGTCACCGTATGCACGCAGATTTTCTCCTGAAAAGGCTCGTCTAAATGTGGAATAAAAAGTGAAGACACAACACCACTTTTGCGTCTTCTGTTCAGACTGTCGTCATACTGTATAAACGTAGCCCAAGACTGTTACCATAGCAATACATTTGAAATAAGAAAAAATCCTCAATGTTTAACAGAAAACTGAAGCCCATGTATAGTTTATGTAATTCCCACTAACTGTTAAGGGGTGTACTATGGTGGAGGGTGTGCTACCTGCTTGTCTCCATGGAGATATCATTACATTGCCTGGAATGTTCATCAGTATGGCATTAAACTTATTTTGAATTCATTTCATTTGGTTTTATTGCTCACAAATACCTTGAAAAACATGCATTGTTATGACTGGGGTTCACTCTCCACAGATATGACCTGTAACTTGGCTTGGAGGTTGCACCTGCTTGTCTCCATGGAAACGTATATGGGCTTCATATCTACACTCAACAAAAATATAAACGCAACACTTTTGTTTTTGCTCCCATTTTTCATGAGATGGACTTGAAGATCTAAAATTCATTCCAGATACACAATATTACCATTTCTCTCAGTGTTCACAAATCTGTCTAAATGTGTGATAGTGAGCACTTCTGCTTTGCTGAGATAATCCATCCCACCTCACAGGTGTGCCACATCAAGATGCTGATCTGACATCATGATTAGTGCACAGGTGTACCTTATACTGCCCACAATAAAAGGCCACTCTGAAATGTGCAGTTTTGTCTCACAGCAAAATGCCACAGATGTCACAAGCATTGAGGGAGCGTGCAATTGGCATGCTGACAGCAGGAATGTCAACCAGATCTGTTGCTCGTGCATTGAATGTTCATTTCTCCACCATAAGCCGTCTCCAAAGGCATTTCAGAGAATATGGCAGTACATCCAACCGGCCTCACAACCGCAGACCACGTGTAACCACACCAGCCCAGGACCTCCACATCCAGCAGGTTCACCTCCAAGATCGTCTGAGACCAGCCACTCGGACAGCTGCTGAAACAATTGGTTTGCATAACCAAACAATTTCTGCACAAACTGTCAGAAACCGTCTCAGGGAAGCTCAACTGCATGCTCGTCGTCCTCATCGGGGTCTTAACCTGACTCCAGATCGTCGCCATAACAGACTTGAGTGGGCAAATGCTCACATTCGATGGCGTCTGGCACATTGGAGAGGTTCTCTTCACGGATGAATCTCGGTTTACATTGTTCAGGGCAGATGGCAGGCAGCGTGTGTGGCGTCGTGTGGGTGAGCGCTTTGCTGATGTCAATGTTGTGGATCGAGTGGCCCATGGTGGTGGTGGGGTTATGGTATGGGCAGGCATCTGTTATGGACGAAGAACACGGGTGCATTTTATTGATGGCATTTTGAATGCACAGATACTGTGAGATCCTGAGGCCCATTGTTGTGCCATACATCCATGAACATCACCTCATGTTTCAGCAAGATAATGCACGGCCCCATGTTGCAAGGATCTGTACACAATTCTTGGAAGCTGAAAATGTCCCAGTTCTTGCATGGCCAGCATACCCACCGGACATGTCACCCATTGAGCATGTTTGGGATGTGCTTGACCGGCGTATACGACAGCGTGTACCAGCTCCCACTAATGTCCAGCAACTTCGCACAGCCATTGAAGAGGAGTGGACCAACATTCCACAGGCCACAATTGACAATCTGATAAACTCTATGCGAAGAAGATGTGTTGCACTGCATGAGGCAAATGGTGGTCACACCAGATACTGACTGCTTCTGAGTCCCCAGATCAGATGAGTCCCCAGAATAATGCAAAAAAAAAAAAAAAAAAAAAAAAATGCACATTTCAGGGTGGCCTTTTATTGTGGGCAGTCTAAGGCACACCTGTGCACTAATCATGTCAGATCAGCATCTTGATGTGGCGCACCTGTGAGGTGGGATGGATTATCTCAGCAAAGCAGAAGTGCTCACTATCACACATTTAGACAGATTTGTGAACAATGTTTGAGAGAAATGGTAATATTGTGTATCTGGAATGAATTTTAGATCTTTAAGTCCATCTCATGAAAAATGGGAGCAAAAACAAAAGTGTTGCGTTTATATTTTTGTTGAGTGTACTTGTAATACTGAAATCTTTACAATTGATTTTTTTTTTTTTTACACATCTTTATAATGTTTTACGTTATGCAAATAGATATTAAAATCTCAGTTGTATATTAACCTACCTGTCTTGCCTTTGAAGATGAGTCAATATAATATAAGCTTTATTTTTTCCCACAATGGAGAAACTGCAGTGTTGCAACAGAACGTCAGCAATAATGATGCCAAAAAGTATCACATACTCCAGACTGCTAAAAATCGCCATAGGCCATTTAGAACAAAAAGTACATCTAGTTCCATACAATCCTTCTCTATCCAAAATGTTACTGCCAGGCCATTTTTCTGCACGTTTTGTAAGACTTGTGAATGAGAATGAGATGGTTGATGGGCGCATGTTGATGGCAGCGTTTCAGTGCCGTGTGCAGAGGCAGAGTTTTGTGACTTGGGGGCGTATTCCCTGTGGTCCTCTCTCACAACCTCAGGCTCTTCTCTCAACTTCTCAGTCTTTCCTCCATCTTACCGTTTCTCTCCATCTCTCCCTCGTTCAGCCTGGGACCGCTCTGCCAAAAGCTCATATCCGTGTGTGTGTGTGTGTTCGTGTTTAGCAAGTTATGTGGGGACCATTACAGTCAGTCAGTTACAACAGTCAGGTAATACATTTCCTTTAACAATAAAATGAATAAAATGAATGATAATTTTAATTGATTGGGTTCACTGCAGAAAGTTTGAGCATGTTTGAGAAAAGTAGGCCATGTTATAAATGACATGTATTTACATATATATAATACATGTATTTTAAAGTAACTGTATAGGGATGGGTCCGATCCAGTATCAGGTTCCGATATCAACATAATTCATGGATCAGAAATTTCCGATCCATGAGTCATGTCTGTATGTACACATTATCTGCTGAAATGATTCCACAAGTGATTCCCTGTCGGCCGATCTGCTCCTGCTGCAAAATGTGGAGTGGATTTCCAGAACGGCATATCTATATACAGTGAACCCTTGTTTATCGCGGGGGTTAGGTTCCAGAAATAGCCCGCAATCAGTGAAATCCGCGAAGTAGGACAATTTTATATTTTACAATTATTCTACATGTTTTAAGGCTGAAAACGCTTCACCAGACACATTATACACCTTTCTGAGACTGGTATTATCATTTTCTCACATTTTTCTCTTGTTTAAACACTCAAACTTTTGTAGATTTTCATTAAAATATATTAATAGTGAGGGGGGGGGGGCACGTGACACGCGCGCGGACACGTGTGTTTGTTTTGGTACCACATATCCATGCCATGTGCGAAAGTCGAGTGGAAAGCGACCTGGATATCATTTTGGGCAAGACTCAAGCCAATGCTAACAGTGCCAAACCGCTAACAGACGCCTCTGAGCATCAGTCCTCACCACAAGACCAGGTAAGCGCAGCGTCCGGGCCAGGCCCGTCCATGTAGATTCTTGGCTCTTCCATGGTCCGGCTCGCACTCTCTTCCATGGCTCGTGCAAGTAAACAAAGGCCACACCTCCTGTCACCCAGGCGCTCTCGTGAAGGACATCAAAGACTCTGTCCCTACCACCTTGCGTGACCATCCCTGGTCTAGACCTGGTTTAGTCCTGGTTTAGACCTGGTTTAATCCTGGTTTAGACCTGCTTTAGACCTGGTTTAGTCCTGGTCTAGTCTCTTAGCTAATCAGGGCGCAGGACAGAATGTTACACTGTAAAAAAAAGTTACACTATAAAAAAAATGGGAAAAAAAAAAATGGAAAAAAAAATCTGCGAAACAGCGAGGCCGCGAACAGTGAACCGCGATACAGCGAGGGTTCACTGTATATGAGACAGAGTAATGATGAGACACGCCTCCGTTCTGGAAATCCATTCCACAACTAGCAGGCGAACTAGCAGCTCAAGCTAGCAGGCGAACTTGAGCATGGCATTGAGCAGCACAAGGCAGTTAACCAACATTTCATCACAACATGTCCGCTGTGTGGAAACACCTCAAAGCAAGACGGCAACGTGCAATGTTTGCAAAGCCATTGTACCGAGAGGCAAAAGCTATTGATCAGAGACTGCGCTACCTGAACTCTACAACAGTGTGTCAACCAAGTTAGCTGAGAAGCTAAAAAGAGTTCCAGATCTGAGCTTTACTACAGATATTTAGACATCGGATGTCTGCCCATTGTCACTGATAAGCCTCACTGTGCTCTGGATTGACCGCGATTCACACGGGCTCTGTTGTGCGGTGCTCCAGGTAAAAAAGTGCAGAGGCTCACATAACCGAGCTACAATCACAGCATCCATTACAGAGATGTTAAACCACTGGGAGATCCCGCTAGAAAAAGTGCATGTACTGTAATTCTACAGGACAATGCAAGACCTATACTTACCTCAAGTTGCTTTTGGGACACACATGCAAACATTTGTTCATATCATAGGCCTACTTGCCTGTAGAGATGAGTTTATTTGTATGTTTGTGTATTTGTTTGTTTAACAATAATGACAATATTGAAACAGTTTTGGTATCGGAATAGTATCGATATCGGCAGATATCCAAATTCAGGTATCTGGATTGGATCGGAAGTGAAAATGTGGATCGGAGCTTCCCTGTAACTGTATGTAGCCTGCACTCTTACAGTTTTAAAAATGTACAATCACAACTGAACCCGGGTTGCCAGGGCCTTAAACTGCAAACAGAGGAGACATACAAGTTTCTAAACATTCTCACTGGCACTGGTTAATGATCTGAGGCAGGAGCTGGGGTCTAGGTAGTGATGATTCGGATCAGATGGAGTCCTTTTTTAGGTTAAAACCAACTGGATTTCAGCACAGAACTGGCAACACAACTGGCAACTTTCTACCTTAAGCCTTTTTATTTATTTCTAAATCAAGTGACACACTTATTATAATTGTGTTCAAAACAAGTATTTTGATTCTGTAATATGTGATACACATATATCCCACTGCTAATGTGGGATATTTTATCCTGGGGAAACTGGGGGCAGCAGTAGTTCACTGATCCAAAGGTTGGTGGTTTGACTCCCACTCTCAAGTTTGGTTGAGCGGTCAAATCCACTGACCCACAGGTTGGCAGCACAATTATCAGCTCCCACAGATGAATGGTACCATTGTGTTCTTGGGCAAGACACTTAACCCCACTTCACCCCCAGAGTCGGTGCACAATAGTAGAGAGCCCCCATGTTACATCAAGGCCGGTTCAAGTCAAGTCAAGCGACGTGGAGCTATCCTCTCGTGGACCCACCACCCGCAGGAGGATCCATGGGGGCTGGTGTGCTGAGATCTGGGCGGCAGATCTGCTTGGACTGTTGCCCCCACGACCCGAATACTGGATAAAGGGGAAGATGATGAAATTAAATTAAATCAACAATATTTTTGCTGTTTGTTAAAGGTTTATTCTGTCTTAAGTTTTAAATGTTTTTTTGCTATTCTTTTTGCCAGACAGGAGAGTTTGTTTACATGTTTCGAAAGCAGCAAATACCAGCGCTGGATCAGAGAGATCATCTAGATCTTAAAACGAGGTCCACGGAGCATGACGAGGGAGTCAATGCCAAGTCATACACTTGGGATGCAGTCCTGGAAAGCAGTCTACAAAACGCGTCAGTCACTACCAAGACTGCTGAAAAATGACTTGGGCAAGACGCTAACAATATTACACTTCAGATTGTAGTTTATTCAGTTTAGCTCAAAGTTAACACCAGCAAAAGTGAATGTAACCCTGCGTAATGTCCTCGCTTGCCCTGAAAATGCATGTGTGTTTGTACTTCCGCATGTTTGTGTGTGTGCTCAGAGTAAGATCTAGTGAAAGTGAAGGTAGTATAATGTCGTTACTCGCTCTGTAAATCTGCTTACTGTGGGTACTTGTGCGTTTGTGTGCGTACTTGTATATTTGTTTGTGTTCAGACTAACAGCAGCAGCTCAGTGGACTGTGAGCAGAGACTGACACACAGCAGCAGCAGCAGCTCACAGTACAATGAGAACACCACATAGACACAATAATGTGCAGGTCGACACGTGCAGCCAGTGTAAACACATGGAACAGTACAAAGGCCACGAACTCTGCAACTATGTGTTCACCTCTGTATTCATCCATTCAGGCTGTTTAAAGATGTTTTTTTTAAACAATTAATTTATTCAACACTGTAACTTTCCATTCTATTATATAAACCAGATATTATTTATCTGTGACTGTAGTATTATTTAAAGCAGACCTATTGTGCAAAATCAGCTTTTCAGAGCTTTTAACCATGTTGTAGTCCCCCCCTCCCTTTTCCCCTGTATTTTCAGTGATTTGTGCATGTTTGAGGAATCTTTAATCTCTTATTTTCAAGACTTCATATCAGTCAACCACCATTTTAACTGCCTACACCCACTGCTCTGTACTTTGGTCTTCAATTTAATTTACATCTTTAATTTACTAAACATTCTTCTGCAGCTATCCATCGCACACACTGACAGCTTCTCAGCTTTTTATTGTGATGACTCTTAGAAAACAGCTGATGCCACCTTAACACAGAAGTCAGTGGATTTGTTTCTTATAGGGATGCTTCGATGTGAAAATTTTTGCCAATACCGATATTAATGTTGCCGTTATGGCCGATAACGGATATTAACTGATATTGATTTTTTAAATTTATTTTTTTATTATTCTGAGATAACATTTTATACCGACTGAAAATCATGCAAAATGAATTTTTGAATGTCTTCTTTTATTTTGAAAATGTGTTTTGACTCCATAAAGCTTAACGTTTTTTATTCACAAAACCCCTGAGAGAAAGTTTAGATTTAAAAAAAAACCAAAAAACACAAGGATGATAAATCACCATGTCACTCTTCATCTGCATTTCACATGGCTCCCATATCACCACATATACTTCAGGTTTGGGGGCCATTTTGTGTATTGCCAAGAAAAGGAACTGCAACACATTTTGTCAAATTTCAATAAACTTAAACATGGACAGATACAAGATAAACACAACGTTTTATAACCAAGATCCCTGTACAGCTCGACCTTATTAAGGACAGCTCCCAGTGCTCTGCCTGAAGTGTGATAGAACTTTTGTTTGTTTTTCAAAGCAAGGTATTTATAGTACTGACAAATATCGGTCATTAATATCGGCCCAGTTTTACGCATGTTTACGTATGTTTAAATTTTGGCAATATCGTCTGATTCCGATGTTAATGCCGATATATCGTGCATCCCTAGTTTCTTATATAACATTATTTATATAAAGTGATTTTAGATCAATATTGTGATTTAAAATTTGCTAATAAAAATAATCATCCACTGGTGTAATAGAATTAGAACTAATTAGCAGACACGAGCACAGTGCGAGTTTAACAATTCCATAACATGACTCTCAAATGAAGAACATTCTGACTTCCCATAGGTCCATCACCTGCTTGTATCCATGGAGATATTACCGCTTCATCTGGATATTCCACAGTATGGCATTAAACTTGTCTTGTCCTTGGAGACAACAAGGTGACTCCACCAAGCTATTACAGTTCAGACAATACAGTTCAGATAGGTGAGGTGACCCCACTTGCAGCAAGAATGCATGATTTGTTTTCAGCAGTAAAAATACCCGTCGTTGGACCAATGCTAGATGGATAAGTTTAATGCCGTACTGTGGAACATGTAAAGCGATGTCATGTCAATCTTTATGGAGACAAGCAGATAGAAGATGTCTAAAAAGTTACATATAGTGCATCTTTAACCTTTTAAACGTTGGATGTGGTGGCGTTAACAACTCAACTACTGCCTTTCTTATAACATAAAGCTGTGTTTATTTGTACATTGTTTTTGCCATAATGATCTAGTTTTAACTGGACCAAGAAATCATTTGAATTTCTCTCTTGTATGTTACGGTTGTGATTGCATGCCGCCCACATGTGCAGCCTGCTTCTCTGCTTTAGCTTGGGTGTTTGTGCGCTCGATGCGGTCTTGGTTCCCCAGAGTACCAGGTGCAGACAGGACTTCTTCGGCTCACGGCAGTTATCTGAGGACAAGTGTGCGGGACATGGGTGGGAGAGCGAGAGGAATGGTGGAAGGAAGGAAGGGAGGGAGGGGCGCCGCGAAAAGTACTGCCAAAACACTGCTGCTACATGCTTACAACAAAGTACTGCATGTTTCAAAACTCGTCTCAAAGAGTAACTGAGGACAAGTTCATTGGCTGTTTCTCATGAAGATGTTGAAAGCGAGCCAGATAATTTAAAGGTGCCCTGGGCTAATCTCAGCGATTAAGAGGTTATAGAAGAATTAGGGTCATTTAAGGCCCATTAGCATTAGCTCAACAAACTGGTATTCAGGGAAGCCAAGAGATGTGTTGGCAATTTAACGCATAGTGACCTCAAATATCTCATAAGTGTGGCGAATAGTTGAAGATTCCTCCAAAAAAAAGACTGTATAGAGTGAAAATATTATATTGTACAGTAAAGGTTTGATCCATTGAATTAGAAAATGTGTGGTTTTGAAAGGGTTTAGTTTGTGGTAATTTGTAGTAGACCAAAGAAAAGCTTCTGAAAACTGTACTGGGGCTAAAAGTTTTGGCCTTGTAATGGTAACAAATGTAAAATTTTAAAACCACACTGATAACAAAATGTGTTCCTACCTATCCATGGGTTTCAGAATGATGAAAAGTTAAGATTGTTGCCATAGCGATTAGCAATTTAAAACAAATGGGCAACTATCTTTTAAATTGGAAAAAAGTACTCAAAATATGACAGGAAGTACAATTTCATCACATACTTATATTAACTACTTTAAATCAAATAAAAAGACTGATACATATCGGTGGTACAGTTGATATATGTGATTGTGCTGAAATATAGTAACATTAAGGCTACGTCCACACGACAACGCTCCTGGATTTTTTTTTTTAAAATTTACGCGGGTTGAAAAAAATTCACATCCACACACGTGTCAGATCAGTAAATATTCGCGTTCAGATGAAAACGGAGCGCTGAGTAAAAACGATGTAATGCATATACCACACCGATTATGTGGTGCTGTAAACAGGAAACAGCCAGAGCCATGTCAACGTTTTCCAGAAGCTGCGTTTTGCTCATCCACCCGACAACGTGACCCTGGCATTCTCAGATTTCCTCCACTCTAGAACCCGTTTTTAAAAAACACAATTTTTGTCCACCCAAAACGCCGGCGCCGTGTGGACGAAAGGCCAAAACAAATAAAAACGTCTCCCGTTTCTACCAAAAAATGTTGTTGTGTGGACGGGCCGTAAAACTCTGATCACATAACACATTGAATTATCATTATATTTTTCAAAACTGTGTCTATTCCATTTGGTGTATATATAAATGGACATGGCTAACCTGCTCACCGCCACGTTCCAGATAGGAAGTGAGCATGGGGATTCTTCTGGCTCCATCGACTGTCTCCAATGCACTCTGTATTGGAAAAGACATCGGTTTTCTGCGCAACTGCTGATGTCAGGCTGCATTTTGGTCTTAAAATGTTCGTAATACTTCGTATCAACCCACTCTGCATGATCTTGGTGTTTTTATTCCACAATTTTGTTCGTAAATCAGTTCCAATTTCAAATATGCTATGCGTGTGTAACTACTGGCCTCCATGAGCTTCAGTTGACTAGAGCAGAACGCTCAGGGGGACGTCACCCTTCCATAGCCCTCTTCTTTATACAGTCTATGGTCTATTCCAAGACAAGAGAAGTCAATTTTCTATGTAGAGTGAACCAAGTTACTTTTGCAATGCTTAAGATTTTCATTTACAGTATTTTTTCCAAACCTGGCCCTATATCGCAGTGGTGTAAGATTTGTGTGTGTTTATATGGCCTAATCTGCAAGACAATTATCTCTAAATATTGGAAAATCTATTCTTTCATTTACAACCGCTCTTAAAATAACCATCTCATTTTTTATATGAGAAATATATTAGGCCAGGCTGTATAATAAAAACCACACAGCGCTTCAGTCCTGTGCTGTGTCTGACCCTGTGTAAGGATAACTCATAACAAATAAATGAGTGAACTTTTGTACTGTGGGCCATGTGAGTGATGTCCTAAAGAGACCCATCCCTGTTACAACCGTCTAGCTTCTCGTCTCCGCCTCCACTGCTCCTCCTTTTACAGCCCGTGTTCAAAAATAAACACTGGCGCTCAAACTTTGATGCCTGTATTAAATCGTGTTACATTTTTCATACAAAATATTTTCTTAAAGGCGCGGTACCTAATTTTTATGGCGTTCAAAATGTGAAACTGTTCAGAGGTCCAAAGTTATTCTTATTCTTCACGTAACCATGTACTGAATGAAATAGTTTTCTCAGCATTGAGTTTGTAAGCATTTTTAACAAACTCTTAGAGGCCATATCAAAGTTTTGCCTGGAAACTAGCATGCTAACTGCACATTTTCTGATTCTGGAATGCTTAAAGATTTCATAGAAAATAACCAGGTCTGTTTAGAAAACGGATTACATTTTCCAGACAAAGTCTTTTCATAAAGGGATAGTGCGTTTTTGTGTGTGTGTGTGTGTGTGTGTGAATCTGTATGGGTTCCCCTTGAACAGTGTCGTGCATTAACACTGGCTTACCGCTGACCGTGTCGTCTGAGCCGGGTTCTGCTCCGGTTCTGGAGCTCACAGAAGTACGTCCGGTAAGTTCACGGGGACATTTAATAAAGCTTGTTTTTCTTAAAGATCCCATGACATGGTACTTCTTGATGCTTTTATATGGCTCCTTAATGGTTCCCTAATACTGTAAATGAATCCTTCTTCAAAATCAACACTCAGTGCATGAGAAACAGATGAGAGTAATTTTTCTCTCTCTGAACAGTCCATAATGGGCGTTGTTGCTTGAATGCAAATGAGGAGAAAAGAGATGGCCTATAGTAGAGGGTGGGGGCGTGGCCAAACTCTCCGCTCTCAGCTCTCAGCTGTGCGCTCTCTGTTCCATTTCCGCATTTTTGCGTGGAGGATTAGAAGCTTTCCATTGAAAAATAAACACATTTCCACAGAAAATAAAATTAAACCACTGCTGTTCAAAGGTCCAGAGGCTCAGATAAAGGACTTCCGAGCCTAGAAACACTCAGACGTGCCTCCAGGCAAATAAAAAAAAACGCATTTCGCATTGCCTAGCGCATTCGCAGTCCAAACTCTCTGGGCGTGATTTACAGAGACGCTGAGTACAGACAGACGGGAGTGGAACTGCATTTGCATTTCCTTTTTCGATCTGACGTCAATAAGGTGCCTTGTTCAAAATCGCCCGTTTGAGCTCCGATTTTTTTCTAACGCAGAAAAGGATCGCAAATGCTCAGTTTAGACATTTCACAACTTTTAACCATGGGGGTTGCCTAAACAGGGTAGGGGAGCTCACATTAACGTTCAAAAACCTCAGTGAAAATTTCATGCCATGGGACCTTTAAAGGTCCCATGACATGGTACTTCTTGATGCTTTTATATGGCTCCTTAATGGTTCCCTAATACTGTAAATGAATCCTTCTTCAAAATCAACACTCACTGCATGAGATGACTCTGACAGTCTTCATGAGGCTAGATATGTGTCTAAAATGCTTTATTCTGGGTGTTGCTGCTTCAATGCAAATGAGAAGGACAGAGAGATTGGCTAAGGAGCGGGGGGGGGGGGGGTTTCCCCCGCTCCTTAGCGCAGCTCGGCTCCCTGTCTGGTCTCTTCCGTGTTTTACGCACGAAGACAGATGAGAGACTTTGCAATGAAAAAAAGCATATTTACACAGAAAATAAAATTCAGAGGTCCAGAGGGTCGGGTAAGGGACTTGCGAGCCTAGAAACACTCGGACGTGCCTCCAGGCAAATTTAAAAAAACTCATTTCGCATTGCGTAGCGCATTCACAGTCCAAACTCTATGGGCGGGATATACAGGGACGCTGAGCGGAGACAGAGAGAGGGGCTGGAGCTGCATTTGCCGATCTGACGTCAATCAGGTGCCTTGTCCGAACTCGCCCGTTTGAGCACTGTTTTTTTGTAACGCAGAAAAGGACCGCAAATGCTCAGTTTAGACATTTCGCAACTTTTAGCCATGGGGGGGGGGCTAAACAGGGTAGGGGAACTCACATTAACGTTCAAAAACCTCAAAGTGAAAATTTCATGCCATGGGACCTTTAAAACATTTGTCCAAAAAGTGATATATTTACGTCACAAACAGTTGTCCGAAAAATTCAGCAGTCTAATTCTCATGGTGCTATTTTCTCTTGAGTCGTATCACTGAGCGCCTATTACTTATTATTAGCCTGTTCACTTGTAAACATCTTCTAAAGCTTTTGATAAGAAAAACAAGCTTTATTAAATGTCCCCGCGAACTTACCAGACCTACTTCCGTGAGCTCCAGAACCGGAGCAGAACCCAGCTCAGACGACACGGTCAGCGGTAAGCCAGTGTTAATGCACGGCACTGTTAAAGGGGAACCCATACAGATTCACGTAAAAAAAACAAAAAACAAAACGCACTATCCCTTTAAAAATTTGGAGTTTCGCCGTCATGGTAATTCTTTAGGAAAAAACAGTGTTTAATTTCTACCTTAAAGGTGCATTGTGTAATTTTTCTGGCGGAAGGTCCGTCAAATGCTTTTCTCCATGCAGATTTTATTGCCTGGAATGTTTCACAATATGGTATTAAACCTTTCTATTTACATGGAAACCAAAACAGACCAAGTTACAGGTCAGGTCTGTGGAGAAGCGACCCTTTTCACAGTCAGAATGCCTGTTTTTCTAGGTATTTTTAAGCTATAAAACCACCTGTAATTAAAGAAATGTAAGGTAGAGCTGTTTAATGCCATACTGTGGAACATTCCAGGTAGAGAAATGACGTATAGAAACAAACAAGTGATGGACCCCGAACCAAAAAGTTACACAGTGCACCATTTAATAGCTGTTTATACATTGCCTGGCAAATTGAGAATCTTTTTTTATACACGCCCTTCGTCGCATCTCGAGCCAGAACCAAACATGTTTGTCCAATCAAATGGAGCTCATTGGTCATCTATAATTTTGTATAAAATTACACCTCAGATTAACAGTTAAGTGCTTTGCTCACTGATTCTGCAGACATCTGGCATGTTTTTCAGTGATACTTTTTTCTCTTTTTTTCCCCCTCATAAACACCCACATATTTATTTTGATACAGACAAACCATGCGTGTCCCTGATTGGCCAATCCATCTGTCAATCACGCCCATATGGACACAGGGAGATTCACCAGAGACAAACTCACATCTTCATAAAGTACTAAAGAAAGTCTGTATTCTGTATCCCAGGAAAGCTTATTCAATATATATGTACTGGAGTGAGACAAATTTTGCTCAACTACACAGAAAAAATCAGGTGTAACCATTTTAACAGCATGAAAAATGACAACGCGGTGGCTTCTCCTCTATCCTATCTCATTCACTGAAAATAATGGCGGTAGATTTTGCTTTGGCTGCAGTTTTTGCACTAGGAAAAAAAAAGTCTCCAGTTCTCAGAGTGTAAGATATAGCTCGTCATGAAGAGTCTGGGTGATTAGATGGAGACCGATTTCTGTATTCAAGGATCATTGCGAGTAAAGCTATTCCGATTACAATGTACCACTGCTGCTATAGGATAACATTACATCTCCCCTATTCAAGATTACACTATGAGCCTGCTGTTTATGGTACTGGGAGAAGGGATAGGGGGGTCTGTGTAATCTGTGGTCTAGTATTTAAACCAGGGACATATACAGAAAATCGTATCTCATAGCACTGGTGTGATAATGGGAGGCAGAAGAGAGGTGGGGGGTTTCAATGGTTCTTTATGGTAGTATATCTTCACTGCTGTATTGAGAAGTGGTATACATATGATAATCTGTATGTAATGTGTGTTTAGGCAGATATTGCTGGTTTTCAGGTCAAAACATTGTGCAGGTCAGTGGTATTAAGGTGTTTAACTTTTCGGAGGGTCCATCAAAAGCTTTTCTCCATGAATGTTATTGCTTTGTCTGGAATGTTTCACAGTATGGCATTAAACCTTGCTTTCTGTCTTCATGGAGACCAAACC
Source organism: Paratrypauchen microcephalus (assembly GCA_036785185.1). Classification (NCBI taxonomy): domain Eukaryota; kingdom Metazoa; phylum Chordata; class Actinopteri; order Gobiiformes; family Gobiidae; genus Paratrypauchen; species Paratrypauchen microcephalus. Next base: position 1,588,811 of record JAVJIX010000086.1, read on the forward strand.
AGACCAAGTTACATAGGCCACCCTGCTCAGTCAGAATGCCTGCTTTTCTAGGTGTTTTTGAGCTATAAAACCACCTGTAATGTAATAAATGTACGGAAGAGCTGTTTAATGTCACACTGTGGAACATTCCAGGCAGAGCAATGACAAATCCATAGAAACAAGCAGGTGATGGTCCCCCAACCACAAAGTTACGCAGTGCACCTTTAATACAGATGAAAGTAAAATTGCTGAAATGCAGATTTTTGTTGTAATTGGACTTGGACTTAGACAAACTTTATTGATCCACAAAGGAAATTATTTGGTCACAGTAACAGTAATATAATAAATATAATAAAGATTAAAAACTAAATGTTAACAATAGGGATGGGGCCGATCCGATCCAGTATCGGGTTCCGATATCAACGTAATTCAGATCGGAAATTCCGATCCAACCTGTGAAAATTTCCGATCCATGAGCCATGTCTGTATATACACTGTCTGCTGAAATGACTCCACGAGTGATTCCCTGTCGGCTGCTCTGCTCCTGCTGCAAAATGTGGAGTGGATTTCCAGAACGGCATATCTCAATGAGACAGAGTAATGATGAGACACGCCTCCATTCTGGAAATCCATTCCACAGTTTGTAGCCAGCTAACAGGCAAACTAGCAGCACGAGCTAGCAGGCGAACATTGAGCAGCACAAGGCAGTTAACCAACTTTTCATCACAACATGTCCGCTGTGTGGAAATACTTTTTACTAGAAACACCTCAAAGCAAGACGGCAACGTGCAATGTTTGTAAAGCCATTGTACTGAGAGGCGGAATCTATTTATCAGAGACTGCACTACCCGAACTCTACAACCGAGTGTCAATTAAGTTAGCTGAGAAGCTAAAAAGAGTTCCAGATCTGAGCTTTACTACAGATATTTAGACATCGGATGTCTGCCCATTGTCACTGATAAACCTCACTGTGCACTGGATTGACCGCGATTCACACGGGCTCTGTTGTGCGGTGCTCCAGGTAAAAAAAAGTGCAGATGTTAAACCACGGGGAGATCCCGCTAGAAAAAGTGCATGTACTGTAATTCTACAGGACAATGCAAGACCTATACTTACCTCAAGTTGCCTTTTGGGACACACAAACATTTGTTCATATCATAGGCCTACTTGCCTGTAGAGATGAGTTTATTTGTAGTTTAACAATAATGATATGTGAAGAATCCCTCAGTCGTCCAGGTAGAATCCATTATAAAAGGAGAAATTCAATTTGTCAACTGGACAGGATGTACCAACACAGACTGGCGTGCCAGAGTGGACCTTCATCTGCCGTACATCTCCACGTAGAAGCCACGGGCCACTCCTTTGAGGACAGTGAGGTTCAGATCTTAGCCAGGGAAAATAACTGGTTTGAGAGGAGAGTTAAAGAGGCTATTTTTGTCAAAAAAGAGAATCCTTCTTTAAACAGGAATGGGGGAGTCAGACATAATTTTTATATATATATATATATATATATATATATATATATATATATATATAATTCTTACCTGGCCAGCCAAATGATATCTCTCTGTATTTCCTATACACCGCGATACCATTTGGACACTCTCCATCCACTCTCGCTCCTCCGGTTCCAAACCGACTCCGCGATTCTGATTCGTTCAAAGATGGTGACGTCAGTTCACCCGCCTTTGCCCGCAAAGTCACTCTTAGGCAGCGGAAGTTCCGCCTCAGTTTTGAATCAAGATGGCGCAATCTCTGATTGGTTCACTTAGCTGTCTGTCTACGCGCAACCGCAGCGCATTCTGTGGATCAAGCGTTACCAGACTCACTCGCTGGTACAGCGATGAGTCATGGATTCTTCCAGGCAAATATAATTCCATTGTCAAACCGAAATCAAAACAAACAAAAGAAACAGTAGGACAGCCAGGTCAGGTCCAGAGGTGTGAAAACAGCCATTAGGGTTTGAATGGGTATGCTAAACTAGACCAATGAGAAACTGGAAATACAAAAGACAGAAACTCAGGTGGGATAGTTTCAGAATAATTTCAGTGTAGTTAGCTCCTCCCTGCAGCTAGATATAAGCAGTGTCCATCAGCACTCTCACCAGAACTGACGAAGCAACTCTGATGAGCTGCGAAATGTTTTCGACCAAATAAACTTTGTCCAGTTGACAAATTGAATTTCTCCTTTTATCAATAATGATGATAATATTGAAAACAAACCGTTTTGGTATCGGAATAGTATCGGGATCGGAAGTGAAAAAAATGTGGATCGGTGCATCCCATTAAATTATAAATAAGTAGCAAAAATAATGTAATGTAGTATAATGTAGTGAGCCTAGGGTCCAGGCACTAATGAAGAAGATCAGGTGAATTATTATTATTAGATATTTATGAGAATACCATATAATCTATAGGAAAGGAATCTAGAATATGAAAAGCCTAAATGAGAATGTATGTAGACAACGTATCACAATTATAATTGCTTGATAATGATAAGGTTTTGCATCTGACAGAAATGTACAGATTTGAAAATGAAAAAAAAGTGTACAGTATAAAAGTAAGACTTTGGCTTTTGCAGCTTTTTTTTTTTTTTAACTTCACGTAGTCCTCTGTGTTTGGCCTTGGTTCAGTCTCTGTTCAGTTTATTTTTTGACACAGACTAGTCAATAAAGCAGTACATTTACAGTGTAAAAAAAACATAAAAATATTGTAATGTTGTTGCAGTATGTAAAAATCCGCTATTTATTTTTTTCTCATTGTGCACTGATGGTGAACGTTCCAAGATAATCAATTCTGGCGCTTTGTTGAAAGTCCAAGTATGAAAAAATGGATCAGACACATACTGTATAAATACAAGCGTACATTGTACCTATACCAGACCTTTCCGTGCTTTTGAGAAAAACATATTTGCTGTCATAACCCCTGGAAAGAAATGCAAAGAGGAAAGTCTATTTCCATGTTACATAAAGAATATTTACATGTGTTTACTTTACATAACGCAAAACATATTTACATGAAAACCTTCCACCGTTTGTATTGTGCGGATCTGTAGCCTACCTGATGGACACTTTTCATTTGTCATCACATTTCATAATCACTCAACCATCAGATGAGTGACAAAATGCAAATCAAAAAGGTAAGGTTGAGAAATGTAACAAAATAAAAGGCAAATTAAAAGAGTGATTATTTGCAGTGACATCATGCTGGGGGTGATCTACATGTATGTGTCTTACCATGGAAACAAGATGAACACATTAGCAAACACCGCCAAAAAGTTTTAAGATTGTCTGAGAACTTAAGAAAAAATACAAAGATTATTTAAACGGCACATTTTCAGGAGCCTGTGAGCAATACGAGTCTTCATGGTCCTGTTTAGGAGTTTTATCCCCAACACAAAAGATGAGTGACAAACTAAAACTGTTGGCTAATGCATGTTACTGTAATTTTATGTGTGGGAGACTAATTTAAAGGTGCACTGTGTAACTTTTCTGGTGAAGGATCCGTCAAATACTTTTTGTCCTGGAGATAATATTGCTTGGAATGTTTCACAGTATGGTACAAGGTTATTATAGTTAAAGCGATTTTATTATGGCATGTTTTATTATGGCGTTTTATTTTTATTTTTTTATGTGAATCTGTATGGCTTCCCCTTCAACTGTGTCGTCAGATTAACACTGACTTACCCATGACAGCGTGATCTGGGCCTAGTTTTCCTCCGGTAGTTCCAGTAAGTTAGCCAGGACAGTTAATAAAGCTTGTTTTTCTTCTCAAAACATTCCAAAAACGCTCCAAAAAGTGATATATTTCATAAATAAATAAAAATAAATAAATTCAGCAGCGTAATTCGCATTGGGGTTATTTTCTCTTGACTCGTATCACTGCGCCCAGATTAGCTGTATTGGCCTGTTCACTTGTAAACATCCGCTTACGGTGGATGTCGCCGTACCGCATCCGCCGTAAACATCCGCTAACAAGTGAACAAGCAATATAGCTGGGTCATTCCAGAATTGGAGGACATTTTACGTCCCACGCATCAAATATTAAATAATCCACATACAAAATACTAAAACATACAGTTTCTGAGTGAATTTACTTGTCCTGAGACCAAATCTAAAAAAACTAAGAGAAAAGAATGCTTGAAAATACTTTTTAAAATACCAAATAAGTCTGGAGTACCCCCCAAAATGCCATTTTCCTCTTGTCCCACCCCTCGAATGACCAAACTGAATCTCAAATAAAACTGTTAAAATTGAATTGAAATTTCTTGTTTTTTCTATAATTTGTTTCATTGCCATCTAACTGTGGGAACATTTGTTTTAATAGACATAATATTTCAAACAATAATTATTATCCATGGAACATGTGTCCCACAACATGCATGCAACCCTGTTACCAGAACATTTTTAGCCTGGTAGAAGAAGAAAGCAGTGAACCACATGATCCCCTGGACTTGACACCATCAAACAGTTTTCCAAAAGAATAGGTAGAGCAAAGGTTTATCTTTTCTATTTTTCATATTTTTATAAAACAGTTAGCCTTGATTGAATGTCTCACTCTACCTCATGCAACCCTGTTATGCAAATGATCAGAATAAGACAATTATTATTTTTTTCCTTTACGCATTTGCATAAATAAGTTTTTCCTCTTGATTAGTAATAACAGCTAAACAGCTTCTATTCCTGAGATAAAGCTAAAATTAGTGTGATTTTGCAACCCTGTTACCTGCAACCCTGTTACTGCGATTAGAGTAAAGAAATAAATAAACCATATAAATCATATAATAAAAATTTTACCATTGACCGTAAGCTGAGCTAATCAAGCATTTGGTAGTTTATTACCTATTATCGATGAATATGTAGCAGAAAATCAGAAAAGTGAAGGTTTATTTTTCAAGAATTTTAAAGCCGAAATGTCCTCCAATTCTGGAATGACCCAGCTAACCTGGGCGCAGTGATACGAGTCGAGAGAAAGTAACCCCAATGCAAATTATGCTGCTGAATTTTTGCACGGACAACTGTGTGACGCAAATATATCACTTTTGGACAAATGCTGTTTTGAGAAGAAAAACAAGCTTTATTAACTGGCCTGGCTGACTTACCAGAACTATGTTCACGAGCTATGGAACTGGAGGAAAACCAGGACCAGATCACGCTGTCATGGGTAAGTCGGTGTTAATCTCACGACACCGTTGAAGGGCAAGCCATACAGATTCACGTAAAAAACGCACTATTCCTTTAATGAAAATGAATGAAAACTAAAATTGAAAAAAATATTTTTGTTCCCTGAAATAAATACAAACGACATTTAAAAGAAAAAAATGATAACTATTGAAACTGTATTGCGTGTTTACAAAACTAACTAAAGGTAACTGAAATTATAAATTGCTCTTCATTTTCGTCTTTGTCAATTTATTTACAAGCCTTGGATTGCTATAAAATAAATCAACTCGTTGCTCTAACAGTTTTACGTGAGCTGGTGGCACCTTACGGCACTTCCTGTCCATCACTTACCGTTTAGTCGGCTTGCGCGCACGTGTGTTGACCGTGGTATCTGGCAAAACGGCTAAAGTTGGGAGAAAGCGGCAGAGCCCGATATGGGATTTCTTTGAATACGAAAGCGAGACGGACAAAAGCAAGTGCATCGTAGTGGGGGCAGGTCACAACATTTGCCGAACAGTTCTCAAAGGGAAAAATCCCACGAATCTCAAAGTACATTTATGAAGGTTGTATAAGGATGCTAATAGTGAGTACCTTGCCAAAATGGCTTCTTTTAGTACTCAGACAGACATGACTTCCCCGCAGCGAGGTAGCACTTTTTGAATCCTACACTTGATATTGACAAACAACCCAAAGTATAACCCAAAAACTAAAAGTAACAAAATTAATAAAAACTAACCTAAAACTGAGCAAGGGAAAAAAAAAACAAACAAAAAAAAACAAAAACTATCACAGCCACTCTAAAAATGAATTAAAACTAACTGAATTAGAGGGGGAAAAAAGTCAAACCCAGCTAAAACTAAACTATAATGAAAAATCAAAAACTATTATAACCTTGGTATGGTATTAAACTTTTCTATCATGGAGACCAAACCCGAACAAGTTACAGGTTAGATCTGTGGAGAGACAACTGCGCTCACAAAATGCTCATTTTTCTAGGTATTTTTGAGCTATAAAACCACCTGTAATTGAATAAACGGTAAGGTAGAGCTGTTTAATGTCTTACTATGGAACATTCCAGACAGAACAATGAAATGTACATGGGGAAAAAAGCAGGTGCCAGACCCCCCCAACCAAAAAGTTACATTTTCCACTGTCTCTGCCTCAATGTATTGCAGGTTTCAGCATGTAAAAAAATGATTTATTGTCAAATTTTGCCTCTTTTCTTTTTCCACACGCTTATTTTTTTGTAAATACGTTCAGTGAAAGTTTACACCACAATATGATTTCTTGGCGACTTCCCATTTTCCCCTCCCTTGCTCCTGTCAGCTCTTGCACTACAATAGCTCTTGTACACATGTATTCAGTCTCCACACGGTATAGGCTTTCCCCTTTTGAAGCGTGTCCTTTTTACATTTTTGAAAAGCGCCTAAAATATTCAGCGGTTTCATTGGGCTCGTTTGAAAGCTGCATATTGTAGTCTCCCTGTGTTTCCCTGACATTAATTTGCACCTTGGGTTGTCTGCAGGCACTGTGGTGACAGTCTTACCTGAGGCACATCTAAATTGAGCTTGTGAATGGGAATTTTAATGGTTCAAATGAAGAATATTCAGAATTTTTTGTTAAGGGATTTGGTTAATTTGACTGAACTGTGGTGTGGTGTTCAAACTTTTCTACTGTCTTTGCGCTGTACTTGTATTTGAAGCTACTGTAAATACTCAAAAGTCAAACCACGGCTGAACTGGTCTCAGATTTTTAAGGGACAACAGGGTCTGTTCTTCAACACAATTAAAATTTTAACTTGATCATAACAAAAGAACAATTAGCAATATTTTTCTTTATTTTTTGCTATGCTAGTTTTCCATTTTTATTCTGTCCATATAGTCAAAGGTTATTTTATTTCTAATACGTTGTTATATTTCTGCCGCCTATTTTTTTTCTTTTATTTTTTATTAAATTACAATCTTTTTTTATTTGTGTACTAGTTTTGCATTTTAATTCTGTCCATATGGTTAACATGTAATTTCTAATCAATTATGTATGTTGCTTATTTTATATATTTTAAATATATTTTTACAATTATTCTTTTATGTTGCCCCAAATTTTCAAAGAACATTACTAGTTCTCTAGTTTCTCTTTTTCTGTTAGAATGTTGTCTTGTCATCACAAATGTAGCTGGAGTTCTGTTTTGTTTCATTTACATATTTAAAGATCTCATGACATGGTACTTCTTGATGCTTTTATATGGCTCCTTAATGGTTCCCTAATGCTGTAAATGAATCCTTCTTCAAAATCAACACTGTGCATGAGAAACAGAGATAAGATGAGAGAGTCATAAATGGTCACATCTTTATATAGCGCTTTTCCACCTTCAAGGCACCCAAAGCGCTTTACAACAAGGAACCAATCACCCATTCACACACCAGTGTACGCAGACACTGGGGGCGAGGAGGGTTAAGTGTCTTGCCCAAGGACACAACGGCAGCATTCATCTGTGGGAGCTGGAATCGTACCAACCAACCTGTGGGTCAGTGGATCTGACCGCTCAACCACTGATGTTTATGTCAAGAGCGGGATTTGAACCGCCAACCTTTGCTCTACCAACTGAGCTACTGCCGCCCTAAATATCTCTCTCAAACTCTTTATTCTGGGCGTTGTTGCTTGAATGCAAATGAGGAGAAAACAGCTGGCCAATAGTAGAGGGTGGGGGCGTGGCCAAACGATCCGCTCAGAGCTCAGAGCCCACAGCTGATCCATTTCCTAGTTTTTGCACGGGGGAGAGATTTGAAGCGTTCCATTGAAAAATAAACACATTTCCACATAAAATAAAATTAAACCACTGCTGTTCAAAGGTCCAGAGACTCAGATAAAGGACTTCCGAGCCTAGAAACACTCGGACGTGCCTCCAGGCAAATAAAAAAACGCATTTCACATTGCCTAGCGCATTCGCAGTCCAAACTCTCTGGGCATGATTTACAGAGACGCTGAGTACAGACAGACGGGGGTGGAACTGCATTTGCATTTCTTTTTTCGATCTGATGTCAATAAGGTGCCTTGTTCAAACTCGCCCGTTTGAGCTCCGATTTTTTGTAAGGCAGAAAAGGATCGCAAATGCTCAGTTTAGACATTTCACAACTTTTAACCATGGGGGGGGGGGCCTAAACAGGGTAGGGGAGCTCACATTAATGTTCAAAAACCTCAGAAAGTGAAAATTTCATGCCATGGGACCTTTAACACACATAAATCGTGCATGTTTAGGCTGAGTTTGGAAAACACTTCCACCTTGTGATGTCATCTGGAAATACAGGAAGTGCTCCACTGTGTTTTTAACTCTATTCTCCTTCACTAGAACCAACTGGATACTTTCAGTCTCTTTCTACTGAACTAAAGTTTGTCTTTAACTTAAACTACCGCTTCATGACATCACAAGGTGGAGCAGAGCATTTTGAGCTTTGGAGATATAGACAGACTAATAACAAAGGATGACTCAAACATGTGTAAAACAAAACAGAACTCCAGGTGTGTTTTTGATTTTAACAGCATGGCTTAAAGCTCACAAGAGTCAACCTTGCGTAATAACATAGCACCTGTAAGGTCTAACTCATGCGTGCTAACTACGGGAGATCCCATAATCGTGAGAACCATTACCTAACCATTATCACCTTACCCTGCGTTTAGTCAGTACTCTGCATTCTTTCGCAGTAACGGTGGACACAGTCTGTACCGGGGACACTTTGGGTGGCGTCTTCTGTGAAATTGTCCCATCGTTCAAGCCTGTCTGAGCCTGCAGCCAGGCAAATGATTCTGCTCCCTCTGGGCAACTTAGAGCTTAGAGAGGTGAGGAGAGGAGACTTTACTCATTTACTCATTACTGTTATATTTTGCACTGTGGAACTTTTCTGGTGGAGGGTCTGCCATCTGCTTGTCTCCATGGAGATGTATAATTTTGCTTATATTAGACAGTATGGCGTTAAACTAGGCAATATTCATCCAAGTTACATGTCAGGTCAGCACATTTTGTTTGATTCCAATTAAAACACTACTAGAGCTACTACTAGTATTTTTGCTACTACTATTATTGGATCATTTGGACAGAAAGTTCTGTTAGTATTTCAGTATTTATGTCACGTATATTTGAAAAGATATGCGAAATATTCAAAACGGACGATAATAATTATAAAATGTAAATTAAGCCTCAAGGCAAGGTACACAAACATCCAAATCTTAGGCCAAATAATTTTAAAAGGACTGCTAAAGGTGCACTGTGGAACTTTTTTTGGGGAGGGAAAAAAGCAGGTGACGTGACCAGGCCTAAGTTATAGGTAAGATCTGGGGAGAGGTGACCCTGCTTAATGTAAAAAGGCATGGTTTTAATGGTATTTTTGAGCAATAAAAGTAATTGGATATAAACAGGGGATGTATCATTTTAATGCCATATTGTGAAACTTTCCAGGCAAGCAATATCACCATAGAGACAAAAAGACTGGACCTCCTCCTTCAGAAAGTTGCACAGTGCATCTTTAATTCAAAACAATGCAAGTACAAAAGCACAAGTAAAAATTATGCATGTACAATTTGCAGTACTAACCCATGTATTACTCCTATGTTACTCTTACCAACCCAACCCGTCCCCAAACAAAAGCATTCCCCCCCCAGTTTCTTGTTCCGATTTCATTTCCTCTCTTTTGTCCTCGCCACTCGCTCCGGAATCCCAGCTCGAGGCGTATCCCAACTCAACACCGAGCTCCACAACTATCTGTGTTTTAACTGGCCATGGCCAAAGGAACCCTCTCCATCTCTCTCTTCCTCTCTTTCCTCCTTCTGTCTCTGCCCCCCCTCGCTCTTCCTCTTTCCCTCTCTCTCTTCCTGTCTTTCCTCCTCCTCTCTCTCTGCCCCCACTCTTCCTCTCTCTCTTGCTGTCCCCCTGTTTTTCTCCTCCTCTCTCTCTCTCTTCCTCTCTTCATCCCCCTCTTGCTCCTCGCACTCTTTGTCTCTCTCTCTCTCTCTGCCCTCTCTCTCTCTCCCTCTTTTCCTCTCTTCCGGTCTTTCCTCCTCTCTCTCTCTGCCCCCTTCATTCTTCCTCTTTCCCTCTCCCTCTCTTTCTCTCCCTCTCTCCATTCCCCTCTCGCTCCTTACACTCTTTGTCGCTCTCTCTGCCCTCTCTCTCTCCCTCTTTTCCTCTCCCTCTCTTCCATTTTTTTCTCTTCCTCTCTCTCTCTCTGACCCCTTCATTCTTCCTCTCTTTCCCCCTCTCTCTTGCTGTCCCCCTGTTTTTCTCCTCTTCCCTCTGTCTCTCTCCCTCCCTCTCTCTCTCTTTCTCTTCCTCTCTCCATCCCCCCTCTCTCTCTCCCTCTTTTCCTCTCCCCCTCTCTTGCTGTCCCCTCTTTCCTCCTCCCTTTCTCTTTCTCTTCCTCTCTCATCCCCCTCTCATTCTGTCTCACATTCTGTCTCTCTTCACCCACCCTTCTCTCTTTCTTAATGTCCCTCTCTTTCCTCCTCTCGCTCTTCCTCTCTCCACCCCTCCCTTGCTCTTTTTGTCTCTCTCTTCCCCTCTCTCTATTTCTCTCTGCCCCCCTCTCCCCCTCTTTACATCTCCCCTCTCTCTTGCTGTCCCTCTCTTTCCTCCTTTTCCTCCTGTCTCTCTTCCTCTCTCCACCCCTCCCTCGCTCTTTTGGTCTCTTTCCCTCTCTCCCTTTCCCCCTCTCTCTCTGTCTCTCTTCCTCTCTTTCCCTGGACTTTTGCCAAACTCTTTCATTCAGTCGGAGTTCATCTCACGCCCATGTTTTTGCTCTGTTTTGGAGCGGTGAAGGAAAGGCCTCATTCATCACTGCACGATGTGATGGGAGCGTTTCCTTGTTGCAGCTGCAGTTACACAATAGGAACTCAAAACATCTCTTGGAAATGCTTGTTTTAATTACTAACTGGGCTTCACGAATGACGTCAAAAGGTGCACGTTCTGTATAAACCAAAGTTCTGTTATTAAGTTTAGACAATGTCAGAAATGCTTTGTCCCGTGCAGGTTTCACACACATTTTCATATTTTCCAGTGGCGTCACGCTGGAGGTGTTCCGCATGTATGTGTATGGTGGAATGGTCATCAGTTACCATGGTGACACAATGCAAACAATAGCAATGTTTTTAGATCTCTGAAAACTCAAGAAAAAAAAATGCAAACATGCATACAAAATACAATATGACTGTTCATGGTGAGAGTGATTTATTTATTTATTTTAATATATATATATTTTTTAAAGGTAGTAAGATGTATTTTCATATTTTAACTCCAAAAAGTTTTGGTCCATTGATGGATAATTTTACTGAAGTGAAGTGAGATCTACTCGGATCATGATCAAACTTGATTCAAGTCATTTCATCTTGGCCTGATTCTAGTTTTTGGCATAGTTTGTCGTATTTAAGCAGCAAAACTCTTCTCAAATTCGCCATTGAAATGAATGTGATCCCCGTTTTACTGGAAGTGTCGCCACAAGAAAGCTCTGTTCGGGTGTGGGCGGGGCGGGATAAGGTGAACAAAAAGCTACATTTCCTTAAAGTATTAAATGTATTATGTAACATTGCAGTGAGAGTGAAGCTTAGAGGGTTTCCTGTTCACCTGGCTCCCCCTGGACACTGCTGTGATGCTGCAGGACACAAAGGGGCACTTTTGTCCAGAGGGCTGTTCCCCTCCTCAGACTGCCCGAACACAGGACCTGCTGATGTTACCTGACCAGTCCTCCTGTTCTCCTGTTAAACTGCACTGAGACACAAGGGGGAGTAAGAAGTATGTTTCTGCAGTTAAACTTAAATTTCAGTAAAGTATCTCTGTTTGTCTCTCTTTGTCTGTCTGTGTGTCTCTCTGTCTCCCTCTCTTTCTGTCTCCCTCTCTCTGTATCCCTCTCTCTGTCTGTCTGTCTCTCTCTCTCTCTCCGGTGTCTCTGGTCTCCCCGTCCTCCCTGTCTCTGGTCTCCCTGTCCCCCCTGGTCTCCCTCACTCCGTCTGTTTCCATAGAGATGTTATTGCTTTGCCTGGAATGTTCCACAGTATGAGATTCCTGTCATGGACACCAGCAGATGACGTCATCAGGCCGTCGCAGATTAGAGAGCAGAGGCAAGTCCACACACATCGTGTTCTTCCAGGTATTTCTCAGAAAACACACAATGCTGTTATGCAGAGTTTACAGGCAGTTGGGTAAATGCCATACTGCGGAACATTCCAGGCAGAACAAAAACATCTCGGCAGAAACACACAATGTTTTCAAGATTCAAGATTGTTTATTTGTCATATGCAGAATCAACACAAGGTCAACAATGCAATGAAATGCTTAGGATCAGTAGAACCGTTGACTCGCTAAGATAGTCAAGAAGTACTAATAACATGCAATAATAGTACATGGTAAAAAAGTGTTGCAAAAGTGCAGGGGAAGAAGTAAACAATATAATAAAATATGTAAAAAAAAATACAGGGAACAATGTACAAGGTGCAGGTAGGATTAAATCAAAGATCAAATAAGGTGTAAGTATTTCACAGATTGCACATAATATGGTGTGTTGTAGGTGTTGCATGTGGATTTCGTATTGCACATAGTGTGGTATAAATATTGCACATAGGTTATTGCCAGGCTTGGGGAGTAACGGATTACATGGAACGGCGTTAAGTAAAAGGATACAAAAAAAGGTAACTGTATTCCCCTACAGTTACAAAGAAAAAAGACGTACTCAGATTACAGGTACATTTAGTGAAAATGGGGATTACTTAGCAGGATTACAATTTGAAAGCATTTTATGTTATTTCATTTTTTCATTTAAAGCCGGAGGTCATATGTAGGGAAACGTACAGCGCGCTCTGTGAATCAAACTTGCAGCGACGCGCGCTGTGGAATACACTTGCAGCGGCTCGCACTGAACTTCACGCAGGTCGTGCACTACGGACTAAACTTGCAGTGGGCATGGTTTCAAAAAACGCATGTAGCGGGTGGAAATTTAGGGAGAATTTTATTTTTAAATAAGACAAAGGGAACAACATCACAGTGCGGTGCAAATCTCAAGAAACATTTACAGGTAAGATCGCTAATATTAACGCTTTGATACTGACAGGCCCTAAATGTCCTGCTTCAGTCACGTTATGTGTGAATATGAGTCATTTCTTTGTCTTGATTCATTGGTAGGAGCCAGTTTCGAGTTAGCTATCGACTAGCAAACTATTAGCAAGCTAGCTAACGTTTGCGGTCACAAGTACACTTTGTGCATTTGTACAACGATATTACAATATTTAAACATTATCTAGGCAACATAGTCATGTTAACTGATCCATGAAGACCCTTTAGACAATTCCGAGCAAAGCTGTCGTTAGATGTAGGCCAGCACGGAAGCTGGACGAACATCCTGTCCAGCTGCGGAGATCGGGCAAGATGACTGTCCCGGTAAAACTAAAACTTTAAGTGAAAATATAATTTTGTTGAAGTCATAGGTGTTTAGGTGTTTGGTTTAGTGAGTGACCTTGTTTACTAGTGACTTGGCTTATAGTGATAACAGTTGTTAAAACTACACATAGAACTGTACATGTCCTCCTAAAAACTTTTAATTGTAATGTAATTTTCTTGTTTTCTCGTTGTTATAGGATATTTGGTGTTAAAGTAATCCAAAAGTAACTGAAAGTAATCAAGTTACATTACTTTAATATTATAGTATCGGGATTACGTTACTGAATACATATTTTAAGGAGTAACTAGTAACTGTACCGGATTACATTTCTAAAGTAACCCTCCCAACCCTGGTTATTGCACTGATTATTGCACAGGTAACAGTAATTTACAGTGAGGTCGTGACAAACATGATACATTCATACAGAGCAGCAGCAGTAAACATAATTATGCATAATGGAAAGTAGTTTAGTGCAGTATTATAGTAGTTTAGTGCAGTATTATAGTAGTTTAGTGCAGTATTATATGCTATGTGACCTAAAAAGTTTAATCTTAAGAGTTTGAATTTTAAGACTTGCATTATATTTTCACAAAAAGTCAAATTCAAACAAAATTGCATTCATTCTGACTGTATTAATTGTGCGCCTTTGATGGTGTTAAAACATTAGCAAATAGTTCATTTGAGAGAATTGCTGAGAATTGTGGGTTCTGCAAGACAAATAAAACTTAAAGTACTGCTCTGTCTCAAGTTCTGTTACTCAAATTAGACTTTAATCTAATCTTGTATTGACCAGACTCCTGAAAATGAGCGGTTTAAACCCTTCCTTAAAATACTGTGTTTGCTAATAATGTGCATTGTGTCACCGTGGTTACTGCTGAACAGTCCACCTACGGGCCCCTCCAACCGACAACATTTTTCGGTGGAAACGGAGAAGTTTGTATTCGTTTTGGCCTTTTGTCCACATGACACCGGCATTTTGGGGGTCTGTTCAAAAACTGTTTTTTGAAACCAGGTCCCAGAGCGGAGAAATAAAACGCAGCTTTTGGAAACGACATTGCGATGCCGTCATCATCAGCAACTCGTAGAAGTAACTCCACTTCGTCGTCAGTCCAAATGAGAGAGTCAGCTTTTGTGCATGTGTTCGCCATCATTATTATCTTCTTGTGTTTGTTTTGTTTGCGGAAGAGAAAGGACTTTATGTGCATGCGCTCTTTGTAGTATTACAGCGCCACATATCGGTGTGGCATATGTATTACATTGTTTTCACTTAGCGCTCCGTTTTCGTCTGGACGCAAATATTTACTGATCCAAAAACCTGTAGAAAACCCCCAGCATGATGTCACTGCAATGTATCAATAGAGTTAAAGGTTAAGATTCAAAAAAAGACTTAAAATGCTTTATCCTGGATGATGTTCAATAAATTCTGTATTGACTGTCTGGGCTTATCTGACTAATGGAAAAAAAGGCCACAAAGTTCACTTTTTCTGGCCGTACAGAATCAAAATATTGTTCCACCTTAAATCTAAAACGATATGAGGTTGCGTACCCTATCTATATATCTAACTAAAAACGATTCAACTTTTGTGCATTTTCTATTTCAACATTTCAAATCATTTCTAAATTTATTACAGGTCCATGCCCTCCATCTGAATGTGACTTGGGTAATGTAGTTTTTACCACTTGGAAAAACACTGGAATACATTTAGAGTAACTTGTGTCCTAAGCCTGTGTTGCTAAGCGCCCATAAAAGCAGCCCTTTACAGCTGTTTTTGGAGCACGATGACAGTCTTTGAGGAAATAAGGGTCATTTATTTTTAGGTTGACTCCGAGTTGGGTGTATTTGATCTATTTGGGGTTCAGTGAGTTCAAGTGTTGACAGTAAACACACAGACGTCTCTTGGCCAAGTCTGGCATTTGTTAATTAAATTTCTCCTCCTTTGTTTCCTGCCTTCATCCACAAACACACATATATTGATTTCATAACAGGATGCGTATTATCTAGGGCCTAAGGTAACTATGGTAACTTAAAATCAGGTATTTTTTTTGCCTCATTCATGGTTAATATCTCTGTAATTGCTTGACTTTAAAGGGTCCATATTATGCGAATATTACTCTTGTCAGGTTAGACTCAAAAACATACCTGTATTTGTGTTTTGTTTCATTCACACATGTTTGAGTAACTCTTGATTATTATTACTTTGTCTCATCTCCTAAGCTCAAAGCTCTGCTCCACCTTGTGACATCATCAAGGGGTAGTTTTCAAGTTAACAGCAACTTTTACCTTTTTGTTTTTAGTAGTGAATGGAAATTCCAGGGCTGAACTAATCCAAATAATTCTCGTGAAGGTTTATGAAGTTGAAAAACAGTCAAGTACTTCCTGTATGACATCACAAGGTGGAACAGTGCTTTCTGTTTGAGAGAACTCAGCCTGAATTTGCAGGACTTGTATGTTTTTGTTGAAGGAACAATATTGGAACAAAGATCAGAAAATAGGATAATATGGGCCCATTTATTCTCTCTCCTTCCTGCACAAATAATTTCAAAATGTTGCATCAAAAAGAGGTGCCATTATTATGCAGTCAGAATTGGTGCATTCATACTTCAACCCACATTAAATTTGGGACTAAAACTGGACCAAACCAGGACTAGAATAAGTCCAATCCAAATCGATCAGGACTTAACAGGGCTCAAACCAGGACCTAACCAGGACAAGCTAATGCAATCTAATTTAAAGGGATAGTGCGTTTAAAAAAAAAAGTTAATCTGTATGAGTTTCCTTTTAACAGGTTTGTGCGTTAAAACTGGCTTACCTCTGACAGTCTCGGCTCAGCCCGGTTCTGCTCGCGTTCTGGAGCTCACGTAAGTAGGTCCGGTAAGTTCGCGGGGACATGAAATAAAGCTTGTTTTTCTTCACAAAACATTAGTCCAAAAAGTGATGTATATTTCCGTCACAGACAGTGGTGCAAAAAAAATCCACCTGCCTAGTTCGCATGGTTCCCTTTTTTCTCGGAGTTGTATCACGTCGCGCGTAGCCTGGCCTACCTAGCCTGTTCACTTGTAAACATCCGCCGTCGCCGTACCGCATCTGCCGTACACTTCCGCTAAAAGTTAACAGGCTAATAGAGCTAACGTGGGCGGAGTGATACAAATCTAGAGGAAAATATGCCAATGCGAAATAGGCAGCTGGATTCTTTTGCACCACTGACTGTGACGGAAATATATATCACTTTTTGGACTAATGTTGTTTTGCGAATAAAAACAAGCTTTATTTCCTGTCCCCCCGAACTTACCCGACCTACTTACGTGAGCTCCAGAACGTGAGCAGAACCGGGCTGAGCCGAGACTGTCAGAGGTAAGCCAGTGTTAACGCACAAACCTGTTAGAAGAAAACTCATACAGATTAACAGAAAAAAAAAAAACACTATCCCTTTAAGCAGTGCTTCTCAAATAGTGGGGCGGGCCCCCCTGGGGGGGGCGCAGGTGTGATGCCAGGGGGGGCACGTGTGACCCTGGGAAACATGCTTTTTTGCCCTACTGTACTAGAACTAAGTGTAATTGCACATCAACAACAGTAGTTGGCAGTGGCGCTCTCATTCTCGCTCTGGGGCAGGGGTCGGCAACCTTAAATATACAATATACAGAACAGACTCACCATCAACAGAACATCCTCTGTCACAGAAAAACACGTATATTCCACTGAGTCATGTCCTTTAGTCCAACAGAAGCTGACGCATCAGCGGCACAAGGAGAGCGTTTTTTTTTTTAAGCTTTTAGTTTATGCAAATGAGGTGGTTTTAAGTTTCGTTTCTGTAAAATGTAACCAAATGTGCGCAAAGCTGCATTAAAAACAATATTTGAGTCCTCAGTGCAAAAAGACAGTGCAGTCTTTGTTGGAAGTTTCTTTCCTCCTTTTTTTTTGTTTTTAATGTTAAAAGGATACAATGTTATGCAGAGGTGTTCTAATAACAATTTTCAAGACAAATAATACTATTTACAGTCGCGCACAGGGAGGGGGGCGTGACATTTTTTCTTCCTAGGGGGGGGCGTCACAGAAAATAATTGAGAAGCACTGCCTTTAAGGAACAAGATGAATATATGTACTTTGTAGTTACTCATTAGCTGAATAACTCTGAAATCTGAAAATAGGGTTTCACTCATACAGCTTTCACAATGATACACAATCATGACCATAACCATACCAATTAACGATTCAGGAAAAAAAAAAAAAGTTATAGGACATATGGGTAGAGACAAACTCAGACTTTGTGTGCATTTTTCCAAGTATTTCTTAGCAAATACACAATGAGAAGTGCAGTACATTACTTCAGCTAAAGTTGAATTTCCCTCGGGATCAGTATCAAAGTATCCATCTATCCATCTACTCTGTTCTCTCTATCTTGAGAAATTGCACAGTTAAGTTAAATGGCACTGTGGAACATTTCAGGCTGAACAAAAACCTCTCATTGGAAACAAGCTTTTGGTGGATTCTCTGCCTTAAAAGTTACACAATGCATCTTTAACTAATATGAATGGTCAAAGGTCCTTAAAATGGCGTCCATAACAGGAAAAAAGTCATGTGATAGAGATATTGAGGCCTACTGAAACAATTACGTTGATAATGTATTAGTGAAAATACCCGTCATTTAAGATAAAAGGAGAAGTTCAATTTGTCAACTGGACATAGTTTGTTTGGTTGAAAACATTTCGCCGCTCATCCGAGAGGCTTCATCAGCTCTGGTTATTGTGCTGGTTAGACACTGCTTATATCTAGCTGCTGGGAGGCGCCCCCTACACGGAAAAAGCTCTGAAAATGATCCCCACTAATCTTGGTTAACCAAGTCAAAACAGACAAAGAAACATTAGGGCAGACGATCCAGGGCAGAGGGGTGGAGAGGGTCGTTAGACGTTGAATAGGGGGGCGAAACTAGTCGCCAGAGTAATTTGAAAAACAAAGAGACAGATTAGGGGGGATCGTTTTCAGAGCTTTTTCAGTGTAGGGAGCGCCTCCCGGCAGCTAGATATAAGCAGTGTCTAACCAGCACAATAACCAGAGCTGACGAAGCCTCTCGGATGAGCGGCGAAATGTTTTCAACCAAACAAACTATGTCCAGTTGACAAATTGAACTTCTCCTTTTATCATGGATTCTACCTGGACGACTGAGGGACTTTTCACGCACCCGTCATTTAACTATATTTATCCATTTACCATACAAAGATCTGTTCAATTATAATTTACATGTCACTTTAGACTCCCTTCTCAATTAAACTGCTCATATCACACTATTTTCTGATCTGTTATGTTGTTTCCTCATCAAACACCTGTAGTAGGTTTGTTTCATTCGCACATGTTTAACACACAAACCCTGCATATTTAGGCTGAGTTCTTCTCTCAAACAGAAAACACTTTGTTCCAACTTGTGACGTCATGTGGTAAAACAGGAAGTGTTTAACTCCACTGTGTTTAAAACTCCTTACTCCTTCACTAGAATAATTTTGGATCATTTCAGCCCTGGAATTGCCCACCTCTACTATAAACAAAATTTAAAAGGTAACTGTTAACTTAAAAACTACCACTACATGACATCACATGGAACAGAGCATTTTGAGCACCGTGTTCCAAATTATTATGCAAATTGTTTAAGTGTCATGAAGGTAAAATGTTTAGTTTTCTCGTGAAACTTCTGGATGGTCTTGTGTCTCAGTGAAATCCTCTCACTTACCTGTGCCAGTGAGTTTGCCCGGTGTGTCCAACTGAAGGAAAAACTTCATGTTAACGTTCCACATTATTAAACAGAGCACCATTTTCAAGCAATGTGGGCAAGAAAAAGGATCTCTATAGTGCCGAAAACCGTGAAATATCTGAATACCTTGGACAAGGTATGATCATGTTAGATATTTCATGAAAACTTAAGCATGATCATCGTACTATTAAGAGATTTGTAGCTGATTCAGAGCACACACGGATTTGTGCAGATAAAGGCACAATGAGGCAGGTTTCTGCCCAATAAACACATCGGATTAAGAGAGCAGCTGCTAAAATGCCATTACAAAGCAGCAAACAGGTATTTGAAGCTGCTGGTGCCTTTGGAGTCCCACGGACATCAAGGTGCAGGATCCTCCAGAGGCTTGCAGTTCTGCATAAACCTTCTATTCGGACACCCTTAAACAAAGCTCACAAGCAGAAACGGCTCCAGTGGGCCCAGAAATACATGAAGGCTCATTTTCAAACAGTCTGGTTCACTGATGAGTGCCGTGCAGCCCTGGATGGTCCAGATGGATGGAGTGGTGGATTGTTGGTGGACGGCCAGCATGTCCCAACACAGCTGCGACTTCAGCAAGGAGGTGGCGGAGTCGTGTTTTGGGTGTGAATCATAGAGAGGGAGCTGGTCGGCCCCTTTAGGGTCCCTGAAGTTGTGAAAATGACCTCTGTAAAGTATGTGGAGTTTCAGACTGACCACTTTCTTCCATGGTACAAAAAGAACCGTGCTTTCTGTAGCAAAATCAATTCATGTATGACAGTGCTCCATCTCATGGTGCAAGGAAAACCTCTGCATTATTGGCTGCTATGGGCATAAAAGAAGAGAAGAGCAAAAGATCTATGAGGGTGGGAGGCAGTTCACATCGAAACAGCAGCTCTGGGAGGCTATTCTGACATCCTTCAAAGAAATTCAAGCAGAAACTCCACAAACTCACAAGTTCAATGGATGCAAGAATTGTGGAGCTCCTTTCAAATAAGGGGTCCTATGTTCAAATATTGACCTGTTAAGATGTTTTGATAGAAAAAGCTTTTGATTTCAGTAAGGCTACGTTCAGACTGCAGCCTGAAGTGACCCAAATCTGTTTTGTTTGTTTTTTTTTGCCTCTGACCCGTATCTGATCTTTAATGACGACACAGATCCTATTTTTTTCAAATGCGACCCAGGCCACTTGGATATGTGGTCCTAAAACCGATACATATCCAATCTTTTGGCATGCGACTTCAGTCTGAACGGCCAGGTCACATTCATCCGACCTACATGTCAACAAGTGAGTGGTACAAGTAGGTGCTCACAAATGTACACAAATGTTCTTCTTGTCATACAAAAATTGTGTATGAAGTCCATGTCAGTGAAGCAGCAAAGCACATCGCAATCCCACCACTCTCAGCACCAACACGTTCCTTTCTACAGACGTTGCTGCCACTGCCCCACAAAACACCAAGGCCAAAAACCTTCTCAATCTGCTCCTTAAAACAAATTAGTTGTACATGTTCTGGCTCTGGTACAACAGCAACTTTAAAATCTCCAGGTGCTCAGTGCTAGTGTCCATGTTTAGGCGACTTCCGTAAACACTGCATGTGACCTCGTCGTGTCCTCCAAGGTGCATGCGGGACACTTTTGGGGCGTTTAAAGTTCACACTGGAGATCACATACAAGCCGCATTTAATTGGAAATGTGAACGACCTCGCAAAAAAATCGGATTTCACAAAAACAGAATTGAACTTTAAGCCCTGCAGTCTGAACGTAGCCTAACATGCTAATGCTTCTAATTGAAAAATAAACAAATGACCATTTTCAGTTCTTTACAACAATAACATGGTTTGAAACTCTGTTGTGCATAATAATTTGGAACAGTGCATTAAAAAAAAAAAAAAAAAATCACATTCGAATTGTACTCTAAAGGTTAATGACTGTCATTTATATTGACAATTTAGCCAAAACAGAAAATATAATTTGCATAATAATTTGGAACGCAGCGTAAACAGACTAATAATAAAGGGTTACTCAAACGTGAGGATGGAACAAAACACAACTCCAGGTATGTTTTTGAGAAGGTAACAACATTCTAATGTAGCCTAAAGCTCGCAGGAGTCAATTGTGCGTAATATAACACCTTTAAACATTTTTCGGATATAGACTGCTGCAGTGAATCGAGTAGGAGCCCATATAAGCAGAATGAGCTTGACTGTCACCCACACGTGTCCTACCAGAACAGTCTCACTTTGTTATCAGTTGTCATCTCTGAATATTACTCCCGTGTGTACACTTTATGGTGTGTGTGAAGTCACTGTCTGGCTCCGATAAGGTGATAAAGTCGGGTAAAGAGAGGTGAGTGGGAGGGACTGTTGCCATTGGCAACGCTACAAAAACAAAGTCGTATTATTTTATTGTTTGGAAAGTTGAATCGTCTGTTCATGAGGAATACTAACAAAGGTATGATTAGATATGAAGTGGTATTTGTAACCGTAATAAAGCTGTACAGATGTTTATATTTGAATGTTATTTTATTTTTAAACCTTGAACTGATTTATTAAATAAACAGGTACAAAAGTAGAATACTGTTTCTCTGTATTCTTTAAAGGGACAGTGTGTAAGATTTTTACCTGTTAATTACTGAAATTGAAGATACCCATTCAAAAATACATTGTTTTCCAAGCCTTTTCACTTCCATCATGAAATCAAAGTATTCTTTTGGACTTAGATATAGTCACATAAAAGGGGGATCTTCCCCATATAGAGGCAGCCATTTTGAATACGAGAGCCGCAGAAGGACATTTGGGCTCATCCTTCGCCTAGGCTCCTGCTAGCAGCTGCTCAGCCGCGCTGCCTGAGGGAGCGGAGGAGCGAAGGGGGGAAGGGGAGGGGGGGAGGGGGGAGCATGCTGCTGTATCACACGTCGTAATGGATCTAACACGTATTTTGGACTAAATTGTTTTACTGGATTTTATTCGCTGGATCCTTATGGACAGATTGAGGCCAAGTTTATGGTGAAATACAGAGTTTGACCTGTGCAGAGCCTTCAAAGGTAAGCTAAGTAACAAACCTCGTTTTGTGCTTTTCTGTATAAAAGCCCCATGTGCTCGGGGAGTGATTGTTTTGCAGGGAAATGAATTGCATAGTCACAAAGAGGAGACTGTAAGGTTTCATTTGATTTGTAGATTGTCATGAATCATGATCGGGATTGTGTGTTTTCATGCGAAAAGAAAAAAAGTGAACGGGGGACCGCGTTTTATGTATACAGCGGTGCGCGGTCCGTGCGCGGGTACACGAGCTGTCGGCGCTACGGCGCGCCCGGGTGACCCTCGAGGTCTGCCATAGCCAAAAGAGGAAGTGGAATAGCTACTAACCACCTATGCGCCACGAATCCTACACACTGTACCTTTAAAGTTTCACTCTGTAACTTTTCTGAAAGAGCACCTCTTATACTTGCTTTTTTAATGCAGACTTTATTGCTTGTCTGGGATGTTCCACAGTATGGAATGAAGCAGGAAATGCCACCAGACCAAGTTACAGGTCAGATCTGTGGAGAGGCAACCCAGCTTCATTTTAATTCAATAAAAACACTCGTAAAATGGAATAAATGCATGTTAAGTTTGGAACATTCCAGGAAATGCAATAACATCTCTATGGTGACACTAGAAAAGTTACACCGTGCATCTTTAAGAGTAGAATAATCCAAAATCTTAATGAGAAATAGTTTGACACATTTAAAATTTAAACTGCATGGGTAATAGACTGATAATTAAAACATTAACGCATCTATAAATAAATGAAGGCTTAACAAAATTTTAAAAAACTGCATACTTGTCATAGCCGGGTACATATATATAGTTTCTGGAGTTTTTTCTAGGCTAGTGTTCGTTTTGCTATGGCTAAACAGGATATCTGCGGTTGCATACCAGACTGGTACTTCGTCTTAGCTCAGTGCTAATTTAACCTGGGTTACTATGGGACACTACTGCAGACAGGAGGCAGCTGGAAGCCCATTGTGTCATCCTACACTGCACTGTCTGGCTTTTTATAGAAACGCCAGTATATTTAGATCTCTATGTAGTTCAATGCCACACTGCAGTATTTAGTTCAGGGCTATAAATAGTGAAATGCGAGTAAGTTTCCAGTAACTATGAGCATAACTGATTGTCCAGCTATGCCTCTTCTGTTTTTTTCACTGTGGTTCTTCTCTGCTATGTTTGTGATTGTAAATGGCATTTTCGTCATTTGCTAAAACAACTGAATGTTTGTTTTTCTTTTTCTTTTTGGCTTCACAAAATGTTCTAACCATTAAAATCAATTGGGTATGACGAATGTAGGCCTATCTGTAAGCACCGTTTTTCTAATAGCCGTGCTCCTCATTCTATAATCTTCCCTGAAGGGGGCGACAGACACGTAATGTGAGTCAAAATCTGTTTTTTATGCAGATTCAAGCCATTTATGTTAATAAAGTCATGGGTGGGTTGGTTGTGAACACATTTTGTCCGTAGAATGAGACCAGTGTCCACAGTTAATGGACTTAAAAACTGGGCAAGAAAAGTCTAGTGTTATTTGTCTACTGTTTGCATCAGATTGCACAGCGATTTTACCAATTGCGAACATAGAAGTAACATTGCTGCATGCTGACTGACAAGACATTTTTACAAACCCATTGCAGTGACCACTTTCACATATTTACAGTTTTAAAAAAAGTTAAATCTATTAAAGGAATATTAATGTTTTTGTTTTTTTTTCAATCTGAACCTTATTTCGGTAATAAAACAAGTTGTTTTACTCACCCATAGTACTTTGGTGTCATTTGGAGCAGTTGCGTAGATGTTGTAGTTTAGCGATATCCTTTAACGTGAGTGCTGTGCCGCACTGTCCTGTCATCTACTCGAAACTATGGCTAAATCTCGGATTGGAGGCCACTTTTGACTCAAACGAAAGTGTATACTAAGACACTGAGCTTCTGTAATTTGAAAAGTGATAGTTATTTGGTGACCGCAAATGCCTGCCCGAAGCACTCTACAACATCTAGGCTACGGAACTGCTCCAAATGACACCACTATGGGTGAGTAAAACGACTTGTTTTATTACCGAAATAAGGTTCAGATTGTAAAAAAAACATTAATATTCCTTTAAATTTCAGAGAGTTTGCAATGGTCCAAAGTTATTCCTCAATTACCTTATGCATCCCAAGCACCCTAATTATTCACCATAAGTTTATTACCACTTTTCACTCTCAGAGCCCAGAGCGGAGTTTAGCTGCCACTGTAAAAGCTAATATCAACTAGCATGCTAACACTCACTTCCTGAATATTGGACAATAAATACATTTTTTTCGGCACACGGTGGACTTATTTTGACCTTAAAGTGCATATGGCAGGTTTTGATGATTCTCAAATTTTGGCTTATTTTGGTGGGATAAAACCTGCTGTAAATACAAATTATAGTTTTACATTAATCAAGAGGCAATTTACGAAGAAAATTGAGTTCCATTTCAGAGAGTTTCGTTTTGAAGACATTGCACTGGGAGAATTCCATCTAAAAGTTTGGCACAATTTTCACAAAACTTTTTTTTTTTTTTCAGATACTTTATTTACACAAGATAAAGGTATTTTTTTCTATATTTTAACTAAGTCAGATAATACTTTCTTAGACTTAGACCAACTTTATTGATCCACAAGTGAATTTTTCTGTGTACATTATAGGAGTTTTGGTCCAGTGTACTACATAGTTGCTAGGTAAATTACAATTTTTTTGTAGCAAAATCTTAAACGCAGTGATCTTAATTGTGTTTTAGTCAAAGGTGTAGTTCAACCCGTCATAGGCACTTGACTTGAGCTGCTTATATAATATGTCTGCACTGAGACGAGACCATTTTGCTCAGATACATGGACATAACCAGATAAAAAGCCAATAAGTATGTATAACGAGAACTTTGCCTGGCTCTTTGTGGTGAAGGGGAAAGTCCAGTAGCTTTGATTCAGCTAACACTCAAGTGACGGTGAAATATGCCGTGCCCACCTCCGCGTCTTTGATCCGACGCGATACTGCTTTGTAGTGGTCCCTCTTTGATTTCAGACTCCTCTCTGTGGTCTCTGAAAAGAAGGGACACTCGTAAAACTTTAAGCTTTGATTGCATTTAATGAGCCTTTGACCTTTCAAGGAAAAACCCAACAATGCCGAACTGAGATCCTGATTTAGACCAAAATCTATATTCAGCAAAGAGGCCTGGGGAGCACAAACCAGTCATTATTCTAGTATCTTAAAGGTCCTGTTTTACACAAATCTGACTCTTGTGAGCGTTAAAACATGTTGGAAAGTTATCTCCTCAAGAACATACCTGGAGCTGTGTTTTGTTTTGTTTCACTCACATGCTAGCGTTGGCATTAGCTTAGCCGCATTGTGAATGGAGATCCACAATATGCAGTGAGCAGCCACAGTCCCGCACAGATGATCACCACACGAAAGCTGAAGTACTTAAACAAGTCCTAAAGTCTCTAAAGTTCATTTGATGCAGAAATATGATCATAATTATGACTCGCCCCATGTTGCAGTGTTTTCAGTGTATCTCCACGTGTAAATATCGTGTGTTTCGGAGCTAAATCGCACTCTGTACACGAGCTCCGGAGAAACGGATGTGTCCTGAACCTGTCCCAAAGGTCTCCCGAACGCGTCGTGTGTCCAAGTAGAAGTTAAAAGTCCATTTTCATGTCCTTTAGTGTCCTGCAGTGCCGCTTACATACAGGAGCTCTTCACAGCTGATCGGCGTACAGGGAAAACCCCCTCAGCGTTCCTCGTAACGGGATTGGCGACTGCGCGAGCGTGGGAAAATTCTGTTGATTTATACACGCCCCGTTTCTTTCCGCAAAAACAAGTCCATTTGAAATTTAAAATGTATGTTTTTAACGTCACTAATGCTGTTACCTGAAACATGGAGAGGCTTCTTCATGATCTCAACTAGTACATTCTGCAAAAAAACCCCGAAAATCACAAAATTTTGAAAAAAAAGTACAAAAATCGCATGAGGGCTCAAAGTCCGTGGTGCGTCACATATTTTTGAGTAATTTTGGTTTATTAGCTTTGGAAATGTAGACTCAAAATGCTCTTTTCCACCTTGTGATGTCATGTATTGGTAGTTTTCAAGTTAACAGCTCGACGTTGACAATTCCAGGGCTGAAATGACCAAAATGATTCTAGTGAATGAATGTGTATGGAGTTTAAGAACACAATGAAGCACTTCCTGTATTGCCACATGACATCACAAGGTGGAACAGAGTGTTTTCTGTTTGCGAGAATAACTTCTAAATATGCAGGATTTGTGTGTTAAACATGTGTGAATGAAACAAAACACAACTCCAGGCATGTTTGTGGTGAGGAAACATTACAACATAGATCAGAAAATAGTGTAATATGGGTTCTTCAAGGAGAGAAAAAAAATCAATTAAAAATTCCAGGCACAAATAGTTCAGACGTTAGCATTTGTCTTGTACTAGAAGTAGAGCTCGCTTTGCTACTCAAGCTAACTACCAGAGCGTTGCATCATGAAAACAATATGAGGCCTCCAAGGGACATCCATAACAGTAGGGGGCACTCATCCATCCATCCAATACAACTGCGCAAGCTTGCACCACATGCTGTTGCTATGGTATTTATCTACTCCATTTCCCATAATAATGAGGTGGTTATTAAAGGCACATATGACACTAGTTTGTGATATTCAGAGTCGTGTTTCATTCACTCATGCTTAACACACAAACCCTGCGTATTTAGCTGAGTTCTTCTTTCAAATGGAAAATTTCTATATTCCTCCTTGTGATGTCATGTGGTAATACCGGAAGTGCTCCATTGTGTGTTTAAATTCCTCACACCTTCACTAGAATCATTTTAAAGGAGAATTAGTGTTTTTTTTACAATCTGAGCCTTATTTCGGTAAAAAAAAAAAAAGTTGTTTTACTCACCTATTGCACTTTGGTGTCATTTGGAGCATTTCCGGAGATGTTTTAGATTAGCGATCTCCGTAACGTGAGTTCTCGGGGCATATGTTTGCGGTCTCCAAATAACACAAACTTTAGCACTTTTCAAATCATAGAAGCTCAATGTCTTAGTCTACACTTTCGTTTGAGTCAAATGTGGCCTGTAATCCGAGATTTATCCATAATTTCGAGTAGATGAGGAGGCCAGTGTGGAGACAGTTTGAGGAGCAGCGCAGAGAACAGCCATCGGTTTCGCATTACTTCTCAGAATCGTGCGCTGAATCCGCTGGCCTTCTTTCTTTTCCTTTGCTGGTAAAAAATCGTTGTGACTGAAGTGGGTACTGCAAACACGAGGGTCCAAACGTCTTACAGCTTTGCGTTTCATGTTTGGGTCACAAGAGCTGAGAGCAAATCAGCTGTGACTGGCCTCATCTACTCGAATTTATGGATAAATCTCAGATTACAGGCCACTTTTGACTCAAACAAAAGTGTAGACTAAGACATTGAGCTTCTATGATTTGAAAAGTGCTAAAGTTTGTGTTATTTGGAGACCGCAAACATGTGCCCCGAGAACTCGCATTACGGAGATCGCTAATCTAAAACATCTCCAGAAGTGCTCCATATGACATCAAAGTGCTATGGGTGAGTAAAACAACTTGTTTTATTACCGAAATAAGGCTCAGATTGTAAAAAACGTTAATTCTCCTTTAATACAACGGGTACGGAAAGTATTCAGACCCCTTAAATTTTTTCCATTCTTTGTTATATTATACGAGGGTCATTCAAAAAGTTCTAAGACAAATAAAAAAAAATAACTTTATTTTTGAAAGTAACGCAATTATTTTTCTACATAACATCCACCTAAGTCAATACACTTCTGAAAAGCGATGTTTCCACCGAAAAATTCCTTCCTGATAGAATTCTGGAGCTTGTCTAGTCAACCAGGTCACAACCTCCCTCTTCACTTCAAGTATGGACTGAAATCTTGCTCCTTTTAAATGTTCCTTCATCTTTGGAAATAGGAAAAAAACATCCATAAACATTGTGCAAAGCTTCAATAATTTCTTTAGAAATGTAATGTTTGCTCAGACTTCAAATTGGCTCATTTTGGAGGGTCAAAAAAGTGGGTTGTGCAATATGTAACGTAACTGAATAACAAAGCTAGAATGCCGAAACTTGTCAAATGTGTTTATAAGTCATCAGCGGTACGAGTCAAGGTAATTTTGTTGGACTAGATCGATTCATTTTGAATTTATGGCATTTGTCTTAGAACTTTTTGAACGGCCCTTGTATTGGATGGCCAGCTCTAGGAAGGGTTCTGGTTGTCCCAAACATCGTCCATTTAAGGATTATTGAAGCCACTGTGCTCTTAGGAACCTTAAGTGCAGCAGACATTTTTTGTAACCTTGGCCAGATCTGTGCCTTGCCACAATTCTGTCTCTGAGCTCTTCAGGCTGTTCCTTTGACCTCATGATTCTCATTTGCTCTGACCTGCACTGTGAGCTGTAAGGTCTTGTATAGACCGGTGTGTGGCTTTCCTACTCAAGTCCAATCAGTTTAATCAAACACAGCTCGTCTCCAATGAAGGTGTAGAACAGGGGTCGGCAACCTTTACCACTCAGAGCCATTTGGACCCATTTCACACAGTAAAGAAAACACTGGGAGCCACAAAACCCTTTTGAAATTTAAAATGAAATAACACTGCATATAACTTTTTTTTTTTTTTTACCTTTGTGCTCATAGAATTACATTTTGAAAATGAACTAAAATAACATATTTTAATGAAATACAGTGATCCTTTGCTGTTTGGCTGATTTTTTTTTATAGTGTATCAACACGCATTGTGTTCTGCATCGTGATTGGCTGAGGGACTGTAGACCTTTGTCTTTGTCAGTCATTCTCCTCCGTGTCTCCTGTACAGTAGGCCTACAGAATGCGTTCAGTTTGCCAAATTTATTTAAATGTGATCACGAGCAGTGTGACTCTGAAGCAGTGACGGACTGAGCGGTCTGGCATTTGGGCACATGCCAGAAGGGCCGCGGCCGTGCGTCTCACCTGGGGCTGGTCGCTGGTCAAATTCGTCATGCTCATCGTGAATTTGACCACGATGAGCAGGTGCACGTGTCCGTGCGCACACTTCTCCGGGTGGTCAATGCGCATCGGGAAGTAGCGGCAGTGTTTCCGCAGAACGAACTGGTGGAACCTGGAGTCCAGGCGGTGGAACCAGTCCTGAGAGCGCACGGATGCGTTCTCACTACAACAAAACCCAGCGCAGCGGCTCCAGGCGCCTCGGTCAGAGGGACTGTGAAATACTAGCGGCACGGTAGCTGAGTGGTTAGCGCTCTTGCTTCACAGCAAGAAGGTTCCGGGTTCGATCCCCGGGTCGCCCAGGCCTTTCCGTGTGTGTTCTGTGTGGAGTTTGCATGCATGGTCTGGGTTCGATCCCCGGGTCGTCGGAGCCTTTCTGTGTGGAGTTTGCATGTTCTCCCCGTGTCTGGGTGGGTTTCCTCCGGGCACTCCGGTTTCCCCCACCAACCCAAAACATGCACCATAGGTACCTCCAGCTTAGGTCCTGACCAAACTGAAGCAAGAAGATCATGGAGATGGTCCCCGGGCGCCCTAATGTGTGCTGCCCACTGCTCCTAATATATATACAGTATATATAGGATGGGTTAAAATGCAGAGAAGAATTTCTCCAGTGTGAGATCAATAAATAAAGTCACTTCTTCTACACGCATATTTATACACGCAATATAAAGCTGACTACTTCACGGATTTAGCCTATCGCGGGTTATTTTTACAACGTAACCCCCACGATAAATGAGGAACCAATGTACTGAGCCGCATCAGAGGGATCAAAGAGCCGCAGGTTGCCGACCCCTGGTGTAGAACATCTCAAGGAGGATCAGAAGAAATGGACAGCACCTGAGTGAAATTTGAGTGTCACAGCATAGGGTCTGAATACTTATGATCATGTGATATTTCAGTTTTTCTTTTTTAATAAATCTGCAAAAATTTCAACAATTCTGTGTTTTTCTGTCAATATGGGGTGCTGTGTGTACATTAATGAGGAAAAAATAACTTAAATGATTTTAGCAAATGGCTGCAATATAAGAGTGAAAAAATTTAAGGGGTCTGAATACTAGGCAGCACAGTGGCTGAGTGGCTAGTGCTCATGCTTCACAGCAAAAAGGTTCCGGGTTTGATCCCCGGGTCGCCCAAGCCTTTCTGTGCGGAGTTTGCATGTTCTCCCCGTGTCTGGGTGGGTTTCCTCCGGGTACTCCGGTTTCCCCCATCAACCCAAAACATGCACCATAGGTAAAATCCTCCAGCTTAGGTCCTGACCAAAC
Organism: Paratrypauchen microcephalus; assembly: GCA_036785185.1. Lineage (NCBI taxonomy): Eukaryota > Metazoa > Chordata > Actinopteri > Gobiiformes > Gobiidae > Paratrypauchen > Paratrypauchen microcephalus. The sequence continues at coordinate 1,619,426 of JAVJIX010000086.1, forward strand.
CGAAGCAAGAAGATCATGGAGATGGTCCCCGGGCGCAGTCATGTGCTGCCCACTGCTCCTAATAACAGGATGGGTTAAATGCAGAGAAGAATTTCTCCTGTGTGAGATCAATAAAGTCACTTCTTCTTCTTCTTCTACTTTCCATACCCACTGTAATTTTAGCCTTGGAATTGCCAATCTGCACTGTGTAACTTTACAAGGAGATGTTATTGCTTTGGTTTAAATTGTCCACAGTATGGTTTTAAACTACCGTATTTTCCGCACTATAAGGCGCACCTAAAAGCCTTCAATTTCTCAAAAGCTGACAGTGCGCCTTATAATCCGATGCGCCTTATATGAGGGCCATTCTGAAAGTTCTAAGACAAATGCCATAAATTCAAAATGAGTCGAACTAGTTCAACAAAATTACCTTGAATCGTACCACTGATGACTTAAACACATTTGACAAGTTTCAGCATTCTAGCATTGTTATTCGAAGAGTTGCGTTACAGATTGCACAACCCACTTTTTTGACCCTCCAAAATGAGCCAATCTGAAGTCCGAGCAAACATTAAATTTCTAACAAAACTTCAATGGAAACCTAAAATTATTAAAGCTTTGCGCAATGTTTATGGATGTTTTTTTTTTTCTATTTCCAAAGTTGAAGGAACATTTAAAAGGAACAAGATTTCAGTCCATACTTGAAGCGAAGAGGGAGGATGTGACCTGTTTGACTAGACAAGCTCCAGAATTCTTTCAGGAAGGAATTTTTCGGTGCAAACATCACTTTTCAGAAGTGTATTGACTTAGGTGGATGTTATGTAGAAAAATAATTTTGTTACTTTCAAAAATAAAGTTGTTTTTTAATTTGTCTTAGAACTTTTTGAATGACCCTCGTATATAGATCAATATTGGTTAATCATGGCTACCGTAGTCAGCCACTACTGCGCCGCTACTACTGCGCCCTATAATGCAGTGCGCCCTATATATGAAAACAGTTTTAAAATGGGCCATTCACTGATAATCTTATAATCCGATGTGCCTTATAGTGCGGAAAATACGGTAATCTGTCTTGCATTTATTCAACTATTTAGTGTTCAAAATCATCAAAAAAATCCATTCTTACTGTGAGTGGGGTTGCCTCTCCTCCAATCTAAACTGTAATTTGGCTTGCAAGTTTAAAGGTCCCATGGCATGAAATTTTCACTTTCTGAGGTTTTTGAACATTAATGTGAGCTCCCCTACCCTGTTTAGCCCCCCCCCCATGGTTAAATGTCTAAACTGAGCATTTGCGATCCTTTTCTGCGTTACAAAAAAATCGGAGCTCAAACGGGCGATTTTGAACAAGGCACCTTATTGACGTCAGATCGAAAAAAAATGCAAATGCAGTTCCACCTCCGTCTGTCTGTACTCAGCGTCTCTGTAAATCACGCCCAGAGAGTTTGGACTGCGAATGCGCTAGGCAATGCGAAATGCGTTTTTTTATTTGCCTGGAGGCACGTCCGAGTATTTCTAGGCTCGGAAGTCCTTTATCTGAGCCTCTGGACCTTTGAACAGCAGTGGTTTAATTTTCTTTTATGTGGAAATGTGTTTATTTTTCAATGGAACGCTTCAAATCTCTCCCCCCGTGCAAAAACAAGGAAATGGATCAGCTGTGAGCTACAGCGGAGACCGGAGCGTTTGGCCACGCCCCCACCCTCTACTATTGGTCAGCTTTTTTCTCCTCATTTGCATTCAAGCAACAACTCTCATTATGACCTGTTCTGAGGGAGAAAAAATACTCTTTCTCATCTTATCTCTGTTTCTCATGCACTGAGTGTTGATTTTGAAGGATTCATTTACAGTATTAGGGAACCATTAAGGAGCCATATAAAAGCATCAAGAAGTACCATGTCATGGGATCTTTAAGGCCATACTGTGGAACATTTTAGGCACATCTCCACAGAGACAAGCAAGTGACGGACCCTGCAGTAGACAAGTTACAGTGTACTTTTAACTTTAAAACTACCGCTTCATGATATAAGGTGGAACAGAGTATTTTGAGCTTTGGAGATGTAGACAGTTTAATGAACCAGAATTACTCAAATGTGTGTGAATGAAACAAAACACAACTCCTGGTATGTTTTTGAGGAGGTAACAGTCAATTTAGTCTAATATTGGACCTTTAAAGGTAATAATAGAGGAGGGTATCAGATAGTACAAACGGGTTTTGGCTCAAATGCAAATCTTCCTCACAGTGATAGAATTGCAAATGTGAAGTTCCAGTGTTTCTAAATTTGAATCGTAATAGCTGCTTTTGTCTTCATTGCTCTGCGCACTTGGACTAAGTAGATTTTTGAACCTTTATTCCGAAGCCTGAACCCCTGACCACAAATGTCATGTTACAATTGTTCTCTTAACATGAGATAAAATTACCTGCCCGCTTCGGAACAGTTTGCTCCTGTCTGTGAGGGGAATACATGATGAAGGCTGCAGTGCCCTTACATAGACTGGATCCAGGTGATGAACTCTGCCTTCATTTCTGATACATTTTTATAAGACCTAATGCCATAGGGATAGAGGCAGACAATACCAGTGATTTTTGTTTCAATTTGATACCAAATCTCACATAACGAAAGACCCAAATAACGAATAATTGAAGTTAGGAAACGCCTTTACGTATAATTTTCGTCTCTGAATACGAAAGAAAATTCAAGTTCCAAAACGCGAAATCTCAAAAATTCAACTAATGTGCGATCGCAGCCGCCCGAATCCCCCGAAACGTAAATACACTTGTAAATACACTCTCCAACAGGGTTTAGGGGGGTATTGGGGGCCTTGGAACGAATCAGGCCTTTTACATTGTGACTCTACTTACGAAAAAATCACATTACAAAACCACTTCTGGAACGAATTAATTTCCTAAGGTGAGGTATGACTGTACAGGGGGTCCTCGGGTTACGACGTTGATCCGTTCTTAAGACGCGTCGTAACCCGAATTTCGTCGTAAGCTGGATTTTGCCTTTGATCTTCCAACCAAAGCACCAATAACCTTTCCATCTCAATAATTAGACCACTACGCTGCTTGGTTATCACTGCCGCTTTCATAGGAGCAGATCAGAGCCCACATCAGGTACTTCCGCCCACATTGGGCACACACACGAGGCTGTCTTCTTCTCCCTACAACCACAACAAAGTGTATTCTTCCGCCGTGTGCCGCGCGCCGTTCGCGTTTGTTTACATCTCTTACCACGCTAAACTGCGTAAGACGGAATGACGCGTAATATATACATATATTTTTTTAATGGGGGCGCGTTCGTAACCACGAAACGTCGTAACCCGAGACCGTCGTAACCCGAGGACCCCCTGTATTACAATTACAATTTTGTCCAGTTGACAAATTGAATTTCTCCTTTTGCCATATTTGTTTTTGTTCATTTGGGCGCTTCACCTTTGCCCTCTGCACAAACCTCAATACTGCGACGTGATTGTTCGCCCAGCCAATTAACCGTACAGTCCGAGTTCTTCAAGATGGTTTCTCGTGAGTTTGTGAATTCACAAATGTCGCTAGAATCCATCTTACTGTGCAAAGTTAGAAGATTACAGCCAAGGGAATAACATTTCCATGGAATCAAGTCCTACATCTTGCATCAGGACCAAACAAGGACCAAATCCACACTTTATCTACAAAACTCTTACATGATAAATGCCTGCTAAAAATAAAAGTATGGTTACGTAACACAACAAATGCATTCTTATTCACCTCCATCGATGACAAAGGCAGATACAATTATAATGCCTTAGATAAAGCGTTTATGAAACAGAAGCTGTTATTGTCAAAACCATCTTGTTTACCCATTAGAAAGCCATTTTCTTTTATTTGAATCCCATGCTACTAAATTTACTGCCAATATATTGCAATGTTTACTCAAAGACACCCCTCTCTCTTGTTAATATGAATGCTAATAGGTTTCCCCAGTGGGTGTGAATCATTTAAATGTTCCATAAAATACAATTGGAACAAACATTTCTTACATTTGAGCAGGTTGCGTAACAAAATTGTGACAATAATGTGCACTTTGTCGAGTGAATAAAGAACTACAGTTAAGTAACAATAAAAATATACATGCATATTAGTTTTAACTTTTCTTTTGAAAGGTCCATCACCGGTTTGTCTTCATGGAGATGTTCTTGCTTTGCCTGGAATGTTCCATGGTGTGACATTAAACATGGACATCTAGCATTTATTCATTACGGGTGTTTCTGTTGCTCAAAATAGAATCAATTCTTCTGTGAATAGGGGCGACTCTCCACAGACCTGACTTGTAATGTAGTGTAGTGCCATAACCTGCTTGTCTCTTGTGATCGGTAGGTTTAGTCTATACTGAATATTCTAGACAAAGCAATAACAGAAAAATGACTAATGTTTCACAGTATGGTATTAAACCTTTCTATTGTCATGGAGACCAAAGCAGACCAAGTTACAGGTCACAGAGACGACCCCGCTCACAGTCAGAATGCCTGTTTCTCAAGGTGTTTTTTAGCTATAAAACCACCTGTAATTGAATAAATGTAAGTTAGAGCTGTTTAATGTCACACTGTGGAACATTCCAGGCAGAGCAATGACATCTCCATGGAGATAAGCAGGTGACAGACCCTCCAGCAGACAAGTTAGACGATGCAGCTTCAACTGTCCATTAAGCATAGCAGAATTCAGACAATATGAATGTTCCACAAAATACAATTGGAACAAACATTTCCTCGATTTGAGCGGGTTGCGTAACAAGAGGCCATTGCGCAAAACGGAAAAAGCTCTAACCTCTACTTTAGAGCATGAAATATGATGGGAAGTGAAATCAGCTGAAGTGGCAACAATGCTGTTTTCCCCTTTGAGAATGGACCTGGGTTTTCTTGGCAGGAGGAATGGAGGAAGCACTCAGAGTGCGTACATAACAAAACAAAAGATACAAACATTACTTAACTGCTTTTATGTTTTAAAATAATACACATTTTTGTCATTGCTGCGTCTGTTTCTATCTTTAAACATGTACTACTACCACTACTACCACTTTTACTACTACTACTGCTGCTGCCACTACTACTGCTAATACTACTACTGCTGCTAATACTACTACCACTACTGCTGTTGCTACTACTGCTACTACAGCTACTACTGCTACCATCACTACTACTGCTACAACTATTGCTACTACTATTGCTACTGCTACTACTATTACTACTACTGCTACTACTGTTACTGCTACTGCTGCTACTTGGCATGGACATACCAATCCAGATAAGCCAAATCCATTGTTTGAAGGTATAATATGACTGTGAGCTTAAGCAATGTTACGTTTTTACCTCCTCAAACATACCCAGGGCTCTCAAGTCTCACACATTGAGAGTGTGACACACGCAATTCGACGTATTCACACGCTCACACGCCACACATGGCATTTCTCACGCTGATGAGTGTTTTTTTTTTGTGTTTTTTTTTTTTTTTGTGCCCAGAAAATCGGTCTGTGTGGCTTAGTTTATGCAGGCTCTGCGCGTTTTCAGCGCCGCCAGCAGGGGAAGGGGGCGGAGGGGACGGCGCGGGCACGTCCTGAGCCTCAGTCCCGGTGCCACGTCTCCTCTGAGACGCACCGACTCCGGTCCCGGTGTCTCCGTCTGTGCGTAACGGGAATACGCGCGGCCCAGAGCCGAACTGCCCATGGTGAGTCGCGGTGAGACGCGATGAGACGCGGTGAGACGCGGGCCCGGTGCATTGACCAGACTCTTACATGAATCCGTTAAAAATGTCCCGCTCCCTCCTCCCCGCCCCTCTCAGCGCGCACTGACAAAGTGCAGTGATGATAAAACAAACTGAGAACCATCAGGTAATAACTTCATTTATATAACTCTCATTAGTTGCTTTGTAGTTTAAGTTTGCTCTTTAGACAAACAGGGCTCTCAACACGCAATTCCACGTGTTCACACGCTCACACGGCATTTCTCACGCAATTCAAGCGCCAAAAATTGTTCACTCGCACCCCCCCCCCCGGTCCTCGGAAATTACAGTCACACGCACGACCACGCTCAAAACTTGAGAGCCCTGAACATACCTGAAGTTGTGTTTTGTTTCATTCACACATGTTTGAGTAATCCTGCATTATTAATCTGTTCTGTTCCATCTTGTGATGTCATGTAGTGGTAGTTTTCAAGCTAACAGCTACTTTTAGTTCAGTAGAGATTTGCAACTCTCGGGATTAAAATCATCCAAATGATTCCAGTGTTTTCTGTTTGAGGGAATAACTCATCCTAAATATGCATGGTTTAACATAATAGGAGTGTGTTCATTTATAAACCAGCAACAATAGCTAATACATTTTTATATGAAAATGGATGTAAGCACAGGTGGCATCTGCATTTTTATATATTCTTATTCATTTTACAGTGCATTACAATGTCATATATCCTGTGTCCTGCAACTCGGCCCTGATTTAACCACTCAGACATCTGTTAAAAAGATGCTGAAGTCACTCTTCTCGTATTACTCAACAGCATCATTGATACTGTTGATACTGTGATAAATCACCAGAACTCTTTTAATGTTCCATTGTGTAACATTTCAAAAAAAATAAAAGCCTTTTTTTTATTTTGGATGGTTTTTTTTTTGTTTTTTGTTTTTTATATTGCACAGAAAAATCATTAAAAGATGCTTCTCTGCTGGGAGCAGCCTTGCACCTCCACAAACCTGACTCTTGGTTACTTTCTTGTCTCCACAAAATGCTCTTTTTGGCTATAATCTTCCACAGTATTGCATAAAACTCCTATCTCCATGGAGAATGTTAAGTATGGTTCTAACTTTCTGTTGAATCATGTAGGTGACGTGCCACCCCCAGAAAGCAGCGCTATTTTAATTGATACATGATGAATTAATCGTAAATATTCTTTTCATTCAGTGTTTGTGAAAATATCTTCCCATATATTAATAGTAAGAAGTAAAAGTAGTACAAGTTTAATTTCAAGTAAATTACATAACCCAGTATCTAGTTCCTCTCTCCTGCGTATACTGTACACACAGTATGTGCATGATTAATAGCTGTTGGACTAGACCTGCTTTACCCCTGCTCTGAGGCCACATCCTCCTGTAAATGTCAATGCAGTGGAGGTCTGAGATACTTTCACCATCTCTGCCCTGGACCAGTCTGTGCCAAGGTTAAATCTGTCCCGCCCAACCCCCCCATTCCACCCCCTCCTCTACCTCCTACCCCCAGCCCTCGTGGTTATTTAAGGAACCAGTCTATTACATAAGAGACCTTCTCCTGTGCGTGCGATCTGGTGTCACTGAAACTAAACTTAAAGAACATGTAGCTCTGAATATTTCTGGCATAGCGTTTGGATTATGGAGTGTATCTAGGTCTAAGTTCAACTTTTTTTTTTTTTTTTTTAAATACCATAAAGAAACCATTTATCAAAAAACAGCTCACAGATGAGAAAATGTATTAAAAACAATGCAAACTGATTCCCTTTTGCCATATGATTTATTATAAAATACACTATACATTATTATTTTTACTACGTATATATGTACAATATATAATTGTGTCGTAGAGGTGTGAGGAGTTAAGGTCACCTTACCCCAAGGAGATGGTGTGATGCTGTTGTGTCCCTAGGCAAGACACTTTAGCTGCGCTCCACATTCCAGTAGCTACAAGTGTGAGGTTGTGAATGGAAGGACATCTGACATAATGAAAAAACAAACCGACAAAATCACTGCTTGCTACAACCTAGTCTTTCCTCAATTAGTTATGTTAGGGCCACTTCTCTTATCTTACATGTTTCAGATTTTTAAAAAGCCTTAGCCCTATTATTTTATTAAGTTGAATGGTTCATATATTATTTTATTTTTTATTTTTTTTAAATGTATTTTATATTTTTTTATTTTTATTTTATTATTTTTTACATTTAATTTTATTTATTTATTTTTATATTTTATTATTTTATTTTATTTGGTTTTTAATATAATTTTTTTATTTATTAAATTTTTTATTTAATTTTGTTTTATTTTATTTTATTGGAGGATGGATTGTGTAACTTTCTGGTAGAGGGTCTGCTAAATGCTTTTCTCCATGAAGATGTTATTGCTTTGTCTGGAATGTTTCACAGTATGGCATTAACCCTTTCTATCTTCATGCAGACAAACCAGACCAAGTTACAGGTCAGATCTGTGGAGAGGCAACCCCGCTCACAGTCAGAATTCCTTTTTTTCTCGGTATTTTGAGCCGTAAAACCACCTGTAACTGAATAAATGAGGTAGAGCTGTTTAAAGTCACACTGTGGAACATTCCAGGCAGAGCGATGACATATCCATATAAACAAGCAGTGTTACAGAGTGCAGCTTTAATGTAAAAATCCCCTTGTGTGATTCCTGACCCGTGTGTGGTCTATCCATGTGGAGTTTGCATGTTCTCAGTGTGTCTGTAGACAGGGTGCTCCGGTTTCACCTGTCAATTTCAAACATGCACTGTAGGCTGATCCGTGGTATTCCTGACCCGGATCTTGGCTAAAGATCTGGAGAAGCGTCCCTGGGCACTGCTCCTGACAGGTGGCTCCAGCAGCACTGAAAGATCATTCAAATATAGAGGACAGATTGGCCTGTGGGGAGAATAAACTGTATTTTGTCGAGTGAATAAGGAGCTACAGTTAAAGATGCACTGTGTAACATTTCTAGTGGGATATGCCATGGAAATGTTATTACTTTGTCTAGAACTATCAACCACAAGGAAGGCTAGCAGGTTACATCACTGCGCTACGTTACAAGTCACATCTGTGGAGAGTCACCTCTGTTCACAGAAGGAAACGTTGTGTTTTTGACCAATAGAAACACCCATAATGAATAAAAGCTAGATGGATTTGTTTAACAGTATGTCTGGAATGTTTCACAGTATGGCATTAAACCTTTCTATCTTCATGCAAACCAAACCAGACCAAGTTAGAAGTTAGATCTGTGGAGAGGCGACCCCACTCAGTCAGAATTTCTATATTTCTTGGTATTTTTGAGCTATAAAACCACTTGTATTTGAAGAAATGTAAGGAAGAGCTGCTTAATGTCTACTTAATGTCTACTGTGGAACATTCCAGGCAAAGCAGAAACATCTCCATGGAGATGAGCAGCAAGACCCTCCTCTTTAAGCAACTCAATTAAAATGCACTCAAACTAGTATTAACATGCAAACTTAACATAATATTAACTGAGATCAAGATTCAGTCTTGTTTAATTGTCAATAATCTGTTTGGGGTTTTTGTGACGCATAGTTTGACTCTTGAGACTTTGGAGAAAGTATTTTTTGTGCCAAGTGTCAAAGATTATAGATGTGTATTGTGTGTATTCAGGAAATCAATTCTGAAAGCCACTGTGATGTTTTTAATAAGACGAAATCAAATATTTTTTTCTCTATCACCCAGTCCGAATGATAAAGGTCCTGCACCCGATTTGCCCCGGTACAGCTATACATATTATATAAGCAGCTCTTTAGGTCAAAATAAGACGTGCATTAGCATTCTAGTGCATTCTAACCTGTCTAGTTGGCACAATAGTTGTTGTTCGCATTACCGTGACACCAAACTCTCATAAACTCATCATGGTGAGTAATTAGGATGATCACAATGCATAAGGTAATGAGGAAGAACTTTGGATCACTGCAGACCTTTAAAAAGACCAGCAGACTGAAAGACGGCTTCATCCGCCAAACTGTCAGGATGCTGAACTCTCTCCCTGCCCTGCCCTCCCTCCCCCAATGACACTGTTGCTTAAATGACACCATTTGAGCTTTATTACGCTACACATTGTGTGTTTTACCTATCTGTATTACACTGGTCTACAAGCAAAATGCTTCCGGAGCAAAAGTAGTGACATTTTTCTTGGTTTAGGTAATAAAGAAAATAAGAAGTGCTGATTGGCTATAGTTTCCTAGATATAGTGTTGGGTCAAAATAGGAAATTTATGCAAAATAAGGCAAAAACGGTAGTTTATCAGAAGGTGCAATGTGTCTACAAGCAACCAGTTCTGTCTGCACATTCCAATATATTCATTTTAATATGTCTAGAGTTTTAACATCAAATATTTTTGGATTTCACATAAGAGAGATGCCTCGGTGTGCACCTGATGTCTTAAGATATTTCTTGTTTATTTCTTAACAGATAAAGAAGTGCAAGTTAAATATTTTCTAAATATTTTTAAAGATCCCATGACATGGTACTTCTTGATGCTTTTATATGGCTCCTTAATGGTTCCCTAATACTGTAAATGAATCCTTCTTCAAAATCTCACTGCATGAGAAACAGAGATAAGCTGAGAGAGTAATTTTTCTCACTCAGAACAGGTCATAATGGGCGTTGTTGCTTGAATGCAAATGAGGAGGAAAAAGCTGGCCAATAGTAGAAGGTGGGGGCGTGGCTAAAAGCTCCGCTGTCTCTCTGTGCGCTCTCTGATCCATTTCCTTGTTTTTGCATGGGGGGAGAGATTTGAAGCGTTCCATTGAAAAATAAACACATTTCCACATAAAATAAAATTAAACCACTGCTGTTCAAAGGTCCAGAGGCTCAGATAAAGGACTTCCGAGCCTAGAAACACTCGGACGTGCCTCCAGGCAAAAACGCATTTCGCATTGCGTAGCGCATTCACAGTCCAAACTCTATGGGCGGGATATACAGGGACGCTGAGCGGAGACAGAGGGAGGGGCTGGAGCTGCATTTGCCGATCTGACGTCAAAAAGGTGCCTTGTCCGAACTCGCCCGTTTCAACACTGGTTTTGTGTAACGCAGAAAAGGACCGCAAATGCTCAGTTTAGACATTTCGCAACTTTTAGCCATGGGGGGGGGGCTAAACAGGGTAGGGGAGCTCACATTAACGTTCAAAAACCTCAGAAAGTGAAAATTTCATGCCATGGGACCTTTAAGCAAAAATGCCTAAATCTATTGTATCAACAGATGCAATTTTGATGTAAAACAATATCATTAAATATCTTAAACTGTGCTGGTTAGCTAATGTAATCAGTTGATTTTCAGTTCATCTTATCAATATAAATGACATTTAGCCACTTTTATCGAGTCCAAAAATGTGTAGACCAGTGTCATATACAAGTTTACTGTACTTTTGCTACGTGTATATGTGATGTTTTAGTCATTGTGTTTATTGTCTTGTTTATCAGATGTTTTATGTTCACTGTGGGCCTAGGGAGCGCTGCAATTTCAAATCCTGTGTGTTCCACCTCTATAGTTTTTTCCACATTTAAGACAGTAAAAACCAGGTATCTAGCACCTTTAAGGCTTATTTAACAACAATGTCCAACATTAAATGAACATAATATTTACAACTGTGTACCTTTTTTGTCTTGAATCCTCTACTGCTGCTGCTTGTGCTAACAATAAAAATGCTATAAAAGTCTATAATTCGTGGCCTGAGGTATTTTATGCAGTTCATAAGAGAATAAAATGCATTTATGTGGAGTGAATGAGGCAGTACACGTCGCCCTCTTCCTCTCCCGCTCTCAAATCCGCTCACGTTTTCTGGGATGATTACATTGCACACCTGGCTGGTACTTTTTATGACCTCTCCGTACACACCCGTGCGAGATTCTCATAGTGGGGTTGTGTGTTTTTAGTTTTGTACTGGCTAGATAAGTGCTGTCAATCAAAACGTTCACCTGATTTGTAGGGTAATGGAGAAATCAATATAACATCCAACATGTGGTCCAGCTGGGTTTGTTAAACACAGGGCACAACTGCTGGGTCAAGTAATGGTGGTTATGAGTATAGGATGTAGGATTCTCGTGTGTTTTAAGGTGCATTGTGTAACTTTTCTGGAGAGGGGCAAGTTTTTGTCCTTTTTTGGTTTAAATTATCCACAGTAAGATTTTAAACTAATCTGACTTGCATTTATTCAACTACAGGTGTTTATTTATTGCCCAAAAATATGTAACAAACATTAAAAATAACCACAGATCTAACCTGTAATTTGGCTTGCAAGTGTCTATGGAGATTCATAAGTTTATGGCCATACTGTGGAACATTCTAAGCACATCTCCATGGTGACAAACAGGTGACGGACCCTCCAGCAGAAAAGTTACACAGTGCACCTTTAAATTAAGTTGAAATTAAAGCCACACTATAACTTTTCTCGTAGAGGGTCTCTGTGGATGTGTTATTGTTTTGCATACTTCTCATTCATTCATCTTTTTTCGCTTTTCCATTTTCTGGGTTTCGAGGGCAGCAGTCCAAGCAGTGTTCTGCTGCCCAGAACACAATGCACCAGACTCCCGTGGGTGGTGGGTCCACAGGAGGACGGCTCACGTCACAACAGGCCTTGATGTATCTTCTGCCATGGGCGCTACCAGTGTCCGTAGACGCTGGGGGCGAGGTGGAGGACACAACGGCAACGGCTGGGATCACAAGCGGTCAACCCGTCAAGAGCGGGATTCTGCCCCCTTTGCATACTTTGTGTTTATTAAATTGCAGGTGGATTTTAGGCTTTAAACTTCCTTGAAAAACAGGCGTTGTTGCTGTGAGTGGGCTCGCCTGTCCACAGCTCTGACCTGTTACATGGTCTAGTGGTGTGAGCTGCTCTTCTACATTAAATGCCATACTGTGGAACATGTCAGGAAAGAGGAGAAATTAAATTTATCAACTGGACAAACGTTTATTTGGTCAAATACGTTTCGCACCTCATCCAAGCTGCTTCTTCAGTTCTGGTCAGACGCTGGTGGACACTGCCTATATCTGCCTGAAGGGAGGAGCTAACTACAACGAAATTACTCTGAAACTACCACACCTACTTGTTTATAGTTTCTTTTAGTTAGGTAAGCCTATTAAATATGCAGTGGGAGTGGAGTGTGGGGTCTTGTTAGCAGAACTATTCAGGACCATAATGGGTGTTTTCTCACCTCTGGACCTGACCTGCTGCCCTATTGTTTTCTTTGATTTAGCAAACCTAAATCAAAACAAACAATCGAGTTATAAACGGGAGACAAATGATGTCTGAGACCTCCATTTCTGTTCAAGGAAGAATTCTCTTGACAAAATAGCCTCTTTAACTCTCCTCTCAAACCAGTTCTTTTCTCAGATTTACACCTCACTATCCTCAAAGGAGTGGCCCGTGGTTTTTAGGTGGAGATGTACGGCAGACTGAGGTCCACTCTGGCTCTCATGTCTGTGTTGGTACATCCTCTTGTGAAGAGGCTGTTTTGTTTCTCCAATGTAGCGCTCACTGCAGTCTTCACTACACTGAATGGAGTAGACCACATTGCTTTGTTTGTGGCTCGGTGTTTTGTCCTTAGGGTGGAGCAGTTTCTGTCTTAAAGTGACCAAATAAACTTTTGTCCAGTTGACAAATTGAATTTCTCCTTTTGCCATGGATTCTAAGGGACGACTAAGGGATTCTACACATGTCAGGAAAGACCATATCTCCAAACTGGTAGCAGATCTAATTATAAAATATTCTCTTGTTTCTTGTTAGATTCACATTGGTTGCAAAACTATTCTGGTCTCTGTTGTGAAAACCACTTAATAACTCATCACTGTGACTAATTAGGTGCTCTGAATGCATAAAGCAACTGAGTAGTAACTTTGGACGACTGCAAACTGTTTCAAATGAGCTAGTTCTGTTTTTCACATTTTTAAAGGGACAGTGTGTAAGATTTTTACCCGTTAATTACTGAAATTGAAGATACCCATTCAAAAATACATTGTTTTCCAAGCCTTTTCACTTCCATCATGAAATCAAAGTATTCTTTTGGACTTAGATATAGTCACATAAAAGGGGGATCTTCCCCATATAGAGGCAGCCATTTTGAATACGAGAGCCGCAGAAGGACATTTGGGCTCATCCTTCGCCGAGGCTCCTGCTAACAGCTGCTCAGCCGCGCTGCATATGGGAGCAGAGGAGCGAAGGAGAGAAGGGGAAGGGGAAGGGGAGGGGGGAAGGGGGGAGCCTCGTGTAAACAAGCATGCTGCTGTATCACACATCGTAATGGATATAACACGTATTTTGGACTAAATTGTTTTACTGGATTTTATTCGCTGGATCCTTATGGACAGATTGAGACCAAGTTTATGGTGAAATACAGAGTTTGACCTGTGCAGAGCCTTCAAAGGTAAGCTAACAAACCTCGTTTTGTGCTTTTCTGTATAAAAGCCCCATGTGCTCGGGGAGTGATTGTTTTGCAGGGAAATGAATTGCATAGTCAAAAAGAGGAGACTGTAAGGTTTCATTTGATGTGTAGATTGTCATGAATCATGATCGGGATTGTGTGTTTTCATGCGAAAAGAAAAAAAAAAAAAGTGAACGGGGGACCGCGTTTTATGTATACAGCGGCGCGGGCACGCGCTACGGCGCGCCCGGGTGACCCTCGTGGTCTGCCATAGCCTAAAGAGGAAGTGGAATAGCTACTAACCACCTATGCGCCACGAATCCTACACACTGTCCCTTTAAGACAGTAAATCAGATTCAGAACCTTAATGTTTTTTTTTTCTTCTGATAATAAGAATATCGTATCACACAAGACTGAAGGTGTCTCATACTCTCATTACTTCAGCTGGAGCATTTTCCTCTATTGAAAAACAAAGGTCCAGTCAAGTAAATACATTTATTTTTGACAATATGGGCCATGTGGTAGTCAGTACTGTGTTTGATGAGTAGTTTTTTGGTAAACATTTTCAATCCATAAGGGAAATTATTAGGGATGCACGATATATCGGCATTAACATCGGTATCGCCCGATATTGCTCAAATTTTAACATATCTGTATCAGCCCGATGTGTAAAAGTGGGCCGATATTGACGACCGATATTTGTCAGTACAGTAATCCCTCGAATTAACGTTTTCTCACATTTCTCTCTTGTTTAAACACTCAAACTTTCATAGATTTTCAACAAAAATGTATTAATAGTGAAGCGTGGGGGGAAGGGGGAGGGCGAAGAAGTGTGCACGAGGACACGTGCTCATATCCGTGATAGCTGGAGCCGGGGCTGCGAGCACGAGACCCGTGCCCAAACCGTGCCTCCTCTAGACCAGGTCTAAACCAGTATTAAACCTCCATGTGCGGCTCTTGCATGCGTTTGTTCATGTCGAGGTACAGTCCCGAGGAGGAGGCACATCCCCTCCCCTCGGGACTGTGTTGCTGCTAGCCTCAGCCGTGACTCAAAAACACGACTAAGAGCAAATCAGGCAGGAACAGAACAGGTAGGGATTGTTTACAGAGGGATCCATATGCCGGCTGCATTTCCACAAACTCACTCACCTCTGTTTGGTTGTAAAGCCTCAGGGTACACCGATGAAACTGCTGCTGCTAATAGCAGAGCTAACACGAAACCAGCCAGCGGTGGTTTAATCCTGGTTTAGACCTGGTCTAGTCCTGGTTTAGACCTGGTCCAGTCCTGGTTTAGTTAAGGTTTAGTCCTGGTCCAGTCCAGGTTTAGACATTTAGACCTGGTCTAGACCTGGTTTAGTCCACGTTTAGTCCTGGTCTAGTCCCGGTCTGGTCCTGGTTTAGTTCCAGTTTGGTCCCTCCCCAGCGTCCCCCATCTATAACATCAATCGGCAAAGGTCCCTTAGCCAATCAGGAAGCAGAACACAATGTTACACTATAAAAAAAAGTTACACTAATATATATATATATATATATATATATATATATATATATATATAATAAATAATTGAAGATAAAAATCAGGAGTCAAAACATGTTTTGAAAATAAAAGACATTCAAAAATTCATTTTGCATGATTTTAAGTCTGTATAAAATGTTATCTCAGAATAAAAAAAAAATAAAAAAATCGGTATCGGCCAATATCAGTATTGGCCGATATCAGCAACATGGATATCGGTATCGGCTAAAATTTTCACATCGGGGCATCCCTAGAAATTCAGTTATTTCAGATCTACAAAAATCCAAAACACAGAAAAACATTGGACAAACTTGAGTTCTTTAAATGGAGTTAATGTGATTAACTGAAATTCAGGAGCAGGACCACGCCTCAACCACCTTCTCCTCCTCACCAGCGAATCACAGTTCACCATAACCACACCTCTAATTTCACGGAGCCATTTATAGCCACTCATCCCTTCATTCCAGTTCGTCTCGGTTATCTCGACAGCTCAACCGCGTCAGCTCGCTCGAGCTGAGTTAACAACCCGTCACATTCAAACACCAACCTGCCTCACGTCTCCTGGTTCCTTCCAGTCCGCAATTCCTTACGCCGCGACGGATTTCTATTCAGGAATCCTCAGCCGGAGGATCTTCCATCGCATATCCGCGGCGTCCAGCCCACGGCCCGCGCCGGCCAGCGAACGCTCCAGGCGCACGCTCACGCAGCGGACCTCCACCTCTAAGGAGCACCCACCGTCAATATCTCTGTGCTGGCGGAATATACGGGATATCCACATTGTCCCTCTCGTCGCCTCCTCCTCCTCGTGTAGGCGAGCGCACAGCCTGGCGCAGCCCGGCTCTCGGCGCGCAGACCGGCTTTGGCAACCACGGCTTTCGGCACAGCGCGGCCCGGCCTCCAGCAGCCACAGCGTTCGGTACCGCCCAGCACCCGCCGTTCCCCTTCAGGCTGACATATCAAGACGGGACCTTCAACAGTTTAGATCAAGAATGTAACCCCGGCGCCCTGGAACGAGACGAACGAGCTTCTGGGTTCCCATCAAGTTTCCCGCGTGCAGCTGCAGACGTCGCCACTCCCTCCTCTCCTCCACTACAGCCTCATAGCTCCCCCTGCTGGGGGCTAAGTAGTATCACCACCAGTGGCCAGTAAACGTATTCTGTCTACTGTGCAGTTTCACTTGGATTCTCTTGTATCATCTCAGCCTGCTTTCAAGCAGGCCATCTCCCCCTGTGCCTGCACCCTTCGTGTCTCATTCTTGTCCCCATCTCGCAGGCTGCACAATTTCCCATGCACATGCATCTTCTCCCCATCTCTTTTCTCTCTTTTCAGTCATCATGAGCTAGATGGCTCTCGTGCCCTACCCACATTAGGCAGGGCCTCTAATCCATTTCCCGTCTTCTGCTCTACCCCTTCCCCCCACCCTACCCCCCCCCACCCAAATGTTTTATCTGTCGTTGCAGCCTACACAAGTCACCACGCCCACTCACACTATTTTCGTTCACGCTCCGAAACGTCGTACGAATGTTTTTGTTTGCTTAACTCCTCTCTGCACTGGCACACTGTCATCTCGTATTCAACCTCTCCTACCAACTCGCATCCGACCATTCTAACTCATGCAACTCATGCTAGCTCACACCATTCCATCACATGCTAGCTAAGCAGTCTCTACATCCTCTCTCTGCTATTCCATATTCAGCACCCATCGACTCACGTCACTCACTCAATTTCAGCTCGTGCTGCTCACGCAATTTTGACGTACGCTAGCTGTCTTTACACCCGCTCGCCATCAATTCATATTCCGGCCCTTGCTGTTTCACGCTATTATTGCTCGGGCAGCTCACGTCATCCATTACAAGCGAGCTTAAGCCATCATAACCACGTGTTACACTATTCAGCTCCTCCCAGTTCCTCCTCACCTGAGCTACACCATCTCGGCTCACCACCTCTTTCCCGATCGAGGATCCTACCATCGACGTCAGCTCATGACTTCACCATTCTATCCTATACGCATCCTCAGCGATGCTCTCGCCATCTAATCCTCATCTTCTGCTCATGCTACATCATTGCATTCTTTCATCATTCTCAGCTCTCATGTCGCGACTACTATTATGGTCTCCAAATTTGACCGCTCTCATCTGTCCAGCATTCAACCCGTACCTGCCCTGTGAACATCCCCAATATGCACCTCCACCCTCAGGTCCTTAGCTTTTCCACAGGTTCCAAGCCGACTGACGACTGGCCGATTGTCACAACGTTTCACCGGCTCTCATGACAGCATGATGACCGCCAGCTCACCCAGCTCTCACGACCGCATGACAGCTCGTCTGGCTCCCACGACAGCACGACAGCTCGCCTGGCTCCCACGACGGCTCGACAGCTCGCCTGGCTCCCACGACGGCTCGACAACTCGCCTGGCTCTCACGACGGCTCGACAACTCGCCTGGCTCTCACGACGGCACGACAGCTCGCCTGGCTCTCACGACGGCTCGCTTGGCTCTCTCGATGGCTCTCACGACGGCTCTCACGACGGCTCGCCTGGCTCTCTTGACGGCTCTCACAACGGCTCGCCTGGCTCTCTAGACGGCTCTCACGACGGCTCGCCTGGCTCTCACTACGGCTCTCACGACTGCTCACTTGGCTCTCAGGACGGCTCTCACGACGGCTCACGACTGCTCGCTTGGCCTCATGACAAGCTCTCACAACGGCTCGCCCGGCTCTCACGTCGAGTCTTCCGACCCACAACGGGTCTTCTCCTCCACCTCTGTACTGACCCACAACAGGTCTTCAGGTGTGTGTTCTGTGTGGAGTTTGCATGCATGGTCTGGGTCCGATCCCCGGGTCGCCTGGGCCTTTCTGTGTGGAGTTTGCATGTTCTCCCCGTGTCTGGGTGGGTTTCCTCCGGGCACTCCGGTTTCCCCCATCAACCCAAAACATGCACCATAGGTAAATCCCCCAGCTTAGGTCCTGACCAAGCCGAAGCAAGAAGATCATGGAGATGGTCCCTGGGCGCAGTAATGTGCTGCCCACTGCTCCTAATAACAGGATGGGTTAAATGCAGAACTGGAATTTCCCCACTGTGGGATTAATAAAGGCATAGCTTCCTTTCCTCCCGTCAGGTCTCCCTCCCTCCCTCTCTCCCAACCCTGCCTCTCTCCTGACCCATGACGGGTCTCCCTTCCTCCCAACCCACGACAGGTCTTCTTCTCTCCACCTCTCTCCTGACCCACAACAGGTCTTCCTCCCGTCAGGTCGACGGCATGACAATACGCCTGGGTCTCACAACGGCTCACCCGGCTCTCACGACCGCATGACAGCTCGCCTGGCTCTTACGACGGCTCGCCCAGCTCTCACGTTGGGTCTCCCGACCCACGACGGGTCTTTCTCTGCCTCTCTCCCGACTCACGATAGGAGATCTTCCTCCCGTCAGGTCTCCCTCCCGACAGGTCCCCCCCCCGACCCCCGACCCTCATCCCTCCGACCCACATCCCTCCGACCCTCATCCCCCCGACCCTCATCACTCCGACCCCCCCATCCCTCCGACCCTCATCCCTCACCTATCCAACCCTCAACATTTGAGCGTGGCTTTCTTCACCTTCAGGTTCCTATGCTTGCCATCCGAACCCATGCTGAAGGACGCACATCAGCATTATCATGGTCACGTCCGTCAACCATCTGCGCTGGCGCGAGTGACCCCACTCCAGCAAAGGTCCAACTCCTCAGTCAGGGGAGAAGACCCTCCACGTCATGGGTTTCTCTACATCACTCCTGACTCATTCGCCATACGGCACCTTCACGACGCAGCTCCAGTTTCCCCAGTGTTCAATCCGAATCTTCGGCAGTAGTCGGATTCTGCATTGCTTCCAGAGCCCTCGAATCGCACAATTAGCCTTCAGCTTCATCGGAACTTCGTCCTACTTTTCCACCATTTTTTGGGGGGTCTGATTAATCCAGGCATTCCCATTAATTCTAACAATAATAAATCAGTCAACACCACCTTCATCAGCTTCCCCTCTGCTCATCTGACGTCACCATCATCTGCAATTTCGGCACCCTCTCACGCCACTCCAGGAATGTCTGCGTCTCCACCGTCCAGGCTTGCCATCCATCCATCTTCTGCTTTTCCATTTCTGGGTCACGGGGACAGCAAATCTGCTGCCCTGCACCGGCCCCCATGAATCCTCCCGCGGGAGTAGGTCCAGGCTTACCTCTCAGGGATAAATCTCATATACAAGCTGATTTCTGGTGAAGACTGCCAGTCTCATCTTCATGTTCCCGTGCCTGATTAAAGGACTGCAAAAAACTGAACCTCGCCTTACTCTGAAAGGCCTACCACTTATTTCGGACCTTCTCTACCGTTGCACTCTCACTCTGCGCTCCGGCAACCTCTCGCCTTTCACGGACCTCTTCTGGCATAACACCCCATCCATTCTCCATTCATTTATTTCGCATTGGCGCCACTATGTCCACGGCCAGGGCAGATGTACCCGACCGGAAAAATTCGAACCCTTGGTTGTCGGGTCTCCAGCACCTACCTCGTGTACGATCGTCACGACCTCAACGATCTCCTCCAGACCCATTCCACTTTATGCTCTTTCCAAAACTTTTGGGGGTCCCGTTCCGCTGGGCCAATCGAAGATTGAGACGGAGCCCCCACCCAATGTCTCAACCCAGCCATCACCACCTATTCACCGAGACATCCACTATCATTCAATAATAAACATCTTCACTGCATTATGTTGATGGCGTGGTCCTAGCTAGTGAAATGGAGTTAATGTGATTAACTGAAATTCAGGAGCAGGACCACGCCTCAACCACCTTCTCCTCCTCACCAGCGAATCACAGTTCACCATAACCACACCTCTAATTTCCCGGAGCCATTTAAAGCCACTCATCCCTTCATTCCAGTTCGTCTCGGTTATCTCGACCCCTCCCTCCCACCCCTATCTCGTTTGTCTTTCAGCCACAAGACATCTCCTAAAGGGGGGGGGGTCCCGTTCCGCTGGGCCAATCGAAGATTGAGACGGAGCCCCCACCCAATGTCTCAACCCAGCCATCACCACCTATTCACCGAGACATCCACTATCATTCAATAATAAACATCTTCACTGCATTATGTTGATGGCGTGGTCCTAGCTAGTGAAAGGGCCCATAATACACTATTTTCTGATCTGTGTTATGTTGTTTCCTCATCACAAACATACTTGGAGTTGTGTTTCGTTTCATTCACACATATTTAACGCACATATTTAAGCTTGAGTTCTTTACTCAAACAGAAAACACTCTTTTCCTCCTTGTGATGTCATGTGATAATACAGAACGTGCTATACATAGCCCTGGAAATGCCAATCTCTACTGAACTAAAGGTAAAATATAGCCGTTATAACTTCAAAACAACTACTGCATGACATCACAAGGTGGAACAGAGCGTTTTGAGCCTTGGATATGTAGACAGACTAATAAAGCATTACTCCAACATGTGTGAATGAAACAAAACACAACTCCAGGTTTGTTTGTGATGAGAGAACAAGATTATAACATGATTTCAAGCTCACAGGACTGAATTTCGTGTAATGTGGGACCTTTAAACATTGCCAAGTTGAAATCTTGTGAAAAAGCATCAAAAAACTCTATAAATATGAAATGCGATTCTCCAGTCCCTGTAAGACACAACATTGTTATCAATTAGTCTGAAACAAATTATGCATTTCTATTTCAATACAAATAAGTATAGATCTCTACAGTCATGTTGTATTATCATCCATTAGTGCACTATCTGCTTCACAATGAGAGTCCCAAATCTTTTATAATTGGGTCCACTATATCAGACAGTTTATTTCGCAAACTACGGCAGTCTAAGTGGTTCAAAACTAATGAATAAGCTTGTTAATGTGTTTACAGAAACGTATTAACTGCTGTATTGTTTATCATTTATACTAAGTCATAATTCATTTCACAATTTGAATTATCTTCCTTGTTTTCGCATACATTTTTTCTCCCAAAACCTTAAAAATAGTTTTGTGTTTTTTTGTTTTTTGTTTTTTATGGGGAATAATCTCTTGGTGAATATCTGCAGATGTAAAAGGCGGATGGGAGAGCAAAGATAAACCCGACATCTGCTGCTGTTTATTTGCCGTCATTTATGTTGACAAATTTACAGCTAGGATTTTCAAGTGAGATGGAGCAAATAAGACTCACAAAAGATTATAATGAATTTTGACTTTTTATGTACAGTGAACCCTCGTTTATCGCGGGGGTTAGGTTCCAGAAATAGCCCGCAATAAGTGAAATCCGCGAAGTAGGACAATTTTATATTTTACAATTATTCTACATGTTTTAAGGCTGAAAACGCTTCACCAGACACATTATACACCTTTCTGAGACTGGTATTAACATTTTCTCACATTTCTCTCTTGTTTAACCCTCCGGTCGTGTTCGCCTCCAGCCCCCTACTTTAGTGTTCCCGGTCAAAATTGACCGGTCTGTTTTAACTGCTCTTAAATTAGCACAATTTTTTTTTTTTTCACCACCATTTTTTTTATTAAACATTCTTTAGTTGAGAGCAATGTTTCAAAGTAGTGTCTAAGAGCAATTTATAGAATTAAACATTAAATAACATCAGTGAAAGTACAATTGGGCACTGAAAATGAACTACAAAATGAACATATAATACAAAAAATAAATGGAAAACCAAACACCAAACTTAACTGTGTGTGTGTGTGTGTGTGTGTGTGTGTGTGTGTGTGTGTGTGTGTGTGTGTGTGTGTGTGTCTGTGTGTGTGTGTGTGTGTGTGTGTGTGTGTGTGTGTGTGTGTGTGTGTGTGTGTGTGTGTGTGTGTGTGTGTGTGTGCGTGTGTGCGTGTGTATTCAGTGTATTCATGGCATATTCGTGGCATGTGACACTCAGGTCAGAGTGGGCCTTACAAACATAAGCATGACATTTGCAGCATGTCAGGCTCGTTTTGATGTCTCTAAGGGCACAGAGGCCACAACGCTTCCTTTTCTGCCCATGTCCTTGTTGGGGGAGAGCAGCCAGGGCTGGGGCTGGAGTTTGCATGCTCCTAACCAGACTGGCGGAGGCTGGTGTGCGGGGAATGTGCTGGCGTCGCTGTATAAGAGGAGTCACCAAAGCTTCCCCCAGCTCTGCGAGGAAAAGTCTCCTCTTGAAACTTTTCCCCTGATTCCAGGTTGGGTCGATTGCTGTCCACACCACATACGCGTTGAAAGCTAACACATCTAGGATGTTGTGGAACAGTGTCGCAGGCCAGCGAGCCGTCATCCGCTTACAGGTGTATGTACCAGTAAGCTGCAATAAAGGAACAATAAATAATAAGATATTAGGAACAATATTCAATCTGTCGTACACAAAATGCTATGCGTGAAAAGTCCCTCAGTCGTCCAGGTAGAATCCATGATAAAAGGAGAAGTTCAATTTGTCAACTGGACAAAGTTTGTTTGGTTGAAAACGTTTCGCCGCTCATCCGAGAGGCTTCGTCAGCTCTGAGCTGACGAAGCCTCTCGGATGAGCTTCTCCTTTTATCACAAAATGCTATGGTTCACCTAGATAAAAATAAAATAAAATGCATGATGACACTTTACATTACCTTATCAAGGCAGTCAACGCCTCCCTTGTTCTTGTTGTAGTCCTGGATCATCAGGGGCTTCCTGTCCTCTGTGGTGCTGACAGCAGCGTCTTTGTGTACTGTGCTCATCAGGATGACATTTCTGTTCTTCTTGGGAACGTATGACACAAAAGTGTGCGTGTCAGTGAATGCAAATTGTGATGAGAGTGCCTGTCTTCCTCTGGTCGATACCAGCACAGGGGGAAGTTCTGGCTTGTTCTTCCTCACTGTCCCTACCATGGTGAGCTTTCTTTTCAGTAGCTCCTGACCAAGAGCATGTGATGTGAGGAAGTTATGATATTATGCCCTTGGATGGAGACCGGTTGTCATGTCCAGCACAACACGCATGCCCTGTTTTTTTTCGGCCCTTCCAGTACTGGGTTTCCCCATGTACACCTGCATATTCCAGGCATAGCTGCTCCTGTGTGCGTGTGTGTGTGTGCGTGTGTGTGTGTGTGTGTGTGTGTGTGTGTTTGTGTGTGAGTGTGTGAGTGAGTTGGGGCAGTGTGTATGGGGATGTTTTCTGTATGTTGAATGAATTTACTCTGGATACCCATTCATTTCCTATGGCGGTCACTTTTGACCGGGAACACCACAGGTGTAACAAGGTTGATTAAAACACTCAAAATTGAATGAAATAGGTGATCATCACTTTTATATGTTCAAGTACACAGTGTGGAGGATATCATAAGGTCTTGGGGTAATCAGATGAAAAACATAATATTTATGAGTATTATAAGTTGCAAAACGGTCAGATTTGACCCGAACACGACAGGAGGGTTAAACACTCAAACTTTTGTAGATTTTCATTAAAATATATTAATAGTGAGGGGGGGGGGCACGTGACACGCGGGCACGTGCGCGCGGGCCCGTGCGCGCGGACACGTGTGTTTGTTTTGGTACCACATATCCATGCCATGTGCGAAAGTCGAGTGGAAAGCGACCTGGATATCATTTTGGGCAAGACTCAAGCCACTGCTAACAGTGCCGAACCGCTAACAGACGCCTCTGAGCACCACAAGACCAGGTAAGACTAACCTGCGCTCACAAGAGTTGGTTGCATTTCACCCCGGCTCCAAAATCAGTCCGCTATCAATGCGTCGCCAATACTCCACAGCTCTCTAGGACGGGTTCGTCCTCTCGTCCTCTCACGGGGAAGAGCCACTGTCTCCACAGTGCGCGCGAGTGTCCTCTCCCCGCTGCGGCTCCCCCGGACGCCGCAGCGGGCCCGTCCATGTTGATTCTTGGAAGAGTCCATGTTGATTCTTGGCTCTTCCATGGTCCGGCTCGCACTCTCTTCCATGGCTCGTACAAGTAAACAAAGGCCACACCTCCTGTCACCCAGGCGCTCTCGTGAAGGAAATCTGAGACTCTGTCCCTACCATCCCTGGTCTAGACCTGGTTTAGTCCTGGTTTAGACCTGGTTTAGTCCTGGTTTAGACCTGCTTTAGACCTGGTTTAGTCCTGGTCTAGTCTCTTAGCTAATCAGGGCGCAGGACAGAATGTTACACTGTAAAAAAAAAGTTACACTATAAAAAAAATTGAAAAAAAAAAAAAAAAAAAATTGGAAAAAAAAATCCGCGAAACAGCGAGGCCGCGAAGAGTGAACCGCGATACAGCGAGGGTTCACTGTATATTATAAACACATTTAGATAACATAGGAATTGCATTGATTTAAGAGTCATTTTTAGGTCCAAATTACGCTATTTTCTGATTTATGTTATTGTTTCCTCATCAAAAACAAAATAGCTGGAGTTGTGTTTTTGAGTTTTTCTCTCAAACTAAACACTCTGTTCCACCTTGTGATATCACGAGGTAATACAGGAAGTGCTCCACTGCGTTTTTAAACTCCATGCAATTGCCCTGGAATTGTTGATCTTTGCTAAACGAAAAAGTAAAAACTAGCTGTTAACTACCACTGCATGACATCACAAGGGAGAACAGAGCATTCTGAGCTTTGGAGATGTAGGATCACTCAAACATGTGTGAATGAAACAAATCACAACTCCAGGTATGTTTTGGATGAGGTAACAACATTATAACACGACTTAAAGCTTGCAAAAGTCAAGTTTGCGTAATATGGGACCTTTAAAGGAAAAGTAACGGGGTTTTTTTTACAATCTGAGCCTTCTTTCGGCAATAAAACAAGTAGTTTTACTCACCCATAGCAGTTTGGTGTCAATTGGAGCAGTATCGCAGAGCTTATGTTGAGCCGTTCTGTTCTTCTAATGATCCCGTATCCGTTAACATGGTGCTCGTATCATATGCTCGGGGCATTACTTTGCGGTGTCCAAATAACACAAACTTTAGCACTTTTCAAATCACAGAAGATCGCTGTGTCAGGGTAGACTTTTAGTGGATTCCAAAACGGCCTGAAACCCGATATCCAGCTATAGTTTCATTTGATGACGTCATCAGAGAGGACAGTGCGCATGCGTGAACTCAGCTGTTTTGTAAACACCGCTAGTCCGAAAGAAGCTAACACCGCTCTGTACTTTACTTTTCTGTTGCGATATCGGGTTTCAGGCCGTTTTGGAATCTACTAAGAGTCTACGCTGACACAGCAATCTTCTGTGATTTGAAAAGTGCTAAAGTTTGTGTTATTTGGAGACCGCAAATCAGTGCCCCGAGCACTCACGCTAACGGATACGGGATCATTAGGAACAGAACGGCTCCAACATAACTTCTGCGATACTGCTCCAATTGACACCAAACTGCTATGGGTGAGTAAAACTACTTTTATTGCCGAAAGAAGGCTCAGATTGTAAAAAAAACGTTACTTTTCCTTTAACATAGAGCTGACACGTGTTGCAATTAGGGATGTCAACAATTAATCGATTAATGGTTAATTGTCGATTAAGACGTTGGTCGATCAAAATGCATTAATTGTAATTAACCGCTAACCGCGGACACGCGGACACGCGCACCCGAAACAAGGCAACTGCGCTGCGCCAAGCTCGACTCACAGCCGACCGCAGGCGCCAACGGCACTGCTCAGCAGCCCCGGGTGTACCGCGAGGCGAGATCGAACCCGGAATGCGCTGCTGGTTTCGCCGCGGCTCGCGCCCCGAGCCCCGCCTGGGCTCGCGCCCCGCCTGGGCTCGGGGCGCGAGCCGCGGTGCACGTGGGGCACGTGGTGGTTTAATCCTGGTCTGGTCTAGTCCAGGTCTAGACCCGGTCGAGTCCCGGTCTGGTCCAGTCCAGGTCCAGACCTGGTTCAGACCTGGTCCAGTCCACGTTCAGTCCTGGTCTAGTCTCTTAGCCAATCAGGACAGAACACAATGTTACACTATAAAAAAATGTTACACTATAAAAAAAAAAATTGGATAGAGCGAGGGATTACTGTATTTTGTTATTCAGCATCAATACATTTGTCTGCTTTTTACTAAGGAATAATTAATTGAGGAATATACAATATAATAAAACTATGATATATTTTTGACTCAGTGTTATGTTACTATAGCTTATATTCTTAAAGACTATTGAAACACTCAAATTCAGGTGAAAAACGCCGCTTATCAGTTAATCGTTAATCGACCGATAAGGTCAATCAACTATCAGTTAATGAATTAACCGATAATTTGCATCCCTAGTTGCAATATGATGACGCTTACTATGCACCACAAGCAAAACGCAAATGACACCTTTTTATTCCTTCAAAGTTGCACTGTGTTGTTTTTCTGGTGGAGGGTTGCCTGGAATGTTCCACAGTATTGCATTAAAACTACTAATTTCCATGGAAAGAATCAGTGCCACCTGGACAAGTCAGATTAGATATTTTTCAAGTAATACAAATGCCTTGCAACACAGAAAATATAAGTTCAGTCCAATACTGTGGAATATTTAAGCAAAGTGGAATACTCATCTCCATAGAGACAAGTTACAAAGTGCATATTTTCAGTTTTATTTATTTTTAGTATCACATCTTTCATTTCAGTCTCCAGACCTGCATTTCCATTGGCTTGTTTCTTCATCATATGCTTGTACTGTTTGGACCAGCCCGACTTTGGTCCATTATTCCACTTTTAAGTCTCAAATGTGTCTAATAATTGTATTGAAAACATAAGTCTGTCTCTGGAGTCAATAGATCAATGCCTTACTTGTATTTCCAGAGAATAGATTGACTAATTGATCTGTGTTGCCATGGATGACCAGCATATGGAAACTGACTTTGCAGTCTGTACGTTTTGTTGATTTTGGTGAAAACTGCTTTGCATGTTCTGCGCTTTATTTTGGGAGTATGTACTGTAAGTGTATTAACTATGGGTTTTAACTGTCCAATCGGCAGCAGGACATGGGTTGTCATCAATCGGCCCATCACAGACCTCTCACATTTTAACAATAAATCCATCACACGTATGGCCCGGACAATTATCAGAGACTCAGATCATCCATTACATCACCACTTCTGCCTGTTGCCCTCTGGCCGCAGGTACAGGTGAAAGCGGGCACGCTTCAGTAAAAGCTTTGTGTCCTCTGCCATTGCCGCACTTAATAATAATAATAATATTTAACCATCCTATCCACTCCTCACTTGCATGTGTGATGTCCTGTGTGTAATGTCCACAGTGTTGTATAAAGTACTGGAAAATCAAACTCAAGTAAAAGTATTGGTACCCCTCCCAAAAATGACTTTGGTAAAAGTCGAAGTCACTGACTGAAATGTTACTTGAGTAAAAGTCTTAAAGTATCTGGAACTTCTTGTACTTAAGTATGACAAGTAATGTCAAAATAAATGTACTCAAGTAATGTAATTAAAAGTACAAGTAAAAGTATCAAGCAAAGGCAGTCTGAATTTATATCTCAATAGCCTACAGCTATGCCTTCCCTTGAGCCAAAAAAGCTAGGTAGCCTGTTAGCGCCAACATCGTCAAATACGCTTTGTGTAACCGAAACAATGTCACACAAAGTTAATTTCTACATGTTATGCTAAAGGTTTCACAACGGTGTCTAGAATGTCCATGCTATGGTTACTGAAATTGGAATATAGACGCTAACAATTTCATGAATCTAGAACTTACCTCGATGTGTTTCTTGAGGTTGGACGGGGAGTTTCTGTAAGATAGGATTTCCACGTTTCTTGGAAGGCACAAGAGGCACTTCATTCGATAGGACGAATCCTTCATATCAGCGTAAGAGAACATTGTGTTTAAGTACGGCCAGGGATGCTCATCGTCAGCTCCCCCTTCATTTGTAGCCAACGTGGATGCTGTCTCCTCTTCCATCAGGGATGATGATTGATTAAACTAGCTGCATGAAACCAACAGGTGTAGGCTGATTGTCATGCGCAAGTTGCGAACAAGCCCAGGCACGTCCTGACTTCCTTGCAGTCAGTAGAGGGTTTTTTTGTAACGAGTAACTAAACGGCACATTGAAAATGTAACGGAGTAAAAGTATGCAATTAAATTCAGAAATGTAGTGAAGTAAAAGTAAAAGTTATCAATTTTAAAAACTCAAGTAAAGTACAAAGTCTCCCAAAATGTACTTAAGTACAGTAGTGAAGTATTATTACTTCGTTACTATACAACACTGAATGTCCATATGTGTTTTTGTTTGTTTTGTTGACAGTGTCTGTGGAAACAAATTTCCCCTCGGGGACAATAAAGGTCTGTCTATCTATCATCTATCTATTATCTATCTTTGATCTATCCATCATCTATCATCTATCATCTATCTATCGTCTATCTCTCATAGCGTAGACATACATATTTTATTCAGTGTATGGACAGGCCATGCCTCATGTGAAAGCTCAGAACCTCCAGAATTTACTCACTGAGCTACAGAGGCTGCACTAGCACATTAAGGATTGATCTAAATCAGGCATGGGCAATCTGTTCCACAAAGGGCCGGTGTGGCTGCAGGTTTTCTTTCCAACCAAGCAGCAGTACACCAGACTTGACTCATTTAATTAACTGATCTCAGTCTTCCGACAGTTGAAGGTGTGCTCTTGGTTGGTTGGAACAAAAACCTGCAGCCCTTTGTTGAACAGTTTGCCAGTTTGCCAGGCATAGGCCTGATCTAAATAGCCACTATTTAACCCCCAGAATGTCTGCACATTCCAATATATTAATTTTAATATGTCTAGAGATTTAACATCAAATATTTTTTGATTTCACATAAGAGAGAGGCCTCGAAATTGTGTGCACCTGATGTTTTAAGATATTTCTTTATTTTTTGACGGATAAAGAAGGGCAAGTTAAATATTTCAAAATATAAATATTATTTTGAAGCAAAAATGCCTAAATCTATTGTATAAACAGATGCAATTTTGATGTAAAACAATATCATTAAATATCTTGAATACATTAGCTAACCAGCACAGTTATCAATTGATTTTCAGTTCATCTTATCAATAAAAATGAGATTTAACCACTTTTATCTCGAAAGCAGATCGAGTCCAAAAATGTGTAGACCAGTATAATCGTCTTGAGAAACACCAAATTATAACATGAACAGCATTGCTATCATGTCCAATATTTTTGTAATGAAGAATAAATCGACATTGCAGTTGTAACCAGTACGAGCTACAGTATATTTAATTTGAACTTGTTTTATCTTTTATCTGGGGACACAGGCAGGTCATGTTTATGGAATTTAGACACTGAAAACAAAAGATGATTCTGAATTTTCACTTTATTTGTGTATGTTTTTACATTAACAGTGTACACAGGTAGGTTATGTTTATATAAGTAAAATCTAAAGCTTACGTATGATTCCTTTAAGCTGGATACACAAGGACCCATTGCTGAGAAGGGCAGGTTTTTATTCAGTAGTATAGTGGATTTATGTTGTCTTAATTTGTTCATTGCCATGGTAAGAGTCCTAATTTTTCATCGTTCTGAAACCTCTGGACTGGGTGACCAATTGACCTATCCACGAATAGCCTTTAGCGCTAACGTCTTTTGATTTCAATCCCCTTCCTGTAATGAGTAAGACCCAAAAATGCTTGAAACACATTTATTTATATTAGCTTTACACACAAGCCTTATGCAAATCGACCACCATTCATTATATTTAATAGCCCTCTCCCGCTATGTAAATGCTTAAACATATGCCACCATGTTAATAATTCACTGGGGACTCTCATAGTACAGCTTATATATTCACGTACACTTCTGTTCATTCCAGACTCGCCTTTCTTCTAGTTTTCTTTTAGATTACGTATTGATTATTTCCATTCGGTGAAATGCAAAATATGCCTTCTTATGTCACAGACCTCTGGCTTCAAAAGGTGCTCGCAGAAATCTCTCCACAAACCAAAAAAGGAGAGAGAAACCGACGGAGAGCGCACGGCTTTTGACACATCTCCGGACAATGCGAGCGCTTATCAAAGTTTGCCCCGGGCCCTAACCTTTGTTCTTCTGTATCAAAACCATACAATAGCAACACTCGAGTGAAAAATCCCACGCTAACATTGATATGCAACCAAAATAGAACAGCGGCCTTTGAAAAAACAGCTCCCTATCCAACCGCCATGCTTTTTTATTCTAATGCAGAGAGGATAAGGGCGAGAGGGAGGCAGGGGGGAGTTCTGTCAACTTTGATATCAAAACTAGTGAAATGTTTGGTGAAGGGACTAGCCTGTGCATGTATATTTAGCCTGTAATTTGGTTTGGTTCAAAATGGGGACAGGTCTCGATCTCTTAATTCAGTCCAATTACACTGGTCTACAAATTTTTGGACTCGATCTGCTTCCGAGATGACAGTGGCTAAATCTCATTTATATTGATAAGATGAACTGAAAATCAATTGATAACTGCTGGTTAGCTGTGTTCAAGATATTTAATGATATTGTTTTACATCAAAATCGCATCTGTTTATACAATAGATTTAGGCATTTTTGCTTAAAAATATTTATATTTTGACAATATTTAACTTGCACTTCTTTATCCGTCAAGAAATAAACATATCTTAAGACATCAGGTGCACACAATTTCGCATCTGTCTTGTGTGAAATCAAAAAATATTTGAAAACTGTAGACATATTAAAATGAATGTATTGGAATGTGCAGACAGGCTTTCAGATAGAACTGGTTGCTTGTAGACACACTGTACCTTCTGATAAACTACCATTTTTAACTTATTTTGCATCAATTTCCTATTTTGAGCCAATACTATATCTTGGAAACTATAGCCAATCAGCACTTCTGACTTACTTGTTCTTTATTGGTGACCTAAACCAAGAAAAAATTCACTACTTTTGTTCCAGAAGCATTTTGCTTGTAGACCAGTATAATAATTTGAAGGTGTTTGAAGTAACTTTTCTGGTGGAGGGTACGCCACCTGCTCGAGATGAATTTGCTTTAGATAGAATGGTCCTCAATATAGTATAGCCACTATACCAAGTTTCAGGTCAGATCTGTGGAGAGGCTCACGCTTCTTTGCCTATAGTAATTTTCACTTTTTAAAGCATTTTAGAATATTTGGAATTGAATATGCTGCCCCCGTGACCCAGAAATGAAAAAGTGGAAGAAGATGGATGGATTGATGAATAAAGGCACAGTAGATGAGCTTGATGCCAAATCAAGCAATCCATATCCATTTTTGCTTAATATTTTTTTTATTTTGGGGGCTCTCGACAATGCATTGTTGGTTGAGCGGTCGGATCCACTGACCCACGGGTTGGCGATGCAATCCCAGCTCCAGTGCTGCCGTTGTGTCCTTGGGCAAGACACTTAACCCCACCTCGCCCCCAGTGTCTATGCACACTGGAAGAGGCCCCATAACAGAAGTACATCAAGGCCGGTTGTGTCAAGCGGTGTCCTCCGGTGGACCCACCACCCACAGGGCAGCAGATCTGTCTGGACTGTTCCCCCTGCTACCCGGAATACGGAGAAGCAGAAGAAAATGGATGGATGGATTTTTTTTTATTTTGTGTGTGTGTTATTGTTATTGTCATACGTGTATCTCTTGTCTGCAAACAAAACAAAACTAAAAAAAATAATAATAAAATGTGACCGGCCAGGACAGTCACAAGTTGACCTGGAGGCGTTTTGAGTTATTCTGATTCTGAAAGTGTAGATTCTAAACTTTCCAACGATGCCTTACACATGGAAATTTGAGAACATTTGAAGAATTTGTGGCCATTTGAAAGCAGCACATCTGAAAATAACAAGCTGAGAAAAGCCGTGTTAAAGATTCTCTAACTCCAGACCTTCGTGGCTCATTTGCATGACATTAAGCTAAGCTCTCCCCCATCACTGACATCACTGTGGTGTGGTGTTTCAGGGCAGGTCAGAATTAGAAGGTACTTTGTTAAAATGGAAATACTTTTATAACAAAAACTCAATATAATCATTCAATAATCAATAATACACAGGATCATATGTTAAGTCAAAGTCACCTGTATTGCCAATTTAATACAATATAATATGAAATGTATTATACTGGTTTAGTTCAATTAAATACTTTAGTCCTGTTTTAGTCCTGTTTTGGTCCTGGTTTAGTCCTGGTTTCATATCCATGGAGTAGCTGTGAACTCAATGTCGTAGATGTTCATTAATATGCACTGTCCCTATTAAATAAAGAATAAATAAATAAACTCCAGACCAAAAATGTTACATAATATACCTTTAATAGGAAAAACTCTGCATTGATCTTAGTATTGGGTGCTTTTTAGACATTCATTAAGGTTTTGTAGCCACAGCTGCCTTCGCTGGCCAGAGGAAACCCCGCAAACACAATGACTGCATGCACTGGTCAAAGCTGGAATTGAACCGCCAACCTTCTCATACAGGCAGCCTTCTCCACTGAGCCACTGCCGTCCCGAAACTCTCAGACGTTGAAGTGTGGGCCAACAATTAATTTAGAAAAGACACCTCTAATAGAGAAACACACTTTCAGGGTCGAGTGAAGCTGACCCAGAGTTAATGAAGATATAAAACACAAAATCACAGATAACTATAAGATGCTACAACCAAACCGTGAAGTCAAGTAACGCTGATGCTCAACAAAAACGGCTGAAGTCGCCTTTGGGAAGAACGCCTCCCTGTGCAGACGATGTGTTTTTATCCCAAATGCAGCAGCAGAGGAAAAGGACCGAGGAACGCGATGGGGGAATTGTATCGACTTTGAAATGAACACTAGTAAAAATCTCGGCGATTCGTTTGAGGCGTGCGCGTGCATATGCATGGTCTGTACCCATGTGGCAGTAAATCGAGGTAGATTTCTCCCAAGGGAACCCCGGGATGCGAGCGGCGTACGAGGAGCTGGTAACTTAGACCTGACAGAAATCGTATTCAAATGATGTGGGACTCTGCTTTGCTCTTGGCCCTGTCGTAATCGTGCTAAATCCTGACATTTATTCAAAGCTCAAGACAATTCACAAGGATTTCGTCGCTCTCCATCTTGTGAAGGTCCCCCAGTCCTCCGGCCCTGTCGGCAGACTCCGAGGGGACCGATTGTTTATGAATCAAATATTTGGCTTGGAAGGACTCTTTCTCTCACTTTCTCTCTCTCTCACTGTCTCTCTTGCTCTTTTCTTCATCTCTATCTATCCTCTTCATCTCTCTTTTCTTCATCTCTGTCTCACCTCTTCCTCTTTCTTTGTCCTCTTCATCTCTCTCTTCATCCCACTCTTCCTGTCTTCATCCTTCTCTCTTCATCCCTCTTTCTCTCCTTCGTCTCTCTCCTCCTCTTCGTTCCTCTCTTTTTCTCTCTCTCCCTTTCCTCTTCTCACCTATCTTTCTCTCTCCCCTCTTCTTCTTTTTCTCTCTCCCCTCTTCATCTCTCTCCCTCTCCTCTTCACCCCTCTCTCCCTCTCCTCTTCCCCCCCCTCTCTCTATCCTCTTCACCTCTCTCCCTCTCCTCTTCACCTCCCCTCTCTCTCTCTATCCTCTTCATCTCTCTGTCCCTCTCCTCTTCACCTCTCTTCCCTCTTTAACTGTCTCTCTCTCCCTCCCTCTCTTCTTCATCCCTCTCTCTCCTCTTCACCCCCCTCTCTGTCTCTCACCTCTTCCTCCTTGCTCTCCTCTTCCTCCTCTCTCCTCTTCCTCCCTCTTTCCCTCTCTCCTCTTCCTTCCTCCCTCTCCTCTCTCCTCTTCCTCCCACCCTCTCCTCTTTCTCCCTCTCTCCTCCCACTCCTCTTTCTCCCTCTCTCCTCCCTCTCCCTCCTCTTCCTCCCTCTCTCCTCTTCCTCTCCTCTCCTCTTCTTCCTCTCCTCTCCTCTTCCTCCTCTCTCTCCTCTCCCTCCCTCCCTCTCTCCTCTTCCTCTCCTCTTCCTCCCCCTCTCCTCTTCCTCCCTCTCTCCTCCCTCTCTCTCCTCTTCCTCTCTCCTCTTCCTCCCCCTCTCCTCCTCCTCCTCTCCAGTCGTGTGGACAATAGAAGGTCACCCGGGCCTCCTCCAGATCGGGCAGAATAACATGACAGAGGGTTTCATTTGGGAAGGTGTGAGGCGAGCGGTGGAGTAGTAAACTCAAACTGGAGGAGAGAGGGAGATAAAGGAAGTGATGAGGGAGCAAGGGCTTTTCAAATGAGGAAAATACATCAAAGTACGTGTACATTGTAGGTTGCAGTGGTTTTGTAACTAAATGCATTTAAATTAATGGTTTTGAACTCTTCTGCATTGACAATTTAATGGATTCTGTGCTTGTACTAAAAAGGAGCACAGGGGAAAAAGGCTTAAAATGCCAATACCAATTTAAACGACCCAAATTACACTATTTTTCTGTTCGGTTATAATGGTTCCTCGTCAAAAAACAGACCTGGAGATGTGTTTTGTTTCATTCTCACAAACTCTGTGTATTTAGGCTGAGTTTTCTCAAACAGAAAAGCTCAAAATGCTCTCTTCCACCTTGTGATGTCATGTGGTAATACAGGAAGTGCTCCACTGTGTTTTTAAACCTTCACTAGAATAAGGCTGAGTCCCATTTCTCTCTTACCCCTTCGTCTTACCCCTACCCCTTGGTTTTGTGCGTTCATGTGAGGGCAAGGGGTGTCCCGATTCTAATTTTGATCAAGGGCTCGGGCCACGACCGTGGGCTACATACCCCTTGAAACGAAGTAAGCTCTCAACCAGACTTGAAACGAAGAGGTACGCCTACAAGCTCAGGCAGCTTTTGGGATCAGGATGGCAGAGTCGACCAGCCAAGGAGTCTCATAAATGTATTTTCAGCAGTTGTAATTATCGATTAAAAGTTTAGCAGGTTTACAATTATGACGCTTATGTTCTACGTTACATTTAGTGAGCTGTTGCGGTTTTAATTGTAGTGTTGTCTGTTTAGCCGATGTTATCGTTTTCATCGAACTTTCATGTATAAACCAGCTAGTTTTTTTGTCAAGCTGAGGTACCGATAATCCTTGACATTAGTTTACGTTTGTTTGCGTCAATTGTTGTCGCCTCTGTAGACGTAGCAGCCAGGTAGAGGCAAGGGATGATGACAAACGGTAATCGAGTGGCGTCCCATTTCTTAGGGGTCGGCAACCTTTACCACTCAAAGAGCCATTTGGACCCGTTTCACACAGTAAAGAAAACACTGGGAGCCACAAAACCCTTTTGAAATGTAAAATGAAATAACACTGCATATAAGGTCTTTTTTTTTTTTTTTTTGCCTTTGTGCCATAGAATTACATTTTGAAAATGAATGAACTAAAATAAAATACATTTTAATTAAATACAGTGGTCCCTCACTATATCGTGGTTCACTTTTCGTGGCCTCGGTGTTTCGCAGATTTTTATTAAAATTTTTTTTTAAATAGTGTATCAATGCGCATTTCTGCGTCCTGATTGGCTAAGGGACTGTAGACCTTTACCGATTCATCAGTCATTCTCCGTGTCTCCTGTACAGAATGCGTTCAGTTTGCCAGATTTATATAAATGTTCGATCGCAGTGTGACTCTGAAGGGCTGTATGTTTGCAAGTTTTCTCCCCGACAAAACCTGCCAAAGCGAAGCGGTGCCAGGACGAAGAACTGTGAAATACACACGAAATACACTTTGGTTTCGTTCTATAATACTGTGCTTTTTTGTGGAAAATCTACGAACGTTTGAGTGTTTAAACAAGAGAGAAATGTGAGAAAACATTAATTCCAGTATGAGAAAAGTGTAGAATGTGTGTGGTGAGGCGTTTACAGCCTTAAAGGGATATGCCACCCCCAGGTCAAATTTGGGCATCTCCCCACAGTCCAGAGACTAAAATAAGTGGTGGAAAGCGTTTTCCTGCTCACCCAGCCATTGTCCGAGTCTGTCGCCACTGACCGCCGCGGTATCTGGTGCTCCTCCGCCTTAGACTGGAGTCTAACGTCGCCAGAGAAAGATTTCGGCCAAAAGGAATTAATTTGCTCGATGCGTTTCCCAATTACTTTGTGTGTAGTGCGCATTCATATCGAGTGCAAATAAATGTGCAAATCAACACGGAGAGCTTGCCTTGGTCATTTTGGGTGGGAACTATTTTCCAGTGCGTAAGAATACAGCCGTATCACGCACCACGTTGTGCAACAGGGGAACTCCCTTCCCGGTGCGTAACTGGGATTCCCCTGGCAGCGTGCTGCGTGATACGACTGTATTCTTACGCACTGGAAAATAGTTCCCACCCAAAATGACCAAGGCAAGCTCTCCGTGTTGATTTGCACATTTATTTGCACTCGATATGAATGCGCACTACACACAAAGTAATTGGGAAACGCATCGAGCAAATTAATTCCTTTTGGCCGAAATCTTTCTCTGGCGACGTTAGACTCCAGTCTAAGGCGGAGGAGCACCAGATACCGCGGCGGTCAGTGGCGACAGACTCGGACAATGGCTGGGTGAGCAGGAAAACGCTTTCCACCACTTATTTTAGTCTCTGGACTGTGGGGAGATGCCCAAATTTGACCTGAGGGTGGCATATCCCTTTAAGACATGGAGAAAAATTGTAAAATATAAAGCTGACGACTTTGCAGATTTCGCTTGTCGTGGATTATTTTTAGAACGTAAGAACGTAACCCCCGTGATAAACGAGGGACCGCTGTACTGAGCCGCATCAGAGGGATCAAAGAGCCGCATGTGGCTCCGGAGCCACGGGTTGCCGACCCCTGTCTTAGGGGGACATTCGTACCCCAAGCCCTCTCAGCTCAGTATCGAGGGGCAAGACAAAGACGTAGATAAAGGGGAAGGGTATGTAAGACAGAGTAATGGGATGCAGCCTAAGTTGGGTGATTTCAGCTCTGCAGTTGCCAGTGTCTCATAACTAATAATAAAGGGTTACTCAAACATGTGCGAATGAAACAAAACACAACTCTAGTTATGTTTTTGATGAGGTAACATCATTATAACATGGCTTGAAGCTCACAAGAGTCAATTTTGTGAAATACAAGACCTTCAAAGGGTCTTTGGAAGAGACAATTTGCCAACTGCTTATCTCTGTGGAGGTATTATTGCGTTCCCTGGAATGGGCCACTGTCTGGCATTAAACTCATTTATTTCCATGGAGGCAAGCAGGTGATGCTACCAGACCAAATTACAAGTCAGATCTGTGGAGACTGCTTAGACTGCTGCCCCCGCAACCTGACCCTGAATAAGAAGGAGATGGATCTTTGGACAGGTGCTCACATTTAGACTAAGCTACAGTATTTCTGACAAAAAAAAATATACAACACAGGTAAGTTTAATGCCATACTGTGGAATATTCTCAGCCAAACATTAATACAGCTCTGGAAAAAAATAAGAGACCACTGCACTGATTTTACTACTATGTGTTTGGGCAAAAGGAACATTTTTGTCTGAGTCTATAAACTACTGACAACATTTCTCCCAAATTCCAAATAAAATATTAGCATTTAGAGCATTTATTTGCAGAAAATGACAAATGGTCAAAATAACAAAAAAGATGCATGTTTTCAGACCTCAAACAATGCAAAGAAACGAGATCAAATTCATTTTAAAACAACATAATACTAATGTATAAGAACTTAAGAAGAGTTCAGAAATTAATATTTGGTGCAATAACCCTTATTTTTAATCACAGCTTTCATGCGTCTTGGCATGCTCTCCACAAGTCTTTCACATTGTTCTTGGGTGACTTTATTCCACTCCTGGTGCAAGAACTGAAGAAGCTCAGCTTTGTGTTTGTGTTGGAATTCAACAGACGCTGGAATGGAATGGCTGTAATAAATGTAGAAAAAAAATGCAGTGGCCTCTTATTTTTTTCCCCCAGAGCTGTAGCTTCATGGAGAAAAGCAGGTGCGTACCCTCTTCCAGAAACGTTACACAGTGCACCTTTACGACTGTGATTTTCTATAAATGAACTACATGAACAGTCATTGTAAAACATCAGAGAAAATATAAAGGCAACAAGGTAAAAGCAAATGTTATATTATCAAAGGTTTTTACTGCAATATAATGCTTTGCACTCACAGAAAGCCTGCATTATACAACAAGGGACTTTGAACACATTTTCTATAGAATCAAGCAAGCATTGAATACTGTTAACACACACACACATATATATACACACACACTGGCTTCTATAGCTGTATCTTAACCTCCAGAAAACACATGGAAATCCGGGGTCTGGAGGTGACTGGTGAATCCAACTTGTTATTGCGACTCACCACTTGCTGCCTGCTGGGTTACGACCACCGCTTTCGCTACAATGACAGGAGAAATTGGACTTAAAGCGGAGAATAGATGGTCTGAGAAGAGAGAGAGAGCGAGGATGTATAACGGGGCCGTATGGGGGGGGTGGGGTCTCTTTCTGTCTGTTCGCGTTGGTGGGTGGTTGGGGGTTACGGAGCAAAGCTGTCGCGGCGGACATATTGTACTTTGATGGCTTGGCTTTCATTTTTACTAGCGTTTCTCTTCGCCGTAGAGGAGCTGTATTAAAGTCTTCAATCTTTACTTGATATTACAAGACCCCCGGCCAGATTTTGATAAACAGCTTTGGCACTTCCTCCCCGAACATCTGTTGAGACGGTGACAAAAGCAATGTAATTATAACGTTAGCATACATACCTCTGAAGTCACTGTAAGGATGGGAGAGCAGGGGGAGGGGCCGCAGCCATAAACAGGATAAGGTAAGTGCAGGTATGTGGCTTCATGGACTCGCAGCATTGTGGGACGCTCTGGTATTGCCCAATGGAGTTAAAGCAGGTCTTTACAGTGAACCCTGAATCATAACATGGAGATAAACGGGAGCATTGCAAAACCAGTGCGTGTAATAAGTTGCAGGCTTATGTGGAACAGGTTATGTCATATAAAACAATGCAACTGTACTGTATGTGTGGTTGTTTAAAGACACAGCATGTAATTTTAGCTTTTTTTTTATTTCCATGGCAAATATTTCAAAGTATGGTTTTCATTTTTGACAAGGAATTAACAGTACTGTCTGGTGTGATAGTTTGAAGGTCCTATATTACGCAAAATTGACTCAAAATTGAGCTTTAAGCCATGTTGAAATGTTCTTACCTTCCTACTCAGGGTACGTTTATATGATGACGGTCTGAACAGAAGACGCAAAAGTGGCGTTGCGTCTTAACTTTTTATTCCGCGTTTAGACGAGCGTTTCCGGGAGGAAATCTGTGTGCATACGGTGACGCAAAAGTGTGTGGAATTCGATAGGGTATGCATGCCAGGCCGTGTGCATGCGTAGAATCTTCCTTCTCATCTGTGCCGTGAAAAGCAAAACAAAACATGGCTACCGGTAGCAAAAAAAAATGTGTGTGGTCAGACGAAGAAGTTCAACTATTGCTTCAGACCACGTTAGACTACAAAGCAACGAAGGCGAGACAAGGTGTGGACTGGGAGTCCTGCCAAACAAAGTACACTGATATATGGACCGATGTGACGTAAACACGTACGCGACATCAGCAGATTTGACCAGAGTTTTGCGTCTTGGGCAGTGTAGATGAAAACGCTACGGCGGAGCGTATTCAGGTTTTCTACTTTGGAGGGCAGTTTGAGTTTTTTTCATTTTTAAGCCCCCAAAACGCTGTCACTGTCTAAACGAAAGGCACTTCCAATAAAATATTTAATAGTTTTTACCCGTAAGCGCTCTCGTGTAAACAGGCCCTCTAAAGCAAACCTGGAATTGTTTTGTTTCATTGACACATGTTTGAGTGATTCTTTATTATAAGTCTCCAAAGCTCAAAATGCTCTGTTCCTCCTTATGTCATGAAGAGGTAGTTTTCAAATTAACAGCTACTTTTTATCTTTTGTTCAGTAGAAATGCGCAATCCCAGGGCTGAAATCCTACCAATGATTCTAGTGAATGTTTGAGTTTTAAAACACAGTGGAGCGCTTCCTGTATTGCCACATGACGTCACAAGGTCAACAGAGTGTTTCCTGTTTGAGAGAACTCAGCCTAAATATGCAGGTTTGTGTGTTAAACATGTGCGAATGAAACAAAACACAACTCCAGGTTTGTGATAAAGAGACGGCATTATAACAGATCAGAAAATTTCATAATATGGGCCCTTTAACAGTGAAGTGAAGACTGAGTTATGAACTGATAAACTAATACAAGGTATTTTGTTTTATCTAAATCACTGCAACCTTTGCTATTTGAACATCTTGATAGCTGAAATAGCGATTTTGACTGGAATAAATTGGAATTTCAATATTTTGTCAGATTATTTTAGTATTTTCAGGAAACACATTTTTAATTCTCTCAACTTTCTGCACTCCAAGTTCCCAACTTCATGAAACCTAATTTAACCAGATGAACTTTAATAGAGTTCAGAGATAACCATCTTCTCCTCTGTCCGTGCTCTAATAAGACCACTCTGAGGTCTGAGCTGCTGTAGGTGGACAGGAGATAATAACACTGAGGCCAGGCACTACCACATACACCTGATTAGGACCAATAATGTCACGTTTTTATCATTTAATAACAAGATTTGAGACTGTTGGTAGTCTATTTAAAGCTTCACTATGCAACGTTTTGGTGGACAGTGTGTCACCTTCTTGTCTGCTTGGGACATGGTATAGTATGGTATTAAAGCTGTGAAAAAAAAAGAGACCACGGCAAAATTATCAGTTTTTCTGATTTTACTACTTGTAGGTATGTGTTTGGGCAAAAGGAACATTTTTGTTTGAGTCTATAAACTACTGACATTTCCCCCAAATTCAAAATAAAAAATATTATCGTTTAGAGCAGGGGTGCCCAACCAGACGATCGTGATCTACCAGTCGATCGCGTATGGGTACGTTCAGACTGCAGGGCTTAATGCTCAATTCAGATTTTTTTGGAAATCTGATTTTTTTTTGCGAGGTCGTTCACATTTCCAATTAAATGCGACTTGTATGTGATCTCCAGTGTGAACCTTAAACGCCCCAAAAGTGTCCCGCATGCGCCTTGGCGGACACGATGACGTCACATGCAGCGAGCGTGCTCAGTGTTTTCAGAAGTAGCCTAAAGTTGCTGTCGTACCGGAGCCAAAACATGTACAGCTTATTTGTTTTAAGGATGAGACAGAAAAAGGACAAGGTTTTTGGCGACAGTGGCAGCAACGTCCGTAAAAAGAAATGTGTGGGTGCGGAGTTACAGCCAGGAGTGGTGGGATTGCTATGTGCTTCGCCGCTTCACTGACACGGAGTTCAGATACTATTTTCGCATGACGAGAAGAACGTTTGTGTACATTTGTGAGCGCATACTTGTACCACTCTCACTGGAGGAAACATGCCCGGGCCGGATGAATGCGACCTGGCCGTTCAGACTGAAGTCGCATGCCAAAAGATCGGATATGTATCGGTTTTAGGACCACATATCTTGGACTACGTTCACACTGTAGCCTGGAATGAGCCAAATCCATTTTTTTTCGCCCCTATGCGACTTTAAAAATAATCTCACTCCAAAAGTCTTTCACATTGTTCTTGGGTGACTGTATTCCACTCCTGGTGCAAGAACTGAAGTAGCTCAGCTTTGTGTTTATGTTGGAATTCCACAGATGCTGGAATAGAATGGCTGTAATACATGTAGAGATGCTGATTTCAGAAGAAAATGCAGTGGTCTCTTATTTTTTTCCAGAGCTGTTTGTATCTCTATTGAGTGTTATAGGTCAGATCTGTGGATAGTTGACCTCATTCATAGAAAGAAAACATTTTTTCATTGTATTTCTTTAATAATAAAAGCACCTGTTATAAGAAATCCAAAGTAGAAGATAAGATCAATGCTACATTGTGAATTATTTTAGGCAAAGCAATATTTCCATGGAGACAAACACCAGAAAAGTTACAGTAGGCACTTTGAAAGTTTGGGAATCTGGGTTTTGTTTTGGTAACTTTAGTTTTTATACCTTTATTCTGTGTTTCATTGGTAGAGGCACAAATCCAAAGTTTGAGAGTTTGATCACAGCTACAAACTGCACTGCTTGTGTGTTCTTGGACAAGACCCTTTACCCTCCTAGCCTCCTGTGTGTATGTAGTACACTAAAATATGAATGAATCAACTGAAATGAGTGCAGCGCATACTCTTCATACATACCCTATCCATTTAAGAACAAGGAAAAATTAGGGCCATTACCATAGCAATTAAAAAAATCCTATCTTTCTAATTTTGTCAAGTGCTTAAAATGTCAACTATTGCAGAAAGTTGAAACTCTTGAAAATGTTAAATATTTTGTACGCACTAAATAAATGATAATGCCTTAAAGATCGAGTATTTTATTATGCAAAGTCGACTTTTTGGAGTTTTCTATCGTACTATGACGTTATTCAGCTTCAACTTCATACACCTTCACTAAAATGATTTGGATCATTTCAGCCCTGTATTGAACTGAAGTTAAAAG
The DNA here is from genome assembly GCA_036785185.1 of Paratrypauchen microcephalus. Taxonomy (NCBI): domain Eukaryota; kingdom Metazoa; phylum Chordata; class Actinopteri; order Gobiiformes; family Gobiidae; genus Paratrypauchen; species Paratrypauchen microcephalus. The sequence goes on from JAVJIX010000086.1 coordinate 1,662,351, forward strand.
GAGCTGTGAACTTAACAACTTCACGACATCACAAGGTGGAACGGAACATTTTGAGCTTTGGAGATGTAGACAGACTAATAAAAAAGGATTACTCAAACATGTGAATGAAACAAAACACAACTCCAGGTATGTTTTTGAGGCGGTAACAGCATTATAACGTGGCTTAACGCTCACAAGAATCAACTTTGCATAATATAGGACCTTTAAATCACTGCAACTATTTGTCCTAAAGAGCTAACACTGTTTACAAAGCTGCTCGTTTTACTGGTGTAGCATTTAGCCTTCTTCGATCCCTTTGCAAACAGTGTATCTAGCATCAGAGCACACTCGTGTCATTTAAACGTGTACCTTTCTTGTGGTCCCTCCCCTGCTTTGGTTCAAACACCTTCGAAATTACACACAATGGGACGGTCCCTTTTTGAGACAGTCGCCTCTTAACAGCCAGTTCTGATGAAGCAACTGTTTTTTTCCCACTGAAACCGTGAGCAGACAGGAGGAGGAACGTCACTGGGGTTACAAACAGTACCTGGTGTCTCATGTTTAAGATAACAAAGCACACGTACGAGCCTAGCATGCTGGCTTTGAAGTGGAGTTTCACAATGTACTGCTCAAAAGTACTGAGTCAGCTCTTATGGGCAAGACAGAATGAGTCACTAAACCAGCATGTGCAGCCAGAGGGATTGTAACTTTATACTGATTAGATTGTCTACTACCTGCTGTGTGTGTGTGTTTTAATATTATAACTTGCACAAAATGTATGATTTAAAACAGGAAATATAATATAAAATTGAATTCCATAGTCATGGTTCTATATTACGCAAAATTGACTCTTGTCAGCTTTAAGTTGTGTTATAATGCTGTTACCTTCCCAAAAACATACCTGGAGATGAGTTTGGTTCACACGTTTGAGTAATCCTTTATTAGTCTGTCTACATCTCCAAAGCTCAAAATGCTCTGTTCCACCTTGTGATGTCATGTATAGTAGTCCCTCGCTCTATCGCGGTTCACTGTTCGCGGCCTTGCTGTTTTGTGGATTTTTATTTATTTTTTTTAATAGTGTAACATTGTGTGAAAAGTCCCTCAGTCGTCCAGGTAGAATCCATGATAAAAGGAGAAGTTCAATTTGTCAACTGGACAAAGTTTGTTTGGTTGAAAACGTTTCGCCGCTCATCCGAGAGGCTTCGTCAGCTCTGGTTATTGTGCTGGTTAGACCCTGCTTATATCTAGCTGCCGGGAGGCGCTCCCTACACTGAAAAAGCTCTGAAAACGATCCCCCCTAATCTGTCTCTTTGTTTTTCAAATTACTCTGGCGACTAGTTTCGCCCCCCTATTCAACGTCTAACGACCCTCTCCACCCCCCTGCCCTGGCTCGTCTGCCCTAATGTTTGTCTGTTTTGACTTGGTTTAAGAATCGCATTATAAATGGGAGACAAGTTATGTCTAACTCCCCCATTTCTGTTTAACGACGGATTCTCTTTTTTGACAAAAATAGCCTCTTTAACTCCCCTCTCAAACCAGTTCTTTTCCCTGGCTAAGATCTGAACCTCACTGTCCTCAAAAGAATTCTTGCCTTCTAGGTGAAGATGAACGGCAGATGACGGTCCACTCTGGCACGCCCGCCTGTGTTGGTACATCCTCTTGTGAAGTGGCTGTTTGGCTTCCCCAATGTAGCGCTCACTGCAGTCTTCAATACACTGACTGGAGTAGACCACATTGCTTTGTTTGTGGCTCGGTGTTCTGTCCTTTGGGTGGACGAGTTTTTGTCTTAAAGTGTTTGTGAGTTTGAAATAGACTGGAATTTCATATTGTCTGAAAATCCTCTGTAGTTTTTCCGGCGTTTCGGAACATCGACAGCCTCGCTCCCGTCAGTCAGCTCCAGGGCAGCTGTGGCTACAACAGTACAGTACTTGCCACCACTGAGTGTGAAGTGAATGAACAATGAAGTGTAAAGCGCTTTTGGGCGTCTTGAAAGGCGCTATATTAATGCAATGATTAATTCATTAATACTGTATGTTAAGAACTACAATGAGATATGGTTTGCATACTAAATTCAAGGACCTGTATGTGATTTTGTCCCATTATATTTGAGCAAAACCTTCTAGCCCAGTACAGATATTGTAGAAGCAGTTCTTGAAGTCAAAATAAGCATTTTATTGTCCAATAATGAGGAAGTGCACATTAACATGCAAGATGATGGCAAAATTCTGCACGGGTCTCTGAGAATTGTGAAAAGTGGTTATGAATGCATCACAATTAATAATTAGGATGCCCTAAATGCATATGTTAAATGACAATAGCTTTGGAGCAGGATTAAAATGATCTACTTTTGTTTTTCCATATTTATTCTGCTTTGTTTCAGACTTTTTATGTTATAACAAAGTGACTGTAGGGAGATTTTTTTTCTCAAGTTTTGAAGATTAAAGGGATATGCCACCCCCAGGTCAAATTTGGGCATCTCCCCACAGTCCAGAGACTAAAACAAGTGATGAAAAGTGTTTTCCTGGTCACCCAGCCATTGTCCGAGTCTGTCAGCACTGACCGCTGCGCGAGCTGCTGCTCCTCCGCGTTAGACTGGAGTCTAACGGCGCCTCCAGTAAAGCCGAAGCACAAAGCACGCAGCGTAACGGGGGAACTCCCTTCCTGGTGCGTAAACAGGGATTCCCCTGTCAGCGTGGTGTGTGCTTCATCTGTCTTTTTCCGCACTGAAAAATAGTTCCCACCCAAAATGACCAAGGCAAGTTCTCCGTGTTGATTTGCACATTTATTTGCACTCGATATGAATGCGCACTACACAGAAAGTAATTGGGAAAAGCATCGAGCAAATTAATTCAATTTGGCCGAAATCTTTCTCTGGCGCGGTTGCCTCCAGTCTAACGCGGAGGAGCAGCAGCTCGCGCGGCGGTCAGTGCTGACAGACTCGGACAATGGCTGGGTGACCAGGAAAACGCTTTTCATCACTTGTTTTAGTCTCTGGACTGTGGGGAGATGCCCAAATTTGACCTGGGGGTGGCATATCCCTTTAAATGACTATATGTTGTTATTATGACTAAAGATACTGTTTGCTTTGTACTGACCTGCATGTACCAGTATAGTCTACTAACCCACTACTGGTGATACGGGGTTACACAGTTTGAATAGTAAATTATGAGTTAAAGATAGAGGGATGTAAACATGCCATGGACACTGACGTTCCAAACATTCACAACATTCCTGGAGTGCATTCCAACAAGAGCCCATCCAGAGGCCGGATGACCAGACCACAACAATGTATTTTTATAAACTAAATCTATGCATCTTTGTCAGTTAAAATGTTTAATCATGGGTTTGCCTTAGTGTACGCTTTGCAGTTTATTTGTATCAGACCTTGAAAACCCGATGTCACTGGACGTACAAATCAAAATTATAATTGAAGATGATGACACAATATTGAGAGGTCTTCATATTTGACTTAAAGAGATAATGTAATGTGTAAAAAAAGTTGTTAATCATTGTTTTACTTTTTATCTTTGATCATGATCTTTGATTATAAAAAACGTATTTATCTTCTGGGAGCGGCATCTTCAAAAGCTTTTTTTGACCTACACATGGAAACTACTGTTCATTATACAGCTCAGGAAAAAAATAAGAGACCACTGCATGTTTTTCTGAAATCAGCATCTCTACATGTATTACAGCCATTCCATTCCAGCGACTGTTGAATTCCAACACAAACACAAAGCTGAGCTACTTCAGTTCTTGCACCAGGAGTGGAATAAAGTCACCCAAGAACAATGTGAAAGACTTGTGGAGAGCATGCCAAGACGCATGAAAGCTGTGATTAAAAATAAGGGTTATTGCACCAAATATTAATTTCTGAACTCTTCTTAAGTGTAAATATTAGTACCGTACTTTTCGGACTATAAGCCGCTACTTTTTTCTCACACTTCGGACCCTGCGGCTTATAGTCAGGTGCGGCTTATGTATGGATTAATTCTTTATCAAGACAGCGAATGTAGCGCGTAACCCGAGCTCCACTTCTGGTAGGTGAAAATACCTACAGTAAATAAGTGAGGCGAGTTCATGAATGAATGAAGCCTTGTTTTAGCCACTTAAAATCTCCTACAGGTATCAACAGTTCCGTGAGATTGAGCTCAGGAGGTTTACCCTTAAAGTTAAACTTGAAACTTTATTTTAAGGCTTTCAGAGTTTACAGACTGGCCATTTTACAGTTGTTTTACTGCCGTGTTTCTGCTGTGTTACTGCCGTAGGCGCTGTTCAAAAAAGCACGTACCAGTATTTACGTTAATTAAAATTTTAAAAAATCCTTTTGTGTACCATCTTTCTGTGTAAATACAGTATCTCAAGTTACAATGGGGACACCTGCGGCTTATAGTCAGGTGCAGCTTATATATATACAAATCTTAATTTTAAAAAAAAATTTGGTTGGTGCGGCTTATAATCAGGTGCGCTCTATAGTCCGAAAAGTACGGTATTATGTTGTTTTAAAATGAATTTGATCTTGTTTCTTTGCATTGTTTGAGGTCTGAAAACATGTATCTTTTTTTAAAATTTTGACCATTTGTCATTTTCTGCAAATAAATGCTGTAAACGATAATCTTTTTATTTGGAATTTGGGGGGAATGTCGTCAGTAGTTTATAGACTCAAACAAAAATGTTCCTTTTGCCCAAACACATACCTATAAGTAGTAAAATCAGGAAAACTGATCATTTTGCAATGGTCTTATTTTTTTCCAGAGCTGTACGTTTGTACCTTTTCAGTTTGGTTGTCAAAGCTGTTTCTATGAATTGTATATTATTTTAAGTGCTAAATAAATAAATGCATCCATAAATTGTGTAATTTAAATACAGTATGTACCTCTATTTTCTGCCAATACTGTTGTTTGATTATTGTTTAATAGGATCCCCATTAACTGCTTCCTTCTATTCCTCTCAAAAATAATCATTACACGATAAAATTAATTACATTTACAACATTAAGAATAAAAATTTGCAGTAATAGGGAATTATGAATTAGTTTGTATTGTGTAACTCTGGTATCCATATTGTTAGACCCATGAAAAAAAACATCTCGGAGTATTTCTATAGCTTACGTGTGTTGCAAAACTGTAGGATTTTCCGACTTGGGCAACAGTTCTCACGTCACCATGACCCCCCTCCGAGGCTCAGACCGGAGGTGGGCGTGGGCGCTCATTCATAGTTTCAGGTAAATGATAGGGTGTCGCTATGGTGATAAATACAGTTCTTCACCCTGTAAAGAGTTCAAAGGTCACTACGACGCAAATATTCACAGTAAACAGCCAAGCCCTCTGCGCAGTCATCCAGGTTTATATCAGCGCTCCTGTTTGCGACTGAACCAGCCAAAGATAAACATGTCGGTTTATCTTTGGCTGAATATACTGGTGACTCACTGATTAATATCGTTGCATAATTCTTGTCAGACTCTTACCTGTTATGCAGAATCGTTCAGTCACGTTATAAGTTTATTTCCTCATCTTATTTACGCTTTATTTGGAGTGATTCATGCGTGTTTCGGTAATTGTTTTTTCTGTTTTCAAGACGTCATTGCCCCCAACTACCCTTGCTTACATCAGCACCGGTATATGTCCACTACTTTTTTTTTTTTTTTTAATCTGTGTACGTAGGATTTGGCAGCACTGTGTACAAAACAAAAAAAAACTCTGCTGGTAGCGTGATCCACTTTGCTGCGACGATGTTTACAGCGACAGCGACTCCCAACGGGCCCAAGTAATTTTCTAACCCTGAAGTCAGCAAACTGTTTCCTTTTATTAAATAATTTTAGATCAAGATTACAGCTGAAAATGTCCAAAATATACATAATAAAACATAATGATCCGTGGATGTCATAGATTATAGCTCTGACAAAAGCACATTATGTCTCCTTTTAATAATAAAGGCACCCGGAGTCAAGCAGTCAAGGCGGGTTTTCGTGTTTTTCTAATTATAACTTGGTTTGGTGATATAGAATTATGTGGAAAATTTAATTAGTTTTACATCAGTTTGGAGTTTGTGGGACAAAGTTGAGAAGAAAAGTACTTGGGTGTTAATTCAAGAGTATACAGCTGTGGAAAAAAATAAGAGACCACTGCATTTTTTTCTGAAATCAGCATCTCTACATGTATTACAGCCATTCCATTCCAGTGTCTGTGGAATTCCAACACAAACACAAAGCTGAGCTACTTCACCAGGAGTGGAATAAAGTCACTCCTTTATTCCAGGAGTGGAAAAAAGTCACCCAAGAACAATGTGAAAGACATGTGGAGAGTATGCCAAGACACATGAAAGCTGTGATTAAAAATAAGGGTTATTGCACCAAATATTGATTTCTGAACTCTTCTTAAGTGTAAACATTAGTATTATGTTGCTTTAAAACAGTGCTTCTCAATTATTTTCTGTGACGCCCCCCCTAGGAAGAAGAAAAAATTTCACGCCCCCCTTCCTGCGCGCGACTATAAATAGTATTATTTGTCTAGAAAATTATTAGAACACCACTGTATCCTTTTATTAACATTATAAACAAAAAAAAGAAAAAAACTTACAACAAGACTGCACTGAGGACTCAAATATTAATGTGTTTTTAATGCAGCTTTGCACACATTTGTTTACATTTTACAGAAATGAAACTTAAAACCACCTCATTTGCATAAGCTAAAAGCACTGAAAAAAAACGCTCTCTCCTTGTGCCACTGATGCGTCAGCTTCTGTCGGACTAAAGGACACGACTCAGTGGAATATACGTGTTTTTTTCTGTGACAGAGGATGTTCTGTTAATGGTGAGACTGTGCGTAAATCGCATGTGAGAACGCCACTGCCAACTACCGTTGTTGATGTGCAATTACACTTAGTTCTAGTACAGTACAGCAAAAAAACATGTTTCCCAGGGTCATACGCGCCCCCCCTGGCATCACGCCACGCCCCCCCAGGGGGGCCCGCCCCACTATTTGAGAAGCACTGCTTTAAAATGAATTTGATCTTGTTTCTTTGCATCGTTTGAGGTCTGAAAACATGTATTTATTATTTTCTGCAAATAAATGCTCTAAACGATAATATTTTATTTGGAATTTGGAGGAAATGTTGTTAGTAGTTTATAGACTCAAACAAAAATATTCCTTTTGCCCAAACACATACCTATAAGTAGTAAAATCAGAAAAACTGATCATTTTGCAGTGGTCTTATTTTTTTCCAGAGCTGTATGTATTCATTTCTTACAATCAATAGTGAATGGTTAAAGGGCCCATATTACGCTATTTTCTGATCTATGTTATAATGTCGTTTCCTCATCAAAAACATACCTGGAGTTGTGTTTTGTTTCACTACTGCTTCATCACAAGGTGGAACAGAGCTCTGGAAAGACTAGACTAATAATCAAGGATTACTCAAAAATGTGCTCACAAGAGTCACTTTGTATAATATAGGACCTTTAATAAAACCAAAATAAAGCTTTCCCCTTTTAAAATTGCTTTAATATTTTATTGATTCACTTAATTAATTTATCATTTGGTGAATCTTTTAACCTTCTGATACCATCTACTCCTCGTTTTCAGCAGTAATTAGACTTAGACAAACATTGATCCACAAGGGAAATTGTTTTGGGTACAGTAGCTCACTCATCTAATATAATATAATATAATATAATATAATTAGGGCTGGGAATATTAACGGGTTAATCGCGATTAGATTAATGTAAGTTATGATCGCGAACAATTTTTTTAATCGCGATCAGAGTTTGCCAGCATTTTCCACAATTCTACCATCCATATGCAGCTCATTTGGTTGTATTAATTAAACTCATTGTCGGTTAAACGCGCTATTTTGAGTTTGCTAGTATTTTGTTCCTTCTACGCATCCGTAGGCAGCTCGAGCGGGCTTCAATCATTTATTTACAATTTCTCAAAGTAAGCACTATTACTGGTTCATTGTTACTTTTTCCTTTCTCTGCACTTTTTTGAAATAAAAAAATGGTGAGAAATACTTTGCATTGTGAGTTTAACTTTAGATTCGAACGGTCTTACTGCAAGATATCAATTTTAAACATGCAAAATAAATCACGATTCTTTGCATATTTTGAGGTCTGAAAACATGTATTTGTTATTTTCTGCAAATAAATGCTCTAAACGATAATATTTTATTTGGAATTTGGAGGAAATGTTAGTAGTTTATAGACTCAAACTAAAATATTCCTTTTGCCCAAACACATACCTATAAGCAGTAAAATCAGAAAAACTGATCATTTTGCAGTGGTCTTATTTTTTTCCAGAGCTGTATGTATTCATTTCTTACAATCAATAGTGAATGGTTAAAGGGCCCATATTACGCTATTTTCTGATCTATGTTATAATGTCGTTTCCTCATCAAAAACATACCTGGAGTTGTGTTTTGTTTCACTACTGCTTCATGACATCACAAGGTGGAACAGAGCTCTGGAAAGACTAGACTAATAATCAAGGATTACTCAAAAATGTGCTCACAAGAGTCACTTTGCATAATATAGGACCTTTAATAAAACCAAAATAAAGCTTTCCCCTTTTAAAATTGCTTTAATATTTTATTGATTTGGTGAATCTTTTAACCTTCTGATAGCATCTACTCCTCCTTGTTTTCAGCAGTAAGTAGACTTAGACTTAGACAAATATTATTGATCCACAAGGGAAATTGTTTTGGGTACAGTAGCTCACTCATCTAATATAATATAATATAATATAATATAATTAGGGCTGGGAATATTAACGGGTTAATCGCGATTAGATTAATGTAAGTTATGATCGCGAACAATTTTTTTAATCGCGATCAGAGTTTGCCAGCATTTTCCACAATTCTACCATCCATATGCAGCTCATTTGGTTGTATTAATTAAACTCATTGTCGGTTAAACGCGCTATTTTGAGTTTGCTAGTATTTTGTTCCTTCTACGCATCCGTAGGCAGCTCGAGCGGGCTTCAATCATTTATTTACAATTTCTCAAAGTAAGCACTATTACTGGTTCATTGTTACTTTTTCCTTTCTCTGCACTTTTTTGAAATAAAAAAATGGTGAGAAATACTTTGCATTGTGAGTTTAACTTTAGATTCGAACGGTCTTACTGCAAGATATCAATTTTAAACATGCAAAATAAATCACGATTAATCGCGATTAACTATGAAATTTCTGAGATTAGTTGCGATCAAGAAAATTAATCGTTTGACAGCCCTAAATATAATATAATATAATATAGGGTAAAACATAAAAATAGTGATAATACGTGTATATGTACAAATCAGATTTAAATATAAAATATAAAATACAGTATCAAATAAGTAAATGTACAAACCCAGCTATATACAGTTATAGGGAGTATTTTTATAGGGAGTATCATATTGTTTTTTGTTTATTTTGAGCCAGATACCCTTCCAAAATAAATACACTGATTATTGAATATTTGTGAATATTTACAGTCAACAATACAATAGTATTCGATGCAGATGTCATAAATACAGACGGCTTGTGCAGGTTTGGTCTGTATAGTGGGTCTGGTCTGATCTTTGTTTTGCTCTCTTAAGCAGCTGTGATAGCTTCAGTGGCAGACTGGGGAGCAGAGGAGTGAAGGGGGATTACACTGAAGGTCATCTGCCCCAGTCTCTCAAGGCCAAGTGCAGCCGAGACGAGCAGAAAGCATCCACGCTGCAAAACATAACAACAGTGATATGATAATACAAATGAAAGAATGCACTTTTAAAGCAAAAACACTTAAGGGGAGGCTTTAGACTAATTATTTTTGTTCTGGTGCTGTATTCTTTTGTGTTTTTTGTGAGTTTTTTGTCTGTCTTTGTTGTAATTTACCTTGTATGTGTAAAAGTTTGGTTCATTTTTAACACATATTGATACTTTCCAGCTGTGGTTGTTATTATTATTATTATTATTCTCTGGGGATGCGATGTGAACTGAAAGCACTGCTCTGTTAGAAGCTCTGTTACTCTAGTTAGCTTTAATCTGAGCTTTATTTTAACACAATCTTAGCACAAAGAGTTGATTTGGTTGGAACTACAACAGGTGAGATGATTTTTGCGCTTAAATTAAAGTCTCTCAAACATAAAATTACAGTCACAAGCGAGTTAGCATTACCCTCTCTCTCACCATTTGGTATTGTGCAGATTCCTGAAAATGTGCTGTTTAAATCCATTTTGTATTTTTACTTGAGTTTCCAGACTTATCTTAAAATTGTATTGTCTGGGTTTGCTCTTGTTTGCATTTCATCACCATGGTAACTGCTGATCTTTCCGCCAGTAGACATACATGCAAAGTATCAATTGTTCATCAGTAAACACTGTCACATTCAAGTAAGTTAATGAAATTAGTAGCATGACTTGGGTTTTGAATTTGAATTTTGAGTTAACATCTATTTCTGTAAAGCTGAGGTCCCAGATTTTCAAAAAAAAATGAAGTAGGTGTTTCGTTTTTCCTTAGAGCTTTTTCCTACCACAAAGCAAAACAGGATTGACCACACAGGACAGCACTCCCCACAATGTATTTTAGAATCAGTATTTTATAACTAGATTCAGCGCAGTGATGGGGGAAAAAAAAAAAAAATATATATATATATATTTACATTTAAAGTCAGGTACCCCAGCTTTAAAGGCACTGTATCTGATTATGGTAACGCCAACAACTAGACTAGCATGCTAACATGTACTTCCAGCATACAGCAGACTTGTTTTTTTGTACCTCAAGAGCTGCTTTTACAATATATTTGCAATTAATTATATTATATACACAAAATAAATAAATATATAAAAAAATTGGTACAGGCATGAATCAAGCTGTTTGATCTGCCATTTGACATTAAAAAAAAAAAAACATTGCCAAAGACATCATGGCCAGTTATAGGCTGTGTCCCATTACTCTGTCTTACCCCTTCCCCTACCCCTTTATCTACATCTTTGTCTTGCTCCTCGATACCGAGCTGAGAGGGCTCGGGGTACGAATGTTCCCCTAAGAAATGGGACACCACTTGATTACCGTTTGCGTCATCGTCCCTTGCCTCTACCTGAGCTGCTACGTCTACAGAGGCGACAACAGTTGACGCAAACAAACGTAAACAAATGTCAAGGATTATCGGGTACAAAAAACTAGCTTGTTTATACATGAAAGTTCGATGAAAACGATAACGTCGGATAAACAGACATCACTACAATTAAAACCGCAACAACAGTTCACTAAAAGTAACTTAGAACATAAACGTCATAGTTGTAAACCTGCTAAACTGTTAATCGATAATTACAACTGCTGAAAATACATTTATGAGACTCCTTGGCTGGTCGATGTGACGCTGCCATCCTGATCCCAAAACCTGCCTGAGCTTGTAGGTGTACCCCTTCGTTTCAAGTCTGGTCGAGAGCTTACTTCGTTTTAAGGGGTATGTAGCGCCCTTGATCAAAATTAGAATCGGGACACCCCTTGCCCTCACATGAACGCAGAAAACCAAGGGGTAGGGGTAAGACGAAGGGGTAAGAAATGGGACGCAGCCGTAGTCAGTCAAATCAAATCCAAACTTCTCACAGTGAACTACTATTCTGAATTCTTCGTACAACAGTGTTTTGCAGTACAACGCATAATCAGGAAGTGAGTCCCCGCGATGACTGTGAGGGGCATGTACTTATCAGACCACAGTGTGATGTGCAAACAGCGTCAGTACAGACACACACACAGGGGCTTTGTTTGCCCTGCAATAGAAACCAGTTGTGGGCTGCTGAGTCAATATTTACAGCCTAATGGAATGTGTACTGTGCCACTGGACCGGTCTCTGTGCAGATTGGAGAGGGACTCATTACCTCTGTGCTCTGGGTTTGACCTGCTGCTGTCTGCTCGCTGCGTCTGGGAGCTTTGGTTTGGTGACTTGACTTTACCTCCTGAACTGTGCTACAAATCTATGAGCCGCTTTTGGTGGTGGGGAAGTTGGGTTACAAAATGTTATTGTTTTGTCTAGAATGTTCCTCAGTATTGATTAAAGCTATGTATCATAAGGGAGACAAGCAAGTTGTAGCGCTACACTATATTACATTTCAGATTTTATTTTATTTTATTTTGGGCAACTAAGCAATTTACAATCTTTTAAAAGTGCAATAACAGACGTAACAATAAAAATAAAATAAAAACATTTGCCCAGATCTGTGGAGAGTCACCCCTATTCACAGAAGGAATTAATGTATTTTTGAGTAATTGAAACAAATAAATAGATGCTCGATGGAAATGGTTAATGTCATACCATGGGACATCCCAGGCAAAGCAATAACATCTCCATGGAGACAAGTAGGTGGCGGACCCTCCACCAGAAAAGTTGAGCAGAGCAACTTTAAAGCTGCACTATGTACCTTTTCTGGTAGAGATCTGCTACTTGTTTGTCTCCATGGAGATGTTATTGCCATGCCTAGAATGTCCCACCATTTGGCACATTGCAAACTGTATTTTTTTTCTGAAATCAGCATCTCTACATGTACCGGCTGGTACAGCTCAACTGGTAAGTCATGGACTTTCCCCCTGGAGGTTGTAGGTTCAAACCCCCCCTGGGCAATGAGCTAACCAGTGTGGGTCCTTGGGCAAGACCCTTCACGGTACTGCCCCCCGGGCGCCGAAAAAGATGGCTGCTCACTGCTCCTGAAAAAGGATGGGTCAAATGCAGAAGTCAAATTTCTCCCGTGTGTCACTGTGTGTCATTGTGTGTGAGACCAATAAAGGCTAAAAGCCCAAGCTTAATCTTAATCGTATTACAGCCATTCCATCCCAGCGTCTGTTGAATTCCAACACAAACACAAAGCTGAGCTACTTCAGTTCTTGCACCAGGACTGGAATAAAGTCACCCAAGAACAATGTGAAAGACTTTTGGAGAGCATGCCAAGACGCATGAAAGCTGTGATTAAAAATAAGGGTTATTGCACCAAATAAGTACCAAATCAAAAACACTGATAAAACAGATTTGCAGTGGTCTCTTATTTTTTTCCAGAGCTGTAAGTGAATGAAGTGAATGCAAAATAGATCTATTTTGCATTCACTCATTCACTTCATTGGGTTCGCCCCTCCACAGATCTGACCTGTAAGTTGCTCTAATGGCATCACCTGCTTGTCTCCATGATAGATATTATTAATGCTACACTGGAACATAGGAGGCAGAGCAAATCTCCATGGAAACAAGGTGGCGGTGGACCCAGAAAAGTTCAAAATTTCACCTTTATTGGGGAATATGCCAAGAAGCAAAATTCTGCAAATGACAACGCTAAATGGTGCAGGATCAACACAAGGTCAACAATACAATAAAATGCTTAGGATCAGAAGAACCACTGACTCGCTAAGATAGTCAAGAAGTACTAATAGCATGCAATAAAAATACAAGGGAAAAAGTAAACAATATAATAAAAAATATATAATAAAATACAACAGTACAGGTAAATAAAAAAAATGTGTAAGAGTATTTCACAGGTGGTATTACTGCTTAAATGAATTTTGTATTGGATATAATATAGTTTTGTATAAGTATTGCACAGGTTACTGCACAGGTAACAGTAGTATTTACAGTCAGGTAGTGACATATATGATACATTCATATAGAGCAGCAGCAGTAAACATTATAATCAAACAGAAGAAAATAGTCTTACAGGTTTATGTCAGATGCTTTCTTACACATCTCTACATTTGTACAAGTTTAGGGCTGTCACAAAGAGGTGTTTGACTCCCCCTAGTGCTTGTATTTATCATTATATTGAATCGTTATGCCATTCCCTCCTTCCTCTATCTGATATCTGCAAATGTTTTATAGCCCTATTTAATAACAGTGTACGGTTACAATCTCTGCTGTATCATATCACTTGCACCTCCCATCGAAACATCACCAGACATGGAAAAAAAAAAAAAAAACAAGAGCAGGAAACTCCATATAAGGACATGTCCGGGGGGGAGTGGCGATTGGTGGATTTTTGATGATGTCACAGCGTCTCATGGGGGCAGGAGCAGGTATCAGTTCGATGTAAGTAATATCCAAATGTTATACTTGATGACATTTGTTATATGATCAGATATGTACACTTACCTACAACTTCATAATGAAATCACAAGATCAGCGCTTTGTCATTTACTTCCTCAATTACGATTTATGGACCTGTGTAAAATTTGACGTCATTGGAAACGCAGGAAGGGAGTGATAAAGCCATGATGTCATTATTCTACTTTTATTAGTAATCCAGGCTTTTACAATATAATGGCAAGTGCTGTCATTTTCAAAGATAAATGAATATTATTGTCAATATCTAGATAAAATGATTAAAAAAATGGAGTGTGACAATTGTGGGCCATTGCTTTTATTTTAAATCTATTAGCTTAAAGGGACAGTGTGTAGGATTCGTGGCGCATAGGTGGTTACTAGCTATTCCACTTCCTCTTTTGGCTACGGCAGACCTCGAGGGTCACCCGGACGCGACGTACCGCCGACATCGCGCGTGCCCGCGCACGAACCGCGCACCGCTGTATACATAAAACGGTCCCCCGTTCACTTTTTTTTTTCTTTTCGCATGAAAACACACAATCCCGATCATGATTCATGACAATCTACACATCAAATGAAACCTTACAGTCTCCTCTTTTTGACTATGCAATTCATTTCCCTGCAAAACAATCACTCCCCGAGCACATGGGGCTTTTATACAGAAAAGCACAAAACTTAGCTTACTTAGCTTACCTTTGAAGGCTTTGCACAGGTCAAACTCTGTATTTCATCATAAACTTGGTCTCAATCTGTCCATAAGGATCCAGCGAATAAAATCCAGTAAAACAATTTAGTCCAAAATACGTGTTATATCCATTACGATGTGTGATCCGGCAGCATGCTCCCCCTCCCCCCCTCCCCTTCCCCTTCTCTCCTTCGCTCCTGGCTGCATATGGGAGCAGAGGAACGAAGGAGAGAAGGGGAAGGGGAGGGGGGGAGGGGGGAGCCATCTGCAGCGCGGCTAAGCAGCTGTTAGCCGGAGCCGAGGCAAAGGATGAGCCCAAATGTCCTTCTGCGGCTCTCGTATTCAAAATGGCTGCCTCTATATGGGGAAGATCCCCCTTTTATGTGACTATATCTAAGTCCAAAAGAATACTTTGATTTCATGATGGAAGTGAAAAGGCTTGGAAAACAATGTATTTTTGAATGGGTATCTTCAATTTCAGTAATTAACAGGTAAAAATCTTACACACTGTCCCTTTAAAGCAGGGGTGTTAAACTCATTTTGGTCCGGGGGCCGTATCCAACCTACTTTGATCCCAAAGGGGCCGGATCAGAAAACTCATCGTATATGTACCCAAAAATAGCAATTAGTCCAAATATTTGTGCAGAGAAACGTAAATCTATTACAGAAGTCTTTTCTATTTGATGAACTCTTTCTTTTACAAAATATTATAATATTATGAACAAGAAAAATGCACTTTCAACACAAGCGTACAGGTTTCCCATTCACCTCTGTGAACAAATAGGAATTAGTCCATTTTTGTTGGAAAATCCTGCACTCAGCGTCCACTTTTCTCATTTTTGACATTTTGCTGATGAGGGTGTCACGGTCAGCAGTCAAAATGATGGTTTTAGAGCGTTTGGAAAGAGGCGAGTCTTCATTTGTGCTGCTCTGGTGGGAGGGGCCACGCACAGAGGCGCTGGAGACACTGCTATGCTAAACTGCACAGAAAATTACTAATATTTTGATAGAAAATTCAAATATAATTCAAATATTTTAATAGAAATTCAGCCGAGGGCCAGATTAAAGGTCTTGGAGGGCTGGATCTGGCCCTCAGGCCGCAAGTTTGACACCCCTGGCTTAAAGGTTCACTATGTAACTTTTTTTGGCAGGTTGTCTGGCATCTCCTTGTCTCCAAGATGTTATAAAATAAATAAAATATGGCATAAAACGTCTTTATCTTGCATTTGTTTAATATTATTTAGTTTAATATCATATAAAACATGCATTCCTCTTCACTATATGACCTATATGTTGATCTGCTTGTCTCCTTGGAGATAGATAAGTTCAAGGCCATAATGACACGCAGACATTCAAGGTAAAGAAACAACATCTTCATAGAAAATAGGCTCCATATACCCTCACGAGAAAAGTTACATACTGCATCTTTAACTTTACAATGTATTTCCAATGTCTGTTTATCCAAAGATCTGCATGGTGCATTCTTGCTTTACTTGGAATGTTCCACAGTATCGCATTACACTTGTTCATCTCACATTTATTCAATTTCCGTGTTTTATTGCCGAACAAAACAATGTAAAACATGCGTTCCTCTCAACGTAGATAACCTGTATCTTTGCTTGTTGTTGTTCCTTGCTTGTCTCCATGGAGATAGATAAGTTCAATGCCATACTGATACAGGCATTCAGGTAAAGCAAAAACATCTCCATAGAAAATACGTGGTGTATCCTCCTCATTATGCTGTAAATGTTACTTACTGCATCGTTAAAGCCGCAGTATGTAACTTTTTAGCTCCCAGAAATTAACTACAATAAAAGCATGTTTGTTTTTTTTCTTTTTTCAATTTGGTTGTGTTTATTGCACTGAAAACCTTTGCTAAACATGCATCCTTACTCAGAGTGGGCTTGCACTTCCACAAACCTGACTTACAAAACCCGTCAGTATCAGCGGAACGTCGACTGGGAGTCCTGCCCAAGCAAATACTCGGACATGTTGGCTTTTCGGCGGGAATATACAACTGGGGACATGGCTGCAGGGAAGGATTTACCTCTCGACCCCCATACCAAATCACCCCATCACCAAAGGGCTGGTTGATGTTATCTGGTTGTTACCGGAAAAATGCGCAGGGTTCTCTTCTGGCGTTCTCAGATTTCTCCACTCTGGAACCCGTTTTCCAAAAATACCCATAACGCCGGCACCGTGTGGACGAAAGGCAACACAACACAACGAATAAAAACTTCTCAGTTTCCACCAAAAAACGTTGTGTGGACGGGCCCTTTTACTGGAAGAGGGTCTACTCCTGCTTGTTACCATGTAGGTTTTGTTCTTTTGGCTATAATCTTCCTCAGCAAAGCATAAAACTCATCTATATCCACTGAGAATAGTCAGAAGTGTAGTTTTCATATTCTGTTGAAATGATGTTCCTTGAAATGAAAGCTACACACTGTACCTTTTATCTTTAAGACACATTCCGTTTATTGAGGAGGCTTTTGTATCATGTTCTTTTCTTATTAGGTGACAAACACAAAAGGGAATCCAATAATCAAAACAAAGACACAATAGAAATAATAGAGTGGAGGAGTTTATGCTTTAGTGGGAGGGACATGACTGAATCCCTGTGTCCAAGGCCGCTACACACACACACACTCACGCGCGCACGCACTCACGCACACACAGAGGCAGATTGCTCAAGGATGAGGTCACCGCGGCGACAGAATCATCTCTTTGTGCCCCGGTGCGGTGTGGGTAGTGTATGCACCGCGTGGCATTTACAGTCACAGCAGAGATAAAGTGCGGCTGCTAATCACAAACACAACTCTTAAAGGTGCACGTACGCAGACAGAACTGGGGTAAAACTGAGCCAAAACTCTACCGGGGCAGTGATTTAAGGCAGATTCAGGTAAAAACAAGCTGAACCTGGTTTAGTGAATTTTTAGATAGTCACAATTCAAAATAAAATACATTCAAGATGCAAAGCTTTTATTGTCATATGCACAGTAAAGAAACACATTTCCCTGTACAATGAAATTCTTACCTTGCTGACCACCCTGGATGCCAAGAGCAAAACATTAAAATAGATAAATAAGATAAAGAGAAGCATGTAAAAAAGTATAATCAGTATATAGAAACAATCTTTACCGAATATACACTATGAAAAATATAGGCTAGGTGCTATGTACATATTTACAGATAATGTGCAACATTGGTTTTATTGTGCAACTGTCAGTAGTAAAAACGGGGTGTAAACATTGTTGATGTAGGCCTTGTTAGAATGAATTTAGTATGCAAGTTATAAAAAATGGTTATAATTTCATTTCAGGTCATTGTCTCCATTATTTATGAGTTTTAATTTTATGTCCATTGTTAATATGTTGCACTTCAACGATATGGTGCAATATAAAACAATGAAAAATAATAGTAAATATAACATGTGAAAAAATATGGCAAGCAAGCAATAAAGTGGAAATATACTGACATAATATGAATATAAAATATACAATATGGGCAGCAACAACTCTGCTACTGCTAAACGAAATTTCAATTCACTATGTCGTGTACATATGGCAGAATTCAACAATAAAGCTAATTATGCAGCTAGATATAAGCAGGGTCTAACCAGTACAATAACCAGAGCTGACGAAGCCTCTCGGATGAGCGGCGAAACGTTTTCAACCAAACAAACTTTGTCCAGTTGACAAATTGAACTTCTCCTTTGATCATAACTACTGTATCATTACTATTGATACTTTGCAATGACATCCAGCTGGGGATGTCATTGGATGAGCTAATGTACATCTATGGTGATATGTGCAACAGTTACCATGGTGATACAATGGACTGTTTTTTGTTGTTTTTTTTAAGATAAAAAGTTGAGGATGACCAGGGCTCTCAAGTTTTGAGCGGGGTCGTGCGTGAGACTGTAATTTCTGAGGACGGAGGGGGGGGTGCGAGTGAACAATTTTTCCCGAGGAGGGGGGGGGGGCGCTTGAATTGCGTGAGAAATGCCGTGTAAGCGTGTGAACACGTCGAATTGCAAACTTAAACTACAAAGCAACTAATGAGAGTTATATAAATGAAGTTATTACCTGATGGTTCTCAGTTTGTTTTATCATCTCCGCACTTTGTCAGTGCGCGCTGAGAGGGGCGGGGAGGAGGGACCGGGGCGGAGGGGAGCGGGACATTTTTAACGGATTCATGTAAGAGTCTGGTTAATGCACCGGGCCCGCGTCTCACCGCTGCTCACCATGGGCAGTTCGGCTCTGGGCCGCGCGTAAGCCGTCGGGGGGGACACGTTACGCACAGACGGAGAATAAACATATAAGTATTTTCCAAACAAATAATGAAAGACAAGAAACAAACATTCATTGTTACAGTATTAAGGAGACGTGGCACCGGGACTGAGGCTCAGGACGTGCCCGGGGGATGGCGCGTCTGCTCCGGCCTCCGCTCGGACCGTGCGCCCGGAGCAGGGGGAGTTTTTTTCGCTCAAAACGCGCGGAGCCTGCATAAACTAAGCCACACAGACCGATTTTCTGGGCACACACAAAAATTAAAAAAATTAAAAAATCAGCGTGAGAAATGCCATGTGTGAGCGTGTGAACACGTCGAATTGCGTGTGTCACACTCTCAATGCGTGAGACTTGAGAGCCCTGCAGGATGACTAACTGAAAAAACAGCTGGCTAATGCTAGCTAGCTGTTGACTGGAATTAAGTGAAAGGAACTAGTTTAACAGCACAAATTAGCTCGCCTGATGTAGTTCAGCTAAATCCGTTTTTTTATGGTCAGGCTGTGCTAAAACAAAGCTCACAATAAGTTAACCGGAGTAAGAGTTTCAGAGAGACCAGTGCCTCCAATTAGCACCATACCCCCAGGGAGTGTTGATGACATCAGCTGCAAAGTATAAATATCATCATCATATGTTTGTATTGTTGCAAATAACAAGCAAAGATCCCAAGCGCCTGTGAAATCCTGAGGCACTGAAGGAGCAGCAGCTCTAGCCCAAGCTGTCTCTAAGGGAGCTTATCTTGCAGAGTAAACCGTGTATGACTAAGTTAAGAACAGCCCATTTTATTGTCCTCTGTGGGAGTTTTTGAAGTACCTGAGACAATCTCCACACTGGACACTGATCTGAGTGTGAGCACATTGTTGTACACTGTTGGATGAAAGATGTTGAAGTTGTAGTTGACCGTTATGTAATTTATTAGTACATCTCATTTAAAGAGGGGGATAATGTAAAAAATAAAGAAAGAATGGCTACAGTGTTATAACATTGTTCCCTCATCAAAAAGCTTTTAGATGTCATGGCTGAGTAATTTTAGTGATCATCAGATTAGCAGTAAGATTCTGTGCAATACTCACCCCACAAGCCTACATCATCCATGCTACAAAAACATGATACAAAACAGTGCACAATAACTTCACAAACCTGATGCGATGTGCTGTAGTTTCATTAGCAGAACGCACACTCATTGTGTTGTGATAGCGCTCTGAAGGGGGAGTGACTAGATTCAGAGCAACAAAAATTAAAATGAAACTCATAAAACATGTTAATACGTTGTTTTCGGCAAATATAGCATTTTCAAAACAATAAAAGGTATCATGGTAAACTACATTTGTTATGTATTAGCAGTTAAAACCCATAGAAATAAAATACCCTATCATTTTTTTAAACAAAACCTACATTGTACCAGTTCAAAATCGTGATAAATTAAAAACCTTGTGATAGAAACAACCATTTACTTGTTATACTATGCAACATTTTGAGGACTGACTCACTACAGCAACCCTCCTAATTTTTCGTCATTCTGAAACCCACTGAAAAAAAGAACTGAAATACTCTTTGAACTGCCCGAACCGCCTCAAACCCAGTAACCGCTTTTATTAATTGCCATTATTTAAGTCAACCCACATTCCACATGGTATTTTTCATTTGTGTTAAGCTCCTCTCTTTCATTATAGCTTAGACTCCACCATTGTAACTTAATTCCTTCAGGATTTCCACTCTCCATCTGGCCCCACCCCCCTCCTCGTTTCCGACGGTAACAATTTAATACAGAGGCCATTGATTGGATCGTACATTTTCATTTCATTACTTAATTATCAATTCAACTCTGTGGGACCTTTCTGAAAGAGAAGAGATGTAATCGGCTACAGTGTAAGTTAATAAAGCTAATTTGATTTTAGCATTGGAAATTTTATATGCATACTAAGTGGCTTTGTTAAGATATTTCGTCCAACCAGTTAATTAATTATTTCATATGGCAAATGAGAAATTGTCTTATCTGCAAATTATTCCTAAAGGTAATACCCCCCAGATGTTGAATTTAGCTAATAATTTGAGTTCCTCTTTCACTCATTTTCAATAGGTCCACTCCCTGCTTTACGCTCTTCATTATGGGCGATTGTACGAAAAACGGTAGATTGAATTAGCATAGGCTTCACATAATCAAGGCCCTTTTGAAAATTATTCCCCTTGTAACATATGCCGCGCAGTTCTTTGCATACTCCGCGCACGTTTTTGGACCCATTTCATTGACAAATTACCGTTAAATGTACTTTGACCATATCCAGCGAGAATCAATGGGAGCAGCTATAAGGTCAAGTTCACTGGAAATGGCTGTAAAAGGTGATTAGATGAAGCACTAAACGCCTCTAGTTAAACAATATTGATGGCCGGGCTACAGCGCTATGTAAGCTGTTAACAGACAGTTGTAATTCCCATATCGTTAACCTAGGGCCGTAGATGGAGAGAGGAGAAACTGGATCTATTGTTGTTGTCATATTAAACTCCACTTTTGTGTAACTGTGCCTTAATTTGTATTCATTGGCGTTGTAATTGTGTTGCGTTGTGTAGAGTACAGTGGTACCTCACCTTACGAAATTAATTCGTTCCAGAAGTGGTTTCGTAACGTGAATTTTTCGTAAGTTGAGTAGCTATTTCAATGGAAAAAGCCTGATTCGTTTCAAGGCCCCGGTCCAAGTTTTTTTTTTATAGTGTAACTTTTTTTATAGTGTAACATTGTGTTCTGCGTAGAGACTGTAGACCCAGGACTAAACGTGGACTATACCAGGTCTAGACCAAGGTCTAAACCTGGACTAAACCTGGACTAAACCAGGACTAGACCAGGTGGATTAAAGCGCCGTGCGCGGGTCTATTTCCTGGTTTCATTTCGAGTCACGGCTGAGGTGAGCAGCGAGGGGGACCGCACGCAGTCTGAGCGCATGAACGAGACCCGTGCTCAAACCGTACCTCCTCTAGACCTCCTCTAGACCTGGTCTAGACCACCGCGGCTCTTGCATGCGTTCGTTCATCACAGCCTGAAGTTGTGTTTTGTTTCATTCACACATGTTTAACACACAAACCCTGGATATTTAGGCTGAGCTCTTCTCTCAAACTGAAAACACTGTTCCACCTTGTAATGTCATGGGGCGATACAGGAAGTACTCATACACCTTCACTAGAATCATTTGGATGATTTCAGCCATGGGATTTCCAACCTCTACAGAACAAAAGGTAAGAGGTAGCTGTTAATGTGAAAACTACTACGCTTCATGACATCACAAGGTGGAACAGAGCTTTTGCTTTTGGATGTAGACAGACTAATAATGCAGGATTACTCAAACATGTGTGAATGAAACAAAACACAGTTCCAGGTATGTTTTAGAAGAGGTAACAACATTCTAACATGGCTTAAACCTCAAAAGAATCCATTTTGCATAATATAGGACCTTTTAATAAAGTTATTGTTTTGTTTTGTTTTTTTCTGAACAAACACAAAAAAAAGAAATGACATTTTTAGACAAAAATACACAACATACACATCTTCAGATATGATTTTGTGTATTATTTCACATTTTTTCATGCCAAATAAATTAAAGAGGGAGTATTATACATCTATGGGTTGTTAGCTATAACTAATATATAATATGTTTAGATCATCATGTTACCTTTTATTGTTTTGAAAATGTTTTGAAAAATCACTCCCCCTTCAAAGTTCCACCACATTACAATCGGCATGCCTTTTGCTAATGAAACTACTGCACATCACATCAGATTTGTGAAGATGGAGCATTGCTTTTTTATGGAAAATTGCCATGCGTCAGGCTTGTTGGCAGAGCTTTAGACAGAAAATACTCCAAACTGTCAGGAGTTTTCGAATACGGTCTGGGAGAGATGAGCTACATTACGCAAACCTGCATGCATGACATGAGGGTGCGACGTTATAACATGCTAAAAAATCTCCACAAAGTTGATTGTGCATTACACCCCCTTTTTTAAATTCAACTTATGAATCAGAAGTTACCTCCAGACAGTTACTCAGACTTGAGAAAGTGCTTGGACCATGACTTTGCACTTCTTCTTCTTCAGCGATAGTATTTCAACGTTTTTTTTGGCTACTCTACCCATGTCTGGACTTAGGCCGATAGAAATGTTGATAAATTGTAGATCATTTGATTGGTCAACAACAAACCCAAGGACAAACATGCACCAGTGTTTACAAAGTGAAGCTTGAAAAGACTACAGAAATTACACAAAGCCAATATGCTCCGAATGTGACAGTCTAATGATAGAATTTGGCTCATTAAAAGGGCTTAAACAAAACCCCAAACTCATAATTGGAGACAATGAATATGTCTTTGGCTAATTGTTTACCCATCGCCGTGGCAATAACAAACAAATCTCCAAACCATCAATTTCTATTCTTTATGACAAGCGTATTAACACTGACCCCATCACTTAAGCTGCGTTATTGGACAGAAACAGAAGATTGTAATGAGAGGGAGGAGGAGTGTGACAGAAGCCATCAAGCACACTTAAAATAATGAGTTGAGTACAGAGGAGCTTTGGATGGGGTACAGAATGACTCTATGGGGAATCAAGCCGGATCATTTCACCAGCTCACAATATGCAGACGAATTAGTGCCGATTCATGTACTGTTACTTCTGCTAAATCTCCTAAAAATATCACTAATGATGTTCGCGAAAGTTGGGTAAAGACAATGATTCCGTTTACACGCAAAGTTAAAGGTGAAGTGTGTAACTTTTCTGCTCTAGGGTCTGCCTGTGTTTATTCAATCATGAGTGTTTTTATTGCTAAAAAAAATGCCTTGAGAAACGTGTTATGAGCAGACCAATCTCTCCGCAGATCTGACCTGTACCTTGAACTGCTTGTTTCCATAGAAATTATTGTTTTGACTTGAATGTTCCACAGTATGGCATTAAACATCTACAGTATTCAGAACATTTATTTGCAGGTGAATAAATTTGTAAGAAATAGCTTGATAAATGCAGGGCTCTCAAGTTTTGAGCGGGGTCGTGCGTGAGACTGCGTAATTTCCGAGGAGCGGGAAGGGGTGCGAGTGAACAATTTTTCCCGAGGAGCGGGGGGCGCTTGAATTGCATGAGAAATGCCGTGTGAGCGTGTCGAATTGCGTTGAATCTGTCTAAAGAGCAAACTTAAACTACAAAGCAACTAATGAGAGTTATATATATATAAATGAAGTTATTGCCTGATCGTTCTCAGTTTGTTTTATCATCACCGCTGTGTGCGCTTAGCAGCTGAAACTAGTCTGCCCAACAACAGAACAATCTATTTTCTGATTGGCTGAAACTGAGATTTTTTTCAGGAGAGCGGGGCGGGGAGGATGGGAGTTTTTTTCGCTGAAAACGCGCGGTGCCTGCATAAACTGAGCCACACAGACCGATTTTCTGGGCACAAAATTTTTTTTTTTTAAATTCAGCGTGAGAAATGCCGCGTGTGAGCGTGTGAACACGTCGAATTGCGTGTGTCACACTCTCAATGCGTGAGACTTGAGAGCCCTGATAAATGTGTTGAGTCGGCCAACCTCTCCACAGATCTGACCTGTAACTTGCTTGATTGTGCCGTCTGACTGACTCCATGGAGTCACATAAGTTTAATGTTGCACTATGGAACATTCCAGGCGAAGCAATAACATCTCCATGGATACAAAGAGGTGGCAGGCCCTTTACCAGAAAGGTTACGCAATGCACCTTTAAGACAACGCTAGTTGAATATGGCTATAAAATTGAGAAGGTGCCCCGCATTTGCCCCAACCTAAAAGATGGGGAATGTGCGTTTTCAGGTAGGAGATCCGCCAACTACTTGCTTCCATGCAGATCTTATTGCTTTGTCAAGAATGTTCCGCAATATGCCATCAAACTCATCACCAGGCCAACTCCCCAGGTCAGATCTGTGTTCAGACGAGTTTTCTAGGTAGTTTTGACCAATAAATGAGAGATGAGTCATACTGTGGAACATTCAAGGCAAAGCAACGACATCTCCAAGACAACCATGTAGCGTTCAGCAGAAAAGTTACATAGCATAATTTTAAATTCCATTAGTACAACCTGTCATGATGAATAAGCAGCTACAAATTAGAGTGGCTATTAAAAAACTCAAAGCCTGGAAAAGTACGCAAAGGTTACGTTCACACTGCAGCCTGAAGTGACCCAAATCAAATTTTTTCGCCTCTATGCAGCCTGTGTCTGATCTTCTGAACGACACAGATCCGATTTTTTCAAATGCGACCCAGGCCACTTGGATATGTTGCCTGGTTTACACCAGACCATATCACAAGTGATATATGGTCTGGGAGCCGCCTACTGAATACAGTAATCCCTTGTTTATCGCAGGGGTTAGGTTCCAGAAATAACAGAAATAATAAGAGAAATCCGCGAAGTAGGACAACTTTATATTTTACAATTATTATACATGTTTTAAGTCTGTAAATGCCTCACCACACACATTATACGCTTTTCTCAGACTGGAATTAACCTTTTCTCACATTTGTCTCTCGTTTAAAACACTCAAACTTTCATAGATTTATATGTAGCCCATAGCCAATCATGTCAGTTGTACTCGATGACATAGAGCGACGACCGGTGAGAAGAGAAGGAAACGCCGCCATTTTCCCCAATCTCCGCGAAAACAGAAGGCAAAACAAAAATATGATTAAACAATGGCACCAAACGATTACTGCTGTTTGTGTAAGATAAATATGAGAGAAGGTGGACCTGCTTCCGTTTGTCATGTAGTACACGTCACTGTTTTTCCATCCCTCCCCGCTCTCTGATTGGCTCCCCCGCTCAGGAGCCCTTGCTTAACCTCGTTGCCAGGCTGTCTTTCAGATCGGAACGATTGTGCAAAGCAGCCTGGGATTTCCCGGGTTATTGGATATGTGGTCCTAAAACCGATACATATCCGGTCTTTTGACATGCGACTTCAGTCTGAACGGCCAGGTCGCATTCATCCGACCTACACGTCATCAACAAGCGAGAGTGGTACAAGTAGGCGCTCACAAATGTACACAAACGTTCTTCTCGTCATACAAAAATTGTGTATGAAGTCCATGTCAGTGAAGCAGCAAAGCACATCACAATCCCACCACTCTCAGCACCAACACGTTCCTTTCTACGGACGTTACTGCCACTGCCCCACAAAACACCAAGGCCAAAAACCATGTCCTTCTCAATCTCATCCTTTAAAGAAATAAGTTGTACATGTTCTGGCTCTGGTACAACAGCAACTTTAAAATCTCCAGGTGCTCAATGCTAGTGTCCATGTTTAGGCTATTTCCGTAAACACTGAGCACTCTCGCTGCATGTAACGTCGTCGTGTCCTCCGAGGCGCATGCGGGACACTTTGGGGGCGTTTAAAGTTCACACTGGAGATCACATACAAGTCGCATTTAATTGGAAATGTGAACGACCTCACAAAAAAAATCAGCTTTAAGCCCTGCAGTCTGAACGTAGCCAAAGTGATTACCCATTCATTTTATGATAAATACTAAATTCCATTACGAATAGCAATTTTTTCTTCTTACAGTTGAGTTTATAATTTAACATTTATAATATAACAAAGACAATTCTTTACCTTGAATTATCATCAAGTTAGCATGTTAGCGATACAACGGAAAAAAAAGTTTCTTGTTTAAAAAGGTTGTCATTGTTTTAGGCCCTGGGTTTTGTAGCAGTGCCTATCTTCTGCAGGAATACTACTCCCTGTTATCTGATGGTCAGAACCCAGTCTCTGAACAGTCCCATAAAAGGTTACACATTACACCAGGGGCTCGTCTACACAAATGTCATAAATTACATATTTGTGTGTAGGAATGCTGCAATTATCCACGGATGCGGCTTAGAAGGGCATAGTTCAGTGGTGACGCTGCAGACAGACCCAAGATCACACATGCTTCCTGTGTTTCTTCCAGTCCAATAGATATTTTGCAGCTGATGTCATCAACAACATTCTCTGGAGGTGTGGTTCTAACTGTAGGCACTGCTCTGTCTGAGGCTCTGTTACTCAAATCAAGTTAGGCTTTAATCTGAGCTTTATTTCAATACAGTCCGACCACAAAGAGCTGACTTATTTGAAACTAAAACATGTGAGATTATTAACAAGTCCCTCTCAAAAATATTACAGTGGTGGTGGTTACGTTCTAAAAATAACCTGCAATAGGCAAAATCCGCGAAGTAGTCTGCTTTATTCTACATGTACAGGCTGTAAACGCCTCACCACACACATTATACACTTTTCTCAGACTGGCATTAACGTTTTCTCACATTTCTCTCTCGTTTAAACACTCAAACTTTCGTACCGCTCCGCCGCTCCGCCTCGGTGCAGGCGTCTTTTTCCGAGTGAAGAACATGGTTATGGTAGTTGTTGGCGCTCTTTTTTCTTTTGGGCGAGAAGATTCTTATAAACACATGCCACCTTCGATTATATTTGAGAACGTTTCGTCAACATTGTGGGTTTTGTCGGGGAGAAAACTTGCAAACATACAGCACTTAAGAGTCACACTGCTCTCGATCGAACATTTATATAAATTTGGCAAAGCTGAACGCATTCTGTACTGTACAGGTCTACAGTCCCTTAGTCAATCAGGACGCAGAACACAATGTGCGTTGATACACTATAACAAAATTGAATTTAAAAAAATCTGCGAAACAGCGAGGAAGGTGAACCGCGATATAGTGACGGACTTACCTGGCCAGCCAAATGATATCTCTCTGTATTTGCTATACAGCGCGACACCATTTGGACACCCTCGCTCCACCCTCGCTCCCCCGGTTAACAACGGACTCCGCGATTCTGATTTGTTCAAAGATGGTGACGTCAGTGCACCCGCCTTTGCCCGCAACGTCCCTTCCATTCAGCTGTAAAATTGGTCTTAAATGACCTAAAACACATCGATTCCTTAAAACCACAGCAGCTGACAGCTCTAGAGGCCTTTCTTTTCAAAAAAGATGTTTTTGCATTGCTTCCTACCGGCTTGGTTCACGTCGCTGTCCGTTAACTGTTCTCTGATTGGTTCACTTAGCTGTCTGTCTAAGTGCAACGGCAGCGCATTCTGGACCAAGCGTTACCAGACTCGCCGCTGGTACAGCGATGAATCATGGATTCTTCCAGGCAAGTGATGGACCACTGTACAGTCACAAGCTTTTTTTTTGTTTTTTTGTTGAAAATCAACCAGACAATTGGCTCTGTGAATGCTCAAACTGATCAGACTCCTGTGTTTGAATCAATTTTGCATTTATGTTTGCATTTGTGCTACCATGGTAACTGCTGAACATTGCTCCATAGACATAATCTCAGTAAACCCCCAGTGTGATGCTACTCAAAGATGTGGCATTACGATATTGTAGAACTCCTTTAGTTTATTATGAAGCTGGAAGACCGAAGTCTATGGTGTAATTTGCTGTTTAACTGTCATATTTCAGATTTGTTAACCTGACATATTTCTCTGTAATTACCGGGAATATCCACACAAAACAAAGACAGACGCAAACCTGAACGCTTTGTCTGCGAGTATAAATAAACAAACCTGATTTTTTCTTTTCACAGTTGCTTCAGAAACTGGTGAAGATTGTTAAGTGAGAGAACCGTCACCTGCTGGTCTCCATGGAGATCTTATTGTTTTGCCCAGAATGTTCCATGGTATGGCATTGTTTCTATTGCTCAAAAATACAATTCCTTCAGTGATCAAGGGCGACTCTCCACAGATCTGACCTGTAATGTAGTGTAGTGACATGAAGTAACCTGCTTGTCTTCCTTGTGATCATCTTAATATGGGAGGTTTGTGGAGCCAATTCAAACAAATATTGAGTTTCGACATTTGTGAGTAATTTATTTCAAGAATCCCCTGTTTTCCATCTAAAATCATGACATCAAATTCTCAAATGTATTCACAGCCTATATGAACATAGCTTAGTGGTGACGTTTTGCAGAACAGAATTCTTCCAGTGTATCTTTGAGTCCAATAGTCCGTTCTTTTCATCGCTATGGAAACCTTCTCTCTCTTCACCATCACTGTCCATTTCCTCTGTAATCCTCCAGGCCACAGGAAAACGATACTGAAGCATGACTGAAGTGAATGGATTGTGCGACTAGGTCTTCGAATGGGGGGAAAAAAGAGAAGGGAAAAGGTTTAAAGGAGTGGGACAAGTGTAGTGTGGCTGTGGTTAGCCTCCACCTACGTGGGCCAAAGAGGAGTCTGGGTACAGGAGTGGAAAAATGCAGGATCAATAGAAGAGCTAGAGCAGAAATGCAAAGCGGTGAAGCAGAGAGGTGGACAGTGTCTGGAGCTTGTCAAGTCTTTTTTCCTTCCAGATAAAATGTAGCCTGTAATATTACTGATATAAATTTCAAAATATTTTCCATTAGACATTTAAAAGAAAATTTGTAAGACAGTTAAGATGATGTTTACTGTCTTAAAAATGTGGAAAAACAAAACTTGTTCATTTGAAACATGTGTGTAGAATCTCTCAGTCGTCCAGGTAGAATCCATGGCAAAAGGAGAAATTTGTCAACTGGAAAAAAGTTTATTTGGTTGAACACGTTTCGCAGCTCCTTCCTCCTATCCTCCCTTCAGGCAGATATAAGCAGTGTCCACCAGCGTCTGACCAGAACTGAAGAAGCAGCTTGGATGAGCTGCGAAATGTATTCGACCAAATAAACTTTTCTCCAGTTGACAAATTGAATTTCTCCTTTTGCCATTCATGTGAAAATTCACAGTGGTCCATAGTTATTCCTCACTTACCTTATGCATTCAGAGCACCTTAATTATGATGAGTTTATAAGTGCTTTTCAAGGTCGTCACGGTAAAATAACAACAACTAGCATGTTAACGCACACCTCCTGACTCTTCACTTTTCGAATGGACTCCTGCAGTCTATTTATCCACGACAAGTAGTTTAGAAGTGCTTTTTTCAACTTTCACGTGTTTGAATGGACAACTAACATGCTGACAGTGCACTTCCTAATTATCGGACAAGAAATTATTTATAATTTTAAGTATCTGTACTTTACCGCACGAAAAAAAAAAGAAGTTACAACCGTTTAAACCATCAAATCAAAATATTACAGTATCTTTTTGAATGGGAAGTGGAACTCAAAATCACATCTGAAAGTGATAATTTGCCTGATGAGGAGACTGTTGCCCCCCACTTCTCCTGTGAACAATGATTGAAATTTTCCACCTGAGACCATGAAGTGCCTGCACCAGTTTTTGTGCATGTATTTGAGCAAAATGGGTCTTTCTCCTGTTCAGATATATTGTATAAGCAGCTCTTGAGGTCATAATTCTACTGTGTTACTATCTGCGTCTAATTCTAAAACATTGTATTGCTTGTTGATCAGGAAGTATGCATTATAATCCAAGTTGTTGTTTGTTTTACCAGTACTCGTCCATGCCGTAAACTCATCTTGCTGAATAATTAGAATGTTCTAAATGCATAAGGTAAGTGAGGAATAACTTTGGACCACTGCAAACTGTTTAAAATGAACTTTTGTTTTTCTCGATTTTAAAGCAGACCTATTAACGATTCCATGACATGGTACTTCTTGATGCTTTTATATGGCGCCTTAATGGTTCCCTAATAGTGTAAATGAATCCTTCTTCAAAATAAAGCCTCAGTGCATGAGATAGCCTCATGAACACAGTCAGAGTCATAAATATGTCTCTGAAATGCTTTATTCTGGGCGTTGTTGCTTGAATGCAAATGAGGAGGACAGAGACAGGCCAGTGCAGCGGGTGGGGGTGTGGCCAAATACTCCGGGGTTTCCTGGATTAGCGGTGCGCTGTCACCCACTTCCGTGTTTTAAGAGCGGAGGAAGATATGAGACACGTTCCATTAAAAAAAAAAAACACATTTCCACAGAAAATAAAACTAAACCACTGCTGTTTCAGAGGTTCGGAGACTCAGATAAAGGACATCAAAGCCTAGAATAAAAAAACGCATCTCGCATTTCGTAGCTCCTTCGCAGTCCAAATTCTTTGGGCGTGATTTCCAGAGACGGTCGGTAGACATCCAGATGGGGGGTGGAAACCTTTCCGCGAGTGTGAGGTCAGAAATTTCCCTTGTTCAGAATCGCCCATTTGGGCTGTCTTTTATTCAAACGCGGAAAAGGATAGCAAATACTCAGTGTATACATTTTGCAACTTTTAGCCATAGGGGGGCCCTAAACAGGGTAGGGGAGCTCACATTAACGTTTAAAAACCTCAGAAAGTGAAAATTTCATGCCATGGGACCTTTAAAGATTGACTTTTCAGAGCTTTTACCATGTTATAGATGTTTCCCTCGCCATTTTGTCACCCGAAGTTGTATTTGACGAGATTTGTGCACGTTAATCACTAATTTTCAAGACACCATTTTGCAGATCAACTCCCGTTTTCACCACCACTCGTCCACGCCCACGGCTCTGTACTTTTGTTCTCGGGTTTTACTTTCTTAATCGGTGATACACGTAAGATTTGATTTGGCAGCATTGCGTAGTCATTTTGGTAAAATGAAAAATAATCTGCTGCTTGCTAGCGTGATCTGCAGCTATCCATCGGACTTCCATTCCATCGAACTTCACGACTCTTTGTTGCTATGACGTTTACGGCAACGTCAGCTGGCTTTGGACCCCTCTTATTTATTTATTTTTAAACACAAAAGCCAGCTGACTTGTTTCTTATCATTTTAGTAATTTTTGATGATTATTGCGATTTTAAAATTTCCAAATCATTACATAATGATCCACGGGTGTTGTAAATTGCAATGATATAGCACAGTGTTTCCCAACCTTTTTTGTCTTGTGTACCCCCTGAGCCTTTTTGTCATACCTTGAGTACCCCTCACTCATATGTGTTGATAATTCTCCAAAAGTAGAACGTGACACAACAGATTATTAAATGAAAATCATTTTATTTCATCTCCTTAATTTGAAAATTTAATTTCTCTCTTTTCTTTAACTCAAATTTACTCAAATTAGAACTTGGGGCCGTTTAGACGAGGACGATTGCGACTGAAAACGACAAAATATTCTATCGGAAGTGTCTTTCGTTTACACGGCGGCGGCGCCGTCGGGCTCTGAAACCGCAAAAATCTGAAGACTCCTTCCAGAGTGTGGAGTTCTGAAGACGGCCCGGGTCGTGTCTCCGTCTAAATGGCAAGAAGCGCAAAACATGTTCACGTCACATACAGCTGACTGGATGCGCCAAGCCGGTAAAAACAATAACAATACATCGCAGGCGACAAAGGCGAGTTTGGACAAGACTGGGCAGAACCAGTCAGTGGTGGAACAATTTTGAGAATGGATTAGTTGATGACAGTGCTTGGGTGGAAAACTTCAGAATGACTAAACAAGCTCTTGTTGGCACTTCTGGGCAGTTCTGCGCACTTCTGTGCTGGCATATTGTGAACTAAAATCATAACTGATGCTGGGTTAGCGTTGGCTCTTTGGGCATTATTCTGCGCAGTTATCAAATTGTGGAAAACACACACGCGCACGGGCTCACAACACACACACACACACAGCTCTGATAAAACTGCAGGCATATTCCCATACTTTCCTCTGTCCGAGCACCACCAAGTGCACTTGTCTGTGTTCTGTGTTTCTCATAGTGCTTTAGCACTTTAGCAGTTTAAGTTGCGTTACCACCGACTCCCGAGGTGCTCTTCTTGTGCATTTTACTGTGTGGTCTGTGCTGGTTGACATGACTGAGATACGCATTACGTGCCTGTCCGTGTATAATGTAGCCTATAGGCTATGCATTATGTTCGACCAAACATTTCGGTGACACCCTCTTGCGATTGTGGCCCCCCCTAGTTCAAATGCGTTCCGCGGTCTATGTTCTTGTTGCATTAAGCGAAGAGCTCCGACCCTACATCGAGGGCGAAACAACCGTGATGAGAGCCCCTGTGGTGTCCTGAAAAAGGTAGCTCTGACATTATATTAGCGGCCTGGCATGCATATTCAATCGAATTCGCCCACTTTTGCGTCTTTGTATAAACAAACATTTCCTGTTGAGAACGCTCGTCTAAACGATTGAAGACGAGACGCCACTTTTGCGTCTTCTGTTTTGATCGTCGCCGTATAAACGTAGCCTAAAAAATGAAAGAAAATCTCCCCCTGCGCCTTGCACGACACTGCCGAGTACCCCCTGCAGTGTGCTCGCGTACCCCTAGGGGTACTTGTACCCTTGGTTGGGAAACGCTGATATAGCAGACTCAAGCCATATGTGTTCTTTAAAACAGTAAAAATCAAATACCGTGCGTTTAAATTGGTAGAAAAGGAAAGTAGTAACAGAGCAAAGATCCTGTATCTGAATGAGGGCCTGAATGCAGCGAAAAAGTAAGTTTTAACTAACATAAAACAAACTTTATCCTGAGTCTGTTGTTTTCCCTTACATTAGCAGGAGTGCCAGATGTTTTGAGGAGCTGTAGGAAGGCGAGGACTTTATGTATTTTGATGGTGTGAATAATTGTTTTGGGGAGCTATGAGCCATTTAACCACAATAAAACCTGATAGATGCTTGTCTTCCTCCACACGCTGCCTCTTTGTAGACACTGTACATTAAAACCCCATTTTATTTTACTACACTGCAAACAACTCGTAAAAACCTCTCAAATGCAAAAAATATTTATTGATATTTACTTTATAATAAAACTCAGATGATTTTTTTTTTCTGTCCTGCCCAGAGGTTGTGGCTTCGTCAATAGAATTGTCCAAACTACTCGCAAGGTGACATCAAAAACAGTAGCGCGCAGAGTTTGATCTGCTTCATGGAGAGTTAAATGGACTGAGAGACGATGAATCACTCGTACAAACCCCGCAGTGGACTTTGGAAAACAAAACTGGGGTGAAAAAAAACACACCAAACAAAACATATTTCTTCCAGCCGTTTTTGAGCTTAAAGTCTAACGCTGTGGGGTCCCAAAAGACTAGAATAAAACACAAGTGGATGCGGCAGGTTGCCATAGAAACTTAATAAGCCAAAGAGAAAGGACACAGAGAGAAGAGAGAGAGCGAGAGAGGAGGAAGGAGGGATGGGAGAGAGAGGGGGGGTGTTGGAGAAAAAGAGGGAAGAAGAGAGGAATGTGAGAGAGGAGGGATTAGAGGAAGATAGCGAAGGGGAAGAAGGAAGGGAGATTGGAGAAAGAGAAAGGAGAGAGGGACAGGAGAGAGAGAGAGAGAGACAGGTACCTAGTGAAGCATGAATCCAAAGGAAATAAATTGAATACTACGGAGGAGGAAAAGACAGAGGAGAAAAAGAGAGAGAGAGGAGGCGACTGGGGCTGTGTGTGTGGGTGTATGTAGTGGTGTGAGGTAACCTTTTAAAAGAGAATTAAATATGTTGTCAAGCTTAAAGGTGTCCTCTGAAGTGGGGGGACGTTTAGCCAAATGTCACTCAAAGTTGTGGAGTCAATAGTGCAGAAATACAAAGCTCGTCTGTCAGGGAATACTGCAAAACAAACGCAGTAAAAATACGTTTAAGGGTTTGTCAATATCAGCGGGGGTTTAGCAGATGGAAAAACTGTGTACTGGTTGCTTATGAAACACAGTTAAGTTTATTTATAAAAAAGAACGGAGACGGGACGATCAACAAGAATGCGGCGATTTGTAGCTTTTGTCAAAAAGAATTTTCCGATCACCGAAGCTGCTCCAGCCTGACGGATCATTTGAACGATAAACACGTCCGGACAAGTTCCATTGTTACCGGTGATAGAGCGAGCGTGAGCGCACTTCAACAAACCAACAAACCAACAAACCATGCTGCAGAATTTGGGAAAGAAATTAGCAAAGCGACTACAGAAAAACTGACAAACTCAATCACAAAGTGGGTTTCCTCCCTCTGTCTCTCTCTCGCTCTCAATCTCTCTCTCTCAATCTCTCTCTCAATCTCTCTCTCTCTCTCTGTCAATCTCTCCCTGTCTCTCAATCTCTCTCCCAGTCTCTCTCTCTCTCTAAATCTCACTCTCTCTCAATCCCTCTCTCTTAGTCTGTCTCTCTCAATCTCTCTGTCTCTCTCTCTCTCAATCTCACTCTCTCTCAATCTCGCTCTCAATCTCTCTCTCTCAATCTCTCTCTCATTCTCACACTCTCTCAATCTCACTCTCAATCTCACTCTCTCTCAATCCCTCTCTCTCAGTCTGTCTCTCTCAATCTCTCTGTCTCTCTCTCTCAATCTCACTCTCTCTCAATCTCTCTCTCTCAATCTCTCTCTCATTCTCACTCTCTCTCAATCTCACTCTCAATCTCACTCTCTCTCAATCTGTCTGTCTCTCTCTCTCAATCTCTCTCTCTCTCTCTCAATATCTCTCTCAATCTCTCTCTCTCAATCTCTCTCTCATTCTCACTCTCTCAATCTCACTCTCAACTCTCTCTCAATCTCTGTCTGTCTCTCTCTCTCTCAATATCTCTCTCAATCTCACTCTCTCTCAATCTCACTCTCTCTCAATCTCTCTCAATCTCTCTCTCCCAGTCTCTCTCTATATATCTCACTCTCTCAATCTCTCTCTCTCTCTCTCTCTCTCTCTCTCACATGAGATTAAAATGCGATTAATTAGATTAATTACAAATCCTGTATTTAGACTTTTTTAGATTGCCTGACAACACTAGTTAAAACTTAAACAAAAATTCAGTATGTTTTTACAAATAACACTGTAGGTAAAATGTAATGATAAGAGGAAGCATGTGGACTATTTATATGTATACAGAGATTTTAATTAATTTCACTTATAGAAAGCACGGCATGAAAAATTACAGACTATCAAAACAGCCTCTGTCCGCTAGAGATAAAACCACAGAGTCTGGGAGTGTAAAAAGCGTAGTCCTTCTTAAAGTAAAGGAAGAAAAAGGACACCTCTCAAAAGTTGATGGATAGCATCTTATTTGGCAACACAATCAAAAGAGATCTGGACTTGTTTTGACTCTGTGTAATATCCAGCTGAACAGATCCAAAGACGACCTAGCCCTTACTGAATATGGTGTTTTTTTTACGTTTTGAGAAATGGAAAAAGCAAAATCCAGCTGATCTAATAATAATAATTCTTTTTATGCCTGGGATTGTCAAAAAAAAAAAAGAACTTGCATAGAATAGAAACATTATTTGTGTTAGGAAACGGTATTAGCTTCATAACAAGAAATAATTGTGTTTTCCTGACGCAGTTCCATCTGTTTCTAGTAAATTCTGACTTTGAACATTTAAAAAAACAGCTAATCACAGGCTTACATTTTGTCAGGAAAGGCATCTGATGTAAAATGTTTAAGTGAAATTAATGACGCAAATTTCTAGTCTCTACAAATAGTGGGACAAGCTAGTTATTTAATGTAATTTTGAACCCCTGAAGCTGTAAAAGTGCAAAAACAAGCACCGCAAAAAGAGCCAGACATTACACCTTTTCTTCTAATTAGAGTAATTTGATAACAGTCTGAAAAAAAGGTTGAAAATGGCTGGTTTAGTCACTGGAATAAGAAGACAATTGGATAAAGGACACTTCTGAGTCTGCAGTGTTATAAATATTTTGTCAGGAGCCTTGGGCAAACCCCTCCTCCGCTTCCTCCCCTCTGCTCTTCGGGGGGTTGGGGTTAAACGCCTGTCTGTGCGTTGTCAATGGGACAGTGCGAGGCTTCGGGGAGGGCATCTGGCGTTTGTCAAACCCAGTCTCCGCGGGGCCCCTCCTGTTTGCTGGTCCTCACCTTACTGCTGTCACTGTCTGAGATGCCCGGGCCATTACGGGCGTCTGTACCAAAGCATGTGGCGAGGAGCTGTCACACTTTAAAGCCGCACAATAGAAGATGCAGACCACCGGAGCATCTGTCACTGTTTTCATTTAAGGGACAAAATGTACTGTTACATGTCAAAATCAGATCACTAGAATAATCAGATTACCCTATAAGTACTAGTATATCAGACATTTGGTCTTTGGAAAATAAATCTTTCAACATGGGTTCATCAATATATATATACAGCTCTGGAAAAAAAAAAAGAGACCACTGCATTTTTTTTTCAGAAATCAGCATCTCTACATGTATTACAGCCATTCCATTCCAGCGTCTGTTGAATTCCAACACAAACACAAAGCTGAGCTACTTCAGTTCTTGTGAAAGACTTGTGGAGAGCATGCCAAGACACATGAAAGCTGTGATTAAAAAAAAGGGTTATTAAGATAAGATAAGACTTTATTGATCTTACATAGGAGAAATTTACTAGATCATTGCACCAAATATTGATTTCTGAACTCTTAAGTGTAAACATTAGTATTATGTTGTTTTAAAATGAATTTGATCTTGTTTCTTTGCATTGTTTGAGGTCTGAAAACATGTATCTGTTTTTTATTTTGAATATTTTCTGCAAATAAATGCTCTTAACGATAATATTTTTATTTTGAATTTGGGGGAAATGTTAACAAAAATGTTCCTTTTGCCCAAGTAGTAAAATCAGAAAAACTGATCATTTTGCAGTGGTCTTATTTTTTTCCAGAGCTGTATATATTTTAGAGTAACTGATGTATTTGGGAATCGCTGCTGACTTTAGTCCAGCTTGACAAATCCAATATTCTTGGCGTATTGTCTGAAGCACTGACGGCACATGTTGAGTCCATATTTGCGGATCAGGCCATGTCTGTTTGAGCAAACCCGGCAGGAGCGGGATCCCTGTCCGAACTTTCGGGGGTGGCTCCAGTACAGCTGCTGATGGCCCATGTTGTCTGCTCCGGTCGTGCGTCGGAAAAGTCCTCCTGTGGACCCACCACCCGCGGAAGGATTCATGGGGGCTGGTGCATTGTGTTCTGGGCAGCAGAACACTGCTTGGACTGCTGCTCCCGCGACCCAGAAAATGGAATAGCGGAAGAAAATGAATGAATGAATGAATGAATGATGTATTTGGGAGACAAAGTACATCAAATTTCAAAATAAATCTTTCATTAATTTTCTCATAACATTTGCTCTGTCATTTTTTGCATACTTTTCCTTGTCAAAATCTGCACAGGTGTGAACAATAAGAAAGAAATCTGATTCCAACTGTTTGCATGACATTTGAGTAATCTGATATACGCCAGAAATCAGACTATGATCAGATTTTTGATGTAAACATAGACACTGTTTGAACACTGGTTTTCCATATACCTACAACTTCAGTATCTCTTTTAAGACAAGAAACTTTATTTGAGAAATGACCACAAAAATAAAGCATCTGTATGTGTTCAAGCTCTATTCCACCTTAACCTTTTGGAGCACTTCCTGTATGAGCGTTTTCCATTTGAGAAAAGATGTTTTTTTTTTATGAGGAAACAACATTATAACATGGATCAGGAAGTAATATGAGCCCTTTAAAGTGATATTATGAAACTTTCTGGGGGTTTGAAGTCAACTGCACGAATCCATAGAAACAAGTTAATAACATACATAGGAACATTATCCATGGAGATAGATGAGCTCATGGCATAGTGTGGAATATTATACCCAAAAGAACAGCATCTCCATAGAAACAAGCAGGAGGCGTCAGGTTTGTGGAGATGCAAGCCCGCTCAGAGTAAGGAAACAAAACAAAACAAAAACAAAACAAAAAAGCATGATTTTATTTTAGTGTGTATTTTCTTTGGCTAAAGAGTTACACTTAATTCTCAATATACACTAAACAGAAATTTGCTGCTTTCTTTCCCATTACCACCACCTGTCTCTGGAGCACAATAGATGCCACATTTGTCTGTTTGTACAAGTTCAGAGCAAATCGCCAATCTCCTTTTATCCCACCTAAATCTTTTATTCCGTGGCAATTCCCCATTAATTATCGGATTCTGCTTCAGAGAGGAGGTGTCGACATTGACGGAGAGGTAGTGGGCTTTGACTGTTTGGGCTAAAGATCTATATAGAGTTCAGACAAGCAGCTCCTCCCCTTAACTTTTATTTATAAGGCCTGGTTCCTCACTCAGGGCTAGCCAGAGGGGTAGTTCATCTGTCTAGCTAATGCGATAAGTCTCTCCCCGTGGTAGGTCCAACACAGCTTTGTCTTCATTGGCGATGTCTCTTGGGCTTGAGCTCCATATGTTTGCGGACAGCGTCATGATCGTTTCTCTTCCCCTCTTGTCTCTGCCTTAGAAGAGGTAAATTAATTCCCCGGAGCATGCTTCACGTTAA
The DNA here is from genome assembly GCA_036785185.1 of Paratrypauchen microcephalus. NCBI lineage: Eukaryota > Metazoa > Chordata > Actinopteri > Gobiiformes > Gobiidae > Paratrypauchen > Paratrypauchen microcephalus. The sequence goes on from JAVJIX010000086.1 coordinate 1,701,485, forward strand.
ATGTTAGCCGCTTATAGAAATGGACTCCGCACGTACAGATAAGGTTCAGGCTTTTATACTGTGCGTTTCTTCACTGATCTAGAACTACAATGAACAAAAACAATAAAAACAACATACGGCTCTGGGAAAAAAAAGAAAAAAAAAGAGACCACTGCAAAATGATCAGTTTTTCTGATTTTACTACTATGTGTTTGGGCAAGAGGAACATTTTTGTTTGAGTCTATAAACTACTGACAACATTTCCCCCAAATTCCAAATAAAAATATTATTGTTTAGAGCATTTATTTGCAGAAAATGACAAATGGTCAAAATAACAAAAAAGATACATGTTTTCAGACCTCAAACAATGCAAAGAAACTAGATCAAATTCATTTTAATACAACATAATACTAATGTTTACACTTAAAGGTCCCATGACATGGTACTTCTTGATGCTTTTATATGGCTCCTTAATGGTTCCCTAATACTGTAAATGAATCCTTCTTCAAAATCAACACTCACTGCATGAGATATGACTCTGACAGTCTTCATGAGGCTAGATATGTGTCTAAAATGCTTTATTCTGGGTGTTGCTGCTTCAGTGCAAATGAGAAGGACAGAGAGATTGGCTAAGGAGCGGGGGGGTGGGTTTCCCCCGCTCGAAGCGCAGCTCGGCTCTGTCTGCTCACTCCCGTGAGAGACAGATGAAAGACTTTGCAATGAAAAAAAGCATATTTACACAGAAAATAAAATCAAACCACTGGTATTTCAGAGGTCCAGAGGGTCGGGTAAGGGACTTGCGAGCCTAGAAACACTCGGACGTGCCTCCAGGCAAATAAAAAAACGCATTTCGCATTGTAGCGCATTCACAGTCCAAACTCTATGGGCGGGATATACAGGGACGCTGAGCGGAGACAGAGGGAGGGGCTGGAGCTGCATTTGCCGATCTGACGTCAAAAAGGTGCCTTGTCCGAACTCGCCCGTTTCAACACTGGTTTTGTGTAACGCAGAAAAGGACCGCAAATGCTCAGTTTTGACATTTCGCAACTTTTAGCCATGGGGGGGGGGGGCTGGGGGGCCTAAACAGGGTAGGGGAGCTCACATTAACGTTCAAAAACCTCAGAAAGTGAAAATTTCATGCCATGGGACCTTTAAGAAGAGTTCAGAAATCAATAATTGGTGCAATAACCCTTATTTGTAATCACAGCTTTCATGCATCTTTTATTTTATTTATTTATTTATTTATCTAAAAAGGGACAATGCACTTTAATCAACATCTAAAACAATGGAAATGTGCCCGAGTTAGCTGATAAGAGCTAATTTGCATCGGTAGTCCCTTTGCCAGATGTCAAAAAGGCATCCTAAAAGAAAATACACTTAAAAAGTTACACATTAAAAATGACACAAATGTACAATAACATTACAGAAATACAATAAACGTTTTAGTGTTCACACATTTGTGTTTCTAAAAGCCACTTATTAGCATTCTTTTTAAAAGCAGAGAATGAGGGAGATGTTCTGATGTTCCACTGATGGCACGCTCTGACGGAGAAAACAGACTGACCAAATACAGTTTTTCTTTGAGGAATAACGCAGTCTTTCCTCACTGCTCCTCTGGTCACTCTGTCCTCACTAGATCTAAAATTAAGTCATTCAGCGAAGGGGGAGCCAAGCCGTGTTTAATCTTGTACATTAGACAGATATTTTTAAATTTAATAAGATTGTCCCAGGTCATTAATTTGTATTTCTGCAAAATGTGACAATGGTGGTATCTGTAGTGTTTTTAAAGCTTGTTTATAGAGTGATTCAATGGGTTTTATTGTTGTGGGTGATGTATTAGACCAGCTGATGATACAGTATGTTTTATGTGAGAGAATAAGGGCAAAGAAGTAAGATTTTGCTGCCTCAATGCTCTCCACAAGTCTTTCACATTGTTCTTGGGTGACTTTATTCTACTCCTGGTGCAAGAACTGAAGTAGCTCAGCTTTGTGTTTGTGTTGGAATTCAACAGACGCTGGAATGGAATGGCTGTAATACATGTAGAGATGCTGATTTCAGAAAAAAAATGCAGTGGTCTCTTATTTCCAGAGCTGTATAAGGTACTGTTGTCACAATATTAAAAGTCTGTTTCGATACTAAGGAATAGACAAAAATACTACAAAAAAACATGTGATTTTCAACATTAAATCTTAGTACTTTCTTTTATATTCCTTTGTGGTCGTATCTGTGTAATTCTCAGTGGTCCAGGTCGGTTCCATAGTGGTCCATGGACGTTTACTAGTCTTTGTGCTCTTATACTTGTTCTGATACAGCTCAAGATCATTCTAAAGCTATTCAGGAAAGGTCATTTCTGTCCTGTGAATGTGACTTTTTTTACCCACTCAAAGGAGTATCTAGTTTTAATACTGTATTATTGATTAATATCTGACTTTTGATTCTTTTAACCATCCTATAAGGTAGTAGTTGTAGTATCTTCACTCATCTGTAGGTCTTCAATTCATAAGCTTTGCCATAGAAATGTTGCGCCCTGTGTGTGGGCTTACCTCTCCACAGATGTGACCTTTAACTTGACCTGGTGATGGTCTACAGAAAGATAAGATTAATGAAGAACTTTAATGCCGTATTCCAGACAAAAGCAATAACATTTCTATGGAGAAAAGCAGAGAAGTATCATAATGTGGATGATTCGCCAATGTTTACTGAACAAAAGGTAAAAGGTAACTGTTAAATTAACTACCGCTTCATGAGTACTTTGAGCTTTGGAGATGTAGACAGACTAATAATAAATGGTTTCTCAAACATGTGTGAATGAAACAAAACAAATCCAGATATGCTGTGTTTTTGAGAGGAAATCATTATAACAAGAATCCGTTTGTGTAATATAGGAGCATATTTTTACATTGTTAACCTCCTAGGATGTCATGTATTCGAAGTAATTCAATTTTAGTTTTGTTTTATAAAAGTTTTTGACACTGAATCTTGTGCCACAACTTTTGACGACTTTTAAACATATATGTCTACCGGTTCCAACCAGTGCGTACTATTGTGAACACATCTACTGCTTATCCACTTAATGCTAGCGTAATGCACTGGGCTTTTAGCTTGATTTAGGGTCTGTTGACAGCTCTGTTAGCAGAAAGCCTCCTATTATCGGGCTTTGCATAGGATTAGCTGTCAGATACCTGCTGCCGTATACAAACAAATAGGAAAAGCCAATTATAAGGGTAGTGCCCGCGACATGCTAATGCTAGTCCATGCCACTCGATTAATCACAGCAAAACCGTACAGCCTGAATGTGCCAACGCAGACTTTTAGTAGAGTAGCCAAAATGTGTACTTTACATAAGAAACGCATCACTTCAAAGTATTATTCAAGCGAAAGTTTAAAGCACTAGTCCAAGAAACTACTCAAATAAATAAGAGTCATTGTAAATGTAACTGTCTGCATGTACTATCTGGTTCATAGTTTGAAGTGATTATAATTGGAAGGACAAAACATTGCACAAAATCTGGTATTTTCAAGGGATAGACAGGAAAAGTCTCGCTCCTACTCCACTCTGTTGTTTCGTGGTGATGAAATGGCTCATTCCCTCAGAGTGTTTCCTCTGTAAGGTTTCTGAGTATTTCCTCTGGAAGGTCTTCTGTTACATTTGCTGCCACATTTGCTGTAAAAAGTCCGTGGCATCTCAAATGTCCATATTGTCAACGTAAACCTTTTGTAATTTTGTAGATTCACTCAGACCAGGAATAGTTGCCAAAACTGCCACTGAAGTAAGAGGGTTGTTACTTCAATAAAAAATATTTCTCAAGTAGGAGTACAAGTATGGTGTCTGGAAGGGTTATTCCAGAATTGGAGGACATTTTACGTCCCACCCCTCAAATATTAATAATCCACATACAAAATACTAAAACATACAGTTTCTGAGTGAATTTACTTGTCCTGAGACCAAATCTAATCTAAGAGAACAAGAGAAAAGAGAGAGAAAAAGAGAGAAAAGAATGCTTCAAAATTGTTTTTAAAATACCAAATAAGTCTGGAGTACCCCCCAAAATGCCATTTTCCTCTTGTCCCACCCCTCTAATGAGCAAATTGAATCTCAAATAAAACAGTTAAAATAAAATTTTAATTTCTTGTTTGTTTCATTGCCATCTCATTTGTTTTAATAGACATAATATTTCAAATAATAATTATTATTCATGGAACATGTGTCCCACAACATGCACGCAACACTGTTAGCATAACATTTTTAGCCTGGTAGAAGAAGAAGAAAGCAGAACCACATGATCCCCTGGACCTGACATCATCAGTTTTCCAAAAGAATGGGAAGAGCAAATGTTTGTCTTCTCTTCTAATTTTCATATTTTTATAACATGTTCGCCTTGATTGAATGTCTCACTGTACCTCATGCAACCCTGTTATGCAAATGATCAGAATAAGACTTTTTTTTTTCCTTTACTTATTTGCCTAAGTAAGATTTTCCTCTTGATTAGCAGTAACAGTTAAACAGCTTCTACTCCTGAGATAAAGCTAACATAAGTGCAGATTTGCAACCCTGTTACCTGCAACCCTGTTACTGTGATTAGAGTAAATAAATAAACCAAATAAATCATGTAATAAACATTGTACCATTGATCCATAAACTGAGCTAATCAAACATTTGATATTATTGATGAATATGTAGCAGAAAATCAGAAAAGTGAAGGTTTATTTTTCAAGAATTTTAAAGCCAAAATGTCCCGGAAACTAATCTGAGAATGACCCGGAAACTAATCTGAGAAGTACAGTTTCTTCAAGAAGACTATTGAGCTTGTGGCTGCTATATAGCTACAATCCATGACACCAGTGGATCATTATGTTATAATTTGCATGAATACTGCGCGTAACACTGATTAAGAAAATGAAATTGGAGAACGAAGTAAGTACAGAGCAGTGAGTGTATGTCGGTGGCGGTAAAAACAGGCCTTGATCAATGTGGCGTCTTGAAAATACGCAGTTTAAAGCACGAATCATTCCAAAAACAACTCTGGGTGAGTAAATGGGGAGGATAAACATATAAAATGATTAAAAGCTGTGAAAAGTCAATTTTGGATACATTATTTTGAAAAAGTAAATTTTCGACCCACCTCTTACTTTTAGCAACTTAATTGTGTGTGTTTTTGTCCCTTTAAGGCTATTTAGAGACTTTTGGATGTTCAAGGCACTAAGGTATAACATTGTTTTATCTTTAGACAGTCGATAAAGAAACATATTGGTTTTGTGCTAAAAGCCAGCGTTTGTGCAGCCTGTATTGACTCGTCACTGGGGCAGAGCACAGAGAAGGCTTTGGTCCAAGGATCCACACACATAGATACACAAACGCACACACACAGTTACACGGGAGGCAGGGTCCTTGGCAGCGTTGCTCACAATAGTTCATTTTATGAGATTCAGAAAAGATATTAAAAGTAAGGCCTTGGGTAGCACAACGTAGCATAGCAGAGGAGGTGATTGGCAAACACAAATAAGAGAATGTAATGAGGTTTACAGAGTGATCAACGGTGGATCGGAGATTAAAATAGTAAAGAAAGAAGCTTGTGACCTGTCCTTAGTTATAATTGTATCGATCATTGTTTAAAATTACCTTATTCATGGTTTTGTCTCATTTTAGATCTGGTTTAATCAAATTTTAGATCTTAGTTGGTAGAAAAGGTGGAAGGATTGAGAACCACTGGCCTAGTTTTGCGTAACATTTCTAGTAGAGGGTCCGCCACCTGATTGTTTCCATGGAAATGTTATTAGTTTGTCCAAAACGTTTCACAGTATAGATTAAACTGGTCTATCACAAGCATTACGCTACATCACAGTTCAGATCTACGGAGAGTTGCCCCTATTCACAGAAGGAATTATCGTATTTTCGAGTAATAGAGTGCTAAATAAATGCTAGATGGATATGCTTAAAGGCAAATTAACGTTTTTTTTACAATCTGAGCCTTCTTTCGGCAATAAAACAAGTAGTTTTACTCACCCATAGCATTTTTCTGTCAATTGGAGCAGTATCGCAGAACTTATGTTGAGCCGTTCTGTTCTAGTAATGATCCCGTATCCGTTAACATGGTGCTCGTATCATATGCTCGGGGCATTACTTTGCGGTGTCCAAATAACACAAACTTTAGCACTTTTCAAATCATAGAAGCCCGATGTCTTAATGAAAGATTTCGTTTGAAGCAAAAGTGGCCTGTAATCCGAGATTTAGCCATAGTTTCGAGTAGATGAGGACGCCAGTGCGCATGCGCGGACTGCTCCCGGGACCCAAACATGAAACGCAAAGCTGAAAACTATGGATAAATCTCGGATTACAGGCCACTTTTGCTTCAAACGAAATCTTTCATTAAGACATTGGGCTTCTATGATTTGAAAAGTGCTAAAGTTTGTGTTATTTGGACACCGCAAAGTAATGCCCCGAATACAAATGCTAACGGATACGCTACAACATAACTTTCTTCAAACAGCTCCAAATGACACGAACGTGATATGGGTGAGTCAAACGACTTGTTTTATTACCGAAAGAAGGCTCAGATTGTAAAATAACGTTACTTTTCCTTTAAAGTCATAACATGGAACATTCCAGGCAAAGCAAGAACATCTCCATGGAGACAAGTAGGTAGCTGACCCTCCACCAGAAAAGTTGCAGAATGCACCTTTAAAACAATATAAAGCCCGCTCACTGGTGATTTTAACATACAAAAAAAGACTAGCATTGTGCACAAGATGGACTGATGGCCCATCCACACGACAACGTTTTTTGGTGGAAACGGAGAAGTCTGTATTCATTTTGGCCTTTCGTCCACACGGCGCCTGTGTTTTGGGGAAGGGGGGGTGAAAATGGTGTTTTTTGAAACCAGGTTCCAGAGTGGAGAAATCTGAGAACTCCAGGGGTCGCGTTGTCGTGTGGACGAGCAAAACGCAGCTTTTGGAAAACAATGACATCACGATGCTTGTTTGCGGAAGAGAAAGGACTTTATGTGCATGCGCTCTTTGTAGTATTGCGTTTCCGGTGGCTCTGGCTGTTTCCTGCTTACAGCGCCACATATCGGTGTAGCATATATATTACATCGTTTTCACTCAGCGCTTCGTTTTCATCTGGACTCGAATAGTTACTGATCCGACACGTGTGTGGACGCAAATTTTTTTCAACCCGCATAAAAAAAAATCCAGGAGCGTTGTTGTGTGGACGTAGCCTGAGAGTTGATGAAGTTTAAATAAAGCTATAGATTTAACAAGAGCATAAGTGGCTAAATCCAAGGTTTGATTCCAGCTCCAACTAGAGAATGCTGTGTCCTTGGGCAAGACACTTCACCGGCACAGGGAGGCTGTGGCTACAGTGACTGCACAAGTGTGGAGAACATTTTGAGAGGCTTTTTAATCTTGTACACTTTCAAAACAAATATAGCTTTCCTTGTGGTTGTTCGCTAACTGCTCATCTCCATTGACAAGAATGTTCCACAGTGGAGCATTAAACCTGTCTATCTGACATTTATTTATTTACAAAGCTTTGATATTGCTAAGAAGCGCCTTGAAAAACCTGCATTTATGTCATGATTGTGTCGTCTCTCCACAGAGCTGACACCACCTGCTTGTCTCTAGGGACATAAATAATTTTTATGCTATACTTTGGAACGTGTGAAGAATCCCCCAGTCGTCCGGGTAGAATCCATGGCAAAAGGAGAAATTCTGCGAAAAGCAGCTTGGATGAGCTGCAAAACGTATTCGACCAAATAAACTTTGTCCAGTTGACAAATTGAATTTCTCCTTTTGCCTATACTGTGGAACATTACACAAAGCATTTACATCTCTAGATCAGAAAAAGTACATATTGCAGAACAGAAACATTGTGAAACTTAAAGTGTTTTGCTTTTCTCCTTTTTTGCAATATTTAAGAGCACTCCAAGCCCCATATAATAATAATAATAACAACAATAATAATGATAATGATGATAATAATGTACCTCCCCATATACAATTCAGCTGCTGTCCTCACCAACCCTACAATTTAAACCCCGTAGCCCCAATCCACCTGTCTGTCTGCTACATGAAAGCACATGGAAATTTGTATGGCTCAAAAATTTCAAAGAGGAACCAGGGTCAAATTCAAGGCCATAAATGGAGGGAAGGCGGGGGGGTGTCCGTGGGGCTGCGGGCGCGTCTGATTGGCGGACACAGACCTGTTACATGTGTCATTATTCCAGTCCGTGTCACAGAGGAATGACAGCGCTCAGCAGGTTTCATTAAAACTATGGGGGTGGGTGAGGTGCAGAATACACGTGAGCTTCACGCTTGGATGGTTTGTTGGTTTGTTCGGGAAATACAATGTAAAACTGCCCGCACAGGTTGAAAGAATAAAGCGTATTTCTATACATATTGATGCTGTGTCTGCGGGCAAGACGTTTTGACATTTTACCCATGATTCCTTGGTAAATGTGTTGAGGCTAATTGTGTGTTTGTTTGGTAGTTGAAAAGCTGGTATATTTTAGCTTTAACTCAATAGGCTCACAGCTAACAGTCACTTTTATTAAACTCGTAAAACATAAAATAAACAGCCTATTAAAATGAATTAAAATAAAGACTCCCCAATTATTTTTATATGCCAGTTTGTAGCGTTGTTGTAATATTTATTAGGCCATTAAAATTAGTATTAGCATTAGCAGCGAGACACAAACAGCTCTCTTTCTAAACGGCAAAAACTACATAGAGATAAAATTGGACAGAAAGTAATGACGCGCACAGTGAGGTTGCCGGGCGCTATTAATGAACGCAATTAGTAACTGCGATACAAAGTTATTTTAGTTTCAATGTGGAATATAACATTTTGGTCAATAAAATGCATCAAAATAAAAGTAAAGCTATTCAAAACACTTAGCCGCCTATACCTAAAGGAACAATATGTAAATTTTCTGCTTGTTTCCATGGCGATGTGATTGCTTTGTCTGAAAAGTAAGCTTCCACTTTGCATTTATACAGATATTTTTACTGGTAAAAATATACATGCCTCTCTGCAGATCGGACCTGTAACTTCACTTACAGCGTCACCTGCTCAGTGGAGATAGATACGTTTAATGCCATAGTGTGGAACATTCCAGGCAAAGCAATAACATGGACCATCGCCATTGGAAACAAGCAGGTGGTGAATCCTTTACAGAAAGTTACATAATGCTACTGTAAATTCTTTATTCGATGATGCTTACAGGATGTGGATTATTTTACTTGTTTAAAGATGCATTGTGTAATTTTTCTGGCAGAGGGTCCATCAAATACTTATTCCTTTGTCTGGAATGTTTCACAGTATGGCATTAAACCTTTCTATCTTTATGGAGACCAAACCAGACCAAGTTACAGGTCAGATCTGTGGAGAGAAAACCCCGCTCACGGTCAGAATGCCTGTTTTTCTAAGTATTTTTGAGCTATAAAACCACCTGTAATTTAATAAATGTAAAGTAGAGCTACTGGAACATGCCAGGCAGAGGAATGACAAATCCACAGAAACAAGCAGGTAACGGACCCCCAACCAAAAAGTTCCATCGTGCACCTTTAAAGTATAAAATCTGAAGAAAATTTGAGAAATGGCAGCTAAAACTTTTAATGCGGAATGTTGTATTGTACGAGTACATTCAAAACTATAGCTTATCTACTGTAAGTTTATCTAGAAACTGCTACTTGTGTTTATCAATTTAAAGTTAAGACCAGAAAAAGATACACAGTCGGCATTTAACTAAAAACTATAAGCCCCTTTAGGCTACTCTGGCAAGACACCATTTTATATTTTATCTGTATTTCTTTTTCTCACTTGGGCAGTTTGCTGGGTGCAGTTTGCTGGTGTATTCTGGGCACAGGCTGTATACCGAGAGCTTATTGGAGGTGGTTGACAGACTGACCCCGTGTGTCGTGGTCCGTAGGGTTATATTATTGTATGTTGTTGCACCCACAGCTCACATGGCCGAGGGGACTGGGCTTTTTAATAAGAGCCCCACTGCTGCAGACACAGCCACAGATACAGGACCAGGGGAAAATAGTGGACAACTGTCAGTCAAAGCGAGATATGGAGGGGACTGCAGGGGACTGTGTGTTAGAACGTGGGGTAGGTTTGATTTTGAAGAGAAGTTTGAATCTATAGAAATAAACATCTGTAGGCTACAGGTACAGTATGTTTCAGAACAGACCTTTTAATATGCTATGTCGTCAAAATGTTTAAAATTTCGGAATGGAAGCGACTAGAGGCAAATTGAAGTAGATCACAACACATTCTCAACATCAGATTAAAATGCTAATTAAAATGAAGTTTTAATTTTGAAATTCCAGGGTAGAAATGACAGCTGACTGTTCTATTCTGTTCAAAAGATGGAAATAAGCTGCCTTTTTTTTTTTTTTTTTACCTCAAACCTTTATCGAGACTTTGCAGCTGATGTCGTCAACATTCCCTGGGGTGGGGTGAAGCTAACTCGAGGCACTGCTCTGTCTGAAGCTCTGTTACTCAAGTAAGGCTTTAATCTTGAATTTTGTTTTAAAGATCCCATGACATGGTACTTCTTGATGCTTTTATATGGCTCCTTAATGGTTCCCCTAATACTGTAAATGAATCCTTCTTCAAAATCAACACTCAGTGCATGAGAAACAGAGATAAGATGAGAGAGTAATTTTTCTCACTCTGAACACTCCATAATGGGCGTTGTTGCTTGAATGCAAATGAGGAGAAAAGAGCTGGCCTATAGTAGAGGGTGGGGGCGTGGCCAAACTCTCCGCTCTCGGCTCTGAGCCCTCAGATGATCCATTTCCTTGTTTTTGCACGGGGGGAGAGATTTGAAGCGTTCCATTGAAAAATAAACACATTTCCACATAAAATAAAATTAAACCACTGCTGTTCAAAGGTCCAGAGGCTCAGATAAAGGACTTCCGAGCCTAGAAAAACTCGGACGTGCCTCCAGGCAAATAAAAAAACGCATTTCGCATTGCCTAGCGCATTCACAGTCCAAACTCTCTGGGCGTGATTTACAGAGACGCTGAGTTGAGACAGACGGGGGTGGAACTGCATTTGCATTTCTTTTTTCGATCTGACGTCAATAAGGTGCCTTGTTCAAAATCGCCCATTTGAGCTCCGATTTTTTGTAACACAGAAAAGGATCGCAAATGCTCAGTTTAGACATTTCGCAACTTTTAACCATGGGGGGGGGGGGCTAAACAGGGTAGGGGAGCTCACATTAACATTCAAAAACCTCAGAAAGTGAAAATTTCATGCCATGGGACCTTTAACACAATCTGACCAGAAAGAATTGGAACTTCTTTGGAAATATGAAAAAGAAAACTAAGTTGTTGCGCATAAAAATGAATCTTTCTGTTTACAATTGAGTAATAATTGTGATTGAAATGGAATTTATTGATGAAATGTTTTATAGTTACTGTTGGTGTTAATGTATTGCCTGGAAAAGGGAAGAGGGGGCAGATAACATAAGATTACTCTTCTTTCTGCTGCGTTTCATTCAGTTTTTTGTATTATCGCACTGTTGATGTCTTTTTAGACTTTATGAATGAAATAAACAAACAAAGTAAAAAAAGAACTACAGGTGACAGATGAGCTGGTTTGTGCCGTTAAACACATAATTGTTGTTGAAAATAAATCAAATCTCTAAGTGCTGTACATTCCACCATAGACATACATGCAGAATCCTCACTGCAAAGTATTGATTTTGAGTTTATGGACCTGCGCTAGCACTCTGATTGGCAGATAATGGGGGTTTAGTGAGGGAATAGTGAAGTAATTTTGATTTATGTGTGATGTGTGTATTATTTTATGTAGATTTTATGTCTGGCTCAACATTTTCAGCTATTTATGAATTTATAGAGCAGACCTTATATTTAAAAACATATTTCAAAAAACGTACCATCCTGATATGAAATGATAAAGAATATAATGTACTCCAGGACCGTTTGCTAATCCCAGTTTGACTTCCCCATCGCTCAGCCTGTCAGAAGGAGACGTGTATTTAGGCCAGACGATATTCTGACAGGGTGAACTGAATGTGAGTGAGACCAAATGGTTTTCGGTCTGGTTGCTCCGGACCTGTTATTAACTGGAGATTGTCCTGGGAGCAGCCGCCTGGCCCCCCCAAAAGCAGCTGGGACAGGCTCCAGCCCCCTGACCCACATCGGGATAAGTGATGGACAAATAATGGGCAAGTGTATTACAAGGTTTTTAGGTTTTGGCAAGAAAATGGGTGTTGGTTATTGTGTAGTCTGCAAGGTTAGACCACAATCTAATCTAGACTGCATGAGCACAGAATGTATTTAGTGATGGGGTGCACAGTGGCAGAGTGGTTAACAGGCCTGTCTACATTTTATATTGAAAGTAATGGGCAATCCAAATGTGGATTTTAAGTTTTAGATTTAGGTATTTTAGATTGGCGTTGGCAGAGATATCAGTATAAAAAACGTGCATAATATGGTTTAGAGCTGGGCGGTATGACCAAAAATAGATATCACCGTATTTTTCAAAATGATGTCGGTGTCACAGTATTTTTTTTTAAGCTGAAATACTTCCACACAACTGACACGGCTCCTCTTTTCGGTATAAATTCCTCTGTTTCTAACAACAACGTCCATGTTGTTTACCGCTCAACACACACTGTAGCCGTGTCCCAATTCGAGGATTATTTCTCCGTGTGCGTAATTTGCGTGGTGCATATTGTTAGCATTAGCGTTAGCAGCGTGTCTCAGTTGCTGGGTGACGGGAGCGGCTTCGTGGGCTGGTAGGGTGACCATTCGTCCGGATTTCGTCCGGACAGTCCGGTTTTAGAGCTGTCTGTCCGGCCGTCTGTCACGTGTCCTCCGTTTTTACGTTTTGTCCTCCTTTCGTTGCATAAATCGTCATAAATCCCCACCCATTATTTACACTTGCTACTCTGCGATGTTCGCCGTTTCCCAATTCAGAAAGTGCACGGTTCGGAGTGTGGTCTCAGTCTGCAGTCGAGATGGTGCATACTCGCTGAGCCCTGAGTGCAGTCCGTGGACCGCATGGCCATCTGCGAGATGGAACAAGTCCCGCCTCAGCTCAATGAGCCGGGTGGTCTGCTCCTTGTTCCCTAAAGACAAAATATTATTCTATTGCGACTAGTAATACTTGGAATTCCTGTGCGCGACATCCGAAATGCAGAATGTGCGAGCAGTGCACTTTCTCAGCGCATATTCTTTGTTTTCCCCGAGGGAAAACAAAAAAACAACAACAAGGTGTCCTCACTTTAGGGCCTTTGTCCTCCTTTTTGGACACAAGTGTCCTCCTTTCCTGTTTCATGCCGGTGGTCACCCTATGGGCTGGACATGTCCCATTTCAGCAGCTGCAGCTTTTGGTGCGGCCGAAAAAAGCAGTGGACAGCTTACGCTTCCACCGCTCTCATACCACTGCAAAACAGTTCCTCAGCGTGATGTTCTGCCACTCTGTGTTCTCGACGTTTTGTACGCACACACTCGCCGGTATTGGGGTATATGAAAAATTCATATCATTTAAAAAAAAAACATCCGTATTCGGTATGAACCAGTATACCGCCCAGCCCTAATATGGTTGTTTCTGTTCTGCCTTTCCATTTGGTTTAAAAAATGCAGTGGAGCACTTCCTGTATTGCCACATGACATCAGAAGGTCTAACAGAGTGTTTTCTGTTTGAGAGAAGAGCTCAGCCTAAATAAGCAGGGTTTGTGTGAATGAAACTCCAGCTATATATATATATATGTTTTTTTTATCAGGAAATAATATTATAATGGGGCTGAAAATAGTGTAATAAGGGCCCTGTAAAGGAGACCTATTCAAGGCGCCTTTTCTAACCCAGAAATCAGTGTACTTGTTTTTCATTATATTTTTGGATCAATATTGGGATTTTAAATGTCCAAAATACAATATAATGATTTAACTACGTAATCATTACACGTGCACAAGTACAAAGCAACTAAATGTAGTTTGGCATTTAACGTGAAGAGCAATGAAGGAGATACTATAAAAATACATATGATGGGAAAGTATTCTACAGCTCTAGAAACTGCATTTTTTTCTGAAATCAGCATCTCTACATGTATTACAGCCATTCCATTCCAGCGTCTGTTGAATGCCAACACAAACACAAAGCTGATCTACTTCAGTTCTTGCACCAGGAGTGGAATAAAGTCACCCAAGAACAATGTGAAAGACTTGTGGAGAGCATGCCAAGACGCATGAAAGCTGTGATTAAAAATAAGGGTTATTGCACCAAATACTGATTTCTGAACTCTTAAGTGCAAACATTAGCATTATGTTGTTTTAAAATGAATTTGATCTTGCTTCTTTGCATTGTTTGAGGTCTGAAAACGTGTATTTTGTTTGTTATTTTGACCATTTGTCATTTTCTGCAAATAAATGCTCTAAACGATAATATTTTTATTTGGAATTTGGGGGAAACGTTGTCAGTAGTTTATAGACTCAAACAAAAATGTTCCTTTTGCCCAAACACATATGTATAAGTAGTAAAATCACAAAAACTGATCATTTTGCAGTGGTCTCTTTTTTTTTTTTCTGTAGCTAGTACTTTTATATTAGCATATTGATATTTTTACAGCTAGCCTAGTGCAGATTTAAAGTGAGTTAAAGTGCAAAAGATGTGATAGATCTGGGGATGAAACTGAGATTCTGAACTGCAGGGAGTTCCTGTTTTAATAAATACAGTGAAATAATAAGTGCCACAGTTTGACCTCTGACCCCTGATCCTGGGATATGGCGTATAATTGAGAATGATTAGGCGAGATTTTCCCTGGCAGCTGCTTTGGGTTTGGTCAAATTTTCCTGCAAAATGAATGTGGGCGTCTGTGATTGGTTTACCTCCATGTGCGAATCACAGAATTGTGTCAAGTAAAGGAAATTTGCAGTGAAGTCCAGCAAATGCATGTTTTAAAGCAGACCTATTCTGTAAAACTGACTTTTCAGAATTTTTAACCATGTTGTAGTTGTTTCCTCTCATCATTTACTCACGTGAAGTTGTATTTGGAGTGATTTGTGCTTATTTGAGCAATGCGTGAAAAGTCCCTCAGTCGTCCAGGTAGAATCCATGATAAAAGGAGCCACTTCACAAGAGGATGTACCAACACAGGCGGGCAGGCCAGAGTGGACCGTCATCTGCCGTACATCTTCACCTAGAAGCCGCGGGCCATTCATTTGAGGACAGTGAGGTTCAGATCTTAGCCAGGGAAAAGAACTGGTTTGAGAGAGGAGTTAAAGAGGCTATTTTTGTCAAAAAAAGAGAATCCGTCGTTAAACAGAAATGGGGGAGTTAGACACAACTTGTCTCCCATCTATAATTTGATTCTCAAACCAAAGTCAAAAACAGACAAAGAAACATTAGGACAGACAAGCCATTTCAGAGGGGTGGACGCCAGAGAAATTTGAAATACAAAGAGACAGATTAGTTGATAGTTTCAGAGCTATTTCAGTGTTGTGAGCGCCGCCTAGGGCTTATAGATATGCTAATACTAGATGCCAGAGGAATTCGTAAAACAAAAGAGAGTAGCTGGGATAGGTTCAGAGCTTTTCTTTAGGTGTAGGTAGCTCCTCCCTTGCAGCTAGATATAAACAGGGTCTAACCAGCATGAGGGCCAGAGCTGACGAAGCCTCTCGGATGAGCGGCGAAACGTTTTCAACCAAACAAACTTTGTCCAGTTGACAAATTGAACTTCTCCTTTTATCATTATTTGAGCAATCTTTAATCGCTTATTTTCAAGACACCATTTTGCAGATGGATGGATGGAATCTCCAATTTTAGCGTCCCTGGTAGACGCCTACTTTCTTAATCATGGTACTCAAAGGATTCAGCAGCGCTACGTAGTCATTTTAGTACAAATGAAAAAATAAAAGATGAGAGGAATGCCGAACAGACCAGTATCCCATCCTTTTCTCAGGTAGTGAAATGTATTAACAAGGAACTTTTTTTTTTTTTTCTGGCAGTTTAAAAAGGTATTGTCATGCATTTGTATTTGTCAAATAATATGTTGTGTGTTAACGTTTGTTGTGTTGGACCCTTGTTTACATTATAGTTGCTAGGTAACTAGGTAGGTAACTAGGTAGGTGGGTAAATTCACCAAAATTGTGAAACTAAGGAAAATGTAAGACCTAAAAAACTCAAATATAACTGTAAATGTTGACGTTTTAGGGAATTAAATCGTCTTAGCTGTCATATGCACTTTAAAATGTATTATGTAACTTTTCGGTTGGGGGTCCGTCACCTTCACCTTCTTGTTTCTATGGAGATGTCATTGCTCTGCTTCAAATGTTCCACAGTAAGACATTAAACAGCTCTACATTACATTTATTCAATTACAGGTGGTTTTACAGCTCAAAAAACAGGCATTCTGACTCTCCACAGATCTGACAAGTAATTTCCCCTGGTTTGGGCTCCATGAAGATAGAAAGGTTAAGTGCCATACTGTGAAACATTCCAGACAAAGCAATAACATCTCTAAAGAGAAAAGCATTTGACCAACCCTCCCCCAGAAGAGTTACACAATGCACCTTGAAAATAGACCTCTCCTACTTGTGCATTACATCGTGACGGCGTCATTTGATTTGATGATTGAATCCCTTTAGAGAGGTTTCGTTCAGACGTCATCATCTGTGTCTGTGCCCATCACATCTCCAACCAGGTCTGTCCATAAACATCCATAACACAATTCAGCCCTAGAAGCAGCAGCCTACGATTGGATTACACAACAAAACCAGACTTCTCATTTATATCCACCCCAGATCCTCCCAACTCCTCCACAATGGAAACTAGGGCTTATGACACAGATAAACTCCTTTCTCCGAACTGTATTCATCACCGCAAAGTGACAGGCTTTCGTGTTTTTCTAATTTTGACTTGTGATAGTACCTGTGGTAGATATTTATCAGAATTTTACATCAAGTGGTGGTTTGTGGAAATAAAGATCAGAAGAAAAAAATGCAGCAAGTAGCACAGAATTCTAAAACAGAGTACCTCTACTTATATCCAAAATACAGGGACAATTTGACAGATTAAACCCTCATATAACATAAAACATATATATATAAGATATCTTGCCATTTTGTGTAATTGTGTATTTTATTATGTTATTTAGACTAGACTACTTTCGGCCCTTGTTTACATTATAGTCGCTGTGTAACATCGATGGAAACACTGCTATGTACAGTATGTCATATTGATACTTTACAGGGAGGTGTTCTTCATGTATTTCAGGGCTCTCAAGTTTTGAAGTTTGGTTGGAGTGAGATTTAATTGGGGGAGTGGGGGGGGGTCACAGTGGCTAGAATTCAAAAGTTTTGAATTGCTTAACAAAATTTCAGCGTGAGAAATACCATGTGTGGCGTGTGAGTGTGTGAACTCATTGAAATGCGTGTGTCACAGTCTCAAAGCGTGAGACTTGAGAGCGCTGTGTATTTCTATTGGTGGAATCTTCAGCAATACTTTGGGTGACACAATATGCGAACATTAGTAAACACTGCCAAAATGGGTTTTAAGTCTGAAAACGCAAGAAAAAATACAAAATGGATTTAAAGAACACATTTCAGGAGCCTGTGATCAATACGAGCATTCATGATTCTGTTTAGGAGTTGATTTTCAACGAAAAGGTGAAATCAACTAAGTGAAAAACTGTTGGCTAATGCTAGCTAGCTCACCTGTTGTAGATCCAGGTAAATCAGTTCTTTCTGGTCCAATTGTGTTAAAATCAAGCTCAGATGAAAGTATATGGCTATGTTTATATGATGACGGTCTGAACAGGAGATGCAAAATTTGCGTCGTGTCTTCACTTTTTATTCTGTGTTTAGACGAGCATTTTCAGGAGGAAATCTGCGTGCATACGGTGACGCAAAAGTGTGTGGAATTCGATTGGGTATGCATGCCAGACGGCTAGGTGTTGCGGTGATACATTATCACTATGTCCGCGCACATGTATGAATCTTCCTACAAACAAAACATGGCTATTGGTAGCAAAAAAAAAATTGTGTGGTCAGACGAAGAAGTTCAACTGTTGCTTCAGACGTTGCGTTAGACTACAAAGCAACGAAGGCGCAACAAGGTGTGGACTGGGAGGCCTGCCAAACAAAGTACACTGATATATGGACCCATGTGACGTAAACGCGTACGCGACGTCAGCAGATTTGACCAGAGTTTTGCGTCTTGGGCAGTGTAGACGAAAACGCTACGGCGGAGCGTATTCAAGTTTTCCACTTTGGAGGGCGGTTTCAGTTTTTTGCGTTTTCAAGCCCCCAAAACGTCATCACTGTCTAAACGAAAGGCACTGCCGATCAAATATTTTGTCATTTTTACCCGTACGCGTTCTCTTGTAAACAACACGAGTAACAGACCTTCAGACAGAGCAGTGCTTTCAGTTAGCATTACACCCCCAAGAAATATTGGTGACAACAGCTGCAAAGTATCAATACATACAGTATGTCATACCTGTCGCCCGTGTCAAAACCAAGATGTAAAATTATGAATATCACCAAAAAAAAAAGAGTTTTAGTAAAATCTTTAACCTCTAAAATATAATGATGTTAACTGTATTTTAGTGAAAAGCGCAGTCTAACCTGTCACACGCACTTTTATCCCTTCATGAATTAACGTCACAACTGCTACAAAAGATGTCTCGGCGGATGTTAGCGGTGTCAGTCAGCAGGCAGCCGCTTCCATTGCTTTTCTGTGTTAGCGACGGAGACAGGTATTGAGCTGAGAGCCCCATATCACACAATAGCAGAGAATTAGGATTCATGTAGCGTGGCTTTAGGTACTTGTCTAAATGAGTCCGTCGGGCCCTCCAGGCTACTGTCAGGAGCAAACTGCACAGCTAATACGCCCCGGGTGTGCCATGGCAGCTCAGATCCTTATGATATAGATTACAGTGACAGCAACTCAATAAGACCCCAGCCCAGGTTGACACGTATTCGTCACCGGTCTCAAGGTACCACTTTTGGGGGCTGTTTTTAAAAGCGTGGGGGGAAATTTGTAGGTGTTTTGGTAAATGACGGGAGTGAGATATAAACAAGCTGCGCAGTTTTCTTATGATTTAAAGATCTTATATTACACAAAACTGACTTGTGAGCTTTAAGACACATTGTTGCTTCCTCAAAAACATACCTGGAATTGTGTTTCGTTTCATTCAGACATGTTTGAGTATTCTTTATTATTAGTGTGTCTACATCGCTAAAGCTCCTTGTAAAGTCATGAAGCGGTAGTTTTCAAGTTAAAAGCTACCGTCTGCTTTTTTGTTCAGTAGAAATGGACAGTTCCAGGGCTGAAATCATCCAAATTATTCTAGAGTAAAGGTTTATGGTTTGCGAGAAGAGCTCAGCCAAAAAACGCAGGGTTTGTGTGTGAATGAAATAAAACATTTGCAATGTTTTTGATGACGAAACATCATTTTAACATGGATCGGGGGGGAAAAAAACACCTAACATGGGTCCTTTAAAGCTACCATCTGTATATATATATATTTTTTTTTTAACCAGTAAATGACTGATGTGAAACCTGTTCATCTGTGCTCTCTGGCCTTCTTCTGTCAGGATAAAGCTAACACACCATAAGGCAGCAGTAACAAAGACAGCATCTAGTGGTGATATGTGAGAATACAACAGGGGCGGGTCACACAATCTAATTACAAATGGTAGCTTTAAAGTGTCACTATGTAACTTTTTCTGGTTTAAGATTCACCACCTGCTTGCTTTCAAGGAGATGTCGATACATTTCCTGGAATGTTCCAAGGTATGTTTTTAAACCTGTCTCCATGGAGAGAAGTAGGTGACACCTCAAGCCTCATTTACAGGTCACATCTGTGGAGAAGCAACCCCGCTCATGTTAAGAATGAAGAAACCTTGTGAAGTCTTGAAGCAGTAATCCTCCATCCATCCATTTTCTTCCGCTTTCTTCCGTTCGAGTCGCGGGGGCAACAGCCTAAACAGATCTGCCACCCAGATCTCACTGCACCAGCTCCTGTGGATCCTCCTGTGGGTGGTGGGTCCACGGGAGGACTGCCCCACGTCGCTCCTTTGGGCTGTGCCAGCCGGGCCCCGTGGGAGAAACCCCGGCTGCCAGACGCTCGCCGTCAAGCACCCACCCCAGGCCTGGCTCCAGGGTGGGGCCCTGGTGACACCAATCCGGGTGACGTAACTGGCCTTGGTCTATTCCTCATCACAGGGCCTTCTGAACCGCTCTTAGTCTGACCCGTCCCCCAGGACCTGTTTGCCTTGGGTGACCCTACCAGGGGCATGAAGCCTCCCAGGATCATTCGTGCACTCAAACCCCTCTACCACGTTAAGGTGGCAGTTCAAGGAGTAGCAGTAGTTTTCAAATTAA
Source organism: Paratrypauchen microcephalus (assembly GCA_036785185.1). NCBI lineage: Eukaryota > Metazoa > Chordata > Actinopteri > Gobiiformes > Gobiidae > Paratrypauchen > Paratrypauchen microcephalus. The sequence continues at coordinate 1,721,829 of JAVJIX010000086.1, forward strand.
AGGAGAATTAACGTTTTTTTTACAATCTGAGCCTTATTTTGGTAATAAAACAAGTTGTTTTACTCACCCATAACACTTTGGTGTCATATGGAGATGTTTTAGATTTGCGATCTCCGTAATGTGAGTTCTCGGGGCACATGTTTGCGGTCTCCAAATAACACAAACTTTAGCACTTTTCAAATCATAGAAGCTCGATGTCTTAGTCTATGCTTTCGTTTGAGTCAAAAGTGGCCTGTAATCCGAGATTTATCCATAGTTTCGAGTAGATGAGGAGGCCAGTGCGCATGTGCGGAGTCACATCTTATTTCGCTCTCAGCTCCCGGGACCCAAACATGAAACACAAAGCTGTAAATTATGGATAAATCTCGGATTACAGGCCACTTTTGACTCAAACAAAAGTGTAGACTAAGACATTGAGCTTCTATGATTTGAAAAGTGCTAAAGTTTGTGTTATTTGGAGACCGCTCGGGGCATATATTATATGCCCCGAGAACTCGCGTTATGGATATCGCTAATCTATCGCTAATCTAAAACATCTCCGGAAGTGCTCCATATGACACCAAAGTGCTATGGGTGAGTAAAACAACTTGTTTTATTACCAAAATAAGGCTCAGATTGTAAAAAACTTTAATTCTCCTTTAACAGCTACCCTTTCAGTAGCAATCTGCAGTTTTTGGCTGAAATCATCCAATCATCCATGATAGTGAAGGTGCATGACATCAGAAGGTGGACCTGAGTTTTCTGTTTGTAAGAATAACTAAATAGACTAAATATGCAGGGTTTGTGAGTACACAACTCTGGGTATGTTTGTGACGAGGAAACAACATTATAACATAGATTAGAAATAGTGTAATATGGGCCCTTTAATACTGCGTCCCAGTCTGCTGCTTCTGCCGGGTTCTGTTGTGGCGTACTCCTCCACAAATCTGCTTTACTGCCCCCTGCCATATGTTCCGTGTCCACTCGGTTTCCCTCTCGATATAAGGCCATAAAAAACTGAGTGAACTAGCAAGCAGGCAACACTCACAATTAGCCGCTACACCGTCCAACCAGAATCCCGGCAATTAAACTCCATCCAATCAAATCTGTGTGACAAGCTGCTTCTTTGATCACAGCGGGGGGGCAGATGGGTACTTCGCGCCCACCTGCCCCCAGCTCTGTCTCAAGATGGGGTAGAATAGCTAATTAGGTGCAGCGTCGCCATCTTTAAAGCCCAGTGCGGGACATTTGGGGGGAGGGTTGGAGGGGGGAACAGCAGTAGTAAAAATTCCACTTGATCTCGTCATCAAGCTCCGAAAGGTTTTTTTTCTCGTGTGTCAGCACTACTGCGTTTGATCCATAGATCCAGGAGCTAAAAAGGAGAGAGGGAGGAGGGAGAGAGAGAGAGAGAGAGAGAGGAAGGAGAGAAGAACAAGGCGAGAGTGGGAGAGGGAATGGAGGGGGTGGAAGAGAGAGAGAGAGGAGGAGAGAGTGGGAAAAGTGGGAGAGATAATAAGAAGGAAAAGTGAAAAAGAGTTAGATGAGAGGGAATGGAGAGAGAGAGAGAGAAGAGAGGGAGCAGGAAAAACAGAAGATAGAGGGGGCTGAGGAGAGAGGGAGGGAGAGGGCGAAAGAGGGAAGGAGCAGAAGAGAGAGTGGAAAAGGTGGGAGACAGAGAGAGAGAGATGAGAGGGAATGGAGGTATAGAGGAGAAAAAGGGAAGAGAGGGCGAGAGAGGGAATGGAGGGGGCAGAAGAGAGAGAGAGAGAGGAGAGTGGGAAAAGTGGGAGAGATACAAGAAGGAAAGTGAGAGAGAGAGATGAGAGGGAATAGAGAAAGAGGGAGAGAGGGAGCAGAAGAGAGAGAGAGAAGGAGCAGAAGAGAGAGTGGGAAACGTGGAAGACAGAGAGAGAGAGGATGAAGAGAGAGGAGAAAAAGGGAAGAGAGGGAGAGAGGGGGAATGGAGGGGCAGGAGAGAGAGATAGGAGAAAGAGAAGAAAAAGGGGAGAGAGGGAGAGGGAATGGAGGGGAGGAAGAGAGAGAAGAGAGAAGGAAAAGTGGGAGAGATACAAGAAGGAAAGTTAGATGGGAGGGAATGGAGAGAGAGAGAGAGAGAGAGAGAGAGAGAGAGAGAGAGCAGGAAAAAGAGAAGATAGAGGGGGCTAAGGAGAGAGGGAAGGAGAGGGTGAAAGAGAAGGAGCAGAAGAGAGTGGGAAAGGTGAGAGACAGCGAGAGAGATGAGAGGGAATGGAGAGAGAGAGAGAGAGGAGAAAAGAAGAGAGGGAGAGAGAAGGAATGGAGGGGCGGGAGAGAGAGATGGGCAAAAGAGAAGAGAGAGAAGGAGAGAGTGGGAAAGGTGGGAGCGAGAGACACAAGAAGGAAAGTGAAAGAGTTAGATGAGAGGGAATGGAGAGAGAGAGAGAAGAGAGGGAGCAGGGAAAGCAGAACATAAAGGAGGCTAGAGAGAGAGGGAGGGAGAGGGAGAAAGAGAAGGAGGGAGGTGGAGAAGGAGGAGGGGAGAGAGGGAAGAGAGGGAAAAGGAGAGACAATGTAGAGAAGGACGATAGAGAGACAAAAAAAGAGAGGAGAGAGAGGAGAAGGCGAAAGCAGGGAGAAGGAAGAGTGAAAACGAGAAAGCGGAGATACAGAAGGGGATAGAAAGAGAGAGGAAAAGAGTAGAAAGGGACTAGAACAGAGATAGAAAGAGAGGAGAGAGAGAGGAACAAGGAGTAAAGAGAAAAGCAAGGAAGTAGAGAGAGAGAGGAGAGGGATGGAGAGTAGAGAGAGGAAGAGAGTGAAAAAAAGAGATGAGATACAGAAGGGGACAGAAACAGAGAGAGATGGATAGAGAGAGACCAGAAAAGAAATTGCAACAAAGAATGAGAGAGAGAGAGAGAAGAGTATAGCGAAATTAAGAAGATAAAAACAGAAAGAGGAGAGGGATTGAGAGCAGAGAGAGAGAGAGGAGAGAGTGAAAAAAGTGGATAGAGACTAGAAAAGATAAGGAAGAGAATGAAAATGAGAAAGCAGAGATACAGAATGATGGATAGAAAAAGAGTAGAAAGAGACTAGAACAGAGAGAGAGAGACTGAAGGGTATAGAGAAATTAAGAAGATTAAACCAGAAAGAAGAGAGGGAGTGAGACAGGGAAAGCAGAGATGGAGAGAAAACGAGAGAGCGGCAATACAGAATAATGGATGAAGAGACTAGAAAAGAGATGAGAGAGAAGGAGAAGGGGGAAGTTGAGAGACGGAAGATACAGAAAGAGAGTGGAAAAGAGTAGAAAGGGACTAGAACAGAGATGGAAAGAGAGAGGAGAGAGAGAACGGAGGAACAACGAGAGGAGAGAGTAAGGAAAGAAGAAAGAGAAACAAAGAGAGAGAGAGAGAGAAGGAAAGAAAGGAGAGAGAACATTTATATCTATTTATTTACAAGTCTTTCGGCGGAGTTCGTGCCCCTGCTGTGAGCGTTTGAACTGCAGATGCACACAGAGCGTGGTGGGGGTGGACTTTTTTCTTCTTTTTTTTCTTTCTTTTTTTTTTTCTTTATGCAATCGGAGCTCCATCTGACGAGCACAGTTAAGACCAGTTGTCGTGTTGTTGAGTGGATATCTTCAGACAGCAGGAAGTGCCTTCAAAGGTTTCCTCTCAGATCCAAAACACTTTTATTCACTGAGTCCATTTTGAGCGAGTTCAGCGGAGACAGAATAACACAAGAGGGGCACGACTTTGACCTCGGTGATGAAGTGAAGAAAGAAGAGAGAGAGAAAGAGAGAGAGAAGAGAAAGTGAAGGAGAGAGAAAGAGAGAGGAGAAAGTGAAGCAGAGAGAGGAGAAAGAGAAATAGAGAAGAGAAAGTGAAGTAGAGAGAGAGAGAAAAAAGTGAAGTGGAGAGAGAGAAAGTGAAGTAGAGAGAGAAAGTGAAGTAGAGAGAGAAAGTGAAATAGAGAGAGAGAAAGTGAAGTAGAGAGAGAGAAAGTGAAGTAGAGAGAGAGAGAGAAGAAAGTGAAGTGGAGAGAGTGAAGTAGAGAGAGAGGAGAAAGTGAAGTAGAGAGAGAGAGGAGAAAGTGAAGTAGAGAGAGAGAGAAGAAAGTGAAGTAGAGAGAGAGAGAGAAGAAAGTGAAGGGGAGAGAAAGTGAAGTAGAGAGAGAAGAGAAAGTGAAGAAGAGAGAGAGAGAGAAAAGAAAGTGAAGTGGAAAGTGAAGAAGAGAGAGAGAGAGGAGAAAGGGAAATAGAGAGAGAGAGAGAGAGAGAGAGAAAGGGAAATAGAGAGAGAGAAAGAGAGAGAAGAAAGTGAAGTGGAGAGAGGAGAAAGAGAAATATATATACAGTATATATATATATATATATATATATATATATAGAGAGAGAGAGAGAGAGAGAGAGAGAGAGAGAGAGAGAGAGAGAAGAAAGTGAAGTGGAGAGAAAGTGAAGTAGAGAGAGAGAAGAACGTGAAGTAGAGAGAGGGGAGAAAGTTAAGTATAGAGAGAGAAGAGTAAAAGAGAAAGTGATGCAGAGAGAGGAGAGAGAGGAGAAAGTGAAGTAGACAGAGAGAGAGGAGAAAGAGAAATAGAGAGAGAGCGAAAGAGAGAGAAGAAAGTGAAGTAGAGAGAGAGGAGAAAGTTAAGTTGAGAGAGAGAGAGAATACAATGCTTAATAGACAAATGAGAGAGAAAAGAGAGAGAAGAGAGTGAAGCAGAGATAAACAAGATGAAAGAAGCGTATAAAAGAGCAGTGGAAGAGATGGGAGAGAATAGAGGCTAAGAGAAAGGAGGAGTTGAAAAAGGGAAGAGTGAGAGAAAGAGTGGCAAGGAGTGAGAAGGAGAGAAAGAAAGAGGGGATAGAGAGAGAAGAGAGAGGGAGCAGGAGAGAGAGAGAGAGAGAGAGAAGAGAGGAGGGAGTGTGGAAATAAAAGAAACAAAAGGTACTATGAAACACTTATATTCACTTGTTCAGAGAGAAGGGAGGGAGATAGAGGGGGTGAAAGAGAGAGAGAGGAAGGGAGGGAGGAGGGGGGTGAAAGAGAGAGAAAGTGAAGTAGCGAGAGAGAGAGAAGAGAAAGGGAAGTAGAGGGAGAGGGGAGAAAGTGAAGCAGAAAAGGAGGACTTGAAAAGGGGAAGAGTGAAATGCTGGGAGGAGAGAAAGAAAGAGAAGCGAGAGATTGAAAGACATTGTGAGAGAGAAAGAGAGAATACAATGCTTAATAGACAAAAGAGAGAGAGAAGAGAGTGAAGCACAGAAAATATGGAAGAAGCATACAAAAGAGAGGTGGAAGAGATTGGAGAGAATAGAGGCAAAGAGAAAGGAGGAGCTGAAAAAGAGGAGGGTGGAAATAAAAGAAACAAAAAGTACTATAAATCACTTTTATTCACTTGTCCAGAGAGAAGGGAGGGAGATAGAGGGGATGAAAGAGAGAGAAAGTGAAGTAGCAAGAGAGAGAGACGGAAGAAGGTGAAGGAGAAAAGGAGGACTTCAAAAGAGGAAGAGTGAAATGGTGGGAGAAGGAAAGAAAGAAGAGAGAGATTGAAAGAGGCTGAGAGAGAGAGAGACAGAGACAGAGAGCGCGCGAGAATACAATGCTTAATAAACAATAAGAGAGAGAAGAGAGTGAAGCAGAGACAATATGGGAGAAGCGTACAAAAGAGAGGTGAAAGAGATGGGAGAGAATAGAGGCAAAGAGAAAGGAGGAGCTGGAAAAAGGGAAGAGAGTGACAGAGAGAGAGGGTGGCAAAGGGTGAGAAGGAGAGAAAGAAAGATGAGGAGATAGAGAAAGAGAAGAGAGCAGTAGAGAGAGAGGAGGGAGGGTGAAAACAAAAGAAACAAAAAGTACTATAAAACACTTTTATTCACTTGTTCAGAGAGAAGGGAGGGAGAGAGAGGGGGTGAGAGAGAGAGGGGAAGGGAGAGAGAAGGGGGGGTGAAAAAGAGAGAAAGTGAAAGAGCGAGAGAGAGGGGAGAAAGTGAAGCAGAAAAGGAGGACTTGAAAAGGGGAAGAGTGAAATGGTGGGAGAAGGAGAGAAAGAAAGAGAAGAGAGATTGAAAGACATTGAGAGAGAGAGACAGAGAGAGAGAGAATACAATGCTTAATAGACAAAAAGAGAGAATAGAGTAAAGCAGAGACAATATGGAAGAAGCATACAAAAGAGAGGTGGAAGAGATGGGAGAGAATACAGGCAAAGAGAAAGGAGGAGCTGAAAAGGGGAAGAGAGTGACAGAGAGAGAGAGATAGAGAAAGAGAAGAGAGAGGGAGCAGGAGAGAGATACGAGAGAAGAGGGACGGTGGAAATAAAAGAAACAAAAGGTACTATGAAACACATTTATTTACTTATTCAGAGAGAAGGGAGGGAGATAGAGGGGGTGAAAGAAAGAGAAAGAGAGAGAGAGACAGGGGGCTGAAAGAGAGAGAAAGTGAAGTAGCGAGAGAGAGAGAGGGGGGAAGAAAGTGAAGCAGAGAGAGGAGAAAGGGAAACAGAAAAGGACTTGAAAAGGGGAAGAGAGTGAAATGGTGGGAGAAGGAGAGAAAGAAAGAGAAGAGAGAGGGAGCAGGAGAGAGAGAGAGAAGAGAGGAGGGAGGGCATAAATAAAAGAAACAAAAGGTACTATGAAACACTTTTATTCACTTGTTCAGAGAGAAGGGAGGGAGATAGAGGGTGGTGAAAGAGAGAGAAGGAGGGATGAAAGAGAGGGAGGTAGAGAAGAGAGAGGAGGACGAGGGCGGAAAGAAAAAAAAGGTATTCGGAAACACTTGTATTCACTGTGTCCATTTTGATCGAGTTTGGCGTAGACAGAATGAGACAGAAGGGGTGATTACTTTGACCTTGGTGATGAAGTTACAAAAGAAGAAAAAACAAAAAGGCCGCGGCGCTCCCTGCCTACGGGACTCTGCTCGGAATTAAATTTTGAATATTGGTCGATGGGGAGCTATAAACTATTTTGGGTTTACGGTCCTTGGTTGAGTTGTGAATGATAGCGCTATTGTCTGTGCTGCGATGCTTCGAAGGCTTTAAGCGAGAAAGAAAAACAACGGCATGATCAGGGACGGCGTGTGTTGTAATGGCGCTGTACCTGATTTTTACGGTTTTAAAAATGCGGAAAGCAGAACAGAACATTTTCAACACTCCCTAAAAAATTGTTGGGTTATTTTTTTCTTATGTTTTCGGTGTTATTTTCACAGAGTTGAGTTGTTTTTCTTTGGCTCTTTCTTTGGAACTTTACACGACTCTCAAAGACCAGTGCAGAGTTTTGCCGTCTAGCAACAATAATAATACTAATGTCTATTCCTATACAACAACTAGCATGCTACGTATGCGCTTCCTGATTCTCAGACAGTATAACTCGGCACAACTCTTTATTATTAGATGTAGTTAGCTAACAGCTGACTTACAGCTCTGGAAAAAAATAAGAGACCACTGCATTTTTTTCTGAAATCAGCATCACATGTATTACAGCCATTCCATTCCAGTATCTGTTGAATTCCAACACAAACACAAAGCTGAGCTACTTCAGTTCTTGCACCAGGAGTGGAATAAAGTCACCCAAGAACAATGTGAAAGACTTGTGGAGAGCATGCCAAGACGCATGAAAGCTGTGATTCAAAATAAGGGTTATTGCACCAAATATTGATTTCTGAACTCTTCTTAAAGGTCCCATGGCATGAAATGTTCACTTTCTGTGACGTGAGAGTCTCTCCAGACTCGAATGTCCTTTATCTGAGCCTACGAATCTCTGAAACAGCAGTGGTTTAATTTTATTTTCTGTGGAAATGTGTTTTTTTTTTTTAATGGGACGCGTCTCATATCTTAAGTGCTTAAAACGCGGAAGTGGGGCCAGCATACAAGCGCACCGCTAATCCAGGAAACAGCGGCGTATTTGGCCACACCCCCACCCGCTGCACTGGCCTGTCTCTGTCCTCCTCATTTGCATTCAAGCAATAACACCCAGAATAAAGTGTTTCAGAGATATATTTATGACTGTCTTCATGAGGCTATCTCATGCACTGAGTCTTGATTTTACAGTAAATGAGGATTCATTTACAGTATTAGGGAACCATTAAGGCGCCATATAAAAGCATCAAGAAGTACCATGTCATGGGATCTTTAAGTGTAAACATTAGTATTGTGTTGTTTTAAAATTAATTTGATCTTGTTTCTTTGCATTGTTTGAGGTCTGAAAACATGTGTCTTTTTTGTTATCTTGACCATTTGTCATTTTCTATGCTCTAAATGCTCTAAATGATATATTTTTATTTGGAATTTGGGGGAAATGTTGTCAGTAGTTTATAGACTCAAACAAAAATGTTTCTTTTGCCCAAACACATACCTATATATAGTGAAATAAGAAAAACTGGACATAACTAGCCTGCTATCTGCCGCGTTCTAAACAGGAAGTGATTATGGGGGTGCTTCTGGCTCCATTGACTCTGGCTCCAATTGACTTTACACAAAAAAAATGTCACCCCTCTCTCTGTAACTGCTGCTGTGAGCCTCATTGTTTTAGTCTTAAAATGTTTATATCAACCCGCGATACATGATCTTGGTGACCTCACGAGCTGTTAATACAATATATAATCATAAATTTAGCTCAAACACAAGGGAAAAAAAGGCTACAGTGCATTTTAAGTGTTTTTTTTTGTTGTAAATATTACTTGATTTGGTGGGATAGTACTTGCAGTAAATATTTATAGTCAAATTTAAGTCAAATTGCGATATGTTAAGGAAGGATAAATCCTTATTCAATCACAGACACCTATACACAAAAATCCAACCAAAATGAATAGAAATTTTATGAGCAAGGAGCCCATTTTTCTCACAGTTTAAACATTGATTCAGTTTCAAAGATCAATAAAATATACTTTGAAATATGTTTTTTTCTTGTATGGATGAGTGTTGAATAATAGAAAAGTGAAACAACATCTGAACCAGATATTTTCCCATGTATTTGTGCAAAAATTATATTTAAAAAAAATATAGTATAATAGTATAAGCTGCTCTTGAGGTTTACAAATTGTTTTATAGTCCAAGAATCAGGAAGTGTATTGTGACGTTAGCATGCTAGTTAGCTGTACAGAGATGACAAAACTCCATTCTGGTCTCTACTCTGAAAAGCACTTATAAACTAATTATGGTGAGTAATTAGGATGCTCTGAATGCATAAGGTGAAGAAGGAATAACTTTGCACCACTGTAAACCTTTTCAAATGAGCTAGTTCTTTTTTTTTTCACCTTTTTAACCCATAAGATCCACGGTGACTCCAGTGTAACAAACACTTTGAATGCCCCAGTCTTTGCCTTATAAAGCTTTATGTCTGACCTGAACTCATTAAGTCCCTAAGCGACATAATAAACATCTGGGTATAATGACCATGCGACAGTCATGTGACTCTAACAGGAAGTGGGCTCTCCAAAGTTCTGCTACATCCTAGCCGTGTCTCAATTCTCAGAGTGCACAGTTCGGAGTGTGGTTTTATGGTGGCTCAGACTGCAGTCAAGACTGTGCATACTTGCTCAGCCCTGAGTGCAGTCCGCAGACCACATGGGCGTCGGCGAAATGCTACAGGTCTCGCAACTACCAGATGCAGCCGCCGACTCCATTTTCTCCCGTAGAAGAAGTAGTGCGCGGTGCATGCTGGGATATATGAGTGTGCGAAGTGTGCTTTTTCACACAGTTGGTCCATGCCCCGATTTCCATGGAAACGACTGCGGTCTTCAGACCGCGTGTTAACTGTGCATTGGGACAAAAAAGAAATGGGACAGCAGTCGTCGCGCCGGATGTGACGTACATGCCCTTCAAACCGCTCCGAACTGTGCACACTGAGAATTGAGACACGGCTCCTGTGTGCAAATTTCAAGGAAGAAGCTAAATTCACTTTTTTTATTTTATTTTTTATACTACAGGTCATTTCAAACACATTTAACAGTTCCAATGCTTTGATAACATGTCCTATATTTCATGCAACCTGGTCTGGCCATATTTGAAGAAGAAGAAAATAATATCTAACCAGTTACGGAAATATTGCTATAACATATATGTCACATTGGGGTTTTAGCCTTAAAATAAGAATGAAAAACCCAATGTGACCGATTTGTTACAATAACATGGTTATGGACAATAATGGTCTGTGGTATATCCCACGTAATTGTCCTTTAAGGAAAAATGGGTCTGAGTTCTTATGGGTTAAAACAGTAAAAATCAGAAACAGTGCCTTTAAAGGTGTAACTTTTTAGTGGAGGGTGAAGAGTCCCTCAGTCGTCCAGGTAGAATCCATGATAAAAGAAGAAATTCAATTTGTCAACTGGACAAAGTTTGTTTGGTCGAAAACGTTTCGCCGCTCATCCGAGAGGCTTCGTCAGTTCTGGGACTTTTTAGTGGAGGGTCCGTCAAATGCATTTCTCTTTGCAGATATTATTGCTTTGTCTGGAATGTTTCACAGTATGGTGAAGCCTTTCAATCTTCATGCAGACCAAACCAGGCCAAGTTACAGGTCAGATCTGTGTAGGCAACCCCGCTCACAGTCAGAATGCCTGTTTTTTCTAGGTATGTCTGAGCTGTAAAACCACCTGTAATTGAATACGAATAAATGTAAAGTAGAGCTGTTTAATGTCATACTATGAAACATTCCAGGTAGAGCAATGACGTATCCATAGAAACAAGCAGGTGACGGACCCTCCACCAGAAATGTTACACCTTTAACATAAAACTGGTTCCTGTATTGAACAACTGATGTACTAGAAACAGTCCTATATGATCCAGGCGTTTCTAGTGGATGTAAAAATATTGTGTTTTGATTCAGCAGTGCCCATTTATCATCCCTATAGGGGGTCTGCAGAGTCCTGTGTCAGTCTCTGGAGTTTGGGCTGAAGTTGTGAGGAACAGTGTCTCAGTGTGTCCTGACATGTTTACAGAGACAAACTGTTGAGGATCTCACTGCTGGAAAACAATACCGGCGCAAATAATGTATGAGGGGCCATAGCAGGGGAACGGAGACTAAAAGAGGAATAATTCATAACACACACCGAGAGACGGGTCTGTGCATCTGTTTAATATGCAACGCTCTACTCCATAAGCACAACTCACCTACAGAGAGAGGGAGAGAGAGGGATGAAGGAGGGAGAGATGTACAGAGGCGTGAGAAAGGGAGAAACAGAAAGAGAAAGGGGGAAGTATAGAGAGAGGGATAAAGAGAGGTAGGGATGGGAGAGAAAGAGATACAGAGATCGAGAGGGAGAGAGAAAGAGAAGGGATGAGAGAGGGAGAAACCGAAAGAGAGAGGTAGGGATGGGAGAGAGAGATACACAGACCGAGAGGGAGAGGAAGAGAAAGATATAAAGACAGGGAGAGAGAGATGAAAAGAGAGGGGGAGAGAGCTAGTAGCAGTTGGAAGAATTCTTGACTTTTGTGATAGGATCAAATGTTTTGTTGGATCTAATGTCAGCATATGGTTAAACCCGGGTAACAGGGATACGTCTTAATGACCCGTATGCGTTAAATGCAGGTGAGTGCGTAAATGATGAAGAAACTTCTCAAACTTCAGTAGCTGGACATCCACTCATACCTGATCAATACACCTATCCCCGCCCCCCGGGAGAGCCTGAAATCTGCTGAAATCCTACGAGACACCGACATGATCGCAGACACGGACATGATCCCAGACACGGACATGATCCCAGACACCGACATGATCCCAGACACCGACATGATCCCAGACACCGACATAATCCCAGACAGGACAGCGGCTCTTTCTGGAGGAGACATGCTCAGTAGAACGTGAAGTGACGAGGTGCAGACGGGTGAAGAGACGACGCGCCGAGGAAGATGCTAGTTTGATTTTGTTTTGATCAGTTATTTTGTGTTTTATGCACACACCCTCCTCATGGAAACACACACAAAGAAATGCATCTGATGCAGCTTTTAAGCTAAAGGCAATCGATTTGGCTGTCGAAGAAGGAAATAGAGCTGCTGCACGTGAGCTCAGCATCGATGAGTTGATGGTGAGACGCCGGCGACGGCCGTGTGACGAACTGACTCAATGGAAAAAGACAACAAAAGCTTTCAGAGGCAATAAAAGCAGATGCTCTGAACTTGAAAACGTTCTTGAAGATGTGGACACCTGCAGCTTATAGAGAGCTGCCACCTCTATATGTACAAAAAAAAAATCTTAGAAAATTTAGTTGATGCGGCTTATATTCAGGTGCACTCAATAGTCCAGAAAATTACGGTATATTCATCATGTTTCTCTACCTTTAAGTAATACTTTATCTGGGTACTGTCGTGCAGACAGAGTCAAGTACCTCTCCATCACAGCCAATTAAGTAAGTGATATCTACAAATTTCTATTGTCAACCCCCATTTGCGTCGTCTTTGTTTAACCTGGTAAAAGCTTATGTTAGGTCCCCGAGATGGATACTCATCAGTGTTGACATACCATTAGCGTTCAAAAGGACAATTACCCATAGTTCCACAGCACTCACGGTCACTCAGTGCTAGTCGCCGAACAGCCCTCTCCGCCTATCGTCATAGCAGCTAAATAATAGATAGCCGATTTTTAACATAATTACCTCTAATGGATGCCGACGGTGCCTTGTCAAGAAATTGAGACGTAATTTTAAAAGGGGGGCTCTGGCAGAATGCATTTAAGTCAGTCAGAGAACTGTGATGGAGGCGGGTGTGACGGGCTGCTACGGGGATAGTGTCAACCCCATTCAGATCACTTCCCATCATGCAATTGAGCAGCAAGTGCTATCCGGGCTAATTGCGGTGAAAATACGCACCCTGCCCCACAACCTTTTATATTTAATGACGCGCTGGACACATCCTTGACAAAGCTGGAATGACATGATTGTGGAACATGTTGATTTATTGATTATATAGTAGATAGTTGTGCTGAAATTTGGAGCAAAAGAGTGACAAAATAGATAAATTGTAATAGTCAAAGATTGTTTGTTTTTTTTGCACAGGTCTACAGCCAATCCTCTGTCAGTAAAAGCCATAGACTGTATACATAAAGGGACATAGCTAACCCGCTACCTTCCATATTCTTAACACAGAGCTTGGTGTTTTTATTTCACTATTTTGTCCGTAAATTCCTATTCCTAATGTGGACCTTGCTCCAAATTCGCCCCTATAACTGCTAGCCTCATGAGCTTCATTTGACTGGAGCTGAACGCTATGGGTGATGTCATACTCCCTTAGTCCTTTACTTTATACAGTTTATGGTAAAAGGATGTGGTTTGGAGCATGAGTTCAGCTTTTGGAGGGAGATATTGGCCAATTTTTTAATGTAAAATTGCAAAAAATCTGTATTGTTTGCAGACAGCAAGTCAGTTTTATCTAAATTTTGTTGATTTCTTGGTTAAAACTAACACAAGCTTTTAGATCTACTTTGCCTTTAGATTAGACCTGGATCAGTCCTGTTATTGATACTATATTGGAGTGTGATGCTAACTGTTGGCACTGATCTGTCTGAGGCTTGTTAAGCTTTAATCTGAGCTTTATTTTAACACATTCTAACCAGAAAGAACTGACTTGGTTAGGACTACAACAAGTGAGATTTGTGCTGTTAAGTCCCTCCCAAATAACACATACAGTGGTACCTCACCTTACGAAATTAATTCGTTCCAGAAGTGGTTTCGTAACGTGAATTTTTTGTAAGTTGAGTAGCTATTTCAATGGAAAAGGCCTGATCCGTTCCAAGGTTGTTGTTTTTTTTATAGTGTACTTTTTTTTTTTATAGTGTAACATAGTGTAACATTGTGCTTCCTGATTGGCTAAGAGACTGCAGAGCCAGGACTAAACGTGGAATAAACCAGGTCTAGACCAGAACTAAACCAGGTCTAGACCAGGTCTAAACCTGGACTGGACCTGGACTAAACCAGGACCAGACCAGGTCCAGACCCGGACCAAACCGGGACCAGACCAGGATTAAATCACCCCGTGCGGCTTTCCGCTGGCCTCGCGCGGCTCCTGCGCTCGCCCACGCGTGCTCGGCCCGCACGTGCTCGGCCCCGAGGAAGAGGCACAGCCCGGGCACTGCGGTTCCATCCTGCCCCCGCAGCCCCGGTGTCGCCGGGTCGACGTCGCTTTTTGATCCTTCGATGTCGGCTCTTCCTATCATTGTGAAGCAGAATTCACCAAGCGTTGGATTGTTCACTCACTAATAAGGAACGTGAGCGGGGTTTAGACCGTCGTGAGACAGGTTAGTTTTACCCTACTGATGATGTGTTGTTGTGTCTCCGCTCCCCTGGCGCGTTCGGCGCTATATTGAGCCGTGTCTCCCCCCACGCTTCACTATCAACACATTCTGTTGAAAATCTATGAAAGTTTGAGTGTTCAAACGAGAGAGAAATGCGAGAAAAGCCCAACTCCAGTCTGAGAAAAGCGTAGAATGTGTGTGGTGAGGCATTTACAGCCCTAAAACATGTAGAACAATTGCAAAATACAAAGTTGTCCTACCTCGTGGACCTCTCCCACTGCGGAACCTAAGCACCTCTGGAACCTAACCCCGTGTGTGTTGATAAAGTATATTTACGTTTCGGGGCGTGCATCTGAGCGCGCATTAATTGAATTTTTGAGATTTTGCGTTTCGTAACTTGAATTTTCTTTCGTATCTAGAGACCAAAATTTAACGTGAAGGCAACTTGGATTTTTGATGATTTTTGATTTTTGGTGAGGTACCACTGTACATGCAGAACACCCCCAACGTGATGTTACTGCAAAGTATCAACAGACTTGATTTAGATCTGGTGGTATTCAGAAAGACAAATTACACTGGTCTACAAATGTTTGGACTCGATCTGCTTCCGATATAAAAGTGGCTTAATCTCATTTATATTGACAAGATGAACTGAAAATCAATTGATAACTGTGCTGGTAATGTATTCAAGATATTTAATGATATTGTTTTACATCAAAATCACATCTGTTTATACAATAGATTTAGGCATTTTTGCTTAAAGATATTTATATTTTGACAATATTTAACTTGCACTTCTTTATCCGTCAAGAAATAAACAAGAAATATCTTAAGACATCAGGTGCACACAATTTCAAGGCATCTCTCTTATGTGAAATCCAAAATTATTTGATGTTAAAACTAGACATATTAAAATGAATGTATTGGAATGTGCAGACAGGCTTTCAGATAGAACTGGTTGCTTGTAGACACATTATACCTTCTGATAAATTACCGTTTTTGCCTTATTTTGCATAAATTTCCTATTTTAACCTAATAATATATCTTGGAGACTATAGCCAATCAGTATTATCAGTATTTCTGACTTACTTTTTCTTTATTAGTGACCTAAACCAAGAAAAAATTCACTAATTTGTTCCGGAAGCATTTTGCTTGTAGACCAGTGAAATTACTTTGATGGTACTTAGTGTGAAAAATGTGTCCCCATTGGTTCAGAGCACACCAAAAACACTCCACGAAATGTAATATTGCATCCAGAGGGCAGTACGCTCCACCGCTTGGCCAGTCCAGAAATAAGGTCAATGAAATGCAAATTTTCGCTGCTTATAATACAACGGGAACTTGGTCAAATATTTAAATTTCATTGGCGCTCATTAATTAACCACAAAGATCCTCTCTTGCAGACAGGGAGAAGCTGCTGTGTCCTCTGGTTTTTGACCCCGGGCCGTGCTCAGACTCATGACATTGGCATGCTCTGACTGGTATAGACTCGACCTTTCTGATGAATTAATAATTGATAGAGTAATTGGGTTTGGCCCCGAACTCAAGACCCTCCGAGCTGCTCAAAGACGGACATTATTCTGCGCGTGTGGCCGGCAAAGGGCAAACAGGCCATCAAATATTCCCGCGCGAGAACACACACACAATTATACAGCACTTAATGGAGCCCACTTCACAAAAAGGACACACAAAAAGGACACAAAGGACAGGACCAAAATGTCTGGCTTTGTGACTCTGGAATTTTAGAATTTCTTTCAATATGATTTTAATATATTTTGGATTTGTTTCAGGCTTAATTCTCAATCTATGGATTTTTATGTAACATCCACAATGTAAATTTCTGGTGGAGGGCCTGCTATCTGCTTGTCTCCATAGTGATGTTATTTTTTTTTTTTGGAATGTTCCACCATATGGCATTAAACTTATGTAATAAGCATGTATTCATATGGGTCTACTGCTCAAAAGTACTTTTACAGACATCCATTATATCGTGAGTGAGGTTTTCTCTCTACAGCTATGATTTGTTATTTGTCCTGTTAGCTCTTCTGCTTGTCTCTATGGCGATACATACATTTAATGCCATACAGTGGAATATTACATTACATACATTAAGCATCCATCCATCCATCCATTTTCTTCCGCTTATCCGGGGCCGGGTCGCGGGGGCAACAGTCTAAGCAGGGACGCCCAGACCTCCTTCACCCCGGACTCTTCCTCCAGCTCCTCCTCCTACATTAAGCAATTAAATTTCTCTGGAGACTTTCAGTTGGTGAGCTCGCTACCAAGTTAGATAGTACATCTTTAAGGAAAAATGTCTTACTCATAATGACTTGAAATTGGTCCAAAAAATAAATGGTTGTAATCTCGTTAAGATCCCCAAAAGAAAGAAACCGTCTTAATTTTTTCAGGTTTTTTTTCCCCCTGTAATTTGTAAAAATGCTGTAGACGGCGGACTAGGGCTGACCGGCGTAATGTGTGCGGTCACCTTCGTCGATTGGTCAACACTGGGGCTAATGTGGAGGTAATACTGGAAATGAGCTCCATCAGCCTTGGTCAACATTGTAGCAGGAACAGCATTAAAAATACAAAGGGTCAAATGGAGGCGGTGTGAGAGTCCGGTCATGTGATCACCTTGAGAAACAGAACTATGTGTGGTGTGTGTGTGAGAGTGTGTGAAATTAAAGAATTCTATAGTATTTAGAGTTCCTATATGAATTAATCAGTTATACTGTTTGTGAAGAGAGAAGATTTAGTTTCAAAGTGTATTACAGCTACTATCTTTATTTGGACTGACCCTCCTCTGTTGCTATCTACATTACTGCTGTATGAGGCTACGTTCAGATTACAGCCTGAACGACACAGATCCGATTTTTTTCAAATACGACCCAGGCCACTTGGATATGTGGTCCTAAAACCGATACATATCCGATCTTTTGGCACGTGACTTCAGTCTGAACGGCCAGGGCGCATTCATCCGACCTACACGTCATCAACAAGCGAGAGTGGTACAAGTAGGCGCTCACAAATGTACACAAACGTTCTTCTTGTCATACGAAAATTGTGTATAAAGTCCATGTCAGTGAAGCAGGAAAGCACATCGCAATCCCACCACTCTCGGCACCAACACGTTCCTTTTTACGGACGTTGCTGCCACTGCCCCACAAAACGCCAAGGCCAAAAACCTTCTCCTTCTCAATCTCTTCCTTAAAGGTCTCATGGCATGAAATTTTCACTTTCTGAGGTTTTTGAACGTTAATGTAAGCGCCCCTACCCTGACTTCATCTCATATCTCATGCACTGAGGCTTGATTTTGGAGAAGGATTTGTATACAGTATTAAGAAACCACTAAGGTGAAATATATAAAAGCATCAAGAAGTACCATGTCATGGGATCTTTAAAAAAAATAAGTTGTACATGTTCTGGCTCTGGTACAACAGCAACTTTCAGACCCTCCAGGAATTCGCGATGTTGCGATTTGCAACTTCAACGCAACTTCAGCCAATCCCCGCGAATTCAGGGCGGTGTTGCAATTTTGACCAATCACCGCAACTTTTCCGCAATTTTTACTAATTTTGACCAATCATCGGCGACGTATTGAACGCCGACCAACTTCCTTCTGTGTAGGAGACATAACTGAGATGAGGTGCACGGTGCGTTTGTGTGTGTGTGCGGCAGAGGCGGTGGGTCACGTGAGTGTGGGTGTGTGCATGTACGGAAGTGTGTGCGTGTAAAAGCGCGCGCTCACCTGTCACACACAGGAGAGAGTCAGGGTTGGGGTGTAGCCGTATTTTTTGTTGAACGCAAACCATTCATTCATCTTTCACGTTAATCTGTTCATCCTGCTGGTTTTCATGAGTTCCATTTCATCCTGCTGCGCTGTCATAGCTGTGTGCGCTCTTTTTGTAATAAATGCACAAAACGCATATCTGGATCTCAGCGTATCTGTCACCACAGCCTCCTCTTTGCGCGTCACAAATCTGCGAGTCATAGGACCCAACCTCATATTCTCGGCGGCTAAAAGGTTTGAGTTTGGAAGCCGCAACATTCTGCTTTACTTCCGTGTGACAAACGAAACTGCGGCCGTGTCCCAGTTCCCAGAGCGCACAGCTCGGAGCGCGGCCCGAAGGGGGCTCAGACTGCAGTCAAGGAGGTGCACACTTGCTCAGCCCCGACTGCAGTCCGCGGACCGCTTAACGACTGCGGTCTTCGGACCGCGTGTTAACTGCGCATGAGACAAAAAAGAAGTGGGACAGCAGTCGTCGCGGCGGTGTACTGTCGAAATGTGTGACGCACATGCCCTTCGGGCCACGCTCCGAGCCGCGCGCTCTGGGAATTGAGACACGGCATCTAATGGCAAAGAAACATGTCTGCGGCGCCATTTGCCCACAAAAATAACAGCAAAAGACCGCGTGTCTTTGTATTATTCTTTGTCAGTAATAACTCAATATTCAAAATATTACTCAATTTTAATTACAAAAAGCGAAAATCGTAACTATTTATCGCAACTTTCACTTCCTCCCGCAACAAAAACCTTAAAAGCACCGCAACTTTCATCGCAACTTTTTGGAAAAGCTCCCGCAAATTCAGGCATTTTAGCCCGCAACAATCACAAAAAATGCCCGCGAAATCCTGGGGGGTCTGAACTTTAAAATCTCCAGGCGCTCAATGCTAGTGTCCATGTTTAGGCGACTTCCGTAAACACTGAGCACGCTCGCTGCGTGTGACCTCGTCGTGTCCTCCAAGGCGCATGCGGGACACTTTTGGGGCGTTTAAAGTTCACACTGGAGATCACATACAAGTCGCATTTAATTGGAAATGTGAACAACCTCGCAAAAAGCCCTGCAGTCTGAACATAGCCTGATAGTGTTTGAGCTTTGGCCTGACAGAAGACCAGAGAGCAGAGGTGAGTCTGAACAAAGGCCCGGTGAGGACAGGCAAGACCGGTTTCACATCTGCTTTCTACTTGTAAAAAAAAAAAAAAAATCAAATAAACTTACAGCTGGTAGCTTTAAAGGTAAAATTGAATACTGTAATTTTATGTTTTCTCATCTTTTGGAGTATTCTATTGTAAATATTCACCCATCAGGGATTCTGATCTGGTAATATCAAGAAACAAAGCCATAGCTATCTTGTTGTTAGCATCTAGCATCATAATTGGCTGATTCCAGGTGTAAGATATCACAGGAAGCTTACGTAAGTGTGATTTTTCATGCAGAAATGGAAGACACAGGCATTTTACTCCTAAACCTACAAACTCACATCAAGTCTACATCAGGATTGGGCTCTCCAGACATAACCAAACCAAGGAGAGTGTGACATTTTTTTTAGTTCACTTTTAAATAGTGGAACTTTTAAGATGTGAAATATGTGTACAGTGAACCCTCGTTTATCGCGGGGGTTAGGTTCCAGAAATAGCCCACAATAAGTGAAATCCGCGAAGTAGGACAACTTTATATTTTACAATTATTCTACATGTTTTAAGGCTGTAAATGCCTCACCACACACATTATACGCTTTTCTCAGACTGGAATTAACCTTTTATGTTACACTATTTAAAAAAAAGAAAAAAAAAATTGAAAAAAAAATCCGCGAAACAGTGAGGCCGCGAAGAGTAAGATAAGATAAGATAAGATAAGCCTTTATTGATCTCACACAGGAGAAATTTACTCGCCACAGTAGCTCCAGGACATTAGGACAAGAGGGGAAAAAAGTGCATGCAGGCAGGGAGGGGATAAAGTAAGTAATAAATAGTACAAATAGTAATACGTAATAATAATAATAATGGAAAATAGTAATAATGATAATAGTAACAACACGCATCAACATGAAAAGGAGGATATTGCACGTCTGGCCTATATTATACAGTCTGATGGTGGTGAGGATGAAGGGTCTGCGGTAGCGCTCCTTCTTGCACTGGGGGTGTCTTAGTCGGCTGCTAAAGGAGCTGCTCAGCTCCTCTACAGTCCGGTGCAGAGGGTGAGAGGTGTCGTCCTCATGAATTTGGCCAGTAAGAGAGTGAACCGCGATAGAGCGAGGGTTCACTGTATTGCCATATTTGTTGGACCATCCACCTGTTAATCAAATAATGGATAGTGCATAATTGTAATGATAGTAGCATTAGCAAAATTAGCTAAAATGTAAAACAAACAAACAAAAAAAACAACCATAAAATAATCAGACCTATGTACAACTAGAATGTATAAAGATGTGTACCTATAGCATTTGCTCCAGTCAAATGAAGCAGTGAAACAGTTATAGGGGAATTTGGAGGTGAATTCCATGTTAGGAAGAGGAATTTATGGATAAAATAATGAAAAAACTAAACGGACAACAAAAAATAGGATTATGTAAAGCAGGGTGACAATTTCAAAGTCAGTTGGAGCCTGGAAGCGCCCCCATGCTCGCTTCCTATTCAGAACGCGACGTCTAGCAGGTTAACTATGTCCATTTATATTTACAGTCTATGTGTACAACCCCGTGTATATTGTTCATTTATGAGTCAGACAGACAGTGGCATTGTGACTCAAATCTCCCAGAAAAGCTCCCCACCACCACCACCCTTCCCCTCCCCCGGGCCTCCCTCTGTCTGAGCCTCTGCCCGCTCGGACCGTCTCTGGGGCCCACTTGGCATTCACTCACAGGTCAAACGCCTGCCTGGCATTTCCAGATATTTATGGCACCGCTCAGACAAATGAAGGCCCAGGTGGGTTTACACTATAGACTGGCGGACATTTATGTTTTTACACGGGAACAACATTCGGTTATTTGGGAACATCGATAGCTTTGTTCTGTCCATGTACACAACACAAAGGCCAGATTTTAACAAGTTACTGTAGTAAAAAGGAAAGTCAGACAGATTTTGGCTCTATCAAGGAAGTCAACATGTATTAAAGGTGTACTGTGTAACTTTTTGGTTGGGGGGGTGGCTTCACCTGCTTGTTACTATGGTCATTGCTCTGCCTGGAATGTTCCACCTTACATTTATTCAATTACAGGTGGTTTTATAGCTCAGAAATACTTAGAAAAACATGTATTCTGACTGTGATCGGGATCGCCTCTCTACAGATCTGACCTGTAACTTGGTCCGGTTAGGTCTCCATGTTGATTGAAAGGTTTAATACCATAATGTGAAGCATTCCAGACAAAGCAATACAATACAAATCCACAGAGAAAAGCGTTTGACGGACACTCTACAATGCACCTTTAAGCCGTGTTATAATGGTGTTACCTCCTCAAAAACTTACCTGGAGTTGTGTTTTGTTTCATTTTTATATGTTTGAGTCATCCTGTATTAGTTTTTCTACATCTCGAAAGCTCAAAATGCTCCGTTCCACCTTGTGATGTCATATAGTGGTAGTTTTCCAATTTACCAGCTCCCTTTGACCTTTTGTTCAGTGAAGATTGGCAGTTCTAGTGTTGAAATTATCCAAATAATTCCAGAGTTTGCAGAGTGTGCAGAGTTTAAAAACACAGTGGAGAACTTCTTGTATTACCACATGACATCACAGGGTGGAACAGAGTGTTTTCAGTTTAAGAAAAGAACTCAGACTAAAACAAACTCCAGGTGTATTTGTGATGAGGAAACAACATTACAACATAGATCAAAAATAGCGTCATAATTGTCTACTATCTCTGGATGAGTAACTGTTATTATACGTGCATGCTATTAATACACTGTAATAGTGAACTGAATGAAGCAGATGTCAATAATTGTTGCTTGGTTACTTAATTATATCTTAAAACTAAATGATATGCCCAAGCAAGCTTTCTTTCTCCAAATAAGCAACACTCTGGCATCCTGGAGTACGTCCACTTTACCTCATACAGTGTGTCATAAAAGTAGCTATTGTACAAAACAAAACAAAACATGCAGTTCCCATTTATTGTAAAATGTTGACTGTGAATAATAAAGAATCAAGCACCTGGGGCAAACGTCTAAAAAAAAAAAAAGAATATAATGAAATTGTTCAATATTTTTTGTCACTCATTTCAGAAAGTCAACCCCATAAATTATATGGAGTCATGACACAGAAGCGTTTCGAGCTGTAGTAGTTTACAGACCATGAAAACCCAACATTAGAATTCAAAAGTTCAAAACTCCATGGACAGCTTCCAAGTGCTGGTAACAGCAATAACATTGAATAATTCCAGAAAAAAAGAAGTTTACCACATTGGAATGATAAAAAAAAGTTCACAATATTCTACTGCTGGGTAATTCCAGAAAAAAAGAGAAAAAGAGAAGTTTACCGCACACTTGCTTGACTTTCTTATTTCTTTATTGGGCTTAGAGTTCGCTCTATGCCCAATAAAGAAATATGAAAAGTGCTTATAAACTCATTGTGGTGAATAATTATGATGCTCTGAATATATAAGGTACATGAGGAATAACTTTGGACCACTGCAAACACTGTTTAAAATGAACTAGTTCTTTTTTTTCTCTCGTGGACCCACCACCCGCGGGAGGATCCATGGGGGCTGGTGCATTGTGTTCTGGGCAGCAGATCTGCTTGGACTGCTGCACCCGTGACCCAGAAATGGAAAAGCGAAAGAAGATGGATGGATTGTTCTTTTTTTTCACATTTTGAAGACAGTAAAAATCAGATACAGCTCCTTTAAATCATCAATCTTTAGTATTTTTTTAATTTTTATTTGACCCTTATTTAACCAGGATAGTCCTGCTGAAAATATTGACAGTATTGTCTCATAAATACCATCATGTATCAAATATATTATCAATCAAACATGATATTTTAGCTGATACCTTATATTATAATACAAATCTTCCTCTGAATGTAAGGGAGCATAGCACATTGTCCTATCTTATGATGAAAATAAAGCACTACACTGTATTTTTTTAAACCAGACCAGTCTGGTTTGTGGTTTCTTTGCTCATTTTGATTTCCTCTTTTAAGTTCACCCACTATATCCCTCCTTTCCCAAACACTATGGGAGCCACAAAGGGACCAGTCCATCTTTGTCAGCTGTTTTTATTGAAGTTCGCCTCTGTTAGATCAATGAAGTGAACCGAGCGTCGCCATGGCTGCGGTCCCGTGCGGTTCTCCCCTCCGTACAGCACAGCAATGGCCAATGTTCACTGTGTCATTCAGTTTGACCTTTCGCTAATAGTGCTGGCACTGCTTAGCAAAGGTTACGACTGACCAATCACAGCGCGTCGTATCAACCCAATGTAATAAACCAAACGGATCAAAAAACAGTGTATGTATTTGGGCCATTCTGCAAATAATATGAGGTGGGGAATTGCCACGCGTTAATGCGATGTGCGTCGTGAATGACCTTTGCGATGCCAAAATCACCATAGCTCCAGGTGATATTACGACATCAGTATTTATGGTAATGGCGGTTAAGTGTGTTATGGCCTCTTCACACCAGATCGACCACCTGTGATTTTCCATTTTACAAGCCTGTGCTGAAGAATGAAACGATAAAAGAAGTGACGAGAAATATATGTAGAAAATTAAAATAGATTTGAAATTAAAGGTCCTGTATTACACAGAATTGATTTTTGTGAGCTTTAAGCCGTGTTGGAATGTTGTTGCCTTATCAGAAACATACCCAGAGTTGTTTTGTTTCCTTCACAGATGTTTGAGTAACCCTTTATTATTATTAGTCTGTCTGCATCGCAAAGCTCATAATGCTCTGTTCCACATTGTAAGTTTGTAATGAGAAAACAACATTATAAATTAATTAAAATAGTGTAATATGGGCCTTTTAATTAAATGACAATTTGGCTTTAGATTTATCTCATTTAATCAATTACATGTGTTTTTGTTGTTTAAAATTCATCAAAATCACGCACGCTTACTGTCTGTGAGGTTGCCTCTCCACAGATCTGACTGTAACTCGGTCTGGTGCTAGATAGTTCGACCCTAGATAGTTTAATGCCTTACTGTTGAAAAAAATCCAGGTAACTTAAATTGTTCATTTGTCCCTGGATAAAACACTGTGTAACACTCTAGTTACAGTAATAGAACTGATTAGAACAAATGTTAAATGCAAACACTGGGGGTGAGGTGGGTTAAGTGTCTTGCTCAAGGACACAGCATAACACACTGCCAACTTGTGGGTCAGTGGATCTGACCACCAATGATTATGTCGAGAGCAGGATTTGAACCGGCGACCTTCACTTCAATGGACAAACGCCACTTGTGCTACCGTCGCCCACAATATTAAAAGTTCAAAGTCAGCTTTATTGTCAAAAAACATATGTACAGGTTGCACACACAGGATTTGAAATTGCAGCGCTCCCTAGGCCCACAGTGAACATAAAACATCTGATAAACAAGACAATAAACACCATGACTAAAACATCACTTTGTTCACGTTAATCACTTCACTTCTCGTTTCAGCTAAATATCTCCCTTTGATGCAGAAATAATATGACCACACAAAGGCTGAAGTATGTAAACATGTCCCAAAGTCTGTAGTGTTAAAGTTTAGAAGCACTTTACTATATATACCATAAGAAAGAGAACACGGTCACCTCCGTTTGCCGATAATTCACGTATCCACGGTCTTTCGTCAGCTAAAGTAACTCATCGTATTCTGCACATGAGCTTCAGAGAAACAAACGTGTCCCAAACGTGTCCCGTGTCAAGGTAGTATTTACAGTCCATTTTCACTATCCTTATTCTCTTGAAATCCAGCATAAATATTGACAAGCTGCTCACAGCTGATAGGCGAACAGGCGAAAACAAAAGAGCGCTAATCGTCACATGATTGGCCAGGAGCGCTGTTATGGTAATTATGGTAATTTACACACGCCCCGTTTCCTTCCAAAAAACTAGCCAATTTCAAAGACGAAATGTATGATTTTAAAGCACTCAATGTTGTTATCTGAAACATGGATCATGATCTCAACTAGCACATTCTGGGGAAAAAAAAAAACGAAACTCACAAATTTTGAAAAAAAAAACAACAACAATAAAAAAACCTTCTAACTCGATTTTCTCGTGTTCAACAATCCCAACATGTGCCGGCTTTTCCCATGGCAGGTCACATATACCCATAGCAAAAAGTACAAGACTATAAACAATGACTATAACATGACTAAAACATCACATCACATTAAATAATGTTAGGTAAAACTACAACAAATTCGACTTAGCTCTCGCATTTGTACTTTTGGTCTACATCTCCTTAAAGGACATGCTCAAACTATAAATACTGCTGTCAGTGTGCCTATTTTAAATTCCCTTAAAAATGAGAAAAAGATAGAAATGATGTCTTCTCCGAGCGCTGTGCTTAACACCATTCTCCTGTCATGGGATTTGAAGAAATTTAACTTTTTCACACATGAGTCTCCAAAGCTGATTTTCAAGTCACGCTTTTTGGTAAATTGTAAATTGTCGGAGCTGTCTTCATTAAATCCCTTTATTAGACATATTAGCATTAAGAAGGAATAATTTAATATGATTATGGGTAATTATTCACATAAATTAATTAAGGCCACTGATCACTGAAGAGAGAAATCACCAGGGAGTGTCTTAGACTGTCCCGATCTGAGGAAATATTGCCTAAACAAAACTCCACATTAATATTTGAACAGGATAATTCCCTTTTTACCAAACAGCCTATTTTATTTGCCTTGAAATGCAGGAGTTGTGCTTAATTTGTGCATAGAATGGTTTTAGGTTATAGTTGGATTTGAAAAAAGCGACCCAAAATCTAGTGTTTTTTTAATGAGTCGAAATTTTGCCTCTAGGAATACCCCAAATTTTGACAAGAAGACAACAGCATTATTTGGAAGTTTATTTCTGTTTTTAAATAAGGTTTAATGGTCTACCGTACATTAAACAGCCTTTTCGGGAATTGTCCCATATAAATAAGCAAAATCTGTCAAAATCCGATGTATTGTACAAACGCAAGTACATATTATATTGATAATCAGGAAGTGCATATTAGCATACTAGTTGTTGTTACCTTTACCGTGATGACAAAAGTCCACCATAGTCTCTGAGAGCAAGTACAAAATCATCTCAGTGAATAATAAGATGAGTGATGAGTGAAGTGTCATTCTCAAAACACAACAACACCGGTCTGAAGTGGGTTTGAACCACTCACCTTCTGGTTGGTGGGTAATGCTGCATAGTAACCTCACAATTTGACAATACTTTTAAAATTTTAATCTGTAAAGAATTGGTAAAAAGCACAAAAACAAGTGTAGCTTTCTTTTACAATGTGCAAAGGGATTGGACGCAAGTAAAAACATTGTATTGTGATCCAGACCTTAAATTTGTGTTTGGGTTCAGTGGCTCTGTCAAAATTATTTTTTAAAAAAAGGAACTATGTGAGGCCCGGTCGATGGACCACCTGCCTGTTGACCTCCACTACGAATATTTCCATCTGTGGCCCTCAGTGAAAAAAGTTCAGAGGTGAAAGAAATGTGATTTTGTTTGTAAATGATGGAGAGATTCAGGACTACATCCGTACTATACTCCCTACAACTGTACGACAACTCACCCTTATGTAACAGATAATACTCCCTACAACCGTACGACAACTCACCCTTATGGAACAGATAATACTCCCTACAACCGTACGACAACTCACCCTTATGTAACAGATAATACTCCCTACAACCGTACGACAACTCACCCTTATGTAACAGATAATACTCCCTACAACTGTACGACAACTCACCCTTATGTAACAGATAATACTCCCTACAACTGTACGACAACTCACCCTTATGTAACAGATAATACTCCCTACAACTGTACGACAACTCACCCTTATGTAACAGATAATACTCCCTACAACTGTACGACAACTCACCCTTATGTAACAGATAATACTCCCTACAACTGTACGACAACTCACCCTTATGTAACAGATAATACTCCCTACAACTGTACGACAACTCACCCTTATGTAACAGATAATACTCCCTACAACTGTACGACAACTCACCCTTATGTAACAGATAATACTCCCTACAACTGTACGACAACTCACCCTTATGTAACAGATAATACTCCCTACAACTGTACGACAACTCACCCTTATGTAACAGATAATACTCCCTACAACTGTACGACAACTCACCCTTATGTAACAGATAATACTCCCTACAACTGTACGACAACTCACCCTTATGTAACAGATAATACTCCCTACAACTGTACGACAACTCACCCTTATGTAACAGATAATACTCCCTACAACTGTACGACAACTCACCCTTATGTAACAGATAATACTCCCTACAACTGTACGACAACTCACCCTTATGTAACAGATAATACTCCCTACAACTGTACGACAACTCACCCTTATGGAACAGATAATACTCCCTACAACTGTACGACAACTCACCCTTATGGAACAGATAATACTCCCTACAACTGTACGACAACTCACCCTTATGTAACAGATAATACTCCCTACAACTGTACGACAACTCACCCTTATGTAACAGATAATACTCCCTACAACTGTACGACAACTCACCCTTATGTAACAGATAATACTCCCTACAACTGTACGACAACTCATCCTTATGTAACAGATAATACTCCCTACAACTGTACGACAACTCACCCTTATGTAACAGATAATACTCCCTACAACTGTACGACAACTCATCCTTATGTAACAGATAATACTCCCTACAACTGTACGACAACTCACCCTTATGTAACAGATAATACTCCCTACAACTGTACGACAACTCACCCTTATGTAACAGATAATACTCCCTACAACTGTACGACAACTCACCCTTATGGAACAGATAGTACTCCCTACAACTGTACGACAACTCATCCTTATGTAGCAGATAATACTCCCTACAACTGTACGACAACTCACCCTTATGTAGCAGATAATACTCCCTACAACTGTACGACAACTCACCCTTATGTAGCAGATAATACTCCCTACAACTGTACGACAACTCACCCTTATGTAACAGATAATACTCCCTACAACTGTACGACAACTCACCCTTATGTAACAGATAATCATAGCATTTTTACATTGTTTTTCCATACGATCTCTTATAGCAGAGATATTTGTATTCCTTATTTTCTATTTTATTTTGAGATGTACATGCACATTTATACAATTATGCCTTAATAACACAATTTATATTTTTTACTCTTTGTTATTAGAATGCTGCTGTGTCCAAGTAATTTCCCTTGTGGATCAATAAAGTTTGTCTAAGTCTAAACAAATCTGGAAAAATACAAAGATCTCATTCTGGATGTACCAAGCAAAACCACTATAGTCCAAGTTATCCTGCAAGATAAAACAAAATAATTACAATCTCTGTTACAAATCAGTTTGAGCAACATATCATGAGTTTTCTCCCAATTAACAGTATCAGGTCTCCTCCAGCGCACAGCTTTGTTTGGGCTTGTCGGCTTAAATACCAGATCCTCGGTGTTCCCCGCGTATCTGTGAAGTGAGTCGTAAATTGGTATCTTAATAAAGCAGTCACGATGACGTTTCAGATAAGAAATAATAAGCGGAACACAGATTTTTAAAAATCACGCCGGCTTTTGACACACTTTTTTTCAATTTGTTAAAAAAAGAAAATAGAAAAACAAGGGGACATTTACTAGCGGTGTATCAGAGCGTCATGGTAACAGTAGGGGGAAAAAAAAAATGTTTGTGAAAAAATAAGGGTTGCCAGGTTTCTCTTTTTGTGTGGACGCGATGAGGTAAGTGGAGGGAGTCGCGCCAGACGCCGAGAGGACAAAACTGAGGGCGTGCACGTGAGGGATGTGCGCGTGAAAGAGCGTGCGTGTGAAAAGAGTGCACGAGAGCGAAGACACAATTGAGACTCGAGTTACGCTATTGTGTTTCTTCACTAATATGATTCAAGTAGAGAAAAACAGCCCAAATCAAATTAACATGAGCACTGGACTGGTCTGTAATGTTTTTAGTTGACTTTTTTTCTTTTTCTTTTTTCTTCTACTAAGCCAAGATTATGTTTGTTAAAAGTGCACTATGTAACTTTTTGGTTGGGGGTCCGCCACCTGCTTGTTTCTATTGAAAAGTCATTGCTCTGCCTAGAAATATTCCACAGTATGACATTAAATAGAATAGAAAAGAATAGAAGACTTTATTGTCACTATACAAAATAATAGTGACATGTTGTTGGAAGCAGCCAACAACAGTGTATAAGAATAGAATAAAATAGATTAAAAAATGAATTCAATTTACAACAATATACACAGGTAAAGCTATTAAACAGTAGTATGGTAGAGCATTTGTCTTCTGATCCAAGGGTTGGCAGTTCGAATCCCGCTCTTGATGGGTTGTGTGTGATCCCAGCTCCCACAGATGAGTGCTGCCGTTGTGTCCTTGGGCAAGACACTTAACCCCACCTCACCCTCAGTGTCTGCGGACACTGGTAGCCCAATGCCAGAAGTACATCAAGGCCTTTTGTGACGTGGGGGCTGGTGCACTGTGTTCTGGGCAGCAGATCTGCTTGAACTGCTGCTCCCGTGATCCAGAAATGGAAAAGCTGAAGAAGATGGATGGAGCTATCAAACAATATGAAAAATAATATGAAGAACAATATGTACATTGACGTTATATTGCACGGGGCTCAGTATAGTCTCTGGCAGCAGCAGGGATTCAAGTACTTAGGGATTCAGAGTCTGCAGATTCAGAGTCAGTGCAGAAGTATAAAGAGTTCTACATTACATTTGCTCAATTATAGGTGTTTTATAGGATAAAACAGGCATTCTGACTGTGAGCGAGTTTGCCTCTCCACAGATCTGACCTGTAACTTGGTCTGGTTTGGTCTCCATGAAGATACTCCATGCTGTGAAATATTTCAGGCAAAGCATTTGACGGACAAGAGAGATGAGAACAAATAAAACTCAAAATGTTTTTTCCTTTTTTTCGCCCCATTTTCTTTTGCTTTCACCGTATTTTTGGGTCGCGGGGGAAACGGTCCAGGTCCGTCCAGATCTCATTGCACCGGCCCCCATGGATCCCCCCGCGGGTGGTGGGTCCACGAGGACGGCCCCACGTCGCTTGATGCAACCGGCCTTGATGTACTTTTGTCTCATGGGGGCTCTCTTCCAGTGTGCACAGACACTGGGGGCAAGGTGGGGCTAAGTGCTTTATAAATATTGTTTGTTTGATTGATTGAAGTGTCTTGCTCAAGCACACAACGGCAGCACTCTGTGGGAGCTTGGGATCTAAGCATCTGTGTTTAAAGAAGGATTATTGCATTTCTGTGTGGTATTAACTGCTACCACATAACATAATTACACCACCATGTTACCTTTTATTGTTTTGAAAATGTTGTATTCTCCAAAAACAATGTATTAAAATGTTTCAGTTAAATTTTTCTCGTAACATGCTAAGTCACTCCCCCTTCAGAGCGCTATCAGAACACAATCGTGCATTTTCCTAATAAAACTACATATCAGGTTTGTGAGGTTCTAGTGGATTGTTTTGTATCCTGCTTTTGTTGAAGGAACGTTATAACATGATAGAAAGCTCAAGTTTTCTGAAATAGAAAACACTCTCTTCCACTTTTTGATGTCATGTGGTAATACAGGAAGTGCTCCACTGTGTTTTCAAACAACGTACACCTTCACTGGAATCATTTGGATCATTTCAGCCCTGAAATTGCCAATCTCTACTGAACAAAACATAAAATCTAAGTGTTAACATGAAAACAACCCCTTAATAACATCATTAGGTTGAACAGAGCATTGAAGATGAAGACTAATAATAAAGAGTTACTCAAACATGTGTGAATGAAACAAAAAACAACTCCTGGTTTGTTTTTGAAGAAGCATTATAACATGTCTTAAAGCTCAATTTTGCGTAATATAGGACCTTTAAACATTGCATCTTAGGTAGAATAAGAATCATACACTGATGATGAAAAACAAACCACATTTTCCTTCTCAAAACATCAGTCCACGTCTTCATTCTCCGTTGTACCTGTGTTTATCTTTGTTTTCACTGTCCCAATTTCTACAAAGTGCATCTTGAAAGAAATGAATCATATCACGTGTCCCAATTCTGTTTGGTGACAAGAGAAGGCCATTTCAAACCATTAAAGCCACCTTGCAGCGCGTCTTAATTTAGCCAACAAAAGTACTTATTTTTAGCCATCTTGAGGTTGTCAGCTAAATATTTCACAGTGAAAACTCCACTTCACATGAAAAGCCCTGAGATCCTGGTGAGTGGCATTTTGCTGCTGTAGACTCAATTTTAATATTATAATCCCACACATGCCGTGGGTATTACTATATCGTTTTGGGCTCCATGTTTGTGTGTGAACTCTTTTTGCACTATAATGTGAAACCTTTTTCTTACTATTTTTATTTTTTGTTACATTTGAGCTGTAGAGGGTCAAATAATGATCATAGGCCATACTAACTATATTTTACTTTCGTTAAAGGAGTACTGGAATTATACATTTTTGTTTTGGTTATTGTGTCCTTAAGTGTTTTTTAATAATTGCAAACTTTCTGTTTCAGTAAATTGCTCTAAATGTCCTATATTAAGCAGAATTGACTCTTGTGAGCTTTAAAGGAAAAGTAACGTTATTTTACAATCTGAGCCTTCTTTCGGTAATAAAACAAGTCGTTTGACTCACCCATAGCACTTTCTTGTCATTTGGAGCTGTTTGGTGAAAGTTATGTTGTAGCGTATCCGTTAGAGTACTCGGGGCATTACTTTGCGGTGTCCAAATAACACAAACGTTAGCACTTTTCAAATCATAGAAGCCCGATGTCTTAATGTAAGATTTAGTTTGAAGCAAAAGTGGCCTGTAATCCGAGATTCATCCATAGTTTTCAGCTTTGCGTTTCATGTTTGGGTCCCGGGAGCTGATAGCACAGTCCGCGCATGCGCACTGGCGTCCTCATCTACTCGAAACTATGGCTAAATCTCGGATTACAGGCCACTTTTGCTTCAAACGAAATCTTACATTAAGACATCGGGCTTCTATGATTTGAAAAGTGCTAAAGTTTGTGTTATTTGGACACCGCAAAGTAATGCCCCGAGCAAATGATACAGCACCATGTTAACGGATACGGGATCATTAGTAGAACAGAACGGCTCAACATAAGTTCTGCGATACTGCTCCAATTGACAGAAAAATGCTATGGGTGAGTAGAACTACTTGTTTTATTGCTGAAAGAAGGCTCAGATTGTAAAAAAAAACGTTAATTTGCCTTTAAGCCTTGTTATAATGTTGTGTCCTCATCAAAAACATACTTACATAGTTGTGTTTCGTTTCATTCACACGTGTTTGAGTAACCCTGCATTATTAGCCTGTCAACATCTCCAAAACTTAAAATGCTCTGTCATAAAGTGGTAGTTTTCAAGTTAATAGCTACATTTTACCTTTAGTTTAGTAGAGATTGGTAATTCCAGAGCTGTCATCCATATGGTAGTACAGCTAGTACTCCACTGTGTTCCATACACCGTCACTAGAATCATTTGGATGATTAGCTGCCTAGATCTGACTGGCAACTTGGCACTTACATTTGCGTGATTCTCCAACTATCAAAGAATTTGTGTCCCTGGCAGAAATAAGAAAAACAAAAAAAACATTCATCATTTTTTATTCATGCTGCACTTACTAGACACAAAGATGATCTTACAAAAAATGTATGATGGATAAATTACTATTTTTATTATAAAATATAGTTTTATATTGAGTGTTTTTGCTCTATGTCCTTTGTCCCTTGGTCAGGTTTTGGACTCTCAGTTCCTCATAATACAGAAATAAAATTTGATTCAACAGTAACTTCACCGACAAATGGCACAGAAATTCCTTATTTTAATGAAAAATATTTTATTTAAAGTATTTTATTTATTTTTCATAAAAAGAACACCTGTCCTATAGGGATCACTGTCATTTCCACCACAACTTTAAACTTTTTTTTTTTAAACCTTTGTCTCAGTTGTGTATCAGTAGTGATGTGACAGGAGCTCATGTTAGCATAGCAGCGTTAGCTCCATGGAAAGAAGGGAAACAAGAACAAAATCAAGGTCAAGTTTTACAAAACCAAGAGTAGGTTTATTGGTCGTCATTTCCAAACACCTCATATTTCCTTTGAATGTACAAATAATGAGAAAAATTCAATTTTATATTCTGTATTTTGACAGGGCTCTCAAGTTTTGAGAGTCGTGCTCTGAGTGCCTTTAAACAAATAAAACATTCTATTATTTTTACATACGTGAAAGGTCCATGAGGAACTTTAATAAATGTGTCAATTTAAACAGGAAATATCCGTTATTGGCTACAGCTGTAGGCCAAATATCGGATACCTATTGATTATAAAAAATCATCTTCATAGAATACCAAGACTAAGCCAGGACTAAACCAAGACTAAACCAGGACTAAACAAAGACTAAACCAGGACTAAACCAAACCAAGACTAAACCAGGACTAGACCAAGACTAAACCAGGACTAGATCAGGACCAAACCAGGACCGGTCCGGGGAGTGACTCACCTGTTCGGAGCTGCAGGTCACTCCGTGTGTCCGCAGCACAGCCGGTACAGTACACCGGGCTCCGAGCGCCTTTCCCGGCTCACCGCGGGCTGAGGGTCCGCTCACAGACCGGGGGAGAGGAGGAGACAGTGGGGGAGACAGAGGAGGAGACACAGGGACACCCCCTAACTGAGATTTTTTCCGGGGAGCAGGGCGAGGAGGAGGGGGGGGGGGGGTTCGCTGAAAACGCGTGGTGCCTGCATAAACTGAGCCACACAGACCGATTTTCTGGGCACCAAAACAAAAAACTAAACAAAACAAAAATCAGCGTGAGAAATGCCATGTGTGGTCGAATTGCGTGTGTCACACTCTCAATGCGTGAGACTTGAGAGGCCTGATTTTGAGCACGGCTCTCAAGTTTTGAAGATTGGTAGGAGTGAGATTTATATTGGGGGAGCGGGGTGGTGCGTGTGACTGCGTTTTTTTCCGAGGAGCGGAAAACGCCTGCATTAACTAACCAATTTTCTGGGCACAGAAGCTCTGTGAACAGTGGCTACAGTTTTGAATTGCTTAAAAAAATTTCAGCGTGAGAAATACCATGTGTGAGCGTGTGAACACGTCGAATTGCGTGTGTCACACTCTCAAAGCGTGAGACTTGAGAGCCCTGATTTTGAGTATATTTTATGCTAACTCTGAAACAGAGATTAGCATGCTAATATGTCATGAGATTTTAAAAGAAATGCTAAACATTGTCATTTCCATCACTTTATTTGATTTGTTTCTACACATTGTGATGACAAATCAAAATATTTAAATTAAAATTCTGAAAAATATGACCAAATTTGATTGTAGTTGGAGAATCACCCATTTATGGATTTAAAAAAATAATGTTGTACTGTAGAATGTTTCAGGAAAATATAGATACAAGCAGCATACCCTCGGGAAGAAAACATAGAGCTGCTTTATGAATATATAAGCCACATAAAATAACTTTAGCTCTATAGTGGTGAATCCAGTGTGTAGTAGTGGCTGTTCTCATTGGGATCAGCACTATCAGAGGCCAACAGATACACCGTCTTCTCCTGTATGGGCCATTACCACAGGCTGCCCTGGGGTTGGAAAGTGAATCCAGACACAAACATGGAGTGCCGTGCTGCCAAGTGCACCCACGAGATTAAGAAACACACGGTGAACTTAAGGTTGAGTCAACGCCGCTCACACAATACAACACTTCCAGTGATACACCAACATAGGCTTTTAATGCTACGACTGGGAAGGGGGCATCCAACAAGAGAAAAACATGGGATCTTTATGGACTTTGGTCTTCATGTTATTGTTAAAAACCCTGTGCATGTTTTTTCCCTTGTATCTGAGCAAAATGTGTCTTGGCCCAGTATATATCCTGTATAAGAGCCTCTTGAGGTCAAAATAGCTCTGCTGTGTCTATACATTATCTGCATTTCAGCGCTTTGTTGTCCAATAATCAGGAAGTGCACATTGGCATTCCATCAAGGAATCACTCACCCATTCGCACACACATTTAAAAGCTAGTGTACGCAGACTGTGGGTGAGGTGGGTTAAGTGTCTTGCTCAATGACAGTATTCATCTGTGAGAGCTGGACTTACACCACCAACCTTCAGATCAGTGGACAAATACTCCTCCTACTACTACTACTACTGCCTCCCACTGTCGAGTTGTTAACTTTATCATCATGGCTAAACTCCACTCTGGCCTCTGACGTTTGTGAATTGTGCTGATAAACTTATATCTCTGGATAATAGTGTTTTCACGTGATGTTATAATCCGGAAGTTGGCCATGTTGGAGACATTCGAAACAAAGCAAACATTGCACTTATGCTGCCAAGAAAAAAAAATAAAGCAAAACGGTCAACTTCTGTCAGGTCCTCGGTGTCACAATAGATCGAACAGAGAAAAACACCTGCAGTTCTATCATTTACCTAAAGTAGTGACCAACCAGAGTGAACAGACGATTATCAAAGGAAAGGAAACCAGGACTAAACCAGGACTAAACCAGGTCTAAACCAGGTCTAAACCAGGTCTAAGCCAGGTCTAAACCAGGTCTAAACTAGGTCTAAACCAGGTCTAAACCAGGTCTAAACCAGGACTAAACCAGGACTAAACCAGGACTAAACCAGGACTGAACCAGGGTGAACAGACAGAGCGATTATCAAAGGAAAGGAGGCGGCAGACAAGGCGACAGAAGGGAAAAGACAATGTTCATATTTTAATCTTTGCAAAACGTATTTGCAAAAGCAATATACTCGTACTTAAACATGTTACACATATAATACAAGTATGCCGACCTTTGCCATCACAGTCTACTTGTTTCCAATTTTCCGCACTTTGCGCTCTCGTACCAGCCACAAAAAAACTGGTTGTTGCCTCCGGACCTTTAGAGCTCTGAAGGTCTTCTGCTGTATCAGGGTTTGGGGAGAAGACCAGGTAGTTGACAATATCAGGATCGCTTACAGCAGTAGAATGGACAAATCGCCATTGTCACTGAACAAACTTGAATCCATCTCATATGAATCGGCTGGTTAGCTCAACTGGTAAGTCACTGACTTTCTCCCGGGGGGTTGTGGGTTCAAATCTCCCCTGGGCAATGAGCTAACCAGTGTGAAGGGTCTTGCCCAAGGACCCACTGCTGCTCACTGCTCCTGAAAAGGATGGGTCAAATGCAGAAGTCAAATTTCTCCTGCGTGTCATTGTGTGTGACACCAATAAAGGCTTAATCTTAATCCTAATCTTGCCCAATTAATTTGAGTGTGTTCATATAACGCTCCTTTTCTTTGGCATCCAATTTATCTCTATACATCTGGTCAACTGTATCAGAAGTTTTGGATTCTGATGTGGAATATTTATCGTGAAATTTAGTTTTTCTGCATGGTTGCTTTATAAGCGTGTTTAATTTAAGTGAGCAATATCTCCAACATGGCCACACATCTGGGTCATGGTCGGATTTTTCAAGTCCGTGAAAACACTCTATTAGGATGGTCTGAATGCATAAGGTAAGTGGGGAATAACTTTGGACCACTGCAAACTGTTTAAAATGAACTAGCTCTGTTTATCACGTTTTTAAGACTGCCTGCATTTACCAGTATAAAGAGTGTTATCATCCGTGAACTAGAAAGTGCACTGTTGGCATGCTAGTTGTCGTTGGCATTAATGTGACAGCAAAACGTCACTCTGCTCTCTTTAAGTTTTGACTAGTTATGCTTTTAGGACAGTCTACAATGTCAGGTACAGCACCTTTTTTCATTTTTATAAAGTCCCATTCTCTTTAATATGTCTGTATAAATGTGATTTGAGCAGATCAGTCAGAGAGGGGAACAGGAGCGAGATGAGATTCCATTGTATTCCTTCAAACCCCACAAAAAAACTGACATGCATTATTAAACTGCTGTTGTCCTTTAAAAATATAAGAGAAAAACAAATCAATCAAACGTACAAACAAACGTGAATATTGTGGCCGGGCTGTCAGGGGGAATTGTCTCAGGCTCTTTGAATTCATGGAGAATCTCCCCTTTGAATGTAAAACGAATGGGGGTTCATGTAAAGCAAGTGGAAATAGTAGACAAATACATGTTCTGTCCTCATCTAGTCGGTGTACAAATAGTATGCTAATGGGAACGCTGTAGTTTGAATGCTAATATAGTGTAGGCAACTGTAATATGGAGACTGTGAAAATGAAAGAAAAGAAAAATGCTAAAAAATATGTGTATTTTAAAGATGCATTACATAGCTTTTCTTGTGTGCACGGCATTTAATTCAAAGAATGAAGATTTAAAAGTGCTTATAACAACTTATTTTTTCATGTAATCTGCTCTGAGCAAAGGATCATGGTCTATGTAGTTCCCTCTGTTTTCTAGCTATTGCCGCAACATAACTACAAATTTAAACGAAGTGACTTGTAATTTGATATTTTGATGCTCCACGATATTATTGCGAGATCTTTGACGATATATCAGCGTTTTTCAACCTTCAGGTCGCGACCCCAAGAATTCAAATTCAAATTCACCTAGAATTCTTTCTGAAACTGTCTCGCAAGCAGCCACTCACGTGACCAAAGTGTTGAAGTGTCGGTCCCTCCTCCCGCTGCTTCGCTCTGCGTCTCAATCGCTTCACTGTATCGAAGCGTTTCATTGGCTCAGCGAAGGTTCCGCTCTGCGATTGGTTCAGAGTGCTTCAGAGTGTTCAACGCGCTTCCTCGGTTTGACAAGCGCTAAACTGCTACAGTATAAAAGATGCACCAATATTTCTTAAAAATGTTGTGTAGTGTGGAGTATTGTATGACATTAGTGGTGATTTTGGTGACTTCTGGCGACTTTTGGCATTTGTTTCATTTTCGACGGCATCTACAAGTGGAAAAAAGCAATCCATTCCCATCCAAATCATGGGTTGTGTGTTGGTTTGCAAAGGTTAAATGTGTCCACTAGAGGTCAGTGTTTCTCCGAGGCCTCAGACACGTCGAACCATTTGGCACAATATTGCGACTGAGGCTGAAACTGAAACATGATAAAAAAAAAATTTAAAATGGGGTCGCCAGAAATGTGTGATGCCAAAATGAGGTCACAGGCCAAAAAAGGTTGTGAACCACTGCGATACTTTATCAAGATTTCTCTGCTATTGTTACATCCCTAGTACAAATATTCGCTTCTGTGCTACCAAGTCTTGCTCTGTCAATACTGTCATTTAGTGTATTTTCCCATTACGTTTCTCTACATGATTGCTTCACTGGCATACAATTTATTTTATAGATGCACTACGTAACTTTTCTGGTGGAGAGTCCATTACTTGCTTGACTCCAAGATGTAACTTGGCCTGGTGGAACCTGCCTGTCTTTATGGGGATTATGGAGAGATAAATTTAATGGAACATTCCAGTCAAAGCAAACACATGGAGATCTTTCTTCTTTTCGAACGATGTCACAGCAGAACAAATAGAAAGAGGTACAGAGGTACAGAGCGTGACTGCAATGGTTTTGGAGAACGTATTTTGAAAGGGCATCTGAAGTTTATTTTGACACCACGTTCTTATCTCCTGTCTTGCCCCTGCTAAAAAGCCTGGAGAAGGTCTGCTGATGGTGAAAAATTAGAACTCTAACCTAATTTAATTGGCGCATAGCATAATGACAGCTGTTGGACACACGCATGACACTGCTGCTGTAAATTGTCCGACTGGTTAAAATGGAAAGCGATGCCTGCAGTTGTGCTGCTTGTGTGTGCTGTTACTGCTTTGGTGTAAATTGGGGGTGAATTTTAATGCGAACAACAATCTTGATTTGTAAGTTAATATTGGACTCCAATAGTACAGATTGCATTAATCTCTTTACCACTTTCTGTTTCTTCTGCTGTGACAATGGATTTTTATATAAATTGACATAACTAACCCACTAGCCTGCGCGTTCCAAATAGGAAGTGAGTATGGGGGCCCTTCCGGCTCCAACTGACCCTGGCTCCCACTGGAATATTGTAACCTGTCTCTCTGTAACTGCTGCAGCAATCCTTGTCATTTTGGTCTTAAAGATCCCATGACATGGTACTTCTTGATGCTTTTATATGGCTCCTTAATGGTTCCCTAATACTGTAAATTAATCTTTCTTCAAAATCAACACTCAGTGCATGAGAAACAGAGATAAGATGAGAAAGAGTCATAAATATCTCTCTCAAACTCTTTATTCTGGGCGTTGTTGCTTGAATGCAAATGAGGAGAAAAGAGATGGCCAATAGTAGAGGGTGGGGGCGTGGCCAAACTCTCCGCTCAGAGCCCACAGCTGATCCATTTCCTTGTTTTTGCACGGGGGAGAGATTTGAAGCGTTCCATTGAAAAATAAACACATTTCCACATAAAATAAAATTAAACCACTGCTGTTCAAAGGTCCAGAGGCTCAGATAAAGGACTTCCGAGCCTAGAAACACTCGGACGTGCCTCCAGGCAAATAAAAAGACGCATTTCGCATTGCCTAGCGCATTCGCAGTCCAAACTCTCTGGGCGTGATTTACAGAGACGC
Source organism: Paratrypauchen microcephalus (assembly GCA_036785185.1). Taxonomy (NCBI): domain Eukaryota; kingdom Metazoa; phylum Chordata; class Actinopteri; order Gobiiformes; family Gobiidae; genus Paratrypauchen; species Paratrypauchen microcephalus. Next base: position 1,761,468 of record JAVJIX010000086.1, read on the forward strand.
TGAGTACAGACAGACGGGGGTGGAACTGCATTTGCATTTCTTTTTTCAATCTGACGTCAATAAGGTGCCTTGTTCAAAATCGCCCGTTTGAGCTCCGATTTTTTGTAACGCAGAAAAGGATCGCAAATGCTCAGTTTAGACATTTCACAACTTTTAACCATGGGGGGGGGGGGCCTACACAGGGTAGGGGAGCTCAAATTAACGTTCAAAAACCTCAGAAAGTGAAAATTTCATGCCATGGGACCTTTAAACATTTGTATTAACCCGCTCTACATGATCCTGGTGGGTTTTTTTCCCACTATTTTGTTAATATAGCCTGGCTTCAAATTCATCCCTAAAACCGTTAGCATCGCAAGCTTCATTCAAGCGGAGCTGAACACCGTGGGTGACGTCACACTCGCTTAGTCCACTTCGTTGTCCATGGCTGTGACATAGCTTGAAATAAAGCAAGAAACATAAATAAATACATTTATTACCTTTCTATTGTACTTTGCCCATGTTCAAAATGTTCCACTGTCTTCTCCTGTCAGTTAATTCCACATTTGAATCATCTTTTGTAATCTGACTCCTGACTTCTCGATACAATATTCGGTGGTACAAATACTAGCAGGTTTGGAGCAGGTGTGTGCCAGTGCTGTCTTGTTCTGATACTGTCACTCACTGTATTTCCCCATTACGTTTCTCTACGTGATTGCTTGATTGGCACAAGTTATTTCCGTGCCAATTATTATGATTCTGATTATGCCAATCATTTTACCCATTGCTCTACGTCGCATCAAATACCTGTTCTCCTCTACCTCCTTTTACGATTGACAGCTTTTGAGGTACACTCCTTCCTTTTTACTATAGAAATACTTTTTAAAAATTCATGCTTCGCTCGCCGCCAGCCCTATTACCTTTGTAGCGCTTTCTAAATTACCCTGGCCCTTATATGGTCCCCTTAATGATCATTTTGTCTGTAATAATTGCGAGTTAGTCCTATTTTAGTGCAAGCTCAGGGCTTCCTGGTTTTATCTCGCTACTTCTTGTATTATTCATGTCATCCACACACGTCTTTGACTTCTGCTACAGCGCTCTCCCATTTAAAAACGCAATTACTACCATTACCAAGACTCCTGGGTAAGAATAAGGAACAGAGTAAAAAAAAAAGAGAGAGAGAAAGAAGCCATTTTGTTCATTATAGCAGGCGTCGCTAGCACTATCATCATCTGTTTACTACATGATTCAATTAGTGAGGCATCAGATAAAAGGTCAAACTCGTAATCAGGACCAGGATCGTGCGCACTATCTGTTCCACGTGTGTCTTCTTTACATCCAGGATACTAATGATAGAGCTTTTCATTTCCTGAATTAGAACCGTAACCACAGCAGCCACAGAGCGCAGAGTCCAATGTGAGAAGCACCTGCTCTCCAGTTTGGGAAAGGGAAGAAAACATATTTGAGTGGTCAATATGGGAGTCCAGGTACTGTTTATAACGGTGATTTCTTTATGTTTTCTTCAAAGCAGTCTGTCCCAAATGCGTTCTTATAATCACTATAGGAAGACTTTTCTGTGTCTTTTTTGTAATCCTGTTTTCACTAATTAGGCTAATACGCAAATTGTTAATCCAATTTGAATATATATTGTGTCATCTTTCACAATAATATTTTGTTTTGATGTTTATGGCTTTGTGTCAGATTTTTAACGGTCTTTAAAACTTGAAAAACAGAACTAGCTCATTTTAAAAGGTTTGTGGTGGTCCAAGGTTACTCCTCACTTAACTTATGGATTCAGAACATCCCAATTATTCACCACAATTAGTTTATAAGTGGTTTTCACAATTTTCAGAGTCTAGAGTGGTAAAGCTAATCTCAAGTAGCATGCTAACGCTCACTTTCTGAATATCAGACAACAAAATGCTTTCTATTTGGATAAAGACAGAACACAAATGACTTATTTGGACCTCCAAAGCGGCTTCTACAAGATATCTGTACTGGACCAAGAAAAAAAAAATCCACAAAATCATTATAGGACCTTTTAAAAAGTCTATATTACAGTGGTCCCTCGCTCTCCGTTGGATGAGCCGCTCCCCTCGTGCGTCCGGTGGGGCTCCAGGCGGGCCTCCACGCTTCACTATTAATACATTTTGTTGAAAATCTATGAAAGTTTGAGCGTTTAAACGAGAGAGAAATGTGACAAAACGTTAATTCCAGTGTTTTAAGGCGTTTACAGCCTTAAAACTTGTATAATATAAAGTTGTCCTACTTCGCGGATTTCACTCATTACGGGTTATTTCGGGAACCTAACCACCGCGATAAACGAGGGACCACTGTACACAAATTTTTAAGTTAACAGCTATTTTTTACCTTTAGTTCAGTAAAGATTGGTAATTCTATGGTTGAAAATATCCAAATGATTATAGTGAAGGTGTGTGGAGTTTGAAAACACAGTGGAGCACTTCCTGTTTTACCCCATGACATTACAAGGTGGTGTGTTTTCTGTTTGAGAGAACTCAGCCTAAATATGCATAATTTTGTATTAAACATATGTGAATGAAACAAAACACAACTCCAGGTATGTTTCTGATGGGGTAACAACATTATAACAGACAACATAGAAGAGGAACCATTAATGATGCTTAAATAATGTTTATTCGTCACTGAGGTGGTGAAGGCCCTCCGTAGAGCAGAGAAGAAGCGGTACAAAGCTGACTTCGGTGAGTTTTGAAAGGCCTTGATCTCCATGTTGAGACATTTTGCAATGTTTGATTCGAACTCGTCAGGGCTGCATGCTGCCTCCAGGAGACTGGCAGATGATTCATAAACTATTTCTAGATTTCTGGCAGCCCATTTGCCAATTTCCATGTTATTGCTGATGCTGGTATCTGGCCCCAGGATGAGCTGGTTTTTGACCTTGTTGTGCAATCGCTTGGTGATGTTGTGGCATGCATCTGGGCTGTAGAGTTTGTTCTTCTGCAGTATCTTCTTTACCAGAGCACGAGTCAGAACTGCTGGTGTATCCACTGCTATATGATCTGGTACCACTGGTGTCTCCACCGCGTCTTCTTGCACAGCAGAAGTGACATTCTCTGAAACCTCCTGTGCATTTTCAGTAGCAGCCTCTGCTGGCAGAGCCTGTGAGCCCGCTGACGAAGACTGGACTTGAGTCGTGGTTGTGCCACTTGAGTCCTCCTGGGTGACTGAAAGTGCATCTTTGGTTTCAGAAGAGATGGTCGTATCCTGTGGTTCCTCTACTTTAAACCTGTAGGCAAACCCATTTAGGATGAGGGCCTTCTTGGCGTCCTCTGCACTGAAACCTCTGGCACTCACAGTATTATCTCTAAATGTTAACTGCACATGGTAAATCCATTTCACTGTGGTCCTGTCCACATCCACAGTGTACACAGGAGGCCTCGCTCTCTTAACAAACACCAGCTCATTAAGGAAACCTATGGGGTTTTGATCCTCTTTGAACACTGGTGCATCTGTGCGAAGACCCTGGTCTTTCTTTTTCCACTTTGGGACTGCCTCGGGGAGAGGCAGTCTCTGCAGGTCAGGCAGTACCTGTTGAGCCGGCAGTATTTTGGCCACAGGGATTAAATGGCCCTCACCTATTCCACTGAAATCCCCCACAGTTACTTTGAAGGAGAATGTGGCCTTCTCTTTTTAACTTACTCCACTGGCAACTTAAGTTTGCCCAAGTTCAAAAACTTCAGAAACTACATGTCTGTCGTTGACATTCAGATTGTCGATGCTGTATGCTTGTGGAGTTTCCATTTGTAGTCTCTGACAGATGATGACTTTGTTTGCAGTGAAACAGTCGCTGCCTTTGCTCTCAGTGAAATGTGTCTTGTCTCTTCAGAAGCAAGTCAACTAATAATGAGAAACAGTGAGGTGAGAGTTTGAGGTACAATTTCTGCACTGTGATGTCATTAACAGCATTATATCACTTTTCACAGCAGCCGTTGCCATCTAGTATCCTATTGGTTAGGGTTAGAGTTTCAGATTTTTGAATGTGATGATGTCATACTCTCAGAAGGGGCAAGAGCCAGATTTCCCTGTTGATAACATTTTACTTTGGTATGAAATATTCAAAAGGTAAATGCACAAATGTTGGAGATGATCATTTCTAGGATTTAAAGGTGCATTTTGGAACTTTTCTGGTAGAGGGTCCATCAGATGAATTTCTCCATAGAGATGTTATTGCTTTGTCTGAAATGTTTCACAGTATGGCATTAAACTTTTCTATCATCATAGAGGCCAAACCAGACCAAGTTACAGGTCAGATCTGTGGCAAGGCAACTCACAGTCAGAATGCCTGCTTCTCAAGGTATTTTTGAACTATAAAACCACCTATGTTATAAATGTGACGTAGAGCTTTTTTTAAGTAAGTTAACAGCTACCTTTTACCTTCCGTTCTTGTAGAAATGGACAATTCTAGAGTATCCAAATGATTGGTGAAGGTGTAAGGAGTTTGAAAACACATTGGAGCACTTCCTGTATTACCCGATGACATCACAAGGTTGAACGAAGAGCCTAAATATGCGGGGTTTGTGTGTTAAAAGTGTGAATGAAACAATGAAAAAAAAAAAAACACAACTCCATGTATGTTTTTTTGACGAGGAAACAACATTATAACACAGATCAGAAAATAGCTTACCCCTTTAAACATGCATAATATTTCCCCTTTAAAACAACGATTCTACATAGACATCTATCTAAATTCTATTATAATCACTATAGGACCTAATGGCACTATATTACCAGTAGCTTCAAGATTCTCTGATTTGATATTGTTCTGTGTTGCTGAATAGACAGGAGTGAGTGAAGCATGCTTTATTCTGTCTCCTGTCAGCGATTTCAGAGCACTCCATTTAGCCGCACAATGCTAATACACAGGGCAATGGCCACGTTATCGGCTGTCCAGTATCTGCTGGTTCAGCCCCAAACGCCAACAATGCTATCAGGGATGTTTGCTTGGCGCAGGTGGGGCTGTGATAGCTTTGGAAGAGACTGTAATCCAAACCAGGACACACCTCTGGTCTATTTAAACACTGGTAATGTAGTAACATGTAGAGATGCAATGGAAGCCTGCAGTACACAAAGCTACTATTGACTCACTGGCCCGGCCCACAGCTCATTTGCACAATGTTAGGTCATTTCAAAACGGAAGGGAGTGCTGTAATAGTGGGTTTAAAAGATTTGGATGGGGACTAAACATAGAGGAAGTGCAGTGGTAAGTAAAAAAATAAAAAGTATAAAAAGGTCCATTGTTTAAAATGAAAAAAGTATATAGTTGATTCTTCTTTCTTTGACCATAGCTATTTGTTTTCACCGTGGTTGTTGGAAAAAGGAAGGCATTAGTGATTAAAAAATTAAATTGTGTTGTTAAAAAGTATATGTTGACAATAATACAGTTCAAAGATGTTATATGGACCTAAAATAATGGTCTGTATTCCACTATTTTCTGATGTTATAATGTTTCTTCATCGCAAACATACCCGGAGTTGTGTTTTCTTCGTTTTATTCACACTTTTAACACACAAACCTGCATATTTAGGCTGAGTTAAACTTGATACACCTTCACTAGAATCATTTGGATGATTTAAGCCCTGGAATTGCCCATCTCCAGTGAACAAAAGGTAAAAGGTCGCCGTTAACTTGAAACCAGACCATTACATCATCGGGTGAAACAGAGCATTTTGAGCTTTGGCGATGCAGACAGACTAATAATAAAGGATTACTCTGTATGTTTTTGAGGAGGTAACAGCATTATAACATGGCTTAATGCGCACAAGACCTTTTAAGTCTAGCAATCACAGCCTTCATTCAAAGACTTTCTGAATTCCTACATTAAGGAGAATTAGCGTTTTTTACAATCTGAGCCTTATTTCGGTAATAAAACAAGTTGTTTTACTCACCCATATCACTTTGGTGTCATATGGAGCAGTTTCGTAGATGTTGTGGTGTAGCAGTATTCGTGAACGTGAGTGCTCAGGGCATATGTTTGCTCAAACTTTTCACATCACTGAAGATCGCTGTGTCAGCGTAGACTTTTAAGTGGAGTCAAAAGCGGCCTGAAACCAGATGTCCCACTCGAGACAAGGCAGAGGCAAAGGCATTCTTCCTCTGTGGCCATCGACATACAATGTCCACATAAACACCACCAGGTACTGTCTTTTCGTAGACGGGCCGTCGCTCACTGTTCTCTTGTGCGCTGCTCCTCAAACTGTCTCCGCTTCCTTCTAATATCCCTGCCTCCGTATACTCAAAACGGTAGGGACGGCCATCATGCTCAAATAAGTCCTCTTCAATCTCAAAGTCCGAATCTTCAGCCATGTCTCGCAACAGAAAAGTTCAGAGTGGTGTTAGCTTCTGAGACTCAGCTGAGACTTCACGCATGCGCTCTGTCCTCTATGATGACGTCATCAGATGAACCTATAGCTGGATATCGGGTTTCAGGTCGCTTTGGACTCCACTTAAAGTCTACGCTGACACAGCGATCTTCTGTGATTTGAAAAGTGCTAAAGTTTGTGTTATTTGGAGACCGCAAACATTTGCCCCGAGAACTCGCGTTCACAGATACCGCTCCACCACAACATCTACGAAACTGCTCCAAATGACACCAAAGTGCAATGGGGGGGTAAAACAACTTGTTTTATTACCGAAATAAGGTAAGATTGTAAAAAAAAACGTTAATCCTCCTTTAACGGTGCACAAATTACCTTGAATCTTCGACAATATGACATTAAGTGCATCTATTTTGTATTAATTCAATTCCAGATTAATTCAAATACTTTTCAGTTTTGACCTCTTAATTACATGAGTTACCTTTGTACCGTGTAACAAATGTCCCTCTATTGTCTTGTTCGAAAACATTTTTGTAATCTGATCTTTTCATGTCAGATGTCCTTCCTTTCTCTTTTATATTTACTCAAACTTGAGGTGGCCATAAAACACCAGTCTTTAATGCTATTTTACATATCCAATTTAACGATGCCTCGCTACAATCTATTCACCCGAATGCGAGTATTGAACTCCTGACAGGTCTCATTTATAAAACACGACTCAAAATCTTGCAATCAGCCTGTAACGTTTTATTTCATAGACACCAAACCCAATCTGAACACTTTTTGAGCATTTCCAGGAAGTGTTGTCGACCTAATTTCCTTTTCTCTTCCAGTCTTCTTCTACTTTTATGGAGCTTGCAGTTTTTGTGGCGACGTAGCACGCTTTAAGGTTTCCTCGCAGTTTTTAATCTTGCTTTGGTCCCCAGAGGCTCTTGGTATTCAGACTGCAGTGATGGCTCCCTGTCTGCACACCTCTCTCTCCTTCTGCAGAGTGAATACAACGCCAGCTATCAATATGAGACAGCTTAATGCTCCTCTCCACGAATGGAGCGGTGATGAAAATACCCGTGCACTTTGTTTTCGTGAACTCAGACGTAGGTTTTTAACAATGAACTTGGAGAGAGAATCTGAATGGGAAAGGTCACAAGTCAGAGTCTATACAGTATACCTGTAGAAAACTATATTCTATGCAATAAAGCAGGTACTATATTATGCAAAATTGATCTTTTGGAGCTTTTAAAGGGCCCGTTTTACTCTGAACTAAAGATGGCTGTTAACTCGAAAACTACATGACTTCATGACTTCACAAGAGTATTTTGAGCTTTGGAGATGAAAAAAGACTTTTAATCAACATGTATGAATGAAACAAACATATCTCCAGGTCTGTTTTTGAGGAGGTAACAACATTAGAACACATTTTTGTATAATACAGGATCTTGAACCATCTTATAGTTGTTTCCCTTCTCATTTACTCTCTCAAAGTTGTATTTGGAGTGATTCATGCATTTTGGAGTCATCTTTATTCTGTATTCAAGATGTCGTTGCTCTGATTAAACCCTGCTCTGATCACTGCCATCGGTTAACGCCCACTGCTCTGTACTACATTGTCAAATTTCATTTAATTAGTGATGCACACTGGAATCAGCAGTAGTCATTTTAGTACAAATGAGGGGGAAAAAAAGAAAGAAAAACCATGGCTTGTTACTGTGATCTGCAGCTATCCATCAGAGGTACAGACAACTGCGCAGCTCGTTGTTGTGATGATGTTTTAATAATAATAATAATACATTTTATTTGTTAGGCGCCTTTCAAGGCTCTCAAGGTCGCCGTTTCAGCTCCCGTTGGACACCATAGATTCTAACGTGGAAGTAAAAGGATTTAAAATCATAACAACATATAATGATGATTCACAAGCATCGTAAATTGTAACTATATAGTATAGCAGACACAAGCACAGCATGTTTTAGATAAATAAAAGATAAATACGGAATGAGTTAGAGGTGTTCATGGACCACGCCTGTATGAATAAGGGATTAGACATTTAACAGAACTTACGTAAAGTCATTAGATCATTTAAGATGACAAACCCTGTGTGAATGAATGAAAAGCTGGTCAACACAATATCGTAGCTACAACAAAACCAGTCTGGCTTCACAAATGTTCGCCGTTAATTAAAGAAACACAATAAGAAGTACAAAAGATAAACAATAAGAGTAGTTTTCAGGTGCAAGTATACATCATAACATATCAAAGGTGTACTGTGTAACTTTTCTGTTAAAGGGCAGGTGCTATGCCTGCTTGTCTCTGTGGAGATTATATTGCTTTGCCAGGAATGGTGTATGGCATTAAACTTATTTTTCTTACACTGTTTACAAAGAAAACGCCTTGAAAAACATACATTCTCACAGAGATAATAATACTAATAATAAATATAATAATAATAATAAATTTGTATTTATTTTTTATTTTTTTGACATGTCTTTGTGATGTAAGTTACTTCTGTAGTTTAGTATGTTTAGTGCCATTATGGAACATCTCAGGCAAGTAACATCTCCATGGAAACGAGCAACGGGCTTTATAGCGTAGATCAGAAAATACGAGCCCTTTGAATGGATCTTTTTTAAACTTTTAGAACAATAATGTAAAAAATAATGATAAAAATAAAATACTTCAGAAACTTCAGACTAAAATATATAGTAAAACTAAACCCCCACAAGATTTATTGTTTATATTTTTGTTAAGCTGTTTTTGTAAAGTTATGCAAAACAGCCAAATGTCGGCATGCATATATTTAAATGTACTTACAATTCAAAGAAAAAGTTTCTTAAAAAATCTCTAGCTCTTTCCTCCCTCGAGCAGTCTGTTTAATCACGTCTGTTAAGGCCAAGGGTAACAGAAGTGAGTGACGCTAATGGAAAGGGTAGTATAACTGACAGTAGCCCCCCACACTGACCCATATCTGAGGGATCGGACAGCCCCGGAGCCCCCATGTGGACGGGGGGTGTAATAATGACTACAAAAAACCCCATCTTATCTCCACGTCCACTGTGATCAAAGCTCCACCAACAAGCTCGTCTCCATCTCCTCCTGTTTGTCCAGTCAGCACAACACAACAGAGAGGCCGACGGAGAGGGGGAGGGAGAGAGAGGAGAGAGGGAGAGGAGAGGGAGAAGGGGAGGGAGAGAGAGGAGAGGGAAGGGGGAGGCTGACAGAGAGGGGGAGGGAGAGAGGCCGACGGAGAGGGGGGAGAGAGAGAGAGAGAGAGAGAGAGAGGAGAGAGACTGACGGAGAGGGAGAGAGGGGGGAGAGAGAGAGGGGGGGAGAGGGAGAGAGGGGGGGTAGATAGAGAGAGGGAGAAAGAGAGAGGAAGAAAGATTGAGATGGAGGGAGGGGTGGGGAGAGAGGAGAGAGGGAGATAAAGTAAGATGGAGAGAGGGAAAGAGAGAGAGCAAGAGAGAAAACAAGATAGAAAGAGGGAGAAAGAGAGAGAGACGCAGGGAGGGGGGAGAGAAAGGAGAGAGAGGGGGAGAGACCGAGGGAGAGAGACTGAGGGAGAGGGGGAGGGAGAGAGGAGAGGAGAGAGAGGAAGGAGGGGAGGGGGACAGACTGAGGGAGAGGGGGAGGGAGAGAGAGGGGGCAAGAGAGAGGGGGGGTAGATAGAGAGGGAGAAAGAGAGAGGAAGAGAGAGAGAGGGAGGGAGGGGGGACAGAAAGGAGACGGGAGAGAGAGAAGAGAGGGAGAGAAAGTAAGATGGGAGTCAAAGAGAGAGGGAGAAAGAGAGAGGGAAAGAGAGGGAGATAGAGGAAAAGAGAGAGAAAGAGAGCAAGAGAGAAATGAGATAGAGGGAGAAAGAGGAAGAGAGAGAGACAGAGGGGGAGAGAGGGAAAAAGAGATAGAGAGAAAGAGAGAGAGAGAAAGAGAAATAGGGAGAAAGAGAGGGAGAGAGCAAGAGAGAGAAAAGGAGAAGGATAGAGAGCAGAGAGAGAGACGGAGGGAGGGGGGAGAAAGGAGAGGGGAGAGAGGGAGGAGAGAGAGAGAGAAAATAAGATGGAGAGAGGGAATGAGAGGGAGATAGAGGAAAAGAGAGAGAAGGAGAGAGAGGGAAAAAGGGAGAAAGAGAGAGGGGGGATTGGGGTCCTCCAGGCGCATCGGCTAAAGAACTCATCAACAACCCCAGGCCAAGTGCGCAGCGTGCGGGGAGAAAGTGGTGCAGACTCAGCCTCTCCCCGGTTCCTCCCCCCAGTGCTCTCGTATCACAGAGCGGTCTGTTTACACACATTAACATGCTGACTGTCTGTGTGCATACAGGGAATATGTCTCATATGGATGGAGGTTTTTTCTTTTTCTTTTTTTTTTCTTAGATGGTGGAAGAGAATGGAACAGCTACTTAATGGTTCATATTACATTATTTTCTGATCTATGTTATCATGTTTCCTCATAAAAAATATACCCCGATTTATGTTTTGTTTCATTCACACATGTTTAACACGCAAACTCTGCATATTTAGGCTGAGGTTTTCTCTCAAACAGAAAACACTCTCCACATTGTGATGTCATGTGGTAACAAGAAGTGCTCCACTGTGTTTTTAAACTCCACACACCTTCACTAGAATCAATTGGATGGATACTTTCAGTCTAGGAATTGCCAATCTCTACTGAACAAAAGGTAAAAAGTTAACTGTTAACTTGAAAACTGACGCTTCATGACATCACAAGGTGGAACGGAGCGTTTTGAGCTTTGGAGATGAAGACAGACTAATAATAATGGATTACTCAAACATGTGAATGAAACAAAACACAGCTCCAGGTATGGTAACAACATAAACTAACCTACAGCTCTGGAAAAAAAATAAGAGACCACTGCATTTTTTTCTGAAATCAGCATCTCTACATGTATTACAGCCATTCCATTCCAGCGTCTGTTGAATTCCAACACAAACACAAAGCTGAGCTACTTCAGTTCTTGCACCAGGAGTGGAATAAAGTCACCCAAGAACAATGTGAAAGACTTGTGGAGAGCATGTCAAGACGCATGAAAGCCGTGATTAAAAATAAGGGTTATTGCACCAAATATTGATTTCTGAACTCTTCTTAAGTGTAAACATTAATATTATGTTGTTTTAAAAATGAATTTGATCTTGTTTCTTTGCATTGTTTGAGGTCTGAAAACATGTATCTTTTTTGTTATTTTGACCATTTGTCATTTTCTGCAAATAAATGCTCTAAACGATAATATTTTTATTTGGAATTTGGGGGAAATGTTGCCAGTAGTTTATAGACTCAAACAAAAATGTTCCTTTTGCCCAAACACATACCTATAAGTAGTAACATCAGAAAAACTGATCATTTTGCAGTGGTCTCTTTTTTTTTTTTTCCAGAGCTGTAAGTTAAAGCTCACAACACAATTTCATGTGAAGAGAGAGGGAAAGAGGGAGAGATATATTGTGATCTATTCTGTCTGTTAAAATACTGTTTCCTCAACACAAACACATGCATATTTAGACTGAGTTTTTCTCTTAAACTGAAAACACACTCTTTATTTTGAGCTTCGGAAATGTAAATAGACTAATAAAGGTTTACTCAAACATGCGTGAATGAAACAAAACTAAACTCCAGCTATGTTTTTGAGAAGGTAACAACATTATAACATGACTTAAAGCTCACAAAGAGTCAATTTTGTATCGTATAACAGCTCATGGGGCAGTTAGTCCTCTGCTTTGCCCTGAGGAACTTTCACTTCACTAATGCCCCTACGCTGTGTCAGTGTGTCAGCAGATCTGCCCCTTCCGCTCACTGCATGTTTATTTTACACTTGTCAGAAGCACTGAGCTCCATGTGAAGGCTACAGGCGTTGGATAAATCCGTCTCTCAGGCTAAACTCTGCTAAAGATCCAGACCACGCCACACGCTGTCCTTGCCCCCAGCTCGGCGCCCCCTCTCAAAGCAAACCAATTAAGAGTCCCTCTCTCGGTGTCTGTGCAGTTGCAGTTGCGGTCAGCCTCCTCTGCGCTCCTCCGGGATATTCACTCGAAGAGGTTTGGGTTTAGAAACATCATTTTCTTATTTTTGTCCTTTCAGATTATTTCAGTTTGGCATGTGATAACAATATGAATGTGTTGGGTTTCTATAGCACCTTCCATTCATTCTTTTGTTGCTCAGTGGTGGTAAGGTACTGTTGTTGCCACAGCTGCCCTGAGGCAAACTGACAGAACTTGCAGAACGACATCAGCCCTTCTGACCACCAACACTGACCCACACCATGGACACAGCTACAGCCTGTACTTAACCCACTGCAGTCCCACTAGAACATATATGGTGGTAACATCAAATTAGTACTACTACTACTCCTACTACTACTATTACTAGTACTGATTCAACTATACTACTACTACTACTACTACTATTACTAGTACTTGTACTGATTAAACTATACTACTGCTACTACTACTACTACTACTACTACTACTAGTACTTGTACTGATTCAACTATACTACTACTACTACTACTATTACTAGTACTGATTCAACTATACTACTGCTACTACTACTGCTACTACTACTAGTACTACTACTATTACTAGTACTGATTCTACCATACTATTACTACTACTACTACTACTATTACTATTACTACTACTGATTCTACCATACTACTACTACTACTACTGATTCTACCATACTAGTACTACTACTACTGATTCTACCATACTAGTACTACTGCTACTACTACAATACGACTATTACTATTACTACTACTGAATCTACCATACTACTACTACTACTACTACTGTTACTACTACTGTTACTACTACTGTTACTACTACTACTACTACTGTTACTACTACTACTACTACTACTACTGTTACTACTACTGATTCTACTACTACTACTATTACTATTACTAGTACTGATTCTACCATACTAGTACTACTACTACTGCTACTATTACTACTACTGATTCTACCATACTAGTAATACTAGTATAGTAGAATCAGTAGTAGTAATAGTAGCAGTAGTAGTACTACTGCTACTATTACTACTACTGATTCTACTATACTAGTATTACTACTACTACTACGATACTACTATTACTATTACCACTACTGATTCTACCGTGCTAGTACTACTACTACTACAATATTACTATTACTATTACTACTACTGATTCTACCGTACTAGTACTACTATTACTACTTCAATACTAGTACTATTACTACTACTGAATCTACCATACTACAACTACTACTACTATTACTACCACAGCTGCCCTGAGGCAAACTGACAGAACTGACAGCACAGTATCAGCCCCTCTGACCACCAACACTGACCCACACCATTATACTCAGCAAAGAGGGTGAAGTGTCTTGCCCAAGGACACAGCTACAGCCTGTACTTAACCCACTGCAGTCCCACTAGAACATATGGTGGTAAAGCATCCAATTTTATGTCAGATGCCCTTCCTGTTACACCCAGATAAACATACATGCGTGTCTTGCCTTGGTATAGTTCAAGGAAGCTATGGGTTTCAGAATAATGGAAAAAATAATACTGTTGCCATAGGAATTAACAACTGAAAACAACATATTCTATCTTTTGACTGGACAACATTGAAATCCTTGTTTACTTCCAGCTTGGTCAATGGTTCAGATCCAGAGAAACACGTTTTTCTTAGAACTAATATGTTATAGTACAATCATAAATGTCCTTTACACAGCCGACATACATCTTAAACAAACCCTACAATGAAAACACAGAAAGACTTGAAGGTCACTACTAAGGAAAGCTGTTTCTGAGTCAAAATGTGTACAAAAATAGAGGTAAAATGTGAAAAGGGTTAATTAAAGTTGTGATTGGCTGTTCCTAAACAGAATGACTGGCTGTTGAATGAAAGCAACCAATTCCCCTGCACAAAAAGTAAAAATTTGGGGTCCTTCACCTGCCTGTTTCTGTGGATGTGTCATTACTTTGCCTGGAATGTTCCACAGTGTGACATTAAACACCTCTACCTTACATTTATTCAATTACAGGTGGTTTTATAGCTCTCCACAGATCTGACCTGGAACTGTAACTTTGTCTGGTTTGTTCTCTGTGAAGATAGGAAGGTTTAACACTCCTGATTCTACCATACTAGTACTACTACAATATTACTATTACTACTACTGATTCTGCTATACTAGAACTACTACAGTACTACTACTATTACTATTGCTACTACTGATTCTACTATACTAGTACTAGAACTACTACTACTATAACTATTACTACTACTGAATCTACTATACTAGTACAAGAACTACTACTATTACTACTACTGGTTCTACCATACTAGTACTACTACAATACTACTATTACTACTACTGATTCTGCTATACTAGAACTACTACAGTACTACTACTATAACTATTACTACTACTGATTCTATCATACTAGTACTACTACAATACTACTATTACTATTGCTACTACTGATTCTACTATACTAGTACTAGAACTACTACTACTACTATAACTATTACTACTACTGAATCTACTAGTACTAGAACTACTACTATTACTACTACTGGTTCTACCATACTAGTACTACTAGAATACTACTACTGATTTTGCTCTACTACTACTACTACTACTATTACTGCTACTGTTTCTACCATACTACTACTAGAACTACTACTACTATAGCTATTACTACTACTGATTCTATCATACTAGTACTACTACAATACTACTATTACTATTACTACTACTGATTCTACCATACTAGTACTACTACAATATTACTATTACTACTACTGATTCTGCTATACTAGAACTACTACAGTACTACTACTATAACTATTACTACTACTGATTCTACCATACTAGTACTACTACAATACTACTATTACTACTACTGATTCTGCTATACTAGTACTACTACAATACTACTATTACTATTACTACTACTGAATCTACTATACTAGTACTAGAACTACTACTATTACTACTACTGGTTCTACCATACTAGTACTACTAGAATACTACTACTGATTTTGCTCTACTACTACTACTACTACTATTACTGCTACTGTTTCTACCATACTAGTACTAGAACTACTACTACTACTATAGCTGTTACTACTACTGATTCTATCATACTAGTACTACTACAATACTACTATTACTATTACTACTACTACTGATTCTAATATACTAGTACTACTACTACATCTACTTCTACTATTCTACTATTACTGCTACTGATTCTACCGTACTAGTACTACTACTATTACTATTACTAAAACTGATTCTACCCTACTACTACTACTACTACTTCTACAATACTACTATTACTACTACTGATTCTACCAAATATTGCATATAGATTCAAAATGGGAATAAACTGATGAGGAAATACTACTACTACTACTACTACTACTACTACTACTACTACTACTACTACTACAGGCATGCTGACTATGAGCGGGGTCGCCTCTCCACTGATCTGACCTGTAACTATAACTTGGTCTGGTTTGACCTCTGTGAAGACAGGAATCAGACAGTGAAACCAGACAAACATTCCAGACAAAGCAATAACGTCTCCGTGGAGAGAAGCATCTGACAGAACCTCCTCCAGAAAAGTTCCACCATGCGCCTTTAAGCATAAAAACGAAAGTAAAACGAAAATAAACTCATTCACAGTGGCACCAGACGGGCTAAATCCATGTCTCTCGCACCTTGCCTGCAGCTCAAAGCACCAATTAGACAGTTCCGCCGCGGCTCCATCACCCTTCACATAAAAATATCCACAACTTTGGCTCGCTCTTCAGCAGCCCATCCACTGAAGGAGGTCTTCGAGGGCCAGAGCTAATAAGCCTCCATCAATGACATGAAAGCGGCGACGCAAGCTACATCAACCACACTAAGCTGCCTAGCCAATTAGCTAAAACAGCTATTTAGCGACAAATCTTGGACCTCTTTCAGACCACAATTCAAAAGATGAATGGACATTTGAATGGGCGTATTACTGTAGAAGTTTCCGTTGGTGACAGTACCGAGCCGGCGTCGCTGTATGAGTGGACCTCCCTGACATCGCATTGGTTCCACTGTGGGAGTCGCTAATTGGAGAGTAATTAATGGACGTAGGCCGATAAATACCTTTGTGCGAGGCCTTGTCAAAGACGCAGAAGTGATGAGATGCAGAGTGAAGCTGAACTCGACGGAACAGGGGCGGTTCACACTCGCGAGCCGGTGTTTAAAGACTAAATCAAAGACAGCACCGTCTCATTATATTAAGACACTGCATTTACTCTGCAAGATGAAAATATTGGAATTACTGGCTCCAACTATTACTACTATTACTATTACTACTACTGAAACTGTTTCCAAATACTGTTCAAATATGATTGTACAAAAAGTAATTGAAAATAAAGTAAAGCTTTTCACTATAGGAGCTTGGTGAACTAGATTGAACTACTATACAATACTACTATTACTACTACTGATTCTACCATACTACTACTACTACTACTACTACTAGTAGTAGTACTACTACTATTATGATTACTGCTACTGATTCTACCATACTAGTACTACTACTTGTACTACTACTACTACTAGTACTACTACTACTGTTACAATTACTACTACTGATTCTACCATACTAGTACTAGTACTACTACTAGTACTAAATACTGCTACTACTACTGCTACTACTACTAAACTAGCAGTACCTTTTCCCAGTTATTAGCAGCTGACTTTGTACTACTACTCCAAATGGAGCTACTTCTACTTCTACTCCTTGCAATACTGCCATTAAGACTACTACTACTTCATACTTGAATAGACCATGCTTAAAATATACTTCAACTTCTAAACTCATAGATAATAATAATAAAAAAGACTACACACACTGACACAAGTACTACTACTATAACTACTATTACCACCACTACTTTTACTACTATTATTACTACTATCTAAAAATTACAGGTCACTTTTTGCTTGCTTGAATAAAATGAAATTATACAGTAACTCTGCTCCTACAGTAGCTCTGCTACTACTACTACTACTGATTCTACCATACTACTACTACTACTACTACTACTACTGATTCTACCATACTACTACTATTACTATTACTACTGATTCTACCATACTACTAAATGGTAAATGGTCACATCTTTATATAGCGCTTTTCCACCTTCAAGGAACCACTCACCCATTCACACACCAGTGTACGCAGACACTGGGGGCGAGGTGGGTTAAGTGTCTTGCCCAAGGACACAACAGCAGCATTCATCTGTGGGAGCTGGAATTGTATCAACCAACCTGTGAGTCAGTGGATCTGACCGCTCAACCACTGATGTTTCTTATGTTTCGGGATTTGAACCTACTGATGAACTACTACTGATTCTACCACATATTGCATATAGATTCAAAATGGCAATAAACTGATGAGGTAAATAGTATTACTACTACTACCACTACTACTACTACTATTAACTACATTAAGTACACTAGTAGTAGTAGTAGTAGTACACTACTATTACTACCATTATTACTACTGTCTAAAAACTGCAGGTCACTCTTTGCTTGCATAAAAGTATTGAAGTTCTTGATATATGAAAGTATAATATATTTAAAATCATAAATACTGCGTTACTCTGCTCCTACAGCCCAGTGTGCAAACTCAAAACGTACAGAGTGGGACAGACACCTTTTCTTCTGACGACTAATCCTCAATTCCTAAATGAAAGACTTCCTCCTCCTCTTCTCCCCATCCCGTTATCAGCACCTCACGCCCCTCCCCTCCGCTGCCCCGCCGTCCTCCATCTGTTTCCATGGCAACGCACGCATGCAGGGATAAAAAGAGTTACTCCGAGATTAAATCAAAGATGTTGAAGAGCCGAAAATATTACAAGCTCCTCTTTGAGTCGTGTTCCTGGAGTTCACGGTGATACTCTCTCTTTTTTTTTTTTGCTTCCAGATAGCGAGCGCGTGTGAGTGTGTCTGAACCCATCGTCTCTGTAGAAAGAAAGAAAGGAAGAAAGAAAAGAAGGAGAGTCTATTCACTGTTTCACTGTAAGACCTCACAGCCTGACGGGCAAATGAATAGGACGTACTGGACAGCTATTCTGCACTTGTTTCCTTCATTTATTCGCTGTATTATTTGTTTTGGGTAGCGATGTCACAGATTTCAGGATATTTATTGAGATATTGTGAGGAGGATAGAGGTATTATAGAAATGTTATACTTCCCAATGAGAATGCCTTCACAAGCCTTTCGTGTTACCATAGGCTACGTTCAGACTGCAGGGCTTAAAGCTCAATTCGGATTTTTTGGTGAAATCTGATTTTTTTGTGACGTCGTTCACATTTCCAATTAAATGCGACTTGTATGTGATCTCCAGTGTGAACTTTAAACGCCCCAGAAGTGTCCCGCATGCGCCTTGGAGGACACGACGACGTCACAAACAGCGAGCGTGCTCAGTGTTTACGGAAGTAGCCTAAATATGGACGCCAGCATTGCGCGCCTGGATATTTTAAAGTTGCTGTCGTTTGTTTCATGGAGGAGATTGAGAAGGTGAAGGACAAGCTTTTTGGCCATGGCGTTTTGTGGGTTCCTCCTCAGTAACGCAGCTATCCAGCAATTCTATCGGCTCAACCCTGGGCTTGTTTCCTAAAATACGGTCCAGTTCTGTTCAGTTTCCACCTACTTCAGCGCAGAATAGTGACGTTTGTTGCTTGTTGATGACGTGTAGGACGGATGAATGCGACCAGGCCGTTCAGACTGAAGTCGCACGCCAAAAGATCGGATATGTATCGGTTTTATCCATCCATCTTCTTCCGCTTTTTCTTTTTTTAATTACATATTTTTTAAAGGCAAACAATTAAAAAGCAATAATAATAATAATAAAGAAAAAATAG
The DNA here is from genome assembly GCA_036785185.1 of Paratrypauchen microcephalus. Taxonomy (NCBI): domain Eukaryota; kingdom Metazoa; phylum Chordata; class Actinopteri; order Gobiiformes; family Gobiidae; genus Paratrypauchen; species Paratrypauchen microcephalus. The sequence continues at coordinate 1,780,701 of JAVJIX010000086.1, forward strand.
AATCAAAAAGGTAAATAGAGAGAGAAGTAGAGAAAGAGAAGACCCAATTTTTAATGAACTGCCTCAAAATTTGGGTTGGCATCCAAGGAATTGCACTTTATTGGTCACTATAGGTCATTTTACCTCCTCCTCTGCCCCATTACCTGTGGTGTGCCACAAGGTTCGACTTTAGGCCCCATTTTATTTTCTATTTATATGCTCCCCCTAGGAGACGTTATAGCCCACTGTAATATGCTCTTCCACTGCTCTGCTGACGAAACACAGATCTATGTCCCGCTGAGACCAAACGACCCTGAGAGCCTGGCTGCTGTGTGAAACTGCTTCAGTGACGTGAACAGAACTTTGTACAACTCATCAGCTCCAAATCCCAAATCATTTTAATCAATCCTCCCTAATCCACTTCCCATATTAGCAATAGTCTCGGCCCTGCTGCCAGAAACCTTGGCGTCATTTTTGACTCACCTCCTCTTCCACCTTCACATCAAAAGTCACCCAATCCTGTTTTCTCCACCTCCGCACAATTAGTCAAATCAAACATATCCTCTCCCACCTTGATCTTGAAAAAGTAATCTACGCGCTCATCTTCTCCCGTCTAGACTGTTGCAACTCCCTCTTCTCCCTCTCCCTCCCTCAAGTTACATTTCAGAACTTTTTACCCCTTATGAGCCCTCCTGCAGTCTTAGATCCTCAGGCAGGTCCCTGTGGCTGTTGCAAAGTCCGGGCTCCGGACAAAAGGTGATGGAGCCTTTTCAATCCGGGCGCCTCGGCTTTGGAATGACCTGCCTGAGGAAATCAAGTTTGCACCATCAGTATCATCTTTTAAAACGCTTCTTTAAACTTGCTAGATTTTACTCATTATTTATTTTTATTCTAGTTTATTAACTTATTTATTATAATTAATTGAACTGATTGCTTCATTTTCTGATTTTGTTTGCTTTCTGGATGCTATTATTATTGTTCTTTGTTGCTTGTACAGCACATTGTAAACCATGTTTTTAAAAGTACTTCATAAATAAATATGTATTATTATTATTATTATTATTATTATTATTATTATTATTATTATTATTATTATTATTATGCTTTTTAAATTATATTATTAAGTAAATTGTTTTTTCTAGCAGTTTGTGTCTCAAATGTTGTGAAAAAAGTATCCACTTTAAAAATGTATTTCAGTCCTTAAGTACAGTTCTTTATTATTTTTACTTTATTACCTTCCACCATTGATTCTAATTGTCTATTTTTCCAACACCGGTCTTGTCCCAAGTTCAAATAGACATGATTGACAGGTGGATTAGCCAATCAGGAACATGAGTTGTCCATTTGAAACAATATGGCTGCTTATGAGGAAAAACTAAAATAAATAAATGAACAGACAGGGAAAAACAACAACATTTCTGTTGCATCAGTCTCAATCTGGAGATTAATTTAGTTCAAAATAATAGGTGACCAGCGATTTTGTTCGTTTCATGCGTCACTGAAATGAACAAGGAGGATAGAGGTATTTGAGAAAGGCTACTTTTTCCATTAAAAATGTCCTCACAAGCTATAAATGCTCTTATTATTTTCACATTCTAATTACCTGGAAAGCTTCTCCAATACTTTAGAACGATGTGTAGTCTGGCCGCAGCGGTCTTATGTGCCGAGTTTAGATATGTGTGATTGACAGGTGGATCAGCCCATCAAAACAAATATGGCTGCTTACAAGGAAAAAGTGGACACGGATGTCTGTCAAATGACTGAAGCACTTAAAGGACTCATATTCAGCTATTTTCTGATCTGTTATCATGCTGTTTCTTCATCACAAACATACCTGGAGTTGTGTTTGGTTTCATTCACACATGTTTAACGCAAACTCTGCAGGCTGAGTCTCTTCTCTCAAATTGAAAACACTGACAAGGTGGAAACCTTGTCATGTCCTGTGGTGATACAGGAAGTGCTCCACTGTGTCAATATTAGTCAATCTCCAAAGCCCAAAATGCTCCGTTCCACCTTGTGATGTCATGAAGTGATAGTTTTCAAGTTAGCAGCTACCATTTACCTTTAGTTCAGTAGAGATAGGAAGATATATCCTGGGCTGAAATTATCCAAATGATTCTAGTGAAGGTGTATGGAGTTAAAAACACAGTGGAGCACTTCCTTTATTACCATATGACATCACAAGGTGGAATAACGCAGCGTAAATACATAGGATTTGTGTCTTAAATGTGTGAATGAAACAAAACACAACTCCAGGTCTGTTTTTGAAGGGGAAACAACATTATACAGGGGGTCCTCGGGTTACGACGGTCTCGGGTTACGACGTTTCGTGGTTACGAACGCGCCCCCATTAAAAAAAATATGTATATATTACGCGTCATTCCGTCTTACACGGTTTAGCGTGGTAAGAGATGTAAACAAACGCACGCGGCGCGCGGCGCGGCGGAAGAATACGCTCTGTTGTGGTTGTAGGGAGAAGAAGACCGCCTCGTGTGCGTGTCCAATGTGGGCGGAAGTACCTGATGTGGGCTCTGATCTGCTCCTATGAAAGCGGCAGTGATAACCAAGCAGCGTAGTGGTCTAATTATTGAGATGGAAAGGTTATTGGTGCTTTGGTTGGAAGATCAAAGGCAAAATCCGGTTTACGACGAAATTCGGGTTACGACGCGTCTTAAGAACGGATCTACGTCGTAACCCGAGGACTCCCTGTATACAGTGAACCCTCGCTCTATCGCGGTTCACTCTTCGCGGCCTCGCTGTTTTGTGGATTTTTTTTTTTCAATTATTTATTTATTTCATTTTTTTTTAAATAGTGTAACATTTTTTTAATAGTGTAACAATGTGGTCTGCGTCCTGATTGGCTAAGAGACTAGACCAGGACTAAACGTGGACTAAACCATGTCTAGACCAGAAGTAGACCAGGTCTGAACCAGGATTAAATCACTCCGTGCGGCTTTTGCGTTCGTTTGTGCGTGTTCGGTTTGTGGCTCGGGTTGAGAGCACGCGGTCGGGGCGCCGCAGTTCTATCTCCCCGGTGTACACGCGGCCTCGCGCTGCATTTTCTCATATTTGTCTCTAGTTTAAACACTCAAACTTTCATAGATTTTCAACAAAATGTATTAATAGTGGCGTGGGGGGAGCCCCGCCAGACGCGCGAGCACTAGACCAGCACTAGACCAGGACTAGACCAGGACTAGACCAGGACTAGACCAGGACTAAACCAGGTTTAAACCTGGACTAAACCAGGACTAGACCAGGTCTAAACCTGGGATGGTCACGCAGGGTGGTACAGAGTCTCTGATGTCCTTCACGAGAGCGCCTGGGTGACAGGAGGTGTGGCCTTTGTTTACTTGCATGAGCCGGACCATGGAAGAGCCAAGAATCAACACGGACGGGCCTGGCCCGGACGCCGTGCGGCCGGGGGAGCCGCAGCGGGGGGAGCCGCATTCAAGGGAGCCGCAGCGGGGAGGACACTTGCGCGCAGAGAGGAGACAGTGGGTCTTTTCCCATCACTCCTAGCGGACGAACCCGACCCCGTCCTAGAGAGCTGTGGAGTATTGGCGACGCATTGATAGCCATGCCCCGAACTCCGGGGCGGTCTGATTTTGGAGCCGGGGTGAAATGCAACCAACCCTTGTGAGCGCAGGTTAGTGGGGGAAAATCCTCATGGTAGAGCTGATCAGGGCTTTAGACCTAGCCCCTCGCTGAAGTGTTCGTACCTGGTCGGGTGGTGAGGGCTGGTGCTCAGAGGCGTCTTCGGAGCAGTGAACCGTGTCAGCCAGTTCGGCACTGTTAGCGGTGGCTTGAGTCTTGCCCAAAATGATATCCAGGTCGCTTTCCTCTCAACTTTCGCACATGGCATGGATATGTTGTTCCAAAACAACGCATATCCATGTGCACGTGTCCGCGCGCACCCCCCTCCCCCCTCCACGCTTCACTATTAATACATTTTGTTGAAAATCTACAAAAGTTTGAGTGTTTAAACTAGAGAGAAATGTGAGAAAATGTTAATACCAGTCTGAGAAAAGTGTATAATGTGTGTGGTAAGGCGTTTACAGCCTTAAAACATGTGTAATAATTGTAAAATATAAAGTTGTCCTACTTCGAGGATCTCACGTATTGCGGGTTATTTCTGGAACCTAACCCCCACGATAAACGAGGGATTACTGTACATACATAGATTAGATATAATCTAATCTAAATATGTAGAAATAGCGTAACATGCGCCTTTTAAAAACCTCTGTTTTTTTATTTTCATGGCTAATTCATTGACTTTTTACAGGAATAGTTACAGTTCTGTTGGCCAAAGTGGATCAGGCTGGTCTGTACACAGCAGAAGCAGCAGGAGTGTGCAGGCTAAATCAGGCATAGAAACCTGCATTAATAATTGAAGGCGTATCCGTTCAGAGATGTCCATAACGCTCTGCTGTAGTGCCTTATTTTGCCATGGAGCAGATGCTATTTTGGACCCCAGCTCTACAGGCCGTAATACAGTCATTTGTATTCAGGTGACTGGGGGGGAATATATGAATTTGTTGTTCACTTCACATTAAAGATGCTGGATCGAAGTGTTTTCTATAATGCTGTGTTCCAGTTGTACCTGAAGCACTTTTGAGAGGTAAATTCCAATTGGAAATTTCTCAGTGCTGAAATTCATACCTAAAAAACAAGTACATTACATTACACTGGTCTACAAATTTTTGGACTCGATCTGCTTCCGAGATAAAAGTGGCTTTACATCATTAAATATCTTGAATACATTAGCTAACCAGCACAGTTATCAATTGATTTTCAGTTCATCTTATACATCAATATAAATGAGATTTAGCCACTTTAACATATATCAATATATATGTGCCCCTTCTTGAGCCGCCACCTTAACGTGGTGGAGGGGTTTGAGTGCCCGAATGATCCCAGGAGCTATGTTGTCGGGGGCTTTATGCCCCTGGTAGGGTCACCCAAGGCAAACAGGTCTTGGGGGACGGGTCAGACTAAGAGCGGTTCAAAAGCCCATTATGATGAGTAATAGATCGAGGCCAGTTACGTCGCCCGGATTGGCGTCACCAGGGCCCCACCCTGGAGCCAGGCCTGGGGTGGGAGCTCACCAACGAGCGCCTGGTGGCCGGGCCTTTCCCCATGGGGCCCGGCCGGGCTCAGCCCGAAGGAGCGACGTGGGGTCGTCCTCCCGTGGACTCACCACCCGCAGGAGGATACATAAGGGGCCGGTGCAGAGAGATCTGGGCGGCAGCCGAAAGCGGGGGCCTCGGCGACCAGATCTCCGGACATGGAGACTAGCTCTGGGGACATGGAATGTCACCTCGCTGGGGGGGAAGGAGCCTGAGGTTGTGCGGGAGGTTGAGCGCTATCGACTAGATATAGTCGGCCTGACCTCCACGCACAGCTTGGGCTCTGGAACACAACTCCTTGAAGAGGGCTGGACTCTCCATTTCTCTGGCGTTGCCCGCGGGGAACGGCGGCGGGCTGGTGTGGGCCTGCTCATTGCCCCACAGCTTAGCCGCCGAGTGTTGGAGTTCACCCCGGTGAACGAGAGGGTCGCGTCCCTGCGCCTTCAGGTCGGGGACAGGTCTCTCACTGTTGTCGGCCTACGGGCTGAACAGCAGTGCAGAGTATCCGGCCTTCTTGGAGTGCCTGGGAGGGGTACTGGACAGTGCACCACCCGGGGACTCCGTTGTTCTCCTGGGGGACTTCAACGCCCACGTGGGCAGCGACAGTGACACCTGGAGAGGGGTGATTGGGAGGAACGGCCTCCCTGATCTGAACCCGAGCGGTGTTCTGTTATTGGACTTCTGTGCTATGCGCAGTTTGTCCATAACGAACACCATGTTCGAGCACAAGGGTGTCCACCAGTGCACGTGGCACCAGGACACCCTAGGACGGACGTCGATGATCGACTTTGTTGTCGTGTCATCTGAACTCCGGCCGCGTGTCTTGGACACTTGGGTGAAGAGAGGGGCAGAGCTGTCAACTGATCACCACCTGGTTGTGAGTTGGGTCCGCTGGCGGGGGAGGAAGCCAGAAAGACCTGGCAGGCCCAAGCACGTAGTGAAGGTCTGTTGGGAACGTCTGGCAGATCCCTCTGTCAGGGGTACCTTCAACTCACACCTCCGGGAGAGCTTCTCCCGGATTCCGGGGGAGACTGGGGACATAGAGTCCGAATGGGCTCTGTTCTCGGCCTCTATTGTCGATGCGGCCGCCTGTAGCTGTGGTCCGTAAGGTCTGTGGTGCCGGTCGCGGCGGCAATCCCTGAACCCGGTGGTGGACACCGGAAGTAAGGGATGCCGTCATGCTGAAGAAGGAGTCTTATCGGGCCTTATTGGCTCGTGGGACTCCTGAGGCAGCCGACGAGTACCGGCGGGCCAAGCGTGCTGCAGCCCGGGCGGTCGCAGAGACAAAAACTCGGGTTTGGGAGGAGTTCAGAGAGGCCATGGAGGAGGACGGCCATCGGATGGCCTCAAAGAAATTCTGGCAAACCGTCCGGCGCCTCAGGAGGGGGAAGCAGTGCTTCACCAACACTGTTTACAGTGCGGGTGGGGAGCTGTTGACCTCAACTGGGGATGTTATCGGACGGTGGAAGGAATACTTTGAGGATCTCCTCAATCCCGCTGTCACGTCTTCCGAGGAGGAAGCAGAGGCTGGAGACTCGGAGGCGGCCTCACTCATCACCCTGGCTGAAGTCACTGAGGTGGTTGGAAAGCTCCTCGGCGGCAAGGCCCTGAGGGTGGATGAGATCCGTCCTGAGTATCTCCGGTCTCTGGATGTTGTAGGGCTGTCTTGGCTGACACATCTCTGCAACATCGCGTGGCGGTCGGGGACAGTACCTCTGGACTGGCAGACCGGGGTGGTGGTCCCTCTGTTTAAGAAGGGGGACCGGAGGGTGTGTTCCAACTATCGGGGAATCGCACTCCTCAGCCTTCACGGTAAGGTCTATTCCAGGGTGCTGGAGAGGAGAATTCGACTGATAGTCGAACCTCGGATTCAGGAGGAGCAGTGTGGTTTTTGTCCCGGCCGGGGAACACTGGACCAGCTCTATACTCTCCATCGGGTGCTCGAGGGTGCATGGGAGTTTGCCCAACCAGTCCACATGTGCTTTGTGGATCTGGAGAAGGCATTCGACCGTGTCCCTCGTGGGGTCCTGCGGAGAGTGCTCTGGGAGTACGGGGTTCGGGGCCCTTTGATAAGGGCTGTTCGGTCCCTGTATGACCAGAGCAGGAGCTGTGTTCGCATTGCCGGTAGTAAGTCGGACCTGTTCCCGGTGCATGTTGGACTCCGCCAGGGCTGCCCTTTGTCACCGGTTCTGTTCATTATATTTATGGACAGAATTTCTAGGCGCAGTCAGGGGCCGGAGGGGATCCGGTTTGGGAACCACAGGATCTCATCTCTGCTGTTTGCAGATGATGTTGTCCTGATGGCTTCATCGAACCGGGACCTCCAATGTGCACTGGGGCGGTTTGCAGCCGAGTGTGAAGCGGCTGGGATGAGGATCAGCTCTTCCAAATCTGAGGCCATGGTTCTCGACCGGAAAAAGGTGGCTTGCCCTCTCCGGGTGGGTGGGGAGTCCTTGCCTCAAGAGGAGGAGTTCAAGTATCTCGGGGTCTTGTTCACGAGTGAGGGGAGGATGGAGCGTGAGATTGACAGGCGGATCGGTGCAGCGTCGGCAGTGATGCGGTCGTTGTACCGGACCGTTGTGGTGAAGAGGGAGCTGAGCCAAAAGGCAAAGCTCTCAATTTACCGGTCAATCTACGTTCCTACTCTCACCTATGGTCATGAGCTCTGGGTAATGGCAGAAAGGACGAGATCGCGGATACAAGCGGCCGAAATGAGTTTCCTCCGCAGAGTGGCTGGGCGCACCCTTAGAAATAGGTGAGGAGCTCAGTCACACGGGAGGGGTCCGGAGTAGAGCCGCTGCTTCTCCACGTGGAGAGGAGCCAGCTGAGGTGGCTCGGGCATCTGTTCCGGATGCCTCCTGGACACTTCCCTCAGGAGGTGTTCCGGGCATGTCCCACCGGGAGGAGGCCCCCGGGAAGACCCAGGACACACTGGAGGGACTATGTATCCCGGCTGGCCTGGGAACGCCTTGGGCTCCCCCCGGAGGAGCTGGAGGAAGTGTCCGGGGTGAAGGAAGTCTGGGAGTCCCTGCTTAGACTGTTGCACCCGCGACCCGGCCCCGGATAAGGGGAAGAAAATGGATGGATGGATGGAATATATATGTTAAAACTCTAGACATATTAAAATGAATGTATTGGAATGTGCAGACAGGCTTTCAGATAGAACTGGTTGCTTGTAGACACACTGTACGTTCTGATAAACTACTGTTTTTGCCTTATTTTGCATACATTTCCTATTTTGACCCAATACTATATCTTGGAAACTATAGCCAATCAGCACTTCTGACTTTCTTTTTCTTTATTAGTGACCTAAACCAAGAAAAATTTCACTTCTTTTGTTCCGGAAGCATTTTGCTTGAAGACCAGTGTTATTTTACGAAAATCTACTTTGAAAAGCAAAGGATGCTTTTACTTTGCCCCCCATTAGTTTAAACTTACATTACATGGGGTATAACTGCTAACACATAACATATTTAGATCACCATGTTACATTTTTTATAATAATTTTATAATTAACATGTTTAACAAGTTTCACCTTGACTTAGACTTTAGACTTTATTGTCCCCAAGGGGAAATTCATTTTCACGCACACAGAGCCTGTTTGACACACAGCAACAACACAACAAACACAAAGACATACAATAAGCGTTACAGCACACTCAGCGTCGCCTGTTCAAAAATGTGACGGCTGAAGGGATCAGGCTTCTGCCAAAGTGGGCCCTCCTGCACCTGATCGCCCTGTACCTCCGTCCTGAGGGCAGAGGGGTGAGGTGTTCCTGTAGTGGGTGAGTGGGGTCCTGTTCTATTGAAAGTGCAATGCGTCCAGTGGCCCTGTTGTTGAGATCTGCGAGGTTGGGTGTGGGGAGTCCTATGATTTTAGCAGCTGTATGAGTTACCTTCGTGAGTTTAGACTGGTTTTTAACAGTGAGCATATTGAAAAAGCAGGTAGAACAATACAACAGAATAGACTGGATGATGGATTGATACAACAGTAATAACAGATGTGGAGAAACATAGAGTCCTTTAAGTTTTCTGATTATTGACAATCGTTGATGGCTTTTTTTGTAAATGTCTGTGATATGTTGATCAAATGTAAGTGCATTGTCTATTGTGACTCCGAGATATTTGAAAGTGTCCACTGTCTCTACTGTCTGGCTGCTAATGATGATGAGTGGCTGTGGTGAGGGGGGGTTGAGACTTTTGACGCTCTGAATCACCCCTCTCTTTGCTAAGTCACTCCCCCTTCAGAGCGCTATCACATTGCAATCAGCGTGCCTTTTGTTAATGAAACTACTGCACATAGCATCAGTTTTGTGAAGTTGTAGTGTATTGATTTGAAACATGGAAAATGGCCATCTTAACTAACTCTAAGGAGGGTTTAAATTTAACCCGGGAGAGATCACTAAATTACTCAAACATGCATGGATGAAGAACCTGTTTTTGATGAGAATGCAACAAAAAGATGATTTTCCATAGTATCCCCTCTTTAAAGGGATAGTGCGTTTTTTTATGTGAATCTGTATGGCGTCACTTGTTCACTTGTAAGTGAATGTTTACAAGTGAACAGGCTAATAATACTAATAGGCACGCAGCGATACGACTCGAGAGAAAATAGTACCAAGCGATTCCGACTGCTGAATTTTTCGCGGACAATTGTTTTGTGATGCAAATATATCACTTTTTGGACAAATATTGTTTTGAGAAGAAAAACAAGCTTTATTAACTGTCCCTGATAACTTACCGGACCTACTTTCCTGAGCTATAGAACTGGGGCAGAACTTGGCTCAGAGGACACGGTCAGCGGTAAGTCAGTGTTAATGGACGACACTGCTGAAGAGGACGCCATACAGATTCAGTCAGATCGAAAAAAGAAATGCAAATGCAGTTCCACCCCCGTCTGTCTGTACTCAGCGTCTCTGTAAATCACGCCCAGAGAGTTTGGACTGCGAATGCGCTAGGCAATGCGAAATGCGTTTTTTTATTTGCCTGGAGGCACGTCCGAGTGTTTCTAGACTCGGAAGTCCTTTATCTGAGCCTCTGGACCTTTGAACAGCAGTGGTTTAATTTTATTTTCTGTGGAAATGTGTTTATTTTTCAATGGAACGCTTCAAATCTCTCCCCCCCGTGCAAAAACACGGAAATGGATCAGCTGATAGCTCAGAGCGGAGAGCTTGGCCACACCCCCACCCTCTACTATAGGCCAGCTCTTTTCTCCTAATTTGCATTCAAGCAACAACACCCAGAATAAAGTGTTTGAGAGAGATACTTATGACTCTTTCTCATCTTATCTCTGTTTCTCATGCACTGAGTGTTGATTTTGAAGAAGGATTCATTTACAGTATTAGGGAACCATTAAGGAGCCATATAAAAGCATCAAGAAGTACCATGTCATGGGACCTTTAAAGTAATATTTCTCATATAAACGCTTTTCAGTCACAGCCTGTGTATCTCTGGGTAACATTCCTTTAATATCCATGTTCACGCTTCTGCTTAAACCTAGAACACAACTTTCCAAAACCCAATTCATTAAACCTTTTTCTATTAGTCAAAAACTGCAAGCTTGTTTCTATGGTAACCACCAAGGACACGTATGACTTACTGACTGCAGGTAAACGTGACGAGGTGTTAAGAATGGGCCTTGAGCGCCGGGGCTCTGATAGTGCGAATAAGCAAAGCAAAGACGAGAGTGAAAACAGGAATCTTTGCGAAGGTTATCGGAGCGTTTCATTTGTCCAAGATAACTACTGCCCCACACCTGATTAAGACCCTATCAGTGTAGTTAAGCCCCTCTGCTCTAAGGGGGGCTTTCCTCTGCGCAGTGTTTACAGATACGCCTGCCCTCCCTGTTGCCTTTTCAACTCTGACGAAAGGGAAAAATGTGCTGCTGATATCCAGAGGTAGTGGTACGTGTGCTTAAAGGTGCAGTATGTAACTTTTTGGTTGAGGGTCCGTCACCTGTGTGTTTCTGTGGATACGTCATTGCTCTGCCAAGGAATGTTCCACAGTACGGCACGAAACAGCTCTATTTTACATTCATTAAATTACAGTTTTTTTGTTAGTTTTTTTTAGCTCAAAAATACCAAGACAAGCATTCTGACTGTGAGCGGGGTCAGCTCTCCACAGATCTGACCTGTAACTTGGCCGGATTTGGTCTCCATGACAGAATGACAGAAAGGTTAAATGCCATACTGTGAAACATTCCAGACAAATCAATAACATTTCCATTAACATGGAGAAAAGCATTTGATCAACTCTCCATCAGAAAAGCTACACAGTGCATCTTTAAGTATATTTTTAAAAGTACACTGTGTAACTTTATGGATGTGGTCATTCAGCTGCAGGTTTCCATGGAAACACAACGGTAAAACCATACAACGGAACATTAACCATGGATATAGATAAGTTTTATGCCATAGTGTGGAAGATTATAGCCAAACGACCTACATTTCCATGGAAACGAGCAGGACCACTATAAACCCACTATTCCAAATAAGAGTCAGGTTTGTGGAAATGCAAGCCCCCTCACAGTAAGAACCCATATTTTCAGTGTAATATATGTTTTTTTTGTTTTTTTATGGCTAAAAATTAGATAGTGTGCTTTTCTTCTGGGAGTAGTTTTTAGATACCATTTGAGAAATATATGAGTAAAGGTCTTGGTGACTAACTGTGACTAAATCTAAAAGAAAGCTTCATACTGACAATATAAAAAAAAAAATATTTCAAATCCTATATCAGAGTTATCAGAGCTATTTCCAATCAGTTTACTTTTTTTTTTTTACAAATACTCTTACTACCATCCCCAACTAATCTCACATGAGTTTGACCATTACTTTGTACTTCAATCCGAATATTATTTTGTATTTGGTACTATGCACTATTGTTGATCAGATGACAGAATAATACGCTTTAACTGTGCAGGGTCACAGTGCTTTCATTTTCAGAAATTGTCAGTGAAAGGACAGAAACATGTCTGAATGGGATGCATTCATGTTCCACAGTTTGATTATTTCATTATTTCAGATGAAGGGCAGGTGTCAAAATAACTATGGGAGATTTGAGGTTCTGGAAATATTGTCTCTTTTATTTCAGTTTCAAACAGTTTAACACACATTATGCATTCTTGTGGCTTTATTTCTCCTTTTGATCTTATTAGTATTTCACATTTTCTAACTTAAAATAATGTCTGCATAATGGAAAATGTACTACGCCTCTTTTACCAATTAAGTATTTGGGCATTGGAGCTCCCTCTGCTATAGCAACAGGAATGAACAATGGGAAACTAAACAAATTTAGGCTGCGTCCCATTACTCTGTCTTACCCCTTCCCTTTATCTACGTCTTTGTCTTGACCCTCGATAACGAGCTGAGAGGGCTCGGGGTTCGAATGTTCCCCTAAGAAATGGGACACCGCTCGATTACCGTTTGCGTCATCATCCCTTGCCTCTACCTGGCTGCTACGTCTACAGAGGCGACAACTGACGTAAACAAATGTCAAGGATTATCGGGTACCTCAGCTCGACAAAAAAACTAGCTTGTTTATGCATGAAAGTTCGATGAAAACGATAACGTCGTCTAAACAGACATTGCTACAATTAAAACCGCAACAACAGTTCACTAAAAGTAACGTAGAACATAAGCGTCATAATTGTAAACCTGCTAAACTGTTAATCGATAATTACAACTGCTGAAAATACATTTATGAGACTCCTTGGCTGGTCGATGTGACGCTGCCATCCTGATCCCAAAACCTGCCTGAGCTTGTAGGCGTACCCCTTCGTTTCAAGTCTGGTCGAGAGCTTACTTCGTTTCAAGGCGTATGTAGCCCTCGGTCGTGGCCCGAGCCCTTGATCAAAATTAAAATCGGGACACCCCTTGTCCTCACATGAACGCGCAAAACCAAGGGGTAGGGGTAAGACGAAGGGGTAAGACAGAGAAATGGGGTGCACGTAAGTCCTTACCCGCCATGAATGCTGTGCAAACACAGCCACACATTTGTTCTGAAGACAATCTGACCACAGAATGAGTCTGGTGAAGGTTTATGGGCTTAAACTGTACAGATCTTTATCTATGACATAACAAAACTGGAAACATGTCAAGTGAACATTTTTGAGTGCTCAGAGAAGATGACTTTGGATTGATAGACTAATGAAACAAGTGTGAATGAAACAAAACACAACTCCAGATGTGTTAACAATATAGCACGACTAACGCGCAAAAAAGTAATCTGTTCTTTAAACTTAAAATTTTTCACACACCCATTACTTTCTTTGCTCCTCTCTGTGACATTGTAGAACACCGTGACATTTTTCAAACATTTGATTTGACTTTAAATTTCTTTTGGAATAAATCCACACTGACCTCAGACAGACTGATACTGTCTGCCGTCCCTGAATAAGGTCAAAATGAAAACACTGCTACCTGCTCTGTCTCCATGCAGATGTTATTGCTCTGCCTGGAATGTTCCACAGTATGGCATTAAACGTATCTACCTCTTTGGGGACAAGCAGGTAACGCCAACAAGTTATACATCAGATCAGTGGAGAGGCAAGCCCACTCACAGTTTAATTAAAACACCTGAAATTAAATAAATACATACAAAAATGTGTTTAATGCCATTTTTTAGGGGTGGGACATTAACGCGTTAATTAATATTAATTAATTTGCTTGTTGTTAATTTAAAATATTAACACATCTTAACGCATCCGTAGTTTGCGTGTCAAACAATCCGGGCCGGAACGCCAATTGTACTGACGCACACACTTCCTCTGGCTAGGAGACGGAGGCCGTTTCCCAATTCAGCGACAGCACGCTTGTGAGTGTGCACTCGGTCTGTCGTCGAGACAGCGCACACTCGCTCTGTCTTAGTGCACTACGTTTCTCACATGGCCGTCTGCGAAATGGAACAGGTCCCGCCTCAGCTCAATGAGCCGGGTGGTCTGCTCTTTGTTCCCTAAAGACAAAAATATTATACTATTGCGACTAGTAATACTTGGAATTGGGACATTGCCAATGTTCCCCCTAATTTTTAATGTGTCTGAGCAAACACACACTAACTCCACATCCGAACCCCCCCCCCGCGCGGCTCGCACTTTGCAGATATAAAAAAATGACCCTGCGGCTGAATAAAAAGCGGAGATCCGCTAAAAGCTCTTTCATCCCTGATTTACAGTGTGCTGCATAAGTTTTCTTGTGCGCTGAGAATGTGCGAGCAGTGCGCAGCTTAGAGTAAACGCTGGACATGGCGATACTGTAGAATATCCAGCATTACAACAGCAAAGGAAATATAGAAGTGTAAGGGGAAAAACATGTGAACGGTAATACAGGTGCCGTGAACTATGCCGTTACGGCTACCGTCACACATGTTTAGCGTAGTTTATGAAGAGTTTCATGTAGCATAGTTGTAGGTGAGGTGAACCAGTACGTATATTTTATAGTGACGTCGCAACTGTCACATGTGGATGTCGCTGGCGAGTCGGTCTTTGTAGTCATATATCCTCCCGCGCTGTGCATGCTGGGGCTTTTAAGTGTGCGAAGCGTGCATGTTTGCACGCTTGGTCAACGCCCCGATTTCCATGGAAACGACGGCGCCGTTCAGAGCTCATCTTAACGGTGCAGGGGGAAAAAAACGAATGGAACGGCGCTTTTCGTGCCGGATATGACGCACATCCCCTTCCAAGGGCGCTCACAAGTGTGCCGTCGCTGAATTGGGAAACGGCCGGAGTGGAGACAGAAGCCGTGTCTCAATTCTCAGAGTGCACAGTTCGGAGCGTGGTTTTAAGGGGGCTCAGACTACGGCTGCTGCCCGTAGTTGCGAGACCTGTCGCATTTCGTCGACGCCCATGCGGTCGCTCAGTCCTGTACTCAGGACTGAGCAAGTATGCACAGTCTTGACTGCAGTCTGAGCCCCCTTAAAACCACACTCCGAACTGTGCACTCTGAGAATTGAGACACGGCTAAAGACTGTAGACACTATCAGTGGTAGAAGACAAATGTGATGCACCACGGATTTTGAGGGCACAACTCGGGATTAGGCAATCTTAGATACACGCGTTTTTACTAAATTTTTTCAAAATTTGTGATTTTCGTTTTTTTGCAGAATGTGCTAGTTGAGATCATGAAGAACCCACTCCATGTTTCAGATAACAGCAGGGCTCTCAAGTCTCACGCATTGAGAGTGTGACACACGCAATTCGACGTGTTCACACGCTCACACGCCACACATGGCATTTTTCACGCTGATTTTTTTTTTTTTTTTTTTTTTTTTGTGCCCAGAAAATCGGTCTGTGTGGCTTAGTTTATGCAGGCTCCACGCGTTTTCAGCGAAAAAAAACTCCCCCTGCTCCGGGCGCACGGTCCTGGACTCCGGTCCCGGTGTCTCCGTCTGTGCGTAACGTGTCCCCCCCCGACGGCTTACACGCGGAATACGCGCGGCCCAGAGCCGAACTGCCCATGGTGAGACGTGGTGAGACGCGGGCCCGGTGCATTAACCAGACTCTTACATGAATCCGTTAAAAATGCCCCCCCCCCCCTCCCCAGTCTCTCCTCCCCGCCCCTCTCAGCGCGATGATAAAACAAACTGAGAACCATCAGGTAATAACTTCATTTATATAACTCTCATTAGTTGCTTTGTAGTTCAAGTTTGCTCTTTAGACAAACAGGGCTTTCAACACGGCATTTCTCACGCAATTCAAGCGTGTTTGCGTTTTACGCCTGTCCGCTGTGCGCAGCTCCTGAATATGTAGCTGCATTTCATAGGCTGCATTTGCATCCGTAACTTAAAAATCCTTAACTTTGTCTGGAAGATGTTCTACAGATAGCTGCGTGTGATCCAACGTTTAAAATGCCGTGCAGAAAGACAGAGCCTTACATTTGTTTTCTACTTTGACATGCAATTCAATGTATTTTTTCAAGACATTTTTTCCAGCCATTAAATGAGCTTTAGTTTAAGTCATGTCTGTGTGTATTATTTGATTAAGTCATCCAATACAATTTATTTGCATAAAATGTTGCTTTTGGGGGAAATGTGGTCATGCGATTAATTTAGATTAATTAATTACAAAGCCTGTGATTAATTAGTTTTTTTTTTTAATCAAGTCCCACCCCTATTATTTTTATATATTTTAATTTAATGTATTGTATTTATCATGACATTTTTACGTCAAATCTCCCTATACCCCTCTGTCCTTTTGAGCTCAGATGAAGTGACAGTGGATGCGTAGTGACAGTAGCACGTAAAGCTTTTAGGAGCAGCCCACTTGTGTCTCTCCTTCACACATGGCTAGATCCTGAAGGAGGAGTTACCTAACAAGGACTAGACAACGCACACACTCATGTCAAAGTACACAGCAGTACACAGAAAGTACACACTGTGGCTGAACATCATCGGGAGGTCTCTGGAGAGGGGCTGTGATGGTGGTCTGTACGCTCCGCTGGTCCTCAAAGGGAACGATGTCTGGTTTAGTCTCTGTCAAAGTTGTCAAGTCTGTCTGATGCTGCTGCTGCGATATGTTTCAATGGATGGACCTTGAACTGTATTATTGTAGACAAATAATAAGCTCCCCAAATATCATGCTGTATTCTCGGATCTATGTTATAATGTTGCTTCGTCATCACAAACAGACCTGGAGTTGTGTTTTGGTTCGTTCACGCATGTTTAACCCAGAAACCCTGCATATTTAGGCTGACCTCAACATGTTTTTGAAGACCCTCATTAGAATCATTTGGATAATTTCAGCCCTGGAATTGCCAGTCATACTTAACTAAAGGTCAAATGAGCTGTTCACTTAAAATCTACAGCTTCAAGGTGAACAGGTGGAACAGGGCATTTTGAGCTTTTGAGATGTACAGATTATTAATGAAGGATTAGTTAAACATGTGAATGAAACAAAAACAACTCCAAGTATGTTTCTAATGGGGTAATAACTTTATAAAATGCCTTAAAGCTCTACCTGTCTTGCTTTTATCCAATTAGATCAATTCTTACTGCTGAAATACTGGAGTAATGTCCTTGTTTCAAATACAGCTCTGGAAAAAAAAAAATAAGAGACCACTGCAAAATGATCAGTTTTTCTGATTTTACTACTTATAGGTATGTGTTTGGACAAAAGGAACATTTTTGTTTGAGTCTATAAACTACTGACAATATTTCCCCCAAATTCCAAATAAAAATATTATCGTTTAGAGCATTTATTTGCAGAAAATGACAAATGGTCAAAATAACAACAAAGATCCATGTTTTCAGACCTCACAATGCAAAGAAACAAGATCAAATTCATTTTAAAAGAACATAATACTAATGTTTACACTTAAGAAGAGTTCAGAAATCAATATTTGGTGCAATAACCCTTATTTTTAATCACAGCTTTCATGCGTCTTGGCATGCTCTCCACAAGTCTTTCACGTTGTTCTTGGGTGACTTTATTCCACTCCTGGTGCAAGAACTGAAGTAGCTCAGCTTTGTGTTTGTGTTGGAATTCAACAGACGCTGGAATGGAATGGCTGTAATACATGTAGAGATGCTGATTTCAGAAAAAAATCCAGTGGTCTCTTATTTTTTTCCAGAGCTGTATATTTTCAAAATTATTGCCAATTTGAATTACCTGCACACCTCGTTTTGAGTATCTAGATGGTAGAATGTGATCTCCTGGCAAATGCAGGATGGTTCTCTCAGTATTTTTTATTTTCCTTATACAAAGGGATCTCAGTCTGGTCCCCACAGCCTCCGTTGTATCTCAGGTCAAAACCAAACATGGCCATCCAGTCAGATTTGTTGACGCATGTGAAATAACGCAACTCATTGGTCACCCATCATTAAGAACAAAATGACATTTCACTCACCGCAGATTAAGGGAGTTTAGTGCTTCGCTCACTGATTCTGCAGTCATATGTGTTTTAATACCGCAGACCACGCTTCTCCCTGACTGGCTAATCCACCTGTCAATCACAGCCATTTGAAAAAGGGCAGATTCGACAGTGATCTCACATCGTAATGTACTGAAATGTGTATTCTGGATGTCTTTCTAATATACAGCTCTGGAAAAAATACGAGACCACTGCATTTTTTTCTGAAATCAGCATCTCTACATGTATTACAGCCATTCCATTCCAGCGTCTGTTGAATTCCAACACAAACACAATGCTGAGCTACTTCAGTCATTTTCTGCAAATAAATGCTCTAAACCAGGGGTGGGCAAATTTTTTGACTCGTGGGCCAGAAAGGGTTCTAAAATATGACAGAAGGGCCGGACCAGGAGCAGGTGGATTTAGTGTTTTGGTAATCCACCTCATAAGAGCAAAAATTATTATTATTATTATTATTATTATTAAATGAACAAAAGCCTTAACAACCAAATGTCCATCTTTCAAGTTCCACTATTTAGCTATTTATTGAAATGACTCTTAAAACACAGAAAATGTAATTAATAAAATACAGCTTTTTTTTTATTACTAACAGTTACTATTTTAAAGTAAGTTCTGTTCTCCTTCAGGGTCTTTTGTTCTTTCGTTGACTGCTTCCTAGCATAGATATCATGTTTTGTGGCAAAGTGACGGCTGATATTATATTCTTTAAAAACCGCTACAGTCTCTTGGCATATCAGGCATACAGCAGCTGAGAAGTATTTGGTGAAAAAATATTTACTTGTCCACTCCTTATTAAACACTCGACATTCTCTGTCCACTTTTCTTTTCTTAGCTCCGCTCATCTTTACAGGAGGGCTGAGGGGTTAAAGAGTAAAGCACAAACGTGGAGCAATACGCCGCACCTCAACAAAGGTCAATGTATGTAGTGCTCCAGCTATTGGAAAACGCCAGAATTGCAGGGAAATTAAAACATTAAAACATTAACAAGGTTTATTAATATAATTTCTTCAAGTTTGGCGGGCCGGATTAAAAAGCTTAAAGCATATGGCCCCCGGGCCGTAGTTTGCCCATGCTTGCTCTAAACAATAATATTTTATTTGGAATTTGGGGGAAAATTTGGGGGAAATATTGTCATGTTGTCAAAAATGTTCCTATACACATACCTATAAGTAGTAAAATCAGAAAAAATGATCATTTTTGCTGTGGTCTCTTATTTTTTTTCCAGAGCTGTAAGAGGAAGGAAGCTGCATTTTCCTTATTGATTACATAGATTGCATTATTTAAAGGTCCCATGGCATGAAATTTTCACTTTCTGAGGTTTTTGAACGTTAATGTGAGCTCCCCTACCCTGTTTAGCCCCCCCCCCATGGTTAAAAGTTGCGAAATGTCTAAACTGAGCATTTGCGATCCTTTTCTGCGTTACAAAAAATCGGAGCTCAAATGGGCGATTTTGGCACCTTATTGACGTCAGATTGAAAAAAGAAATGCAAATGCAGTTCCACCCCCGTCTGTCTGTACTCAGCGTCTCTGTAAATCACGCCCAGAGAGTTTGGACTGCGAATGCGCTAGGCAATGCGAAATGCGTTTTTTTATTTGCCTGGAGGCACGTCCGAGTGTTTCTAGGCTCGGAAGTCCTTTATCTGAGCCTCTGGACCTTTGAACAGCAGTGGTTTAATTTTATTTTATGTGGAAATGTGTTTATTTTTCAATGGAACGCTTAAAATCTCTCCCCCGTGCAAAAACAAGGAAATGGATCAGCTGTGGGCTCTGAGCTCTGAGCGGAGCATTTGGCCACGCCCCCACCCTCTACTATTGGCCAGCTGTTTTCTCCTCATTTGCATTCAAGCAACAACGCCCAGAATAAAGAGTTTGAGAGAGATATTTATGACTCTTTCTCATCTTATCTCTGTTTCTCATGCACTGAGTGTTGATTTTGAAGAAGGATTCATTTACAGTATTAGGGAACCATTAAGGAGCCATATAAAAGCATCAAGAAGTACCATGTCATGGGATCTTTAAAATCCACTAATGAAGAACCAGAAATTGATTAAAATAGGGGTTATGTTTAGGTGATTAAGTAGTGATTCAGTCTTTTAGAACCATACATTGCTAACATTTCACTTGCAGACTACATATTAATATTTTATTCTATAAGTTTCTCTGTTGACAACACAAAGCCTGTAAAATAAAGGGGTGACGAACTTCACTCTGCGCACAGTTCGTTAGCTGTACTTCTGCTCCCCTGTACCTCATATTTCATCTGAGTTGGTGGTAGTACTGCACTATTGTACTACACTGACGGCGCTGGTAGAGTAATGGAAAAGCCCCCTTCCTTTGGGCAGAATACAGCTCTCCCCGACACAACCATGCAAGTTATACAGCACTGTTAACCACATAAAAAATGTATGCACTAAAATATGGATAACTCCAGCAGCATTATTGAAATTTTAACGCACTGCTCTGAATTGTCATCCCGTATAAAATGTAACAGCGCCTACTCCCAGATTAATATGATTTCGCTTTCTGCTGCAGTTTTGCTAAGAATTGATAGCGGGCTAACATTTGTGATCTTTTAAATTGTCTTGTTGCATTAATGGAAGTAAAAAAAAAGGAAATAAAAATCAACTCAACTCTTGCACTTTTGCTTCGAACTATAAAAGCAGCATTTTTGATCTGATACTGGGAGGAGTTTGCTCTTCCTCTATCAAGATAAAGCTGAAATAAGGTTAATACTCTCTCTATGTACTGCTGATTCAAAATGGAAAGGGCTGCCTTCAAGCTGCACAGGTTCCACTATTAGTTTTAAAGATCAATAAACATAAAATAATCTGATCTTTGTTATAATGTTGTTTCCTCATCACAAAGAATACCAAACATACCTGAATTAAAGTCAAAAGGTAGCTGTTAACTTGAAAACTACCTCTTCATGATGAGCGTTTTGAGCTTTGGAGATGCAGAGAGACTAATAATAAAGAGTTACTCAAATGTGTGAATGAAACAAAACATAACTCTGGGTATGATTTGTGGCAGTAACAACATTTTAACATGGCTGAGAGCTCACAACAGTCAGTTTAATACAATATCGGGCCTTTAAATTGAGAATTTGAGAAACGTTTCGCTGCTATAATATGATATAAAGTAGGTTGAATTGTGTAAAATGTTCAGTGCTCATGTGCGTCAGCAAGTCAAGCCTGCACTGATTCTTTGAGAGGCTTTGGAATCTGTTTTGAACTTTTTTTTTTTGAAAAATCGGGAGCCCCATAAAAAATAATACAACCCGAATGATGATGCCGTCATACACAGCAACAGCCACAAAGCAAAGTGATTACAAATACAAATTTATCCATATGAACTTTGGAAATTTACAAAACTTACATGCAAACTGATTTGAATAAGTGATACTTTCAAAGCCCAGTTTATGACAGTTGTACTTTCACTGCCTCATGTCCTAGAGACTTAGGCTTTGTCCCATGACTCTGTCTTACCCCTTGCCCTTCCCCTACTCCTTTTTTCATCAAGGGCCACATATCTAAACACAGACGAAGCAGAGGGCCGATCGAGGGCCATAGACTGGTGCTCAGGACAGTTAGTAATTTAAATATATGCATGTTTAACAAGTTAGAATGAGCTTCAGTCCTTTATTCATGCTAAGATCCTCAAAACCACACAGTAAGGTAGATTTTCAAAAAACTTGCAGTCAAAAATTCTGCTCAAGGTAATTTGGGCCAAATCACCTGGGAGCCTGAGGGCCAAGAAAAATGTGTCTGAGGGCCGCATTTGGCCCACGGGCCATAGTTTGGACATGCCTGCCCTAACCCTATATCTACGTCTTTGTCTTGCCCCTCGATAACTGAGCTGAGAGGGTTCAGGGTACGAATGTTCCCCTAAGAAATGGGACACCACTCGATTACCGTTTGCGTCATCATCCCTTGCCTCTACCTGAGCTGCTACGTCTACAGAGGCGACAACAATTGACGCAAACAAACGTAAACAAATGTCAAGGATTATCGGGTTCCTCAGCTGGACAAAAAAACTAGCTTGTTTATGCATCAACGTTCGATGAAAACGATAACGTCGGCTAAACAGACATCACTACAATTAAAACTGCAACAGTTCACTAAAAGTAACGTAGAACATAAGCGTCATAATTGTAAACCTGCTAAACTGTTAATCGATAATTATAACTGTTGAAAATACATTTATGAGACTCCTTGGCTGGTCGATATGACGCTGCCATCCTGATCCCAAAACCTGCCTGAGCTTGTAGACGTACCCCTTCGCTCCAAGTCTGGTCGAGAGCTTACTTCGTTTCAAGGGGTATGTAGCCCTCAGTCGTGGCTCTAGCCCTTGATCAAAATTAGAATTGGGACACCCCTTGCCCTCACATGAACATGCAAAACCAAGGGGTAGGAGTAAAACGAAGGGGTAAGACAGAAATGGGACGCGGCCTTAAAGATGTTAACGCACTATCTAACTTGTCTAGGTCCGCTACGTTCTTCTCTCCATGCAGATGTTATTGATTTGCCGGAAATGTTCCACAGTATGGCAGGCCATACCTGGTTCTCAAAGCCTGATCTCGTCAGATCTCAGAATCTAAGCAAGACAGGGCCTGGTCAGGACTTGGATGGGAGACACTGGGAATTCCAGGTGCCACAGTGGGGCACCAGTCGCAAAAATAACATTGTGTCCTTAGGCAAGACACTTCACCTACATTGCCTAGTATGAAAGTGATGTGTGCGTGAGTGTTGGTGGTGGTCAGAGGGGCCGATGGCGCAGATTGGCAGCCTCGCTTCCGTCAGTCTGCCCCAGGGCAGCTGTGGCTACAATAGTAGCTTACCACCACCAAGTGTGGAGTGAATGAACAATGAACTGTAAAGCGCTTTGGGTGTCATGAAAGGCGCTATATAAATGTTATGAATTATTATTATTATTATCTATCTCTTCAAGGACAAGCAGGGAACAAACTGACAAAGTCACAGGTCAGATCTGCGGAGAGGCATGCCCGCTCAGAGTGCCAATGCATCTTTTATTTTATTTATTTAACCTTTATTTAACCACTAGGTCCCATTGAAATTCAGAATCTGTTTTTCAAGAGAGACCTGGCCAAGGTAGCAGCCCAAACAATCGATAGAAAACAGACAAATAGCAAAGTATCACATTATGAAACCATTTGTATCTCTCAAGAAAAACATGCACGGCTCGGTCATCACAAGTTTAAAAGGTATTATAGCAATTCAAACACCTGAAATAAATAAAAAAGATGCAAAATAGATGTTTAATTCTATACTGTAAAACATTCCAAACAAAGCAATAACGTCTTTACGGAGACGAGCAGGTGGGGAACGCTTTCTGGAGCCTCTTTTAGCCCTCATCATCGTTTTTTTTCATGTTTTATACAGCGCCACATCTCATTTTGTCATGTCCGATTCTCGTGGTTAACATCTGTGTAAAGGCGCTTACACAGGTCTGTCTCAGTAGGACTGAATCAGCTGCTGTTCTGTTGAGGTCATGTTTCTGTAAATATCCTTCTCTTGTGAAACTGTCAAAGCATTTTAAATGGCTCAACAAACTGCCCACCTGGGACCCCCACACATGTAGGTAAGGGGCAGAGAGAGGGGGGGGCTCGCTAACCTGGCGTCATTTTTTACAAGTCTTTACGAGTCAATTTAGCAGCCGGGAAATAAAAGACGCAGGGTGGCGAAGGTCTAAAGAGGCGAGGAGAGGGGAGACGAGAGAGGCAGGGGGGAGAGGGGAGAGTTAGTGAGGGTCCCGAGGCTGTCGGAAGAAAAGGTGAGAGAGTGAGAGAGACGGAGAGAGAAAGAAAGGGCAGAGAGAGAGAGATGCAAACAGAGAAAGAATGGGTGAGAGAGAGAGACAGAGAGAAGGGGGGCAGAGAGACAGAGAGAGAGACAGAGGGAAAACGAGAGGGCAGAGAAAGAGACAGAGGGGGAGACAGGCAAAGAATGGGTGAGAGAGACACAGAGAGAGGGGGTAGAGAGAGAGAGTAGGGAGACAGAAAAAGAATAGGTGAGAGAGAGAGATAGAATGGGGCAGAGAGAGAGGAGGAGGAGAGCCAAAGAAGGAGGGGGCAGAGAAAGAGAGGAGGAGAGGGAAAGAGAGGAGGAGAGAGAGAGAGACAGAGACAGAGGAGGAGAGAGAGAATGGGAAATTGGGGCAGAGAGAGAGAGAGGGAGGGGGCAGAGAGTGAGACAGAGAAAGAGAGAGACAGAGAGACACACAGATAAAGAATGGGTGAGAGAGAGGGGGCAGAGAGAGTGAGAAAAAGAGAGAGAGACAGAGAAAGATAAGGGGCAGAGAGAGAGAAAGAAAGGGCAGAGAAAGAGAGAGAGGGGGCAGAGAGAGAGAAAGAAAGGGCAGAGAGGGGGGAGAGGAGAGAGAGTGGGAGAGACAGAAAGAATAGGTGAAAGAGAGAGAGTGTGGCAGTGAGAGAGGAGGAGAGAGGAAGAGGAGGAGAGCCAAAGAGAGAGAGGGGGCAGAGGGAGAGAGAGAGGGAGGGGGGCAGAGAGTGAGAGAGAAAGAGAGAGAGAGAGAGGAGACAGAGAAAGAATGTGTGAGAGAGAGAGACAGTGGGGCAGAGAGACAGACAGAGAGAGAGAGAGAGAGAGAGAGAGAAAGGAGACATAGAAATAATGGGTGAGAGAGACAGAGAGGGGGAGAGAGACAGAGAAAGAGAGGTGGCAGAGAGAGAGAAAGAAAGGGCAGAGAGAGAGGGGGGCAGAGAGAGTGGGAGAGACAGAGAAAGAATAGGTGAGAGAGAAATAGAGTGGGGCAGAGAGAGAGGAGGAGAGAGAGCAAGAGGGGGGGCAAAGAGAGAAGGAGGAGAGCCAGAGAGAGAGGGGGGCAGATGGAGACAGAGAGAGAGGGAGGGGGGCAGAGAGAGAGAGGAGAGGGAGAAAGAATGTGTGAGAGAGAGAGACGGTGGGGCAGAGAGAGAGAGAGAGAGAGAGAGAAAGAATGGGTGAGAGAGACAGAGAGGGGAGCAGAGAGAGAGACAGAAAGAGAGAAAGAAAGGTCAGAGAGAGGGGAGAGGAGAGAGAGAGAGTGGGAGAGACAGAGAAAGAATAGGTGAGAGAGAGAGAGAGAGAGAGAGAGAGAGAGTGAGGCAGAGAGGAGGAGGAGAGCCAAAGAGAGAGAGGGGGCAGAGAGAGAGAGAGAGAGAGAGAGAGAGAGAGAGAAAAAGAGAGGAGGCGAGAGAGACAAAGAAAGAATGGGTGTGAGAGAGAGAGAGACAGAAGGGCGACAGAGAGGGACAGGGGGGGGATGGGTCAGAGAGAGATGGGGGCAGAAAGAGAGGAGGAGGAGAGACCAAGAGAGAGGGGGCAGGGGGAGAGAGAGAACGTCTTAATCAAGATATTCAAATGAGAGGCTTCACTTTAAATCAATGGGGATGAAGAAAAGCAGGGGACTGTATGGGAGACTAATAATGTGTTACCTTCATTTCCTTCATATATATTTATAAGGTCATGACTGTTTAATGTGGGACCGGCTTTTCTTCTTTGGTGGAGAATCGTGCCTTGAACCATTTTGTTGTTGAAGCAGACCTATTATACAAAATTGACTTTTCAGAGCTTTTTACCATGGTACAGTTGTTTCCTTTTCTTATTTATCCTCTTGGAGTTGTATTTAGAGTGATTCTTGCATGTTTGAGTCATCTTTATACTCCTCTGCTCAAGACGTCGTTGCTCTGATCAGCGCCTGTTTTCACCACCGGTACACTGCCCACTGTATACGTTTACCAGTTTTAATTTTCGTAATCAGTGACAGGATTTGCCAGCGTCACAAAGTAAAGTCTGCCGTGACGTGCAGACTCTTTGTTGTGATGACGTTTATGGCGACGTCAGCTCCCGTTGGGCACTGCCGTTTTCTGATCCTGAAATCACCGGACTTTTCATTCATTCATTCATTCGTTTTCTTCCACTTTTCCATTTTCTGGGTCGCGGGGGCAGCAGTCCAAGCAGTGTTCTGCTGCCCAGAACACAATGCACCAGCCCCCATGAATCCTTCCGCAGGTGGTGGGTCCACAGGAGGACGGCTCACGTCACAACAGGCCTTGATTTACTTCTGCCATCGGGGCTACCAGTGTCCACAGACACTGGGGGCGAGGTTAAGTGTCTTGCCCAAGGACACAACGGCAGCGCTCATCTGTGGGAGCTGGGATCACATGCGGTCAACCCGTCAAGAGCGGGATTCGAACCACCAAGCCCTGGATCACGAGGCATATGCTCTACCAACTGAGCTACTGCCGCCCCCATCACCGGACTTGTTTGTTTTATTTGGTCAATTTTGATCAATATTGTGATTTTAAATGTCCAAACTATAACATAATGTGTCATAGATTAGAACTATGTACATGTAGCAGACACCGGCACAAAATGTCTTTACATTCATTCAGACATATTACTCTAGACACTTTAAAAAACTGCCGCTAAGGACTAGTGTTGCACTGTTGAACATTTACTACTGGGATTACTACTGTTGTTGTACTGGAATTACTACTGTTGCACATTTATTTTTATCTTTACTTTCAATGCACATTCTATTATTACTGCTTGTTAATAATTGCATATTGTTCACTGTGTAATCTTATTTTGTTATCATTGTTTTTAGGGAGACCTACGATTTTAAAATTTGTCCAGGGACAACAGATGAAAAATACCCTTTTGGCTAATTCTGGTGTATTTACAGCTGTGTTAATTAATGCACACTGTCCCTGTCAAATAAACCAATAAATAAATAAATACATAAATAAATATTGCACATTACCATTTCACTGCTGTATCTTCCATTGCACATTTTGATGCACACTGCACATTTTGGACATCTGTAAATAGGTAATTATTTATTCTTTTGCACTTCTTTTAGATTTTTGTCTTAGAAGTTTTTGTTTTGTCTTTATATTGCATTTTGTACACTGTCTTTTTGCACTGCTTGGCCAGAGAGAAACTAAATTTCGATTCACTGTATGTATGTCGAACACGTATGGCAGAATTGACAATAAAGCTGACTTTGAACTTTGAATTTAAAGGAATATTAACATTTTTTACAATCTGAACCTTATTTCGGTAATAAAACAAGTTGTTTTACTCACCCATAGCACTTTGGTGTCATTTGGAGCAGTTTCATAAATGTGGTGTAGCGATATCCATTAACGTGAGTGCTTGGGGCAGATTGCAGTCACCAAATAACACAAACTTTATCACTTTTCAAATCATAGAAGCTCAATGTCTTAGTCTACACTTTCGTTTGAGTCAAAAGTGTCCTCTAATCCGAGATTTAGCCATAGTTTCGAGTAGATGAGGAGGACAGTGCGCATGTGCACAGTCACAGCTGTTTTCGCTCTCAGCTCTCGGGACTCAAACATGAAAGGCAAAGCTGTAAGACGTTTGGACCATCGTGTTTGCAGTATCCACTTTTTTTACCAGCAAAGGAAAAGAAAGAAGGCCAGCGGATTCAGTGCACGATTCTGAGAAGTAATGCGATACCGATGGCTGTTCTCTGGTGCGCTGCTCCTCAAACAATCCATTCTGTCTCCTCATCTGTATACTCCTCTTCAGTCCTCAGTCCTCCATAAGTTCTCTTCAGCCTCAAAGTCCGAATCTTCTGCCATGTGTCGCTCGCAACAGAAAAGTTGCATCTTTTTATCTGCAAAACAGCTGTGAATGAGCGCATGCGCACTGTCCTCCTCATCTACTCGAAACTATGGTTAAATCTCGGACATTGAGACATTGAGCTTCTGTAATTTGAAAAGTGATAAAGTTTGTGTTATTTGGTGACTGCAATCGCCTGCCCCGGGCACTCACGTTAACGGATATCGCTGCACCACAACATCTATGCAACTGCTCCAAATGACACCAAAGTACTATGGGTGAGTAAAACAACTTGTTTTATTACCGAAATAAGGTTCAGACTGTAAAAAACGTTAATATTCCTTTAATATGACATTTGTAGTACCGAAAATGAAGTTCACTGGTGTGACAAATGCTGAAGAATACAATGCTTTAGTAAGCTACAAGGTTGGGTACCATTGTTATTGTGTTTCTGAGAAAGTAGGACAGTTCTGCTTTTTTTTCATCATAAAATCACGGTTGCATTTTATCACGGTAGGGACAAGGACATCCACTCTTCAGTGTACCTGCTATGGGAATTTCAGTTTTACAATTTTATTTTTACATTTAAGAATGTAGGGACAAAAGTCTCTGTAAAACCAGATAATCTGATTTGCAATTGCTGAGTTAGGGAATGAAACTTGCGTCCTTCATGATGAGTCACAGAAGGATTAACCACTCTACTGTATTATAAATGTTTCAGGAATGATCGTAATTTAATCGAGTTTTCTAATTTTAACAAGCAGGAAAGGCTGTCATGCTTTGTGTTCACAGGACGTCACAGTATTCATCGAAATAAAACTGAGCTGGAGGACAGGTCAGAAGTCTGTGGTGGAATTTGAAGATTGCAGATTTGTCGACCTTGTTTATGGTTCATTTTTCTGTAATTACTGAAATTATCCACATGGAACAAAAACGAGCTTCGACTCCACTCCCCTCTCTGTCAGGATAAATAAACAAACTGCATATTTTTCGACAATATCTTTAGAAATTCGTGCTATTATTCAACCCCAAAGAAGTGACTTATAACAAATAATGATAACACTAGAAGGTGAACACAAGCGATTGCATAACAGTTTTTTTTTTAAGGTCTATTCAAATCAACGGTCTCGCTGCTGAAGAAAACAAGGACAGACTTAAAATGCACTATGTAACTTTACTGGATATGCTACTGGCTTGTCTCCTGGAATATTCCACAGTATGGCATTAAACGTATCTATGCCCTCAATGACGATCAGGTAAACAGGCTGAGTTACAGGTCAGATCTGTGTAGAGGCGAGTCCCTGAGTCAGTGAAAATGTGTATTTTATCTATTTTTCAAGTCTATTCAAATAAAGGATGTCATTGCTGAAGAAAACAACAAGAGTTTAAAATGCACTATGGAACTTTTCTTTGTACGCAACTTGCTTGACTCTATGCAGATTTTATTGGTTTTCCTGGAATATTCCACAGTATGGCATTAAACATATCTCTTTTGAGACAATCTGGAAAGCAGGCTAATTTACAGGTCAAATCTGTGTACTTTTTTCATCCAGGGCCACATATCTAAACACAGACGAAGCAGAGGGCCGATCAAAGGCCATAAACTGGTGCTCAGTACAACGTTTAACCCGTTAGAATGAGCTATCAGTCCTTTGTTCATGCTAAGATCCTCAAAACCACACAATAAATATTAAATATTGTCTTATCAAGGTAGATTTTCAAAAAACTTGCAGTCAAAAGTTCTGCTCAAGGTAATTTGGGCCAATTCACCTGGAAGCCTGAGGGCCAAGAAAAAATTGTCTGAGGGCCGCATTTGGCCCACGGGCCATAGTTTGGACATGCCTGGTGTAGAAGTCCATGAAAATGCATGTTTTTCATTTTTCACGTCTATTCAATGTAAGGCTTTTGTTACTGAAGAAAACAACAAGGATGGGCTTAAAGATGCATTGTGTAACTTTTCTGGGTACACTGCTTGTGTCTGTGCAGATTTTATTGGTTTTCCAGGAATATTCCACAGAATGGGATTACACATATCTGTCTCAAAAGAGATAATCTGGCAACAGGCTGATTTACAGGTCAGATCTGTGTAGAAGAAAGTCCATTAAAATGCATGTTTTTCATTTTATATAAATTTATGGCTTTTGTTGCTGAAGAAAACAACAAGGATGGACTTAAAGATACACTGTGATAATTTGTGGATACGCTACTTACTTGTCTTTATGCAGATTTTATTGGTTTTCCTAGAATATTCCACAGTATGGCATTAAACATATCTATCTCTTCTGAAGCAATCTGGCAACAGGTTCATTTACAGGTCAGATCTGTGTAAAAGCAAGTCCGTGAAAATGCGTGTTTTTCATATTTCAGGTCTATTCACTGGTATTCTGGGTATGCTACCTACCTGTCTCTGTGCAGATTTTATTGGTTTTCCAGGAATATTCCACAGTATGGCATTACACATATCTATCTTCTGTTTACAATCAGGCAAACAGGCTGAGCTACAGGTCAGATCTATGTAGAGGCGAGGTCACGAGTCAGTGAATATACACATTTTTCCATTTTCCAGGTCTATTCAAATTTGCCTGTCATTGCTGAAGGAGACAACAAGGATAAACCCAGGAAGGGCATCTGGGTGATTTTCTTTTCCACACTGTCTTTGTAATATACTATCGTTAAATCAAGTTTTCACAAGTACACCCAGTCCCTGGTACGTGCATCCACCGGCACATTATCCACCCACTTGTATGTATGAAACACTTTAGTTTAGACTGTTTTATATTGACACTGCTCTGTTCTGTCCTTGAGAAATAAAAAGAAAGCTGCTCAAAACGTTTTCCGCGTGGGCTATAATTCTCCTCACTTGCTTGAATGTGCTTGTAAATTAATGGTTCTTCAATCAAGGTCAAGATGTACTTTATCGCGCGGCGTTGTAAGCAGCCGGAGCGAGTGTAACGCCATTTCAAAAGCATAAAACGCTGCATTCGTTCCAGCTCTGTGGCAATCAAGGCCCTTCGCAAATATTTTCTCTCCTCTTCATTGCGTTCAGGTGGTCGCATTGGCACAAACTGCTCTCCGTGCTTTTTATATTACCGTGTGATATGCTTTTTTTTTTTTTTTGGAACTGAGAATTACGCCACATGTGTGTTAATGGCGCTGTACTAGCCCCAGCTCTCCAGTCGATGTGATTTCAAACCAATTGGGAGACGGGGAGGAAAAGGGGGAGGGAGAGAATTGTAATTAAAATTCTGTTCAGCATGACAACGCCGTTTCATGGCTCATTTTTTCTTGGTGCACGTGGGATGAATCCGGGATAAGAGAGCACAGTTTAATAGGTAAATAGACCATGCTGCTCAGAGGGGGCACGTCCTAGTCGGCGCTCCAAGTAACTCAGGTGGGAATGGCAAAAAGGAAACGATAAAAAAGCTTATCTGCAAAGTTATTGTGTCGTTACTTAAACTAAATGTTTAATATGTTAACAGTTTATAATAAATACAATAATTACAGCCTTAAAGGACACATATTGTGCCAAATTGACTTTTTCAGCTTTTAGCCTTGTTTTATTTGTTTATTTATTAAGAGCCCGAGAGTCTTCCTGGAGTCCTTCATAACATGCCCAGACATAGATTTTGGTTCATTCAAAAAAAATAAAAATAAGTCGTTTGGCTCTGAGAATATGGTGTTTGAATTTTCCCAGGATTGTTGCGTCACAGGTAGAAACTCTATGCAGTTCAAGTCATCGTTGAACGCAAATGTGCTGTCAAATTGCATTCATTAAAATATACATCATGCTTATATTAAAATGTTGGGTCCTAAATATGCAGGTTTGTGTATTAAACCTGTGTGAATCAAACAAAACACAACTCCACTCTGTTTTTTATGAGGAAACAACATTATAACATAGAAAACAGAGTAAAATAGGCTATAGAAAATAGTATAATATGGGCCTGACTGATGTTACATTCACTTTAGTTTATTACTTAGCCTGATTTCACATAGAGCAGGCATGTCCAAACTATGGCCCATGGGCCAAATGAGGCCCTCAGACACATTTTTCTTGGCCCTCAGGCTTCCTGGTGAATTGGCCCAAATTACCTTGAGCAGAACTTTTGACTGTAAGTTTTTTGAAAATCTACTTTGACAAGACAATACTTATTATTTATTGTGTGGTTTTGAGGATCTTAGCATGAATAAAAGACTGATAGCTCATTCTAAGGTGTTAAACATGCATATATTTCAATTATTGACTGTACTGAGCACCAGTCTATGGCCCTCGATCGGCCCTCTGCTTCGTCTGTTTAGATCTGTTGCCCTTGATGAAAAAAGTTTGGACACTCCTGACATAGAGGTACTATGATTTATTAAGACAATGCGTGTGAGAGAAAATGAAGGATCTCATTGTTGCTCAGTCTTGGTTTTAATAATCAAAAATGATCATAATTAGACACATGGAAATAAGATTTCTTTTCTAAGATTTTTGTTTTGTTTTTTTCCAATGATGCCTTACACAAAGTGATTAAGATTTCCATGTGTAACGCATCGTTGGAAAGCTTAGAAACTACACTTTCAGAATATGTGAATAACTCAAAATGCCTCCGGGATGACTTGTGACTGGTTTAGTCACGGTCGGTCACAAATTGTAATGTTGGATCCTGATAAGAATGTGCACACAACACAAGAGAAACTGAACAGCACATAGTTTTTTATTATATCATATTCACTTTTGTAATATTATCAAGCAACTGATATTAATAACCCAATTTAAACAGAGCCTGTACTTGAAGAGCAATTTCCCTAGATGTTTAAGTCAAACATGTTGCGTGCACCTGGTTTTCATCATCTCCATGGAGACGAGATTTATAATGCTGGATTTATGATGCTGCACAACACTTTGCAAACGAGCTTTGGGACTTGCACTGAAATGATTTGTTGCTTTTTATGTAAGATAGCTACTTCTAGTTTGAAATGACAGCCTTTTCTGTTGCTTCTGCCCACCATCTCAAAATGAATAATCATACGCTAATGATTTGCAGTTTTACATATTTGCTAATTTGCCGTAAGCTTATTCAAAATCATACTATCGGTGATCGATAGGAAAGAGTTACTGGCTCGTTCTGCCTGTAGGGATTGGCAATAAATGCTACTAAATTTAAAAAAAATAAATGCTACTAAATTATTCTGTGTAAATTTTCAGGTGGGAGGGCAGCCACATGCTTGTCTCCATGGAGATGTTAATGCTTTGCCTGAAATGTTCCACAGTATGGCCTTAAGCTTATCTATCTTGTACATATTTCATTACAGATTCCTTAAAGGGCTCATATTACTCCATTTTCTGATGTTGTTTCGTCATCACAAACATATCTGAAGTTGTGTTTTGTTTCAGTCACATGTTTAACACACAAATCCTGCATTTTTAGGCTGAGTTCTTCTGTTCCAACACTCTGTTCCACCTTGTGATGTCACATTGTAATACAGTGTATTTAAACTTCATTAACCTTCACTAGAATCATTAGGATATTTTCAGCCAATCTTCACTGAACTAAAGATTAAGGCTGCGTCCCATTTCTCTGTCTTACCACTTCGTCTTACCCCTACCCCTTGGTTTTGTGCGTTCATGTGAGGGTAAGGGGTGTCCCGATTCTAATTTTGATCAAGGGCTCGGACCACAACCTAGGGCTACATACCCCTTGAAACGAAGTAAGCTCTTGACCAGACTTGAAACGAAGGGGTACGCCTACAAGCTCAGGCAGGTTTTGGGATCAGGATGGCAGCGTCACATCGACCAGCCAAGAAGTCTCATAAATGTATTTTCAGCAGTTGTAATTATCGATTAACAGTTTAGCAGGTTTACAATTATGATGCTTATGTTCTACGTTACTTTTAGTGAACTGTTGTTGCGGTTTTAATTGTAGCGATGTCTGTTTAGCCGACGTTATCTTTTTCATCGAACTTTCATGCATAAACAAGCTATTTTTTTTTTTGTTGAGCTGAGGTACCCGATAATCCTTGACATTTGTTTACGTTTGTTTGCGTCAATTGTTGTCGCCTCTGTAGATGTAGCAGCTCAGGTAGAGGCAAGGGACGATGATGCAAACGGTGACTGAGTGGTGTCCCATTTCTTAGGGGAATATTCGTATCCTGAGCCCTCTCAGCTCGTTATCGAGGGGCAAGACAAAGACGTAGGGGTAAGACAGAGTAATGGGACGCAGCCTAAAGGTAGCTGTTAACTTGGAAACTACCACTTCATGACATTACAAGTTGGAACAGAGCAGTTTGAGCTTTGGAGATGTAGACAGACTAATAATAAAGGGTGAGGTAACAACTTTCTAACATGGCTAACAGCTCGCAAGAGTCAATTTTGTGTAACATAGGAAAAAATCTTCAAAAACATGGATTCTTACTGTGAGCGTGGTTGCCTCTTCGCAGACCTGATAAGTCTGTAACTTACTCTGGTTGCGTTTGCATGCGTGTCTCCATGGTGATAGATAAAAATTAAATTAAAAGACGCGCGCATTTAAATTTAAAGATGCTGAATAACTTCACTCGTGTTTGATCTTCTATTTTCATTGTTCTCAAAACACCAGGTAGTCCACACATAAAAGGCTCGCTCTGAAATATGACGAAACTCACGCCGCTAGGTAGCCCCCAGTTGTGAAATTAGCAGGTTGTTAGCTTGGCAATAATAGAGTAGGACAATTACCGAGGATGATTTAGGGATGTGGTGTACTTAAGCAAATATTAAAACAGAATTTATGAGGAATTATTTAAACAAAGCTACTACAAAGTCCTGGTCTCAGTGTGTGGGTGGACCTCTGGCTGTGAGCGGAGGATTCAGGAAGTTCAACAAGGAGCTAATTAATGAAACAGCTGTTTTTTGTGCCGCTAACTCCACAACCCAGCGTGAAATACTCAGCCCCACACTTTATGAGACTGTACACGAGTATAGTACAGTGTCGGGCAGACCACAGCTGTATATCAGGCTTTAAACTTCCCATAAGAGCCGACCTTGGCCTATATGACCCAATCACAAGTTAACATTTGAAAAACTTGTGAAAACTTTTACTTCGGAAACTGGGAAGTAGGTGTACTACATAGCGTTTCTGGTGGAGAATGTTCCACAGTTTGGTGTTACAGTGGTCCCTCGTTCACCTTTCGCGGCCTCGTTGTTTCGCGGATTTTTTTATTCCAATTTTTTTATATTGTATAAACGCGCATTGTGTTCTGCGTCCTGATTGGCTAAGGGACTGTAGACCTTTGCCGATTTGTCCGTCATTCTCCTCCGTGCTGTGTCTCCTGTACAATACAGAATGCGTTCAGCCAAATTTATATAAATGTTCGATCGCTCGCAGTGTGACTCTGAAGTGCTGTATGTTTGCAAGTTTTCTGCTCGACAAAACCCACAATGTCGACGAAACGTTCTCAAATATAATCGAAGGTGCCATGTCTGTTTATAAGAATGTTCTTGCCCAAAAGAAAAAAGAGCGTCAACAACTACTCATAACCATGTTCTTCACTTGGAAAAAGATGCCTGCACAAAGGCAGAGCGGCGTCAGGACGAAGAGGCCCGGTCAGAGGAACTGTGAAATACACTCGTCAGTATTAATATTTTTTTGTTTTTAAAAATCTATGAAGTTTGAGTGTTTAAACAAGAGAGAAATGTGAGAAAATGTCAATTCCAGTCTGAGAAAAGTGTAGAATGTGTGTGATGAGGCGTTTACAGCCTTAAAACATGTAGAATAATTGTAAAATATAAAGCTGACTCTTCGCTGATTTCGCCTATTGCGGGTTATTTTTAGAACGTAACCGCCACGATAAATGAGGGACCACTGTAATATCTATTGCCATGAAGACAAGCAGGTGACTCTACCAAGCCATGTTACAGTCCAATTCCCAAATTTGGAGTGATAAAAATACCTGTAATATAAAATAAAATAAGACAGATACGCTGATACTACACTGTGTAAAATTCCAGGCAAAGTTAGTTGCGCTACGTTACGCTTTTCTTCATAGGTTATATTAAAAACGCTATTACGGGAAGCCGACAGAGGCCATGTTCGTAATGATTATTTTCCACCTTAATAACGAGAAAATTAACTCGAGATCTCGAGAAAACAACACAATTAATTTGTGATCTCAGGAAAACAAAACTGTTATTTCGAGATCTCGAGAAAACAAAAACTTATTCCGAAGCCAGGCCAGTCTTCTGCGGAGGTGCCATGGACTAATCTTGAAATTATCCCGAATTAAAAGACGCAATGCAATCTCCCCCTGTGTCAACCCGATCAAAATATTGCCTTATCAGCTGCTCGATTTATTATTCCAGACATTCTAATGACCAAAAACGTCTATTCAGAATGAGAAATAGCCCTGAAGTCAGACTGTCACAATGTGGTGGTAGACGTTTCAGTTGTTTTCTCGAGATCACAGAATAACTGTTTAGTTTTCTCGAGATCTCAAATTAATTATC
The DNA here is from genome assembly GCA_036785185.1 of Paratrypauchen microcephalus. NCBI lineage: Eukaryota > Metazoa > Chordata > Actinopteri > Gobiiformes > Gobiidae > Paratrypauchen > Paratrypauchen microcephalus. Next base: position 1,816,738 of record JAVJIX010000086.1, read on the forward strand.
TAATTATCTCGGGATAACAAGGAAGAAAAAATATTGCTTATGAATATGGCCTCTGTCGACTTCCGGACGCTATATTCCCATGTTAGAATTACACTCAACAAAAATATAAACGCAACACTTTTGTTTTTGCTCCCATTTTTCCTGAGATGGACCCAAAGATCCAAAATTCACTCCAGATACACAACACTACCATTTCTCTCAAACATTGTTCACAAATCTGTCCAAATGTGTGACAGCGAGCACCTCTGCCCCGCCGAGACAATCCATCCCACCTCACAGGTGCGCCACATCAAGATGCCGATCCGACATCATGACCAGTGCACAGGTGTGCCCCAGACTGCCCACAATAAAAGGCCACCCCGAAATGTGCATTTTTTTTTTTTTTGCTTTATTGGGGGTCTGCGGACTCAGAACCAGTCAGTATCTGGTGTGACCACCATTTGCCTCATGCAGTGCAACACGTCTTCTTCGCATAGAGTTTATCAGATTGTCAATTGTGGCCTGTGGAATGTTGGTCCACTCCTCTTCAAAGGCTGTTATGGACGAAGAACACAGGTGCATTTTATTGATGGCATTTTGAATGCACAGAGATACCGTGATGAGATCCTGAGGCCCATTGTTGTGCCATACATCCATGAACATCACCTCATGTTTCAGCAAGATAATGCACGGCCCCGTGTTGCAAGGATCTGTACACAATTCTTGGAAGCTGAAAATGTCCCAGTTCTTGCATGGCCAGCATACTCACCGGACATGTCACCCATTGAGCATGTTTGGGATGTGCTTGACCGGCGTATACGACAGCGTGTACCAGCTCCCACTAATATCCAGCAACTTCGCACAGCCATTGAAGAGGAGTGGACCAACATTCCACAGGCCACAATCTGATAAACTCTATGCGAAGAAGATGTGTTGCACTGCATGAGGCAAATGGTGGTCACACCAGATACTGACTGGTTCTGAGTCCCCAGACCCCCAATAAAGCAAAAAAAATTGCACATTTCGGGGTGGCCTTTTATTGTGGGCAGTCTGGGGCACACCTGTGCACTGGTCATGATGTCGGATCGGCATCTTGATGTGGCGCACCTGTGAGGTGGGGTGGATTGTCTCGGCGGGGCAGAGGTGCTCGCTGTCACACATTTGGACAGATTTGTGAACAATGTTTGAGAGAAATGGTAGTGTTGTTGCCTGGAAGAATCCATGACTCATCGCTGTTCCAGCGGATGAGTCTGGTAACGCTTGATCCAGAACGCGCTGCGGTTGCGCGTAGACAGACAGCTAAGAGAACCAATCAGAGATTGCGCCATCTTGATTCAAAACTGAGGAGGAACTTCCGCTGCTTAAGAGTGACTTTGCGGGCAAAGGCGAGTGCACTGACGTCACCATCTTTGAACGAATCAGAATCGCGGAATCCGTTGTTAACCGGAGGAGCAAGGGTGGATGGAGGGTGTCCAAATGGTATCGCGCTGTATAGCAAATACAGAGAGATATCATTTGGCTGGCCAGGTAAGTAGTGTTGTGTATCTGGAGTGAATTTTGGATCTTTGGGTCCATCTCAGGAAAAATGGGAGCAAAAACAAAAGTGTTGCGTTTATATTTTTGTTGAGTATAATTATCTTTTGGTATCTCTCAACATCCAAAACAAGCGTATAATACATGTATGAATTAATTTAAATTGTAATAAAAAATGTGTTATCTTGTTATCTATCTGCCAATATTTCTATGTATTTCCTTTTCTCGCTAACCTTTGATGTGTAGAGCTTAAATACTTACACCTACCACTGCAATCCACAATGGAAACAAGTAAAATCAATGAAAGCATCAGTGCATAAACTGACCAGAATTCTACAAAACTCCAGCGAGACTTCAATTCCCTTTTTCAGTCTGCACAAAAAAACTGAACTAAAACATGGCCGTGCCCACAAACTTGTGAACAAACATGGTGCCCTCTAATAGACCCTTGTCATCCTTGTGCCATCCTCATTTCTCGTTTTCGTAGTTTGTCCAGGGTTTCTGACAGGGGTTACAGGAGCAGACAACAGACAGGAGCCGACAGGAGTAGAGATGAGCCAAAAGGATCTGATCGGAGCGGGATAGGAATGATGGGGAGCAGACAGTTTGTTCAGAGGAGCCAATGGGGGCAGACAGGGGCAGATAGGAGTTGACCGGAGCAGACGGGGGCAGACATGGCGGTGACGTGTGTTGCATGTGCTAATGCTGTTCTCTCGTTACTCAGTCAAATGTCGGGGGTACGCAGGGGGCAACATCAGGGTCAGACAGGAGCTGACAGGAGTAGACAGGGGCAGATAGGAGTTGACAGGAGTAGACGGGCAGGTAGGAGCTGACAGAAGTAGACAGGGGGAGGTAGGAGCAGACAGGGGCAGGTAGGAGCTGATGGGAGTAGACAGGGGCAAGTAGGAGCTGACAGGTGTAGACAGGGGCAGGTAGGAGCAGACAGGAGTAGACAGGGGCAGGTAGGAGCAGACAGGGGCAGGTAAGAGCTGACAGGAGTAGACAGAGGCAGATAGGAGCTGACGGGAGTAGACAGGGGCAGGTAGGAGTTGACAGGAGTAGACAGGGGCAGGTAGGAGCTGATGGGAGTAGACAGGGGCAGATAGGAGATGACAGGAGTAGACAGGGGCAGGTAGGAGCTGATGGGAGTAGACAGGGGCAGATAGGAGCTGACAGGAGTAGACAGAGGCAGATAGGAGCTGACGGGAGTAGACAGGGGCAGGTAGGAGCAGACAGGGGCAGGTAGGAGCTGACAGGAGTAGACAGAGGCAGATAGGAGCTGACGGGAGTAGACAGGGGCAAGTAGGAGCAGACAGGGGCAGGTAGGAGCTGACAGGGGCAGGTAGGAGCAGACAGGGGCAGGTAGGAGCTGACAGGAGTAGACAGAGGCAGATAGGAGCTGACGGGAGTAGACAGGGGCAAGTAGGAGCAGACAGGGGCAGGTAGGAGCTGACAGGTGTAAACAGGGGCAGGTAGGAGCAGACAGGAGTAGACAGGGGCAGATAGGAGCTGACAGGAGTAGACAGTAGCAGATAGGAGCTGACAGGAGCAGACAGGGGCAGAAAGGAGCTGACAGGAGTAGGCAGGGGCAGGTAGGAGTTGACAGGAGTAAACAGGGGCAGGTAGGAGCTGACGGGAGTAGACGGGGGCAGAAAGGAGCTGACAGGAGTAAACAGGGGCAGATAGGAGTTTACAGGAGAAAACAGGGGCAGATAGGAGCTGACAGGAGTAAACAGGGGCAGATAGGAGCTGACAGGAGTAAATGGGGCAGATAGGAGCAGACGGGCAGAAAGGAGCTGACAGGAGTAGGCAGGGGCAGGTAGGAGTTGACAGGAGCAGGTACAAGGAGAGGAGCAGACAGGAGCAGACAGTTTGTTCAGGGGAGCAGACAGGAGTAGAAAGGGGCAGGTAGGAGCTGACAGGAGTACACAGGGGCAGGTAGGGGATGACGGGAGTACACAGGGGTAGATAGGAGCAGACAGGAGTAGACAGGGGCAGGTAGGGGATGACAGGAGTACACAGGGGCAGAAAGGAGCAGACGGGAGCAGTGCAGTAGCCAACAGGAGCAGGTACAAGGAGAGGAGCAGACAGTTTGTTCAGGGGAGCAGACAGACAGTTTGTTCAGAGCAGCTGACGGGAGTAGACAGGGGCAGATAGGAGCTGACGGGAGCAGACAGGGGCAGACATGGCGGTGACGCGTGTTGCATGTGCTAATGCTGTACTCTGTTTACTCAGTCAAATGTCGGGGGTGCGCAGGGGGCGACGTGGGGGTCTCTCTTGGGACAGCCTCCGCGAAGCTTGTCAACTACTGTCACTCAATCTTCACCCGCCTGTCTTCCTCGTATCCCAGAATCCTTTGCCGAGCCTAAACAAAGAAACCAACCAAAGCAGCCGCATCCAGGGACCTGCCACCCCACTAGTGTTTAACCTCTGCTACTGCTCCGCTACTCCTCCCATTATTCATCAAAGATTTTCTGGCTATTTGGCTTGAAAGCTCTAAAGAGATTTAAGAGGCGCTGCACAATTTTAATTCATGTCTCTGCCACTGGCCCAATCCCCTGAACTAGCTCTGCTTTGTTAGCGTTTATTTTACATAAACAAAACCTGAAAATATTTATTCTTTTGTCCCTAGTTTCTGCATAAAATTAAGGTTAAATTTCCAGATGACTTTGAAAACTTGCTAGGATTATGAGAATGTAAAATATTTTCACAGTAAAATATGATCCTTGTATGAACCCCAGGCGTGCAACCCTTATGTATTTAAAAGAAAGATAGAATTTGTGATTGAGGCTAAATAACAATAAGCTTGGACAATGGATTCCCCTGCTGGCTTATTATTCTTATGTTAGTATGATCAGACTTTAATATTGAATGGAGACAGTGCTAATCTCAGGCTCTTTGTCCCATGTCCAAACAGATACAAAACCGTCTGCCATTTTAGGAAATAGAAACACATCGAAAATCAACTATAGGACCTGTGTTACTGAGGGTAGTCATATAATTCAAAACTTTTACCTTTAATTGTGTAAATAATGTTTAAAATTGTTGGATTTCAGATGGCTTCACAACATTCTATTCATCTATAACGTTTAATGAAGGTAAAAGTACAATTGTTAATGTTAAAGGTGCATTGTGTAACATTTAGAGGGTCCGTCAAATGGTTTACGCCATGGAGATGTTATTGCTTTGTCTGGAATGTTTCACAGTGTGGCATTAAACCTTTTTGTCTTTATGTAGACCAAACCAGACCAAGTTACAGGTCAGGTCTCAGTAAGATTTTTGAGCTATAAAACTACCTATAATTTAATAAATGTGTAAGGTAGAGCCGTTTAATGTCATACCACGGAACATTCCAGGCAGAGCAGTGACATATCCATAGACAAAAGGAGGTAACGGACCACCAACCATAAAGTTACACAGTGCACCTTTAAAGTAAGTAGTTTAAGAGGCCTGGTGACAGATTAAGTTCAGCATTTGCGTATTTTACATATTTCCCATAAAACAGAATGCCCAACATATGTTTCTGAAGTCCTGTGAAGTGACCGCTGTAGTGAGGGTATAAAAAATAAATTGCCCGGCTCTTACCCCCCATCTGTGAGTACGACGTCATCACAATCCAGCATGGGAAAAACACCCCATTTAAAGAAACAATATGTAACTTTCTAGAGGTAACGTTCTCCATGGAGATAAAGCCGAAGGAGGCTCCCCTTTCAGGCCAAATAAGAGTCAGGTTTGTGGGTTTTTTGACCATTTTCAGTGCAACAACAACCAAAATGATAAAACATGCTTATAGTTAAAGGTGCACTGTGTAACATTTCGAGTGAAGGTTCACTGCTCGTCTCCAAGGAAATGTTATTGCTTTGTCTAGAATGCTCCACAGTATAGTTTAAGGCTGCGTCCCATTACTCTGTCTTACCCCTTCCCCTACCCGTTTATCTACGTCTTTGTCTTGCCCCTCGATAATGAGCTGAGAGGGCTCGGGGTACGAATGTTCCCCTAAGAAATGGGACGCCACTCGATTACCGTTTGCGTCATCATCCCTTGCCTCTACTTGCCTGGTTTACACCTGACCATATCACAAGTGATATATGGTCTGGGAGCCACCTTTGAAATATCTCGTAGCGGAGGTGTGGTTTACGATCGCCAATGGCCGTTTATTGGGCGTTACGAATGTCTATCATTTGGCGTATACGTAGCCCATAGCCAATCATGTCAGTTGTCAGTTCAAACTACAAGCTTCCGTTTGTCACGTAGTACGCGTCACCGTCTTTCCACCCCTCCCCGCTCTCTGATTGGCTCCCAGAATCGGGAGAGCTTGCTTGCCATAGTTGCCAGGCTGTCTTTCAGATCAGAACGAATGAAAGCAACCTGGGATTTCCCAGGTTATGCCTCTATCTGGCTGCTACGTCTACAGAGGCGACAACAATTGACGCAAACAAACGTAAACAAATGTCAAGGATTATCGGGTACCTCAGCTCGACAAAAAAACTAGCTTGTTTATACATGAAAGTTCGATGAAAACGATAACGTCGGCTAAACATCACTTCAATTAAAACCGCAACAACAGTTCACTAAAAGTAACGTAGAACATAAGCGTCATAATTGTAAACCTGCTAAACTGTTAATCGATAATTAGAACTGCTGAAAATACATTTATGAGACTCCTTGGCTGGTCGATGTGACGCTGCCATCCTGATCCCAAAACCTGCCTGAGATTGTAGGCGTACCCCTTCGTTTCAAGTCTGGTCGAGAGCTTACTTCGTTTCAAGGGGTATGTAGCCCTAGGTCGTGGCCCGAGCCCTTGATCAAAATTAGAATCCGGACACCCCTTGTCCTCACATGAACGCGCAAAACTAAGGTGTAGGGGTAAGACGAAGGGGTAAGAGAGAAATGGGACACAGCCTTATCCTACCTATTACAAAGGAGACAAGTATTTATTGTATTTTTGAGCAATAGAAACACCCGTAATGAATAAATGCTAGATGGACGTGTTTAATGTGATACAGTGGAACATTCCAGGCAAAGCAATAACATCTCCATGGAGACAAGCAGGTAAATCACCAGAAATGTTGAGCAATGCGCACCGTTAAGTCTATTTTTTGGCTATAACGTTTCATATTGGGGCTTTAAATTAAAAAAAATAAAAAAATACAGAAATAGTTACCCCAGAGCTGTCTGAATCTGCCAGAAGAATTTTTCACTATGGTATAATTGGAAAAAAAAAAAAAAAAAAAGTTGAAACCAGACTCGGAGCAAATCTGTGCTGTGTATTTAGTTTCCTGTTCTTTGGAGACTTATTGCTCATGACAACTATTATAGCCGATTATTCCCCCTCTATACTTGGCGAGGCTAGTGTTACCCGTATGATATCCAACCACTCTGTATTAAATATGCATGAACTCGGAGATGAAAATTAATTTTGGGAATGCTCTCTCTCCCCCCTCTCTCCGTCACCCGCTTTGAATGTACAAATATGCCTTCATCTGCTTTTGTGTCAGCCAAAGAATTCATTATTTCATTTAAATTTCACAACACAATCTTCAGCGACGCAGTCATATTGATCTTGTTTGAAGCGATGAAAACAACTCTGGTCCAAACAGAGACAAAAAATAATAGTTGAAAGAGTTTAAAGAGCTTTTCAAGAAAGTTTGCCCTGAGCACTTATGATTCATGAATATTTAGAGCCATAAAACCGGTAATATTACGTTGAATTATGTATGTGTGAAGGGGGAAATGAGCAGGAGAGACAATGCAGTTTGCAGGTAGAGTGGTTCCACGTGAAATAATTGTAGCAAAAGCATCTTGTTTGTTCCTTGAACCTTTGGCTTCCAGACTATAGACTCCAGCAGTAAAGAAGACGTACAGCTCTGGAAAAAAATAAGGGCCCACTGCATTTTTTTCTGAAATCAGCATCTCTACATGTATTACAGCCATTCCATTCCAGCGTCTATTGAATTCCAACACAAACACAAAGCTGAGCTACTTAAGTTCTTGCACCAGGAGTGGAATAAAGTCACCCAAGAACAATGTGAAAGACTTGTGGAGAGCATGTCAAGACACATGAAAGCTGTGATTGCCACAAAGTCTGAAACATGAAAAACTTTTCATTTAATGTTAAGAAATTATTATTAGAGAATCAGCAGTGTCGGCATTAAGAATGGTAATTGGTATGATATAACCTTAGTGAGATTTTATTGTAAAACTAATAATTGATCAGTTGTATTGTGTGAGTGTGTATTGATTGATTATTGATTATATTGCTTACATTTTATATTGTAATTCTCACCTGCTCAGGGACTACAGGTGGGAACTAGCTTCAGCTATACTCTGGTGTAAATCATCTTTAAAGGAGAATTAACGTTTTTTTACAATCTGAGCCTTATTTCGGTAGTAAAACAAGTTGTTTTATTCACCCATTGCACTTTGGTGTCATATGGAGCATTTCCGGAGATGTTTTAGATTAGCGATCTCTGTAACGTGAGTTCTCGGGGCACATGTTTGCGGTCTCCAAATAACACAAACTTAGCGCTTTTCAAATCATAGAAGCTCAATGACTTAGTCTACACTTTCGTTTGAGTCAAAAGTGGCCTGTAATCCGAGATTTATCCATAATTTACAGCTTTGCGTTTCATGTTTGGGTCCCAAGAGCTGAGAGCGAAATAAACTGTGACTCCGCACATGCGCACTGGCGTCCTCATCTACTCGAAACTATGGCTAAATCTCGGATTACAGGCCACTTTTGACTCAAACAAAAGTGTAGACTAAGACATTGAGCTTTTATGATTTGAAAAGTGATAAAGTTTGTGTTATTTGGAGACCGCAAACATTTGCCCCGAGAACTCACGTTACGGAGATCGCTAATCTAAAACATCTCCGTATACAACTTGTTTTATTACCGAAATAAGGCTCAGATTGTAAAAAACGTTAATTCTCCTTTAATGTTTTTGCACATTGTCCCTGTCAAATAAACTAATAAAAGTAAAAGAAAGATTAAAAATAAGGGTTATTCCACCAAATATTGATTTCTGAACTCTTCTTAAGTGTAAACATTAGTATTATGTTGTTTTAAAATGAATTTGACCTTGTTTTTTGCATGGTTTGAGGTCTGAAAACATGCATCTTTTTTGTTATTTTGTCATTTTCTGCAAATAAATGCTCTAAACGATAATATTTTTATTTGGAGTTTGGGGGAAATGTTGTCAGTAGTTTAGACTCAAACAAAAATGTGCCTTTTGCCCAAACACATACTTATACGTAGTAAAATCAGAAAAACTGATCATTTTTCAGTGGTCTCTTATTTTTTTTCCAGAGCTGTATTGTGCTTGGGCCTGTATAGATATAATCTATGACACCCATGGATCATTATGTTCATTTGGACATTTTAAATCTCAATATTGATGTCCGCTGACTTCCGCGTTAGAAAACTGTGGGAGCTGACATCACAACAAAGAGCTGTACAGCTGTTGGCACCTCCTATGGATAGCTGCAGATCACAATAGCAAGTTGCGATTTTTTTTAATTAAACATTTTTTTATTCAAATTACAGTGCGATGCTGCCGACTCCTCTGTTTAAGTCCCACTGTTTAAGAAAATAAAATCAGAGAATGAAGTAAGTACAGAGCAGTGAGCGTGTTGTGGCAAAATGGCGTCTTGAAAATAAGTGATTAAAGATTACTCAAACATGCACGAATCACTCCAAATATAACTTTGAGAGGGTAAATGAGAAGGAAAAACAACCAGTTTTGCTTAATAGGTCTGCTTTAAATTAAAACAAGCAATGATGGAAATTGTTAAAGTGTTAACAGCGTTATAGTAAAGTTGTTTTTCTCAGACGCACACAGACAGACGATTAGCCAAGTCAATTTTGGATAACATGCCCCCCATGGAAAATAGATTTTGATCAGCTTTTAACCTTATAATGGTGTTTCCTTATTTAAAGTTAAATTGGATTTATTCATGCATGTTTGAGGAATCCTGCATTACCCTGCATTTGAGGCTTGGATGCTTAGAAAATTTCAGTTTTCACCTACCCCCCCCCCCCCCCCCAAAAGTGACAAATATAAAATTGCGAACTGTATTTAAAGGGCCCGTACCTGATTTTTTTTTTTCAAGTATTTAAGCAGGTCTTGACGTCAAAATACAGCGAGATCACTGCAAAATTATCAGTTTTTCTGATTTTACTACTTATAGGTATGTGTTTGGGCAAAAGGAACATTTTTGTTTGAGTCTATAAACTACTGACAACATTTCCCCCAAATTCCAAATAAAAATATTATCGTTTAGATGGCAAAAGGAGAAGTTCAATTTGTCAACTGGACAAAGTTTATTTGGTCGAATACGTTTCGCAGCTCATCCAAGCTACTTCTTCAGTTCTGGCTAGAGTGCTGGTGGACACTGCTTATATCTGCCTATAAAGAGGCTATTTTTGTCAAGAAATAGAACCCTTGCATGAACAGAAATGGAGGCCTCAGACATAATTTCTCTCCCATATGTAACTCTATCCTAAAACCTAAATCAAAGAAAACAATAAGAGTAGCCAGATCAGATGCAGAGGTGTGAAAACACCCATTGCGGCCCTGAATGAATATGCGTGAAGAGTCCCTCAGTCGACTATGCTAAACAACACTCAGAACACACAGAAACTAAAAACATTTTCATAGTAATTTCATTGTAGTTAGCTGCTCCTGTCTGGCAGATATAAGGAGTGTCCACCAGCACTCTAGCCAGAACTGAAGAAGCAGCTTGGATGAGCTGCGAAACGTCTTCGACCAAAGAAACTTTGTCCAGTTGACAAATTGAACTTCTCCTTTTTGCCGTGGATTCTACCTGGACGACTGAGGGATTCTTCACACATTATCGTTTAGAGCATTTATTTGCAGAAAATGACAAATGGTCAAAATAACAAAAAATACATGTTTTTAGACCTCAAACAATGCAAAGAAACAAGATCAAATTCATTTTAAAACAACATAATACTAATGTTTACACTTAAGAAGAGTTCAGAAATAGTGGTGCAATAACCCTTATTTTTAATCACAGCTTTCATGCGTCTTGGCATGCTCTCCACAAGTCTTTCACATTGTTCTTGGGTGACTTTATTCCACTCCTGGTGAACTGAAGTAGCTCAGCTTTGTGTTTGTGTTGGAATTCAACAGACGCTGGAATGGAATGGCTGTAATACATGTAGAGATGCTGATTTCAGAAAAAATGCAGTGGTTTCTTTTTCTTTTTCTTTTTTTCCCCAGCCCTGTAAGTCTGCTGTAAGCGTTTTATTGTCCGTGAATCAGGAAGAGCACAGTTTGCATGTTAGCTGTTAGCATTACAGTGTCAGCAAAACTCCACTCTGGCCTGTGAAGTGGTGAAAAGCGCTTAATCATTGTGGTGAATAATTAGGATGCTCTGAATGCATAAGGTACACACTTTGGAACACTGTAAACCAGACAGTAAAGGTCAGGTCCAGCGCCTTTAATACTGAATATATCAACTTCATTATTATTGAAATTAAGTTTGAAATGTATTTAGTACCATGACAACACCAGCAAGTGTAAACATACTGGACAGGGACAGTTATAATAGTCCTTGCTAAATAAAAGTATAGTGCAGTTTGAGCTCGTCCTCTCCCTCCTCTGTACAGCCCGGTGGCTCTGTGCTGGTGTTTTTGTCCGTGACTTTTGACCCGCAGACTGGAGGCTGCTGCAGTGGATGTGGGAGACTCGGCGTAAATGAAGCGTTTGAGGAAAGACATGAAGAAGAAGCAGGAGCAGGTTGTGTGGGCGTGAGTCCACACAACAGACGGGAGAAAACCGAAAAAATATATGCTTTAAATGATGCTCAAGATTTAGAGATTTGTAATGGTGGAAATATGGCAAAAAGAAACTTGTTTATGTGTGATGTGATTTAAAAAAAAAAAAAAAGTGTAGGAAAAATGAGGCTGTAAGATTAAAGTTATTATTATACTATTTTCGGATCGTGGTTATAATGTTTCCGCATCCAAAACATATCTGGAGTTGTGTTTTGTTTCATTCACACATGATTAACACACAAACTCTGCATATTTAGGCTGAGTTCTTCTCTCAAACAGAAAACATTTTGTTCCAAGTTATGATGTGATGTCAGAGGAATACAGAAAGTGCTCCACATGCCTTCACGAGAATCATTTGGATCATTTCAGCCCTGGATTTGCCCATCTCTACTAAGCTAAAGAGGTAGCTGTTAACTTGAAAACTACTGCTTCATGACATCACAAGGTGGAACAGAGCATTCCGTTGACATTTTATTTAAAAAAAAAACACAACTCCAGGTATGTTTTTGATGAGGTAACAACTACGGCTGTCAGTTTAACGCATTAATTAGATTAATTAATTACACTCCAAATTAACACGTTGTAAAAATTAACGCAATTAATTATGAGTGGCAATTCAATACGCGCGCATTTTAAATTTGGTGTGCGGCGAGCAAATCGATGCCAGGGCTTATAAAACCAGAGTTCATGAAAAGAACGAAGACGGGACTATCAACAAGAACGCGGTGATTTGTAGCTTTTGCCAAAAAGAATTTTCCAATCACCGAAGCTGCTCCAGCCTGACGGATCATTTGAACAACAAACACGTCCGGACAAGTTCCATCGTTACCGGTGATAGAGGGAGCGTGAGCGCACTTCAACAAACCAACAAACCAACAAACCACCAAACCAACAAACCAACAAACCAACAAACCACCAAACCAACAAACCAACAAACCAACAAACCAAAAAACCAACAAACCAACAAACTACCAAACCAACAAACCACCAAACCAACAAACACCAAACCACCAAACCAACAAACCAAAAAACCAACAAACCAAAAAACCAACAAACCACCAAACCACCAAACCACCAAACCAACAAACCAACAAACCAACAAACCATGCTCGCAGAATTTGGGAAACTAATGAGCAAAGCGACCACAGAAAAACTGACAAACTCTGTCGCAAAGTCTCTCTCTTTTTCTCTCTCATGAGATTAAAATGCGATCAATTAGATTAATTAATTACAAACCCTGTATTTAATTAGATTATTTTTATAATCGCCTGACAGCACTAGTAACAACATTCTAACATGGCTTAAAGCTCGCAAGAGATTTTGAGTAATACAAGACCTTTAATTGTAACTGAATCGGAAATCGCAATTTGAATCGACACAATGACTGCAGTTTTTGAAGTAACAGAATTTCTTCGCAAACAGCAAAACATCCGATCTTATTCTGCATAAAAACTGCTCACGCTGCACTTTAGATCTGTACAAACATCCTCTGAAATGTGATTCTTGTATTAGTTTGTCAATTCGTATTTCAGTCCTCGGCAATTCCAGAGCTGAAATCATCCGAATGATTCTTTCGGTGTATGGAGTTTAAAAACACAATGGAGCACGTTTTCCTGTATTCCCCCATGACATCACAAGGTGGAACTAGTGTAAATTTGCAGGAATTGTGTGTTAAACATGTGTGAATGAAACGAAACATATAGCTCCAGGTCTGTTTGCGAAGGGGAAACATAATAACAGATCAGAAAATAGCATAATTTCATTCATTTTTAAATTTTCATTTCATTTATTTATTCATTTCGAGCAAGTCAACACAAGAAAATAAACACAAGTAACCAAAATACAGTCAAATACATTCACTTTTTTTTTGCTCGAAAAGGAGTGGGAAGAAGAAAACTTATTGAATCCCACCCCTGTCTTCCAAAACATAACTTAAATTATTGATTTAGCTTCCTCGTCAGTTCAGTTGAAAAACACAAAACAAAACAAAACAAAGGCAAATTCCATTCTTCTACAAAAAAAAACAACAACAAAAAAAAACACACAAAAAAACACTTTTGATCAAGGACAATAAATTACATATAAGGTGTTTCTATCAGGAACGTTTAAAGTCCGCAACAAGTAAACATACCAGCAATGGTAAGCACAAAAAATGGCAACAATGGAAACACAAGTACAATATACGGGTCATTCCAGAATTGGAGGATGTTTTGGCTTTAAAATTCTTGAAAAATAAACCTTCACTTTTCTGATTTTCTGCTAAATATTCATCAATAATAGGTAATAACCTATCAAATGCTTGATTAGCTCAGCTTACAGATCAGTGGTACAATTTTTATTAGATGATTTATTTGGTTTATTTATTTACTCTAATCACAGTAACAGGGTTGCAGGTAACAGGGTTGCAAATCCATACTAATGTTCGCTTTATCTCAGGAGTAGAAGCTGTTTAGCTAGCTGTTACTGCTAATTAAGAGGAAAAATTATAATTTTTCATTTAATTTAAAAATTATTTATGCAAATAAGTAAAGGGAAAAAAATGTCTTATTCTGATCGTTTGCATAACAGGGTTGCATGAGGTTGAGTGAGACATTCAGTCAAGGCTAACGATGTTATAAAAATATGAAAAATAGAAGAGAAGATAAACCTTTGCTCTGCCCATTCTTTTGGAAAACTGTTTGATGATGTCAGGTCCAGGGGATCATGTGGTTCTGCTTTCTTCTTCTTCTACCAGGCTAAAAATGTTCTGGTAACAGGGTTGCGTGCATGTTGTGGGACACATGTTCCATGAATAATAATTATTATTTGAAATATTACGTCTATTAAAACAAATCTTCCCACAGTTACAGGAGATGGCAATGAAACAAATAATCCCCAAAAAATAAATTTAAATTTAATTTTAACTGTTTTATTTGAGATTCAGTTTGGTCATTAGAGGGGTGGGACAAGAGGAAAATGGCATTTTGGGGGGTACTCCAGACTTATTTGGTATTTTAAAAACTATTTTCAAGCATTCTTTTCAGGTTTTTTTTTTTTTTTTTTTTTTTTTTTTTAGATTTGGTCTCAGGACAAGTAAATTCACTCAGAAACTGTATATTTTAGTATTTTGTATGTGGATTATTTAATATTTGATGGGTGGGACGTAAAATGTCCTCCAATTCTGGAATGACCCAACACACATACATAATACCAACGATGGTAAGACATAAAATGGGTCTCTTAATATATATTTTTTTAATATTTTGTATTTTCTGACATTCAGCCTAGACATTTAAAACAGATTAAATGACCACAATATTCTAACACACGTCGATTTATCAGTTTAAATTGACCACACAGCTGCTCTCCTCTCCCTCTGGTCTATTCTGAAGCGGCAGGTTTTGTGTCACTGTTTAAAACCCCCAGTGTCAGACCTGCCCCCCCACCCCCAGAGCCCCCTTACTGCCCCCCATGGCCTGGATCCACTCACCCCCGGCTCCATCTGCATAACTGCATCTTTCATGAGCTTTTGGTCAATGCCCAATCCATACTGTACAATCCGATGTGTGCGCAGGACTGCAAATCTGCATTTAACTGCTGGCAAGGCTGAGTGTGAGTCCAGCAATAATGGGCCGAAGTACGAATGTTTGAACTCAGATGAATAAAAAGATCAAATAAATACGTAAATAAATAAAAGCACTGAGGAAAACTAACACAAATAATGATAAGTATTTTTATTTGATCAGATTTCAATATTTGGCCATAGCAATAGTAGATCAATAAGGGTAAAAAGTATTATAGTAGTAAGCAAAGAACTAGTTAGAAGAAGTAGTAGTGTGTATACAGCATTAGTGGTACCGTAGTGGTTGTAGTCGTAGTAGTTGTTGTTGTACTGATGGTAGTCGTAGTTGTAGTAGTAGTAATAGTTGTTGTAGTGGTAGTAGTAGTAGTTGTAGTAGTAGTGGTAGTAGTGATAGTAGTAGTAGTAGTAGTAGTAGTAGTAGTAGTAGTAGTAGTAGTAGGAGGAGGATACTTCTAACATGAAATTCTGCTTAGTCACCAACTGCTGGAAATACTAGCACCAGTAATATCACAAATGGTTCAAGTAGTAGTAGTAATAGTAGTAGTAATTGTTGTAGTAATAGTAGTAGTAATTGTAGTAGAAGTAGTAGTAGTTGTTGTAGTAGTTGTAGTAGTAATTGTTGTAGTTGTAGTTGTAGTAGTAGTAGTAGTTGTAATTGTTGTTGTAGTAATAGTAGTCGTAGTAATTGTTGTTGTAGTAGTAATTGTAGTAGAAGTAGTTCTAGTAGTTGTTGCAGTAATAGTAGTAGTACTAATTGTTGTAGTTGTAGTAGTAATTGTAGTAGTAGTAGTAGTAATTAGGGTGACCACCAGCATGAAACAGGAAAGGAGGACACTTGTGTCCAAAAAGGAGGACAAAGGCCCTAAAGTGAGGACACCTTGTTTTTTGTTTTTTTGTTTTTTGTTTTTGTTTTTTCCCTCGGGGGGATTATGAATAATGTATGAAGTCAACATATATTTATTAACATGGAACACCCATCAAAAAGAAAAATGTGGCAAATTATGGTCAAGATGATATGAACAAAAAACAATATCATCACTAATTCACTGAAAAAACACAGAAAGAAGAAATGCAGAACTAGTAGTTCTGCATTTCACTTTTAAGAGGTAAGATCTCGCTACCTGGATTTGTGTAATTCGCACAAAATCCCCAAAATATTATTTGCAATTATGAAAGCCGTAATGTAAATATTGTAACGTATTTTAACTGTCTACATTGAGAGGAAACGTAAGCGAAACCTGTTACGCATGGCACTAAAGAAAACAAAATTTTAAGGGACAGTAATAAGGCGATGAAGATGGAAGAAGGAGCCAAGTTGCACCTCAAAGAGTGGCTGACAGCGCAGATAGAAAGCGGACAATACGAGGGGCTGACGGGCTGGATCAGAATGTCTGCATACGACACAACATCGCAGAGTAGCAAGTGTAAATAATGGGTGGGGATTTATGACGATTTATGCAAGGGTGGCCGATGAGGGTCCGAAAGGAGGACAAAATGTAAAAAAGGAGGACACGTGACAGACGGCCGGACAGACAGCTCTAAAACCGGACTGTCCGGACGAAATCCAGACGAATGGTCACCATAGTAGTAATTGTTGTAGTAGTAGGAGTAGTAATTGTAGTAGTTGTAGTAGTAGTACTAGTAATTGTTGTATTAGTAGTAATTGTTGTAGTAGTAGGAGTAGTAATTGTTGTAGTTCTAGTAATAGTAATTGTAGTAGTTGTAGTAGTAGTAGTAGTAGTAATTGTTGTATTAGTAGTAATTGTTGTAGTAGTAATAGTAGTAGTAGTAATAGTAGTAGTAGTAATTGTTGTAGTAGTAGTAATTGTTGTTGTAGTGGTAATAGGTCACTATTCTTTTGGTCGATTTATTTGCATATACAAAACTGCACATATTTTATCTTATGGAAATACTAGTACCTCAAGCAGTGTACTTTCAAAATTAGCAATAGTAGTAGTAAGTAGTAGTAGTATATCGTAGTCTTCATAACAACATTTTCTGGAAATACTGGTACCAATACTTCCAATAGTGCAGTATCAATAAAATCTATAAAAGTAGTAGTAGCAGCAATAATAGCAGTAGTTGTAGCTGTTGTAGTAGTAGGATACTTCTATCATGAAATTCTGGTCGATTCGCATCCCAACTGTGCGAGTCTCCGTGGTTGCATTATTTATGAGAGCTCTGTGTTTTAGTGGCTTTAGCAGCAGGGGCAGCTGTAGCAGAAACAGTAATGATAACAGGAAAACACGGAGAGATGTAGTACTGTTGTATTTGTGATCATTTGGCTGATTTAGAGCCAGATACAAGTCTTCATAACAATATTTTGGACCTGGAAATACCTGGATATAATACTCCCAGTAGTACAGCATCAGTAGTAGTAGTAGTAGAATTTGTATTGATTGTAGCGTTGTTGAAGGCTAATTAGTTTTTTGTTGGTGTATGTAGTAGTAGTAGCAGTAGTAGTAGAATTTGTAGTGACTGTAGTGTTGTTGAAGGCTAATTCGTTTTTTGTTGGTGTATATAGTAGTAGTAGTAGTACAGTAATAATAGTAGTAGTAGTAGAATTTGTAGTGACTGTAGCGTTGTTGAAGGCTAATTAGTTTTTTTGTTGGCGTATGTAGTAGTAGTAGTAGTAGCAGCAGTAGTAGTAGTAGTAGAATTTGTAGTGACTGTAGTATTGTTGAAGGCTAATTAGTTTTTTGTAAGTGTATGTAATAGTAGTAGTAGTAGTAATAGCAGCAGCTAGGGTGACCATTCGTCTGGATTTCGTCCGGACAGTCCGGTTTTAGAGCTGTCTGTCCGGCCGTCTGTCACGTGTCCTCCTTTTTTACATTTTGTCCTCCTTTCAGAACCTCATCGGCCACCCTTGCATAAATCGTCATAGATCCCCACCCATTATTTACACTTGCTACTCTGCGATGTTGTGTCGTATGCAAACATTTGCGATGCGCGCGCAGCTGATACAGCCCGTCAGCCCCTCGTATTGTCCGCTTTCTATCTGCGCTATCAGCCACTCTTTGAGGTGCAACTTGGCTCCTTCTTCCATCTTCATCGCCTTATTACTGTCCCTTAAAATTTTGTTTTCTTTAGTGCCATGCGTAACAGGTTTCGCTTACGTTTCCTCTCAATGTAGACAGTTAAAATACGTTACAATATTTACATTACGGCTTTCATAATTGCAAATAATATTTTGGGGATTTTGTGCGAATTACACAAATCCAGGTAGCGAGATCTTACCTCTTAAAAGTGAAATACAGAACTACTAGTTCTGCATTTCTTTCTTCTTTACCATGGCATATGATGGCATGTACTGTGTTTTTTCAGTGAATTAGTGATGATATTGTGTTTTGTTCATATCATCTTGACCATAATTTAACACATTTTTCTTTTTGATGGGTGTTCCATGTTAATAAATATATGTTGATGTCATACATTATTCATAAGTTGTTTTTCTTTTCCCCAACCCAGGAAAAAAAACAAAAACAAGGTGTCCTCACTTTAGGGCCTTTGTCCTCCTTTTTGGACACAAGTGTCCTCCTTTCCTGTTTCATGCCAGTGGTCACCCTAGCAGCAGCAGCAGCAGCAGTAGTAGCAGTAGTAGTAGTAGTAGTAGTAGTAGTAGTAGTAGTAGTAGAATTTGTAGTGATTGTAGTGTTGTTGAAGTCTAATTAGTTTTTTGTTGGTGTATGTAGTAATAGTAGTAGTAGTAGTATGAGGAGGACATTATTTCTTATCTTTTGGTTGATGTATATGAGCATCCCAACATTTTCTCTTGTTCAAATTAGTAATAGTGGTTGAAGTAGTACCTAAAATGGTAGTAACAGTAGTAGCAGTAGCCGTAGCAGCAGTAGAAGTAAGAGTAGCAGCAGTAGTATCAGTAAATGTGTAGCTATCTCACTAATAGCAGATTAGGTTCATTTGAAAATCTTCCTCCTCTCCCGCTGCGTCGCCACGGTGTTTTGCTCCCTCCGCCGTAGACAGATCTTCAGGTCTCGACCCTTCTCTCGATTAAGCACTTCCTCTGTTGGCATTTTTAGCGAATTAGCTCCCTCAACCCCATTTCTCCGTCACCCGCACTTCCAGGCCATGGCACCTTGTTTAAAACCCGCTCGATATTAGCAAAGAGGGATGTGGCTAACGCTAGCTCCTGGACGACCCCCGAGGTTCTTATCAGCCAAAGTGGTTTTTGATTAGTGTTAATGGCCTGGACTAAATAGCTTTCGGCCGGTTCATAGGATACACCTGTTTTATGTGTGGGAGGGTGTATATATAGGGGAGACTGTGTGTGTCTGTGTGTGTGTGTGTGTGTGTACTTGCGCGCGCATGCGGTGCTCAAGGGCACGCCGGTAATTCATCAAGAACAGAAAGCTATCTGAACACTACACTGATAAACAAGGCTAAAGTCTCAATTTGTTCCAGAAATATCGGCCTGACTCTGTCTATTGACCTGGTGCTAGGTTAGGTCATTGGTTTAGTTTTTAGTGTGTTTATTGTTACTAACGGTTAAGGGCTGCGCACTTGGTTTAGCTCATTTGTAAATAGTTATAGTGATTGGAAAATAAAAGGCATATTAGAATAATTATTGCTAATATTAACTGGGTATTTATTGATCTGGCATTTTCCCCATGATTTCCAATTCTTTCCTATAATTTGCAAAGCATTTTTGAGTTTCCAAAACTCAACAAAAAGTACTCTGTAAGTCTGATGTGTTATTTTTTTTTTTTCTTCTTCTAACAAAAAGCTAACAGAAAAAGTAAGCACATTTCAACCGGAATTAAAGGTGCAAAAGCAACTTCACCACCTGCTTGTCTCCATGGAGATGTTATACACTATACTGCCAAAAGTATTGGCACCTGCCTTATGAACTTAAGTGACATCCCATTCTTAATCCATCAGGTTTAATATGACGTCGGTCCAGCCTTTGCTTCAACTATTCTGGGAAGGCTGTCCACAAGGTTTAGGAATGTGTTTATGGGAATTTTTGACCACTCTTCCAGAAGCACATTTGTGAGGTCACAGACTGATGTTGGACGAGAAGCTCTATTTCCTTCCAAAGCTGTTCTCTCGGGTTGAGGTCAGGACTCTGCGCAGGCCAGTCAAGTTCATACACACCAAACTCTCTCATCCATGCCTTTATGGACTTTGCTTTGTGCACTGGTGCACAGTCATGTTGAAGAGGAGGGGGGCATCTCCAAACTCCCACAAAGTTGGGAGTATGGAATTGTCCAAAATCTCTGGTTTGCTGAAACATTCAGAGTTCCTTTCACTGAAACTAAGGGGCCAAGCCCAACTCCTGAAAAACAACCCCACACCATAATCCCCCCTCCACCAATCTTTACACTTGGCACGATGCAGTCAGACAAGTACCGTTCTCCTGGCAACTGTCAAACCCAGACTCGTCCATCAGATTGCCAGATGGAGAAGTGCGATTCATCACTCCAGAGAATGCATCTCCACTGCTTTAGAGTCTAGTGGTGGCGTACTTTACACCACTGCCTCTGACGCTTTGCATTGCACTTGGTGATGTCTGGTTTGGATGCAGCTGTTCGGCCATGGAAATCCATTCCATGAAGCTCTCTACGCACTGTTCTTGAACTAATCTGAAGGCCACATGAAGTTTTGAGTTCTATAGCAGTTGACTCTGCAGAAAGTTGGCGACTTCTGCGCACTATGTGCCTCAGCATCCACTGACCCCGCCCCATCAGTTTACCTGGCCTACCACTTCGTGGCTGAGTTGCTGTCGTTCCCAATCGATTCCACTTTGTTATAATCCCACTGACAGTTGACTGTGGAATATTTAGGAGTGAGGAAATTTCACAAGTGGACTTGTTGCACAGGTGGCAACCTGATTTTGATTATTTGGATGGTTGAGTGAATACTTTTGGCAATATGACGTAAGTTTGCTTACAATATTACGCAAGTATGGCATTAAAATCATCACTGAGTCAAGCAGGTGATGCCACAAGGCCAAATCATATGTCAGATCTGTGGAGAGGCAAGCCTCTTCAAAATAAGAAATCATGTTTTTCTTGGTTTCTTTTTGCAATAAAAACACATAATGAACTAAACAACATGATAGATACAGTATGTTTAATGCCAAACGGTGGAACATTCCAGGTAAATCCACATGGAGACAAGCAGGTATTGGACCTTTCACTAGAACATTGACCTAATATTGTTCACCCTTATAGTAGAATTAGTAACATTGTATTTGGAGTAATAGTCAAAGATGCAAAATTTTTAGCAGTAGTTGTAACAGTACACACAGTCTTATAAAAGTACTAGTAGTAGCAGTATTTGTAGTACTGGTCATACTAAAAAGCAATGTATCGATTGTGTTACAGATCTAGATCACTGCTTACCTCCCGCTGGCGCTCCTATACACATCACGGTGAAAAACAACACTACATAAACAAGAATGAATCAAAGAGGCTGCTTCTCCACGTTGGATAAAGGATTTGATCCGACTCACACACACGACAGAAGCCCTGCTATAAAACAAGTCCACGGCATCTAGGTCCAATTTAGACAACCCACAATCCACCGGGGCGCACACCCAAATCTCCCTTTGACAATTAAGGTCCTCACAGAGCCATGGAAAGCCCTGTCTGCTCAGCCAGCCGCCACGCACTTTATTAGCACCACTACAGCGTGTTTGTGAAGGAGGGCTTAGAGGAATGTACATGACAAGTACAAGTGCTATAAACAGAAATGGAGAGAAAAGCTAAAAATGTACTGGTAGTTAAAAAAAATATCACTCAAATAGATGTGCGAAGTCGTAGAGTAATTGTGGAGTAACTAATTGGGTTTGCAACTTTATTATTTGGAGTTAATTTAATTGGAATGGCAAAACATTAAAGGGCCCATGTTCTACTGTTTTCTGATCTTTGTTATGATGTTGTTTCCTCATCACAAACAGACCTGGAGTTGTGTTTTGTTTCATTCACATGTTTAACACAAACTCTGCATATTAAAGGTCCCATGGCATGAAATTTTCACTTTCTGAGGTTTTTGAATGTTAATGTGAGCTCCCCTACCCTGTTTAGCCCCCCCCCCCCATGGTTAAAAGTTGTGAAATGTCTAAACTGAGCATTTGCGATCCTTTTCTGCGTTACAAAAAATCGGAGCTCAAACGGGCGATTTTGAACAAGGCACCTTATTGACGTCAGATCGAAAAAAGAAATGCAAATGCAGTTCCACCCCCGTCTGTCTGTACTCAGCGTCTCTGTAAATCACGCCCAGAGAGTTTGGACTGCGAATGCGCTAGGCAATGCGAAATGCGTTTTTTTATTTGCCTGGAGGCACGTCCGAGTGTTTCTAGGCTCGGAAGTCCTTTATCTGAGCCTCTGGACCTTTGAACAGCAGTGGTTTTATTTTATTTTATGTGGAAATGTGTTTATTTTTCAATGGAACGCTTCAAATCTCTCCCCCCGTGCAAAAATGGAGGCTGCGTCCCATTTCTCTGTCTTACCCCTTCGTCTTACCCTACCCCTTGGTTTTGCGTGTTCATGTGAGGGCGAGGGCTGTCCCGATTCTAATTTTATCAACGACTCAGGCCACGACCGAGGGCTACATACCCCTTGAAATGAAGTAAGCTCTCGACCAGACTTGAAATGAAGGGGTACGCCTACAAGCTCAGGCAGATTTTGGGATCAGGATGGCAGCGTCACATCGACCAGCCAAGGAGTCTCATAAATGTATTTTCAGCAGTTGTAATTATCGATTAACAGTTAAGCATGGTTTACAATTATGACGCTTATGTTCTACGATACTTTTAGTGAACTGTTGTTGCGGTTTTAATTGTAGTGATGTCCGTTTAACCGATGTTATCGTTTTCATCGAACTTTCATGTATAAACAAGCTAGTTCTTTTGTCGAGCTGAGGTACCCGATAATCCTTGACATTTGTTTATGTTTGTTTGCGTCAATTGTTGTCGCCTCTGTAGACGTAGCAGCCAGGTAGAGGCAAGGGATGATGACGCAAACGGTAATCGAGTGGCGTCCCATTTCTGAGGGGAACATTCGTACCCCGAGCCCTCTCAGCTCGGTATCGAGGGGCAAGACAAAGACGTTGATAAAGAGGAAGGGGTATCCCTTCATTCCAAATCTGGTCGGGAGCTTGCTTCATTTCAAGGGATATGTAGCCCTCGGTCGTGGCTCTAGCCCTTGATCAAAATTAGAATCGGGACATTCCTTGCCCTCACATGAACGTGCAAAACCAAGGGGTAGGGGTAAGACAAAGGGGTAAGACAGAGAAATGGGACGCAGCCTTAGACTGAGTTCCTGTGATTGAAACAAAACAAAACTCCAGGTGTGTTTCTGAGTAGGTAACAACATTATAACATGGATTAAAAGAACAGCTTTAAGTAAGTCAGTCTAGTATTAACAGTAAACCATGAAAATCATATCTGAAGAATTTACACAAGCAATACAAATATTCTAATTAGTTAATGCTGCAATATGTAACTTTTTTGGTATAGGGTCTGCCACCAGCTTGACTCCATGAAGATGTTATTGCTTTGCTTGAAATGTTCCAAATTATGTCAATAAACGTGGCTATCTCCATGGAGACAAGCTGGTAGCAGACCCTCCACTAGAAAAGCGATGCCCCCAGGCCATTTATACAGGTCACATCTCTGGAGAGGCGCCCCCACTCACAGTAAGAATGTTTTTCAAGACCTTTTTGAGCAAAACGCATGCAAAATACAGCTCTGGAAAAATATAAGAGACCACTGCAAAATGATCAGTTTTTCTGATTTTACTACTAAGGTATGTGTTTGGGCAAAAGGAACATTTTTGTTTGAATCTATACAACATTTCCCCCAAATTCCAAATAAAAATATTTATTTGCAGAAAATGACAAATGGTCAAAATAACAAAAAAGATACATGTTTTCAGACCTCAAACAATGCAAAGAGATCAAATTCATTTTAAAATGACATAATACTAATGCTGTCAGGCGATAAAAAAAATGAATCTAATTAATTACAGGATAATTAATCAAATTAATAGCATTTTAAGTGTGTGTGAGAGAGAGAGAGAGAGAGATTGTGAGTGAGTGAGCAAGCGAACAAACCCACTTTGCGATTGAGTTTGTCAGTTTTCAAGTGTTCGCTTTGCTCATTTGTTTGCCAAATTCTGCGAGCGTGGTTTGGTGGTTTGGTGAGGTGCGCACTATCACCGGTAACAATGGAACTTGTCTGGATGTGTTTCACATTCAAATGATCCGTCAGGCTGGAGCAGCTTCGGTGATCGGAAAATTCTTATTTACAAAAGCTACAAATCATTGTGTTCTTGTTGATCGTCCCGACTTCGGTCTTTTTATAAATAAACTCACCGTTCAAAGGCCCTGGCAGCGATTTCCTCGTGGCACGCCAAATTTAAAATGCACGCGCATTGAATTGTCACTCATAATTAATTATGTTAATTTTTATAATGCGTTAATTTGCAGTGTTATTAATTAATCTAATTAACACGTTAAACTGACAGTCCTACATAGGGCTGCAGAGAACGTTCATGTTTTTAAGAGTGGGCTCAAGACTCACCTGTTTAGCTTGGCCTTTGATTGACTTCCGTCGTCTGTTTGCTTGTCTTTTGTTTGTTCTTTTGTTTGTTTGCTTGTATATCTGTTTGTTGTTTGTTCGTCTGCTTGTTTGTCTGTTAGCTTTTTTTTTTTTTCTTCTTTCCTGGCAGCACGGTGGCTGAGTGGCTAGCACTCATGCTTCACAGCAAGAAGGTTCGGGTTGCCCGGGCCTTTCTGTGTGGAGACTGCATGTTCTCCCCGTGTCTGGGTGGGTTTCCTCCGGGCACTCCGGTTTCCCCCATTAACCTAAACATGCGCCATAGGTAAAATCCTCCAGCTTAGGGCCTGACCAAAGCCTAAATAACAAAACAAAATCATGGGGATGGTCCCCGGGTCAAATATAGAAACAACTTCTCCTGTGCGAGATCAATAAAGGTCAATCTTCTAATTCTTGACCACTGTAAGGCGCTTTGTGTTACAATTTTGTATGAAAAGCGCCTTATAAATATTGTTTGTTTGTTTGTTTGTTTGTTTGTTTGTTTGTTTGTTTGTTTGTTTGTAATACTAATGTTTACACTTCAGAAGAGTTCAGAAATTTATATTTGGTGCAATAACCCTTATTTTTAATCACAGCTTTCATGCGTCTTGGCATGCTCTCCACAAGTCTTTCACATTGTTCTTGGGTGACTTTATTCCACTCCTGGTGCAAGAACTGAAGTAGCTCAGCTTTGTGTTTGTGTTGGAATTCAACAAACGCTGGAAAGGAATGGCTGTAATACATGTAGAGATGCTGATTTCAGGAAAAAAATCCAGTAGTCTCTTATTTTTTTCCCAGAGCTGTACATGAGCTGAATGCCATAGTGTGGAACATTTCCGTCAAAGCAATAACAGCCAAGTTATAACGCGCCTTTAACCTTACATACAAAATGAGTATGATTTTCTGAGAGTAATGTGAGTAATAACACATCTTTCTAACCTAAATTTCTTACCCATAATCCCCCCATCTCTAAAGCTCCTACAGTGTGAGACTTTCCTGTTACCCACAATCCCCCTCTCCGTCCTCCGCTCGCCCCCCTCCCCCCCTCCGCTCTTCCTAAAACGCTGCATCTGCTGCACCAGACAGCCCTGCATGTTAATGTGAAGTTAATATTATTCTTATGAACCGTGAGTGACTTCGCATGTTACCCAGCGCTCTGTCAAATTAACGTCACTCCGCTCACTTCCTGTCACTTACACCCCTCCCTCCTTCTCCCCTCTCTCTCTCTCTCTCTCTCTCTCTGTATTTATCTTTCAATTCCCGTCACTCTCTTCCATTTCCCTATCTGTGTTTTGCTTTCACTGGCTCCCCCCCTTTCTCTCCCCCACCCCTGTGTCTTCTCTCCGCATCTACCTTTCCAGCCCTTCCTCCCTCCTCCTTTCTCTTTGTTTCCCTCTCTCTTTCTCTCTCTCTTTGTGTATTTATCTTTCAATCCCCATCACTCTCTCCCCTCTCACTATCTGTTTCACTGTCTCCCCTTCTCTCTCTCCCATCCCTGTTTTCTCTCTCCATATCTACCTTTCCATCCCTCCCTTCCCCTCTCTCTCTCACTTTTTTCTCTCTCTCTCTTCCTGTCTGTATTTATCTTTCAATCCCCATCACTCTCTTCCCTCTCACTATCTGTGTTTTGCTTTCAGTGTCTCCTTTCCTCTCTCTCCCATCCCTGTTTTCCCTCTCCATATCTACCTTTACCTACCTCCCTTCCTTCCTCCTCTCTCTCTCTGTCTTTCCCTCTCCTCACTACCACTAGCTCTCTCTCTTTCTACATTTATCTTTCAATCTCCCTCACGCTCTCTTTCCTCTTTATCCATCTGTATTTCCGTCTTTCACTCTCTCTTCTTCTCTCTCCCTCCCTCTCTCTCCAAGTCCTCGGTATCCTCCCTTTTCTCTTGCTCTTCTATATCCATCTGACTGTCCATCTTTCAGTCTCTCGCACGCCTGCCTCCTCTCTCTGTCTTCTCTCTCTCTCTCTCCCTCTCTCTATCTTATCTCTCTCCCTCACTCACTCCTTGCACCTCTTTCTCTTCCTTCTATCTGTATGTGTATCTTTCACGCTCTCTCTCCCCTCTCTCTCTCCAAATCTACCACTCTCTTCCTCAATTCCCTTTTCGCTCTCATTTTCTCTCCCACTCTCTTTCTTCTCTCCATTGTCTCTCCCATCTTTCTTTCTCTCTCCCCCTCTCTCCCACTGTCTCTCTTCTCTCCATCATCTCTTTCTCTTGTTCTCTCTCTCTCACCCAGTGCCCCTCTCCCTCTATCTCTCTTCTATCCCTCACCCAGGCCCCCTTCTCTCTCTCCCACTGTCTCCTTTCACTCCATCATCTCTCTCTCTCATTCTCTCTGTCACCCATTCCCTCTCTCCCTCTCTCTCTCTCTTCTCTCCATCATCTCTCTCATTCTCTCTCTCTGTCACGCAGCCCTCCCTCCCTCTCTCCCTCTTCTCTCATCATCTCTCTTTCTCACCTAGCCCTCCTCTCCTTCTCTTCTCTCCATCATCTCTCTCTCTTCTCTCATCATCTCTCCCTCTCTCTCTCTCTCTCACCCAGCCCCCCCCCTCTCCCACTCTCTCTCTTCTCTCCATCATCTCTCTCTCTTCTCTCCATTATCTCTCTCTCTTTTCTCTCCATCATCTCTCTCTCTTCTGTCCATCATCTCTCTCTCTTCTCTCCATTATCTCTCTCTCTTCTCTCCATCATCTCTCTCTCTTCTCTCCATCATCTCTCTCTCTCACCCAGCCCTTCTCAGCCTCTCTCTCTCTTCTCTCCATCATCTCTCGCTCTCGTTCTCTCTCTCTCACCTATTCCCTCTCTCCCTCTCTCTCTCTCTCTCTGTAGATTTTCTGTCCTCAGCAGACACAGATTTACATGCAGATCCACTGTACGAGGTTTAGACGGAGTGAGAGGAAGAGAGGGAGGAGGGACGGAGGGAAGGAGGGAGGGAGAGAGGGATGGAAAGGCAGAGAATATAAATGTCCAAAATGATTCAGTATTCAACCCAAATTCACACTCAAAATAATTTTAAGTTTTCACCTTTTGACCATAAGATCCGCATGAGGAGATGAGACACTGAATACAATCGACATATAGGCCACAGTATTTACTACAATCACCATTACTACTACTGCAAATAGATCCATCGTCTTAAAGCTGTACTATGTAACTTTTCTGGGGGAGGTTATACACACCTGCCTTTCTCAATGAACGTGTCAATTGGCGTTAAATGTTTCTATCTTGTAATTTTGTAGTTTTGTTGATCAGAAATACTGTAAAAACATGCAGTCCTATTGTAAGCATGTCTATCAGCCCATCCACAGATCTGACTTGTAATTTGGTCTGGTAGCATCACCAGCTTGTCTCCATGGAAACAGATATGTTTAATGCAGTACTGTGGGTCATTGCAGACAAAGCATGAGACAATGTAATAGTTCAGTCAGTTCAGTCTTAGTATTAGTATTAGTTACAGTCCAGTCTTAATTTTTTGCATCAACAGTGACAGAAGACCTACTACTACAACAACTACTACTGCTACTATTACTATTACAACTGCTACTACTATTACTACTACTACTACTACTATTACTACTACTACTACACATTAAGTTATTGTTTGCACAGTTTCAGTACTAGATAATAATTTGTATTGCTGGTACTGCTAGTACAAATGCTAGTACAACTGCTACTGCTACTACTACGCAGGGCTCTCAAGTCTCACACATTGAGAGTGTGACACACGCAATTCGACGTGTTCACACGCTCACACGCCACACATGGCATTTCTCACGCTGATTTTTATTTTTTTTATTTTTTTTGTGCCCAGAAAATCGGTCTGTGTGGCTCAGTTTATGCAGGCACCGCGCGTTTTCAGCGAAAAAACCTCTCCCCCCCCCCCCAGTCCCGCTCCCCGGAAAAAAATCAGCCAATCAGAAAATAGATTGTTCTGTTGTTGGGCAGACTGTAGAGTGTAGTTTCAGCTGCTAAGCGCACACTGCGGTGATGACAAAACAAACTGAGAACCATCAGGTAATAACTTCATTTATATAACTCTCATTAGTTGCTTTGTAGTTTAAGTTTGCTCTTTAGACAAACATTTACAGCAGGGCTCTCAAGTCTCACGCATTGAGAGAGACAATTGACGCGTTCACACGCTCACATGGCATTTCTCACGCAATTCAAGCCCCCCCCCCGCGCTACTCGGAAATTACGCAGTCTCACGCACGACCCCGCTCAAAACTTGAGAGCCCTGTACTACTGCTACTGCTACTACTACTACTACTATTATTATGAATTAGGTTATTGTTTACGTAGTATCAGTATTAGTTACAGTCCAGTCTTTATTTGCATCAACAGTGAAAGAAGACATACTACAACAATGACTACTGCTACTAGTACTACTACAACTGCTACTATTACTTCTAGTACTACTACTTCTACTACTACTACTACTACTACTACACATTAGGTTATTGTTTGCACAGTTTCAGTACTAGACAATCTTTATTTGTATACACAATGCCAAAATAACTACTACTACAACTGCTGTTACTGCTATTACAACTGCTAGTGCTACTACTACTGCTGCTACTACTACTACTACTACTACTACTACTACTACTACTACTACTACTACTACACATTAGATTATTGTTTGCACAGTTTCAGTACTCACAGTCCAATCTTTATTTAGTTGTATCCACAGTGACAGGAGAATACTACTACAACAACAACTACTACTACTACTATCATTTCTACTCCTGCCAATATCTGTGCACTGCTACAATTCAATATTTAGCGGCGGTGTATCGTGGGGGAAGGGGCGTAAATGTCTGGCCACATTCATCACTTGTTCCCAAAAGTACACGAATCCCACTATGAGAAATCTGTCCTTAGAAATGTCACAGAGATATTAAATCCAATAGATCACAGACAGCCGCCGCACTTCCCCCTCCTGCCACACGGAGGTCCCGGGACACGGCTAAATACAAGAACTGCACGGAAGGAGGTCAGCCCCAGCCTCCCAACATTTGTCTCTCCAAAACGAGTCAATATATATTCTAAAGTCCACAGAAACAACAAATATTACACGATTTAACATCATGTAGAAGCTTAATAAAAGCCCATATTACACATACATGTACTGAGCTGTTATAATGTTGTTTCTGCATCAAAAACAGACCTGGAGTTGTGTTTTTGTTTAATTTATTCACACATTTTAACAGGCAAACCCTGCATATTTAAGCTGAGTTTTTCTCTCAGACAGAAAAAAGTCCGTTCCACCTTATGATGTCATCTCTGTACACATTCGCATGAGTAATGTGGATGATTTCAGATCTGGAATTGCCAATTTCTACTGAACTAAATGTTAAAAGTAGCTAGAAAACTACCGCTTCATGTCATCACAAGGTGGAACGGAGCATTTTAAGCTTTGGAGATGTTGACAAACTAATAATAAACCAGGTGTGAATGAAACAAAACACCACTCCGGGTATGTTTGTGACGAGGTGACAACATTAGAACATGGCTTAGAGCTCGCAAGAGTCAGTTTTGTGTAATATTGGACCTTTTAAATTGTTAATCACTACGGCAACAGTCTTTAATTGCCGTCATTCTCAAACCCACGGATAACAAAGGGAAATGCTTCTTTAAAATGCAAAATGTTGGTTGAATATATTGTAAGTTTGTATAATAAATCTCAAATGTACAAATGTAAAGCAAAACGACTAAAAGCCATCCTATGTCTGCTGCTACTACTACTACTACTACTACTACTACTACTACTACTACTACTACTATTACTATTCCTACTAATACTTCTACAGATCTACTAGAGTCAGTGCACATTATCTAAATAGATGATACTACTACTCCATACTACTACTATGATTACACCTACGCCTTATCCTAGTCTTCTTACTACTACTGCTATTACTACTACTACTACTACTACTACTACTACTAATATTTCTACTAGTTCTGCTACAGATCTACTAGATTCAGGGTATATTATCTAAATCGATGATACTACTACTCCATACTATTACTACAAATCCTCCTACTCTGCCTTATCCTCCTCTTTCTACTACTAGTCCTACTACTACTACTACTACTACTACAACTACTATTACTGTTTCTACTAGTACTGCTACAGATCTGCTACATTCAGGGTACATTATCTAAATAGACGATACTACTACTCCATACTACTACTACAATGATGACTATTAGTAGTAGTTTTAGGTGTAGTAGTAGTAGTAGTAGTTGTTGTAGTAGTTGTAGTAATAGTAGCTGATATAAGATGCCTACTCTGCCTTATCCTCTTCTTAGTACTACTACTACTACTAGTACTACTACTACTACTGGTACTACTGCATCCACGGTAGTTAATTTAAATATTTAATTTGCTTTTGCGACACCAGAAGAGAATAGCTGAATAGTAGGAAGTATATAGTTTTATGATGGTGATGTTAGTAGATTTTATGAGCTCCTTTGGGAAATTTGCACACGGCACTGTATTTGATCCATCAATGCTTGTAAACCTGTCAGCAGCACAGGGCCACTATACTCCACCACCCGGGGCCCCCGCTCCAGATCTGAGCCGGGGTCTTGGTCAGATTATAAGCGCAATCCAATTGAAATCGCAATATGAATGGACACTCTTGGCAAATACTACAGTAATGTATCATATAAACACACAGACTGTATAAAGAATTGGACTAAGGGAGTCAAATGAAGGTTAGCGGTTACAGGAGCGAATTTTTATTTATTTGTTTATTTTTATTCGTTTATTTGGAAGGGACAATGCATATTAAGGAACGTACAATTTGTATAAGATCACACAAACCGACGTAAATATGCCGGATTTAGCACATTTCCATTCGCAGTCCCAGACATAAAGATATAGCATACTATAGAAAATATGTTGCAGTTGCAGACATCAGACAATTTAGTACATGTGTTATGCTCACAAACATAAAAACAATTTAGTATCTATATAATAGTAGCATATAATTTAATAATTATAATTTAAATTACAGTAAGAATACAGTTGATGGGCTTAGCCTAGAGTGCGGCTTAAAGGTGCTTCTCAGTGTTAAGGTGCCAATTCTATTTACAATGTGAATTTGGAGCTAGTTCCATATAAGGAAAAGGAATTTGTGACCAGCCGCCGCAAAACCAGTCACAAGTCGATCCAGAGTTATTTACAGATTCTGAAAAGTGTAGATTCTAAGCTTTCCAACGATGCCTTACACATGGAAATCTGAGAACATTTGAAGAATTTGGCCATTTCAAAGCAGCACATAACAAAACAACGAGCTGAGAAAAAACGTGTTAAAGATTCTCTCACTCTAGGGCAGAAAGGTGCTCATTTGCATGACATTAAGATAAGAGATGTAACTACTGTTTGTCTCGTCCAATTATTCGCGTATCCACTGTCTTTCGGCAGCTAAAGAATCCGATCTCATTCTGTACATGAGCTCCAGAGAAAGTCTCTGGCTGAATGCGTCCCAAGGAGAGAGTTCTCCTTCCCTCTTCCTCCTTCTGGCGTCCAGTAAAACAGCCACGATTCAGCTCATCCGCGAAATATTACATCTTTACATACAGCGTAAACATTCACGAAGTTCACTCGCAGCAAATTAGTGGAAAAAGAAAACACGTGAATGGCCAGTAGCGCCAGTGTGGTAATTATGGTAATTTACACACGCCCTGATTCTTTCCCAAAAACAAGCCAGTTTCAAAGACAAAATGTATGATTTTAAAGCAACCAATGATCTCAATTAGCACATTCTGCAAAAAAAAACATCCATCCATCCATCCATTTTCTACCGCTTATCCGGGGCCGGGTCGCGGGGGCAACAGTCTAAGCAGGGACTCCCAGACTTCCTCCACCCCGGACACTTCCTCCAGCTACTCCGGGGGGACCCCAAGGCATTCCCAGGCCAGCCGGGAGACATAGTCCCTCCAGCGGGTCCTGGGTCTTCCCCGGGGCCTCCTCCCGGTGGGACATGCCCGGAACACCTCCCGAGGGAGGCGTCCAGGAGGCATCCGAAACAGATGCCCGAGCCACCTCAGCCGCTCCTCTCGACGTGGAGAAGCAGCGGCTCTACTCCGAGCGCCTCCCGTGTGACTGAGCTCCTCACCCTATCTCTAAGGGTGCGCCCAGCCACTCTGCGGAGGAAACTCATTTCGGCCGCTTGTATCCACGATCTCGTCCTTTCGGTCATTACCCAAAGCTCATGACCATAGGTGAGAGTAGGAACGTAGACTGACCGGTAAATTGAGAGCTTCGCCTTTTGGCTCAGCTCCCTCTTCACCACAACGGTCCGGTACAACGACCGCATCACTGCCGACGCTGCACCGATCCGCCTGTCAATCTCACGCTCCATCCTCCCGTCACTCATGAACAAGACCCCGAGATACTTGAACTCCTCCACTTGAGGCAAGGACTCTCCACCCACCCAGAGAGGGCAAACCACCTTTTTCCGGTCGAGAGCCATGGCCTCGGATTTGGAGGAGCTGATCCTCATGATCAAAAAAAAAACAAAAAAACGAAAATCACTAATTTTGTGTTGTGGCGGCTTTTTATTTACAGACAAGATCGTGAAATAAAAACACCAGGATCATGTAAAGTGGGTTGATATGAACATTTTAAGACCAAAACAACGCTCACAGCAGCAGTTAAAGAGAGAGCCGTGACAATTTTCAGCGTAAAGTCAACTGGAGCCAGAATCGATGGAGCCGGAAGCACCCCCATGCTCACTTCCTGTTTGGATCGCAGCAACTAGCAGGTTAGCTATGCCCATTTATATAAACAGTCTATAGTTAAGTGTGGATACCTGTTAGACCAATCACAACATCCCTTATAACCCCGGACCCGCCCCTCCTCCAGTTCAGCAGCTCTGTTTGAAATGTGCTCCACCGTGTTTTTAAACTCCACACACCTTCACTAGAATCATTTGGATGATTTTGAGCCCTGGAATTGAATCTCTACTGAACTAAAGGTAAAAAGTAGCTTGAAAACTACCACTACATGACATCAGAAGGTGGAACAGCGCATTTTGAGTTTCGGAGATGCAGACAGAATAATAATAAATGAGGTAACAACTCTATAACAGGGATTAAATTTGCATATTTGCTGCTATATGGCAACAGTCCAAAATTTTCAACATTCCGAAACCCCTGGATAGCCCCAACGTGCACACACAGTCGTTCTCTCAGATCTGAAAATGCATTGATTTTATCTTTGTGTACAGACGTGTTTTCGCTGGCAACATACAGTGTCAATCAATAATATGGCAGAAATCCCCCAGATTCTTGATAAACAGCACATTTCCATACGCACCGAGAACCGTTTTCAGTCCGACCCAAAACTGAAAGCAGCAGCAGATCTGATCACATCTAAAATCCATACTTCCTCCTCAGCCTTTTCATTTCACAGCGGCTCCCAAACCCTATTATGGGCTCATTTATTTGTGCGTGCCTTTATTAATTCATACATATTCATTGAGAATGTCAGGAACGTGATTCATTTGGAGAAAAATATTGCGTTTCCGATCCGAGGCGACCCACGTGTGTTTGTCTCGTTGCTATTGTTATCGCCGCCTCTGTGTTTAGACGTCATCTCTAAAACTACAAACACCTTATTTCGCTACATAAGATCATATTGCTTTAAAGACGCAGTGTGTAACCTTTCTGATAGAGGTTACCGTGCTTGTTTGTCTCCATGGAAATCTTACTTACTCCCTGTAATGTTCCACAGTGTCATTTAACTTGTATTAGTGTACAGCCCCGCAGAGACGAGCAGGTTTTCAAGGTATTTCTAAGCAAAACAAAACTGAATAAATGAAAAAGAGGTCATTTTAATGCCATACTCTGGAATGTTACATGTAAAGCAATGGAAAATATTATACACTGATAATATTATTTAAAGCATTCAACAGTTTACTACCAAGTAATCCACAAAACTTGTTCAAAATTAGAAAGAAAACTCATAATTTAAGAGATGGAAATGTTGGAACTATTCGTAAATGTTTCTGTGTGTCGACATGTGGTGTAAAACTCTGGATACACGTCTCAAAAACGCCAAAATATCTGTAAATTCAAGTTGTTCTATAAACATATGGTGTGGTCACAGTTTATAGAGAGTGGGTCTGAATATTAGAACAAACTGTCTTCTGTAGAGCTGGTTTATGTTTGTTGTTTCCGCTCTATTGTTGGTTTGTTCTGTTCATTACATTATTTGTCTCTGCCTCTGTTTCCATTGTTGGTTTCCTTTTGTAAATAGTTGAGTCATGCCAGAATTGGAGGACATTGTACGTCCCACCCATCAAATATTAAATAATCCACATACAAAATACTAAAACATACAGTTTCTGAGTGAATTTACTTGTCCTGAGACCAAATCTAAAAAACTAAGAGAAAAGAATGGTTGAAAATAGTTTTTAAAATACCAAATAAGTCTGGAGTACCCCCCAAAATGCCATTTTCCTCTTGTCCCACCCCTTTAATGACCAAACTGAATTTCAAACAGTTAAAATTAAATTTCTTTTTTTCTTTTTATTATTTGTTTCATTGCCATCTCTTGTAACTGTGGGAACATTTGTTTTAATAGACATAATATTTCAAATAATAATTATTATTCATGGAACATGTGTCCTACAACATGCACGCAACCCTGTTACCAGAACATTTTTAGCCTGGTAGAAAAAGAAAACAGAACCACATGATCCCCTGGACCTGACATCATCAAACAGTTTTCCAAAAGAATGGGAAGAGCAAATGTTTGTCTTCTCTTCTATTTTTCCATTTTTTAGAACATATTTCGCCTTGATTGAATGTCTCACTCTACCTCATGCAACCCTGTTATGCAAATGATCAGAATAAGACAATTATTATTATTTTCCTTTACTTATTTGCATAAATATGTTTTTCCTCTTGATTAGCAGTAACATGTAACAGCTTCTACTCCTGAGATAAAGCGAACATTAGTGTGGATTTGCAACCCTGTTACTGTGATTAGAGTAAATAAATAAATAAATCATGTAATAAAAATTGTACCACTGATCTGTAAGCTGAGTTAATCAAGCATTTGATAGTTTATTACCTATTATTGATGAATATGGGCGGCAGTAGCTCAGTTGGTAGAGCATATGCCTTGTGATCCAGGAGTTGGCGGTTCGAATCCCGCTCTTGACGGGTTGACCGCATGTGATCCCAGCTCCCACAGATGAGCGCTGCCGTTGTGTCCTTGGGCAAGACACTTAACCCCCCACCCCACCCCAGTGTCTGTGGACATTGGTAGCCCCCATGGCAGAAGATACATCAAGGCCTGTTGTGACATGAGCCGTCCTGTGGACCTACCACCCGCGGAAGGATTCATGGGGGCTGGTGCATTGTGTTCTGGGCAGCAGAACACTGCTTGGACTGCTGCCCCCGCGACCCAGAAAATGGAAAAGCGGAAGAAAATGAATGAATGAATGATGAATATGTAGCAGAAAAGTGAAGGTTTATTCTTCAAGAATTTTAAAGCCAAAATGTCCTCCAATTCTGGAATGACCCAGTTCAATCCAAATGTAAAATGTTTGAAGATTGAAAAAAAAAAAAAAAAAAAGTTAATTGTTAAATTAGAAGAGGGGGTGTGGGATTAAATAAGTTTTCTTCTTCCCACTCCTTTTTGGGCAAGTGTTTTGTTTTTGTTTGTTTTTTGTTATTTCTGTTATTGCCCAAAATAAATATAATAATAAGAAGCAGGTGGCAGACCGTCCAGAATGAAAAGCTACGCAGTGCATCTTTAAATTGACTAGATATATAATTACTCTTACTCGCGTAGTATAGTTTTCCCAAATCCTTTTATTATTTCTATTATAATTATACATGAGTATTTACAGTTTTGAAGTAACAGTACTTTTACTTTAGTACAATTTTTGGCTACTATCCACTTCTGTCTTATGTAACCACATTCAGGAAGCATTAGTGCAAGCTAATGCAAAATGTAAAAAACAGACATTTAGTTGCTATAGTAACTATAAAGACAATAAAGTGGCACCATGGTAAATATAGAGAGATTTATTTGGTAAGACTGCCTCTCCTGTACTGTGTTTTACAGCAGTGTATTATGGGAAATATTGGGGTTGAATTGTGATAGCGGTAATAATTGTAAAAGTCAAAGTGTATAATTATTTTCCATCTCTTAAAGGGCCGGTACCTGTATTTTTTCATTTATTTGAGCAAAATTTGTCTTTATATTGTCGCTCTTGAGGTTAAAATAAGTCTGGCGTGTACTATCCACTAGCGTTTTCTTGTCCAATAATCATGAAGTGCGCCATTAGCATGCTAGTTCTTACCGTTTCACCACACTGGTCTCTACGAATAATTAGGACGCTCTGAACGCGTAAGGTAAGTGAGGAATAACTTTGGACCGCTGCAAACTGCTTTAAATGCACTAATTCTGTTTTTCCTCGTTCTTTTAAAGACGGTAAAAATCAGGTAGGGCGCCTTTAAGCTAATTATTTTAAAGCATTACTACTTGTTACGTGGCTACTATCACTACCCACTTCATTAGCACGAGATTGCTTCGAACGGGACGGCACTAGAGATAGAGGAAATGCGTTTTAATCTGGAAAAAAGGTCAAGTCCGCTGGCTATTTTGGAGATTCATTGCGGGTTTATAATTGGGGCTTGTCTAGCGAACAATGTAGAATTAAATGAAGACAAAGTTGGTGCGTAGCGGTGTGGCCTTTGATGAGGAAAAAAGGGAGGAACGCACTCTTTTCATTTGCAAGCTTTAATCGGCCCAATAAGATCAGATCTGCTCCGATTCGGAGCCAAACGAAGCAACGGGGGCAGAAATGAAATGCTAATTAGTATCGATTACCAATGACCCCGTGTCGTCCCTATTTGCATCTTTTAAATCAAGCCAAATTATTGCATTGAATTTCGTAGCTGGTTAAAATACCTTTACAGATATTAGCAGGAGAGTTAAAGGTCCTAAAAACAAGGTGGAACGAGTGTAAACGTGCGTGAATGAAACAAAACACAACTCCAGATAGGTTTTTGATGAGGAAATAACATTACAGCACAGATGAGAAAACTGTAATTAGACGCAGACGGAACGCAGCAGACTCGTTTTGATCTCAAGAGCTGCTTATACGATAAATCGGACACATTTTGCTCAAATACACGGAAAACAGTTTCATTATTTGAGCTTCTTCTTCTCTTTCCCATTTTTGACTCTCTCAATTTTACCGAGAGACCATCCCAGACATACAGCTCTGGAAAAAAAAGCAAAAAAAAACACTGCATTTTTTTCTGAAATCAGCATCTCTACATGTATTACAGCCATTCCATTCCAGCGTCTGTTGAATTCCAACACAAACACAAAGCTGAGCTACTTCAGTTCTTGCACCAGGAGTGGAATAAAGTCACCCAAGAACAATGTGAAAGACGCATGAAAGCTGTGATTAAAAATAAGGATTATTGCACCAAATATTGATTTCTGAACTCTTCTTAAGTGTAAACATTAGTATTATGTTGTTTTAAAATGAATTTGATCTTGTTTCTTTGCATTGTTTGAGGTCTGAAAACATGGATCTTTTTTGTTATTTTGACCATCTGCAAATAAATGCTCTAAACGATAATATTTTTATTTGGAATTTGGAAGAAACGTTGTCTACGGAAGCTGACAGAGGCCATGTTTGTAATGATTATTTTCCACCTTAATAATGAGAAAATTAACTCGAGATCTCGAGAAAACGACACAATTAATTCGTGATCTCGAGAAAACAAAACTGTTATTTCGGGATCTCGAGAAAACACTGTATCTCCGTCGGTAAAGACGAAGCCGGGCCAGTCTTCTGTGGAGGTGCCGCGGACTAATCTTGAAATTATCCTGAATTAAAAGACGTAATGCAATCTCCCCCTGTGTCAACCCCTGATCAAAATATTGCCTTATCAGCTGATCGATTATTATTCCAGACATTCTAATGACCAAAAACGCGTCTATTCAGAATGAGAAATAGCCCCGAAGTCAGCCTGTAACAGCGTGGCGGTAGACATTTCAGTTTTCTCGAGATCACAAATTGTGTTGTTTTCTCGAGATCTCAAATGAATTATCTCGTTATCTTAAGAAAAAATATTGCTTAAGAATATGGCCTCTGTCGACTTCCGTAGTTGTCTAGTAGTTTATAGACTCAAACAAAAATGTTCCTTTTGCCCAAACACATACCTATAAATAGTAAAATCAGAAAAAAAACTGATAATTTTGCAGTGGTCTCTTATTTTTTCAGAGCTGTACAGTATAACAAGGACTGTGGAACATTTCACAGTTCAGGAAAAGCATTCACATCTCCATGGAGACAAGCATTTAGCAAAAGCCCCATCAGAAAGTACATGTGTTAAAGAAGCAGATGACCCGTGCCGATTAACTGAAGCATAAAAATAAAAGAGGGAGAAAGAAAAGAAAAGCTTTATAGATAATAGCAGTAGCCACTAGGGTCTGGTGAAATGATTTGAAATTATATAGTATTTGGTGGGACTACAAGAAGTTAAAGACTGTAATTATTTGGCCGTCTGGGAGATTTTGGGACAATTATTCGTATTTTTTTCCCTCAAATTATTATTATTATTTTTTTTACCTTATTGTGATTTTGCAGAGAGATCATCCCAAATGTATAGGCTGTAATTATTTTCAGCTAAAACAGAATAAAGGGTTCATTTGCGCTGAGTAATTACATAAATTCGCAATTAATAGGACCCACGAGAAACAGAAAAATCGAAAATAAAAAAAGAGGATTAATTTCGACACACGCGTAGTTAATTCACTTTAGCAATAATAAATAATGTAAAGGAGGGGAGGGATAGTGGGAGCAGTGGACAGAGCTGATGGAGAGAATCATGTCAGGATGGACCCAGTGAACCCGGGAAGTGCGGGAGGGACGGAGCTCTGGCGCCATCTGCTGGAGGGCGGGGGAACGGCAGGAGCGGTTATGTAAACGGGACATACTAAGCTCATACTAATGAAGGAAAAAAAACACAATTGGATATCAGGATACGCACAGGCAGCGAGATATTGGTAATTGAATAGGGTTTTAATTTGACCAGGGAAATCCAATACAAAATGCAAATCAGCGATCGTCTGCGGATTTCTAGGCGTATTTGATTTAGAAAGTATTCATTTTCTATATTGCGTTATAGGACACTGACAGATGCGCAGAGGTAAAGTGCAGATAAGGTCAGATCTGTAGAGAAGCATCAACACTCATCGTAAGTATATACAGCTCTGGAAAAAAATAAGAGACGAGGGTAAGATAAGGGTTATTGCACCAAATATTGATTTCTGAACTCTTCTTAAGTGTAAACATTAGTGTTATGTTGTTTTTAAATGAATTTGATCTTGTTTCTTTGCATTGTTTGTGCTCTGAAAACATGTATCTGTTTTATTATTTTGACCATTTGTCATTTTCTGCAAATAAATGCTCTAAATCAGGGGTCTTCAAAGTTTTTCAGGCCAGGGACCCCCAAACAGATGGCGAACTGGGCCAGGGACCCCCTACTATATATACGGCATAGAATTGTGTTTTATATTAAATTGAGCTTAGTGTCATGTATAAACATTGTTACTCTGTTATGGTACATCCAATACAAGGAAATAATACACAGGTTAATACTGTATTTTACACTATAAAATATAAAATTATATTATTTTAAAGTGAAATCAAAAGATTTCGCGACCCCCCCTGCAGTACCTCCGCGACCCCCCTGTTGAAGACCTCTGCTCTAAATCAATGTTTCCCAACCTCTTGTGTACCCCCTGAGCCTTTTTGTCATACCTCGAGTACCCCCTCACTCATACGTGTTGATAATTCTACAAAAGTAGAACGTGACACAACAGATTATTAAATGAAAATCATTTTATTTCATCTCCTTAATTTGAAAATTTAATTCTCAGACATTTTTCTCTCTTTTCTTTAACTCAAGTTTACTCAAATTAGAATTTAAAAATAAAAAAAAAATCTCCCCCTGCGCCTGGCAGCGACATTGCCGAGTACCCCCTGCAGTGTGCTCGCGTACCCCTAGGAGTACTTGTACCCCTGGTTGGGAAACATTGCTCTAAATGATATTTTTATTTGGAATTTGGGGGAAATGTTGTCAGTAGTTTATAGACTCAAACAAAAATGTTCCTTTTGCCCAAACACATCTATAAGTAGTAAAATCAGAAAATCCGATAATTAAAATCCGCAGTGGTCTCTTATTTTTTTCCAGAGCTGTAGATGTCATTCTGTGTATTTTCTGCCCTAAAAACTGCCCCCTTGCGCACCATCACAGACTCAAAAAGTGATCTATTCAGACTGGTTTTTAACACTTAGTGATGTAGAGATACTTTGGTCAGTTTGTTTTATTTCATTGTTTAATATTTGAAATGTTTTATATTGTATTGGTTTTATTGGAAAGCACTTTGGTCACCTTGAGTGTTATAAAGTGTAAATAAAGTTTGATTGATGGACTGATAAAAAATGCAGTTGTATAGGCTACATGGTAGATAGATATGCTGGGTACGATACCGTGGAACATTTCAGCAATAACATTACCATGGAGATGAGCATGTGTCAGAAGCCCCACCAG
Organism: Paratrypauchen microcephalus; assembly: GCA_036785185.1. Taxonomy (NCBI): domain Eukaryota; kingdom Metazoa; phylum Chordata; class Actinopteri; order Gobiiformes; family Gobiidae; genus Paratrypauchen; species Paratrypauchen microcephalus. Next base: position 1,857,786 of record JAVJIX010000086.1, read on the forward strand.
CAAACTTACGAGCAGCTTTAAAGGGATATGCCACCCTCAGGTCAAATTTGGGCATCTCCCCACAGTCCAGAGACTAAAATAAGTGGTGGAAAGCGTTTTCCTGCTCACCCAGCCATTGTCCGAGTCTGTCAGCACTGACCGCCGCGGTATCTGCTGCTCCTCTGCCTTAGACTGGAGTCTAACGTCGCCAGAGAAAGATTTCGGCCAAAAGGAATTAATTTGCTCAATGCGTTTCCCAATTACTTTCTGTGTAGTGCGCATTCATATCGAGCTCTCCGTGTTGATTTGTACATTTATTTGCACTGCGGCGGTCAGTGGTGACAGACTCGGACAATGGCTGGGTGAGCAGGAAAACGCTTTTCATCACTTATTTTAATCTCTGGACTGTGGGGAGATGCCCAAATTTGACCTGGGGATGGCATATCCCTTTAACACTATGTAAAATTTTACTGTCTGCTTGAGCTGATATGTGCTTTAAACATTTATTCTATTATACATGTATTTATTGCTCAAAATACATTGAGAAACATGCATTGTTAAAGGTCCCATGGGATGAAATTTTCACTTTCTGAGGTTTTTGAACGTTAATGTGAGCTCCCCTACCCTGTTTAGCCCCCCCCCATGGCTAAAAGTTGCGAAATGTCTAAACTGAGCATTTGCGATCCTTTTCTGCGTTACACAAAACCAGTGTTGGAACGGGCGAGTTCGGACAAGGCACCTTTTTGACGTCAGATCGGCAAATGCAGCTCCAGCCCCTCCTTCTGTCTCCGCTCAGCGTCCCTGTATATCCCGCCCATAGAGTTTGGACTGTGAATGCGCTACAATGCGAAATGCGTTTTTTTATTTGCCTGGAGGCACGTCCGAGTGTTTCTAGGCTCGCAAGTCCCTTACCCGACCCTCTGGACCTCTGAAATACCAGTGGTTTAATTTTATTTTCTGTGTAAATATGCTTTTTTTCATTGCAAAGTCTCCCATCTGTCTTCCTGTGTTAAACACGGAAGAGAGGAGACGAGCTGCGCTTCGAGCCCCCCCGCTCCTTAGCCAATCTCTCTGTCCTTCTCATTTGCACTGAAGCAGCAACACCCACAATAAAGCATTTTAAACACATATCTAGCCTCATGAAGACTGTCAGAGTCATATCTCATGCAGTGAGTGTTAATTTTGAAGAAGGATTCATTTACAGTATTAGGGAACCATTAAGGAGCCATATAAAAGCATCAAGAAGTACCATGTCATGGGACCTTTAAAACATCTGTATGGAGATGAGAAGGTGATGGACCCTCCACCAGATAAAGGCTGTGTCCCATTACTCTGTCTTACCCCTTCCCCTTTTATCTACGTTTTTGTCTTGCCCCTCGATACCGAGCTGAGAGGGCTAGGGGTTTGAATGTTCCCCTAAGAAATGGGACACCACTCGATTACCGTTTGCGTCATCGTACCTTGCCTCTACCTGGCTGCTACGTCTACAGAGGCGACAACAACTGATGCAAACAAATGTGGTTTAACGTATTTTTACATTTAAAAACCAACTGTAATGGTTTAAACGTTAGATCGTTTGATGTTATACTGTGGAACATTTCCGGCAAAGCAATAACATCACCATGGAGACAAGCAGGTGGTGATATTTATGCACTATGTAACTTTTTTGGTGGTGCAGCAGAGGTCCTACTACCTCCTCACCTCATGTACCCTCCTTGTACATGTATTACTTATTGCTCATTACATTGAAAAGTTACATAGTCCATCTTTAACATCTGAGGATAAATCCCCAATAGTCTTCTCCTCTTAAATCATATTGATACTTGTTACGATCTAATGTTGTCTCTATGCTAAAATTTTAAACTTGATTTCGATACTAACGAATAGACTATAAAAAACACTCTTTAGACAATAGAATGTGATTTTCAACATTAAATCGTAGTACTTTCTTTTATATTTCCGTGTGTTCTTATGTCTGTGTAATCCTCAGTGATCCATGGGCGTATACTCGTCTATATGCTCTTATATTTGTTCTGATTCAGCTCATGATTATTGTACAACGATAAAAGAAGAAATTCAATTTGTCAACTGGACAATGTTTGTTTGGTCGAAAACGTTTCGCCGCTCATCCGAGAGGCTTCATCAGCTCTAATTAGAATGCTGGTAAGACGCTTGCTTATATCTTGCTGTAGGGAGGAGCTAACGAGCTAACTACTTTCTGAAACTATCTCATTGGTTTCAGTCTTTTGTTTCTCTGGCGTCTAGATTACCATACCTATTCATCCCTACAACGACTGTTTTTCACACCTCTGGCCCTGACCTGGCTAGCCTTATTGTTCCCCTGTTTGCTTGATCTAGGCTTAAGAATGGAATTATAGATGGGAGACAAATTATGTCTGACTCCACCATTTCTGTTCAAGGAAGGATTCTCTTTTTTGACAAAAATAGCCTCTTTAACTCCCCTCTCAAACCAATTCTTTTCCCTGGCTAAGATCTGAACCTCACTGTCCTCAAAAGAATGGCCTGTGGCTTCTAGGTGAAGATGTACGGCAGATGACGGTCCACTCTGGCACGCCCGTCTGTGTTGGTACATCCTCTTGTGAAGTGGCTGTTTTGTTTCTCCAATATAGCGCTCACTGCAGTCTTCACTACACTGAATGGAGTAGACCACATTGCTTTGTTTGTGGCTCGGTGTTTTGTCCTTTGGGTGGACGAGTTTTTGTCTTAAAGTGTTTGCGGGTTTGAAATAAACTGGGATTTCATATTGTCTGAAAATCCTCTGTAGTTTTTCCGACACGCCGGCCAGGTAAGGAATCGCTACCCCTTTCCTCCTGGGTTCGGATTCTCTATTATCTTGTTTCTTGCCCTTGTCTCTCTTGGTTTTGTTGACAGCCCATTTAGGATATCCACAAACAGAGAGGGCTTCCTGCACATGTTGTTCTTCTTTCTCCTTACCCTCTGTGCTTGTATTGTACAACCTATTTATTTTAAAAAGTTCATTTCTGTCCTGTGAATATGACTTTTTTAGTATCGATACCTGCTCAAATTCGTGTCTGGTTTCTCTTTAGTATCAATTAGTGTCTGATTTTCGATTCTTTTGACAACCCCACCACAATCTGCAATCATTTATGTGTGAGGATTTTTTGCACATGGTCAAATCTGATTGTGTATTAGTGCTGAAATGTAAAAAAAAATGCAAAGAAATGCAAATAGACGTGGCGTGCACTTGAATAATTTATTCAGTGGGAGACATATCCTTAACATCTAATCTTGGAGCGTTAAGACAGACAGCTACTCCATACAGCAGTGCCTACACATATTATCCAATATATGTATCCATATGTGTACGAGCAAAAATAAAATACAATGTTAAAAAGTTAAATATTGGTTTTCTAGGTGAAAAGCTCACACACGATATGGAAGATCATTTGTTTCATCAGATTTTGAATTTTAAATGCTGCTGAATTTCTCACTTTGAACTTTTCAACTCTGAAAAAACCTCATGGTCATACTTGGTCGCTTATTTTTCTTTATGTTCTCTAGTGGATGTTTGTTGTCGTTGTCTTGTGTTTGTGTTAAAGCCTCCTGTCCCAAGACACATTACTCCCATGAGAGACTGTATTAGAGGATTTTAATTGATCTTATCTCATCTTAAAGTCAGTTAATAAAATTATATGTGTACATTTTCAGTGTTTAAAATTCAATGTAAAAAAATAACCTTTTTATGGAAGTCGACAGAGGCCATATTCATAAGCAATATTTTTTCTTCCTTGTTATCCCGAGATAATGAGATAATTCATTTGAGATCTTGAGAAAACAAAACCGTTATTTCGAGATCTCGAGAAAACGAAACAATTATTCTGCGATCTCGAGAAAACAACTGAAACGTCTACTGACATCGGGGCTATTTCTCATTCTGAATAGACGCGTTTTGGTCTTTAGAATGTCTGGAATAATAATCGATCAGCTGATAAGGCAATATTTTGATCAGGGGTTGACACAGGGGGAGATTGCATTACGTCTTTTAATTCAGGATAATTTCAAGATTAGTCCGCGGCACCTCTGCAGAAGACTGGCCCGGCTTCGTCTTTACCGACGGAGATACAGTGATCGTTTTCTCGAGATCTCGAAATAACAGTTTTGTTTTCTCGATCACAAATTAATTGTGTCGTTTCCTCGAGATCTTGAGTTAATTTTCTAGTTATTAAGGTGGAAAATAATCATTACGAACATGGCCTCTGTCGGCTTCTGTACCTTTTAAATATTCAGCCCAAATATTTTCAAGCCCGCAAATTCAACGGTTAAAGTTCAAAGTGTAAAATTCAAAGTGAAAAAATTTGCACCAAACAACCAAGATGCCAAGGCAGAAGCAATCGATCCAAAGTGATCCCATCTAATTTAGTAACAAACAGGAAATGGTGCAGTGAAGCGATCTGATTGGTCAGAATTAGCCTCATCAAAACCTCATCTCTTTAATTTTATTTGTTAAGTGTAAGCCCCGCCCACAGATGAGAACGTCCAATAGGAAACAGCCTCTGTCCTCCTCGCTCACACAGGACTGATTGCTTTTGCCTTGGCATCCCGGATCTTTCTTTCTCTGTGAATTTTACAATCTGAATTTTGACTGTTGAATGTGAGGGCCTGAAACTATCTGTGCTGAATATTTAAAAGGTGAAATATTCATGGTGAAAGGTGAAATATTCAGAAATGTTATTCGTGAATTTGAAAAAATATTGAAAAGGTATACTTAAAATTTCAGCAACTCAAATTCAGAATAAAAATAATTCAAATGTCTTTTCAGAGTTCAAAAAAATTCAAAGTGAGAAACCTGCGGTATTTAAAATTCAAAATCGAAAGGAGCAAATGATCTTCCATACCCACACATCTTTCTTGCAGCAGCAGCAGAAGACGTGTATTGCATCAGTCAAATATGTTAAAACTGCTTGCTGATCCTAGGCAGATATACAGACCGGAGTTTACAACAAAAAATATATATATTTAAACGTTCTTTGACTAAAATTCTGTCCTCACAAAAGCCCTAAAAGCTGCTGGAGACAGAGGAAAGTGCAAATGTTCATTCAGTGACACTAAACAAGAGACACGTACGTTTCGATAGAGTGGTTTGGAAATAGGGCTGCACAATATTCTCATTTCACTTTTACTTTACAGTGTCTCAACTTTTAAAAGGTGCAATGTGTAACTTTTCTGGTAGAGGATCCATCAAAAGCTGTTATTGCTTTGTCTGGAATGTTTCACAGTACGGCATTAAAGGGATAGTTGTTTTTTTGTTATGTCAATCTGCATGGCGTCCCCTTCAGCAGTGTCGTGCATTAACACTGACTTATCGCTGACAGTGTCCTCTGAGCCGAGTTCTGCCCCGGTTCTGGAGCTGACGAAAGTAGGTCCGGCAAGTTAGCGGGGACAGTTAATGAAGCTTGTTTTTCTTCTCAAAACAATATTTGTCCAAAAAGTGATATATCTGCGTCAGAAAACAGTTGTCCACGAAAAAGTCAGAGGTCTAATTCGCCTGGTGCTATTTTCTGTCGTGTCGTATCACTGCGCGCCTATTATTATTTTTAGCCTGTTCACTTGTAATAGCTAATAGTAATAATAGACGCACAGTGATACGAATCGCCGGACCTACTTTCGTCAGCGTCAGAACCGGGGCAGAACTCTGCTCAGAGGACACTGTCAGGGGTAAGTCAGTGTTAATGCACAACACTGCTGAAGGGGACGTCATACAGATTCACATCAAAAAAATAAATAAATAAAAAGAACTATCCCTTTAAACCTTTCTATCTTCATGGACACCAAACCCAGACCAAGGTACAGGTCAGATCTGTGGAGAGGCAACCTCGCTCACAGTCAGAATGCCTGTTTTTCTAGGTATTTTTGAGCTATAAAACCACCGTAACTGAATAAATGTAAAGAAGATAATGAACCCCAAAGTAAAAAGTTACACAGTGCACCTTTATGCTATCAGTAACAGAGGTGGGTAGTACTCAGATTTACTTGCGTAACTTTTTAAAGTTTCTAGCAGCATACTTTTACTCCTACGTGTGTGTTTTTATTGAAGTAACAGTACTATTCCTTAAGTAAACACTGACAAAAGCTTTAAGTTGACAATGTGAAATTTTTTTGAAAATTTGTGATTATGATTATTATTATTTTTTAATATTCTATCCTTAAATACCAGATTTTTTTCATTATTCCCACCTCTGAAACATACAATATTTGAAGTCATCCTCTATAATCAGTTTCAAAACACATTCCGTGAAGCTTTTCAAGTATATTTTTACAATCCCATATCGCTGATTGTTCATTTGATTCCTAACGATGTGTTTATAATGAAGTGTGGTTAACGTCTAATTACGGTTCTGGTTTTGTTTTAGTCTTAACGTGAATAAATTAACAAGTTTAATTGATAATGTAGCCCATATATACCAATATTATTAAGTTAAATTAATCAAAGAAAAAACAAAGCAGTAATACAAAGTCATAGATTTTTGCTTTGAAGGATTATAGCAACTGCTGGCAATTTTCAAAAACAGCAAATAAATAAGGTTAAAGTCTTATACTATTTTTATTAAATTAAAGTACAAATGAGCAAGAATTATGCAGTTTTCAGTCTGACTGAGATTTAAGCAGAACAATTTTCCTATAATAGTTAAATTTGAAATATTTTGTTACCAAATAAATAAACCGGTGTAACAGGCCAGAATTCACCCCTGGCCATTTTTCCCCCCGGGTGCAAACTGACCTAGGCTAGATTTCCCCCTGGGGGAAAATCAGCCTAAGCTGTTTTGCACCCCCCTAGGCCAAACTTCACCCCCTAAAAACAATCAAGATCAAGTTAATCTAAGATTAGAAGATTATTGAATTTGACTTCCTGAGAAGGTATTGGTGTCATGAATTAGTTAGGAAGTGCTATCTGAATTAAAGGTTGATAATTGTTTGAAGTGTATTGTAACAGATCAGAAAATCAAAAGATGAAAGAGGTTTTGAATTTGAGCTATTGAAAGGGTATATAAATTACCCCAGTCTGATAGTTTCCTCATGTTTTACCTTAATCTTGATTGTTTTAGGGGGTAATGTTTGGCCTAGGAGGGTGCAAAACAGCCGAGGCTGATTTTCCCCCAGGGAAAAGTCTAGCCTAGGCCAGTTTGCACCCGGGGGTAAAAATGGCCAGGGGTGAATTCTGGCCTGTTACACCGGATCAGTTCCCTTAAAGGGATAGTGCGTTATTTTATTTTTTTAAAATGATAATCTGTATGGGTTTCCTTCTAAAAGTTTTATGCGTTAACACTGGCTTACCTCTGAGAGTCTCCGCTCAGCCCGGTTCTGCTCGCGTTCTGGAACTCACGTAAGTAGGTCCGGTAAGTTCGCGGTCATGTAATAAAGCTTGTTTTTCTTCCCAAAACAACATTTGTCCGAAAAGTGATATATTGCGTCCCTGACAGTTGTCCATTAAAATTTCAGCAGCGTATTTAGCATTTGCATATTTTCTCTCTTGATTCGTATCAATGCGCGCACATTAGCTGTATTAGCCTGTTCACTTGTAAACTTCTGCTTACGGCGGACCGCATTCGACGTACACATCCGCTAAAAGTTAACAGGCTAATACAGCTAATATGCGTGCATTGATACGCATTGAAATAAGCTTTATTACATGACCCCGCAAACTTACCGGACCTACTTAGGTGAGTTCCAGAACGCGAGCAGAACCGGGCTGAGCGGAGACTGTCAGAGGTAAGCCAGTATTACCGCATGGAACTTTTAGAAGGAAACCCATACAGATTAACATTAAAAACTATCCCACCACAACACTATCCCTTTAATTTGTTAGTCCTTTAGCCTTGTGTTAAACCTGGTCGAGTCTACGTGAGGTTTTGAATCATCGTTACAGCAATGTTTTATCATTCTTTTATCGTTATATTAATCAATACTTTGCAGCTGATGTCGTCAACATTCTGGGCGATGTGGCGCTAACTTGTGTGCATCGCGTCACCGTGGTGACCGTAGAACATTCCGGCACAGGCACACATGCAGCACACCGCCGCAGACTATTATCAAACGCAGTATTTTCAACACATTGTGCAGTCTTATTTAAAATACAGGTTCACGGCAGAAGGCTAAAGAGTCTGAGACGTGGAGAGAACTGTTTCACAAGACTGACGCCTCACGGAGATGCTAACTCACACACACACACACACACACACACACATACACACAATAAATGGACTTCACAGGCCACTGTACGCAGCAGTAGTTATGCATGGAGTATGTTCTAGAGGGTCTACATCGCCACGGCAGCGTCCAGCTCTTTGGGTCGTTGGTTCCCTCCCACGTGCTCCAGCTGCCCCGAGTCGGACACGTCGTAGCTGGTCTTGTACTTCGCCAAAATCTTCATTAGGGGGCGCAGTTTCAACCACCACTGCTCCTTAGGGATACGGTGACTGTAAAGACAAGACGACAGAGTGGTGTTTATTACATTTATTTATTCATTTAAAGGTCCTATAATGCGCAAAAGTGACTCTTGTGAGATTTTAGTCATGTTTTAATGTTTCCTCATCATAAACACACCGGGAGTTGAGTTTTATTTCATTCACACATGTTTGAGTAACCTTTTATTGTCGGTCTACATCTCCAAAGCTCAAAATGCTCTGTTTCGTTGTTGTTCCACCTTGTGATGTCATGAAGAGGTAGTTTTCAAGTTAACAGCTCCTTTTACCTTTAGTTAAGTGACAGTGCTTCTCAATTATTTTCTATGACGCCCCCCCTAGGAAGAAGAAAAAATTTCACGCCCCCCTCCCTCCGCACGACTATTAATAGTATTATTTGTCTAGAAAATTATTAGTACACCTCTGCATAACAATGTATCCTTTTATTAACATTAAAAACAAAAAAAGAAAGAAAATTCCAACAAACACTGCACTCTATTTTTACACTGAGGACTCAAATATTAATGTGCTTTTAATGCAGCTTTGTGCACATTTGTTTACGTTTTACAGAAACGAAACTTAAAAACCACATGGTCCATTTGCATAAACTCAAAGGTCAGTGGAATATAACGTGTTTTTTCTGTGACAGAGGATGTTCTGCTGATGGCAAATCTGTTTTGTGCGTATATCGCGTATTTAAGGTCGCCGAACCCTGCCCCAGAGCGACAACGAGAGCGCTACTGCCAACTACTGTTGTTGATGTGCACTTACACTTTCGTTCTAGTACAGTATGGCAAAAAAGCATGTTTCCCAGGGTCACACGCGCCCCCCCTGGCATCACACCGCGCCCCCCCAGGGGGGCCCGCCCCACTATTTGAGAAGCACTGAGTTAAGAAGAGATGAACAATTCCGGGACTGAAATTTAAAAGTGCAGAGTAATATTTTTTTCCACGTTGTCAGCTCGGTGTTTGTGATCAGAAACACCCAACAGTTTTTAGTAATGTCACATAGTTCTTGAAAACACAACTAGGCATTTTTGACCGTAAAGTTTGCACCAAAATGACCAAACTAAGAACAGCGGGCAATGCTATTAAAACACACTTTACTCAGTAACAGCCACAACTGCCCTGGGACAGACTGACAGAAGCAAGACTGCCGATCCATGCCACTGGCCACTCCAACCACCAGTACGCCACTAATTCACCACATTCACAATCACACATTCTACACATTTTTGGATGAACTTTAGAATCCAGCAAGTCCTAGCAACTTTCAGTAAATTTAGAAATAACCATGACAACGTTAGACTTAATTAATTACACTTAAACAAATTATTTAGATTCACTGACTTAATTTAGCTGCTTAATGTGTACTATTTAGCATATTAACATAAATACAAAATATTTCTATCATCAAACACCCCTCGTCGTGATTTCTGCTCGGCTGCATCCGTAATGGAAAACTTCCTTAGAAGAAATTAAAAATGAATAGAGATACGGCATATAATACACTCATTAACATTAAGCACAGAGCTCATTAGGCCCCGGCTAATCAAATGTAATGAGCAGAGCTAAAAACCTGCCATTTAAATACATCTCCATCTCGTAACACGGCGACACAGAGCGCGTAATCCATCTGGATATTTTTATAGATCATTTCTAATGGCTGTAATATGTGTGGTCCTACGCAAACATTTGTCCGGTTAAAGCGCGTTAAGTGAACGCACGACCTCTCTGTCTTTTTAATACTCGTTTAGCAATAGGGCCGCGACGCTAATGGACAAGATAATGTACGCAGGGAACAGGGTCACATTATTAATCTGTTATGGACTTATTGTAACGCATTAACAACAGAAAACTTGCATTTTAAGATAACATATTTAAAGTACGATGTTTTATATTTTTGAAAATGCTGTATTCGCCGAAAACAACGTATTTAAAGGAAAAGTAAAGTTTTTTACAATTTGAGCCTTATTTCGGTAATAAAACAAGTTGTTTTACTCACCCATAGCACTTTGGTATCATATGGAGGATTTCCGGAGATGTTTTAGATTAGCGTTAGGCTAACGCCGTTAGTCTAGTGCGACTTATAGCCATAGCTCGGGGCATTCCCCGAGCATGTAATATGCCCCGTGCGGGCTCCAAATAACACAAACTTTAGCACTTTTCAAATCATAGAAGCTCGATATCTTACTCTACGATTTCGTTTGAATCAAAAGTGGCCTGTAATCCGAGATTTATCCATAGTTTACAGCTTTGCGTTCCCGGGAGCTGAGAGCACACTCCGCGCATGCGCACTGGCCTCCTCATCTACTCGAAACTATGGCTAAATCTTGGATTACAGGCCACTTTTGACCACACAAAATCGTAGACTAAAGACATCGAGCTTCTATGATTTGAAAAGTGCTAAAGTTTGTGTTATTTGGAGCCCGCACGGGGCATATTACATGCTCGGGGAATGCCCCGAGCTATGGCTATAAGTCGCGCTAGGCTAACGCTAATCTAAAACATCTCCGGAAATCCTCCATATGACACCAAAGTGCTATGGGTGAGTAAAACAACTTGTTTTATTACCGAAATAAGGGTCAAATTGTAAAAAGCGTTACTTTTCCTTTAAATGTTTAATCTGTTTCAGTTTTGTTTTTGATGCTCTTTCATGCTCTGAGCCCCCGCTCCCTTTGCGCTCTGTGCTAAGTCACCCCCCCTTCAGGGTCCTATCAGCGTGCATCCCGCTTGTGAACCAGGTTTGTGAAGCTGTAGTGTACTCTTTTGTATATTTATGGAAAATGTTCGTGTGGGAGCATGGGTGACGTAGGCTTGTGGGCCGACAGATCGCTAGATTGCACCAACCTGCATCATCATTGTTCTCTCATGTTTTCAGTGAAGGAACAGCGTACTAACATAAAGGTAGAAGGTTTCAAAAAGTCGTCGTCTTTAATGAAATAAGCTTAGCTGCTATGTTGTAGTTGCAAATGAACTCATAAAGGTCAGATCTGTGGAGAGGCGAGCCTGCTCACAATAAAAATGGATGTTTTGGCAACTTTTTGAGCAATAAACACCAAACACCTGTAATTTAATAAATGCTGAATGCCATATTGTGGAACATTCAAAAATCTTAATAGAAAAGCAATAATACTTCCTAAGAAATGTGCAGCTGACAGATCCACACAGTGCACCTTTAAAACAAATGTTAATATTACGGCTGTCAGTTTTATGCATTCATTAGATTAATTAATTACACTGCAAATTAACACGTTATAAAAATCAACGCAATTAATTATGAGTGTCAATTCAATTGGCGCGCATTTTAAACTTGGCGTGCAGCGAGACGGGACTATCAACAAGAACGCGGCGATTTGGAGCTTTTGTCAAAAATAATTGATAATAATGATCACCGAAGCTGCTCCAGCCTGACGGATCATTTAAACGATAAACACGTCCGGACAAGTTCCATTGTTACCGGTGATAGTGCGCACTTCACCAAACCAACAAACCACACTCACAGAATTTGGGAAACGAATGAGCAAAGCGACCACAAAAGAACCGACAAACTCAAATGCAAAGTGGGTTACCTCTCTCAAGAGATTAAAATGTGATTAATTAGATTAATTTTTTTAATCGCCTGACAGCACTAGTTAAAATATACAAATGCATGTTGGGAAACTGGTACAACCTTTGGTATTATAACACTACTGCAAACAGAAGTCTCTTGGAGTCTTCTGATCAGTACTGCTCTGCTTTGCGACGAGAAAATAAGTGGATTAAATTTATTCTTACAATCTCCTTAAGTCGATGGTACATACAGAGAGAATCACAGCAATAACTAAAGCAGGCATTGCATTCTGGGATTTGACTTTTACAGTACTCATTTGTTCAACCGTTTTGAGCTCACAGAGGAGTTAAGACTTAAGCCGTCCCTTCTCCGGGTGAATCCAATTCTGATCCGGAGCGTTTGGTCCAAATCCCTTTGTCCCTTCACCTCCCACATAACACTACAGCTATTCACAGATTTGTCACGCTGGGTTATACCGGCTGATGGCATCCGCTGTGCTTCTGCTGTGCTAAAGGTGCAATATGCAACTTTTCTGGAGGTGGGTACGCTGCCTGCTTGTCTCTGTGTAGATGTTATTCCTTTGCCTGGATGGATAGCGTTAAAGCTTTTTGTCTTAAAAACGGGAAAAACAAAACTAATTCATTATCTGTCAAAAAGGGAAATTCAATTTGTCAACTGGACAAAAGTTTATTCGGTTGAATACGTTTCACAGCTCATCCAAGCTGCTTCTTCAGTTCTGGTCAGACGCTGGTTTGCAGTGCTTATATCTGCATGAAGGGAGGAGCTACAATGAAATTACTTTGAAACTATTACACTTGTTTACAGTTTCTGTTAATTAGGTAAGCCTATTAAATATGCAGTGGGAGTGTGTGTCTTGTTAGCAGAACCATTCAGGGCCATAATGGGTGTTTTCTCACCTCTAGACCTGACCTGCTGCCCTATTGTTTTCTTTGTTTGATTTAGGTTTGAGGATAGACTTATAAATGGGAGACAAATGATGTCTGAGTCCATTTCTGTTGAAGGAAGGATTTTCTTTCTTGACAAAAATAGCCTCTTTAACTCCCCTCTCAAACCAGTTCTTTTCTCTGGCCAAGATCTGTACCTCACTGTCCTCAAAGGAGTGGCCCGTGGCTTCTAGGTGGAGATGTACGGCAGATGAAGGTCGGCTCTGGCTCTCCCGTCGATGTTGGTACATTCTCTTGTGAAGTGGTTGTTTTGTTTCTCAAACGTAGCGCTCGCTGCAGTCTTCACTACACTGAATGGAGTAGACCACATTGCTTTGTTTGTGGCTCGGTGTTTTATCCTTTGGGTGTTTGTGGGTTTGAAATAGACTGGAATTTCACGTTTTCAGAAACGCCGGCCAGGTAAGGAATGGTTACACCCTTTCTCCTGGGGTTACACCCTGTCTCCTGGGTTCTGATTCTCTGTTGTCTTGTTTCTTGTCCTTTAATGTCTTATAATTCATTATAAACAGTTTGCAGGGGTCCAAAGATAAGTCCTCACTTATCTTATATATTCTGAGCATCCTAATTATTCACAGTGAGGAGTTTATAAGCACTGTCACTTTCAGAAACTAGAGCCGTGACAGTAAGGCTAACCACAGTCAGCATGCTAACGCACCCTTCCTGATTATCGGACAATAACATGCATTCTAATACGCAGCTGACTTATTTGGACCTCTTTCTGCACATTTGCACTGTACAGTTGGCTCAAACACACACACACACACACACAAAATCAGGTACAGGGCCTTTAAATGATTATATTACATTAATTCAGTGACAAATGTTACTTCTCTTTGAAAACCATGCATTCATAATAATAATTCATAATAATAATCAGTTCTCCACAGATCTATTTGTCTTTCTGGTGAAAGAGTTGAATGCTTTACAGTCTAATATGCAGTGGAACCTGCAGGCAATGTGTATATGTGATGTTTTAGTCATGGTGTTTATTGTCTTTATCAGATGTTTTATGTTCACTGTGGGCCTAGGGGGCGCTGCAATTTCAAATCCTGTGTGTGCAAACCTGTACATATGGTTTTAGACAATAAAGATGACTTTGAACTTTGAAGCAAAGCACTTGCGCTCTTGACCAGAAAAGTTCCTCAGTGCAGCGTTAAAATACTCACACAAAGTCAGTCTCATCCTTGAGGTCCACGACGGGCTGGAAGACCAGAGCCCGGCGGCGCATGCCCAGTAAACAGCATGTGTCCTCTGTGTTAGCGAAGATACGCCCTGAGGGGACACAACGCACAGTGAGACACACAACCAAAATAATTCAGCGCCCTCTAGTGGTATTGGCACCTCTGATTAAGTCTGTAGGGATGTAGATAAGTTTGTGGGGCACTTTTACAAAATGTACGACCTCCACAAAAGCAGAAACATCAATAGTTCTCCAGCACTAACTTATGGAGATCTTTGGAGCCATTAGAATCTTCTAACGTTAATGAGATGTGTTTTCCTGAGGAGAAACACAAAAGTTCCCTTATTTATAACTAGATTTGTCCTGATTTTAAAATTTTAAACTTTAAATCATTGCTACAGATGGGATAAGAATCAATTTCTACAAGGTGAGACATGTCGACGAAACTTTGATATAATCTTGAATAAATAAATGACGTGATTCAGTTCACAATTTTGGCTTCACGTTTCTTTTTCTCTGTTTAATTTGATAGTTTTGCGATCATCGTAGCACTGCTATCTGGAATTACAGCTCCTCAAAGTGTTACTCAGCAAAGTTAAATCTTCTTTTTCATCCAAAAATGTAGAAATGAGGAAATAAATGTCACAAGACAATTTTCCTCATGTGTCTGAGTCTGAGTCATTACTAAAAAAAATACTTAAAGGCAAAGTAACGTTATTTTACAATCTGAGCCTTCTTTCGGTAATAAAACAAGTCGTTTGACTCACCCATATCATGTTCGTGTCATTTGGAGCTGTTTGAAGAAAGTTATGTTGTAGCGTAACCATTAGCATTTGTTTTCGGGGCATTACTTTGCGGTCTCCAAATAACACAAACTTTAGCACTTTTCAAATCATAGAAGCCCGATGTCTTAATGTAAGAAATCGTTTGAAGCAAAAGTGGCCTGTAATCCGAGATTTATCCATAGTTTTCAGCTTTGCGTTTCATGTTTGGGTCCCGGGAGCAGTCCGCGCATGCGCACTGGCGTCCTCATCTACTCGAAACTATGGCTAAATCTCAGATTACAGGCCACTTTTGCTTCAAACGATTTCTTACATTAAGACATCGGGCTTCTATGATTTGAAAAGTGCTAAAGTTTGTGTTATTTGGACACCGCAAAGTAATGCCCCGAGCAAATGATACAGCACCATGTTAAAAGATACGGGATCATTAGTAGAACAGAACGGCTCAACATAAGTTCTGCGATACTGCTCCAATTGACAGAAAAATGCTATGGGTGAGTAAAACTACTTGTTTTATTGCCGAAAGAAGGCTCAGATTGTAAAAAAATGTTAATTTGCCTTTAACACCAATACTGATTTTACCATATAGTCTTATACAAGTTAGACAGTGATACAGAAGACAGAACAGATATTCTTTCCATTGAAGAGGTCCAATTTTGTCCTGATTTTGCTTTATTTTTTTTATATCAATACAATATTTACATTTTTACCATCCTAAGTATAAGTCGTATATTAGAGTTTGTTACACCTGAAATGTTTACAGTTGTTTTTAAAGACAACCCCGCTTAATTTGTCTTTTAGTTTTGTTTTAATCACATTTATCAGAGGTGCCAATAAGGATGGAAGGACTCTGTGTTTGGGGTTTGGTGCACATGTGGACAAGGACTGTGTGGAAGATCATTTGTTTCATCAGATTTTGAATTTTAAATGCATCTGGAATTGTCACTTTGAATGTTTTAACTCTGAAAGAAAATATGTGAAGGTTTTTCATTCTGGATTTAAACTGCTGAATTAAGTATACATTTACAGTGTGTTTAAATATTTAGGCATTTATTTTCAAGACATCAAAACCGGCTGTCAAGATTCAGAGGAAAATTCGCAGTGAAAAAAATCTCAGCTAAGATCGATTCGCCTCGGATCGATTGCTTCTGCCTTGGCATTGTGGAGCTTTAATGCGAAATTTTTCACAACAAATTTTACACTCTGAATTTTGACTGTTGAATTTGAAGGTCTGAAAATATAAGCTGAATTTAAATGGTGATTTTTTTTTAAAGTTAAGTTTTAAGTATACATGTTCATCTTAACTTAAACCAAGGCGATTTAAAAGAAAACTATAACAAGGCAACATGGGTAAAAGTTGCCCTAACTACAGCAAAGAGAGTGATCCTTAAATAATGAAGACACCCGAGACTTCTACATACACAGAACTAGGGATGGGCATTCGGTGAAGTTTTCTTCGTCGATCGTCGGGAGAATTAATGAGTAATAATCGGTTAATCGTTAACATATTTTGTATTAAAAAGACAACAACCATTCACTCATGTGTGTCCGCTTTTACTATGTCTAACGAGGCTGTGGGAACGGGTGCTTCTCCACGGGAAAGTAAATCTGCAAATCAACATGCGTAGAGGTGGATTAAAGCGAGGCGACACGCATTCTGCAGCCTCTGCTAGTGCGCTCGGAGTTAGCTGCTTTGGGATCCAAGCTAACCGCTGCTAGCCCGCCGTCTCTGTCCTACCTCCTCCACACAACCCAGCCGTATCTGCAGCAATATTTTATTAAGTCGTGAAAACCTTTGCCCTCCATGGCACTGATGGGGAGCATGTCTGTTTCGATCATCTTCGCTATTAGTTCGGTGACCTTCTCTGCTCGCTGAGCACTGCAGCTCCTCCCGGTCCGTGCTAGCACCGAGTCCAGGCTAGCCTGTGATAGAGATGATGAACCGCCGCCACCTTCTTTTACCAGACTTGGATGCGCGGTGTTCAAATGATAAATCATTTGTGTTGTTGATGAGGTATATTTGTATGCTGCATTGCAGTGCTTGCAGTGCGCTTGGTCATTTTCTAAATTAAAGTGGTCCCACACAACACTTCGCCGCGACCTCTTCATGTTTTGGCGTTTGACCTAAGGAAGCTCGCATATATCAACTGAGGTGCGTCAACTGAGGCGATTGTTTTTGTTTTTTTGTTGACGAAAATGAACTTGTTCGGTGAAATTCTTAATGATCAATTATCGGTTAATCGATTAATTATGCCCATCCCTACACAGAACGGTTTACAAATCTGTCTGAGACCGACTCCCATGAGTGCGTTATACATAAGATTAACGGAAAACTACAACTATTCAGTGAGATTTGGAAGACCTTCTTTAAACAGACTGAATAACCCTAAATATTATATCTAGAGGAAACTAAAGTATTGGCTGGCTGGGAGAGGGGTGGGAGGGGATAATAGGGGCACACGGGGATTTGAAGAAAAAAACAAAAAACAAAAAACAAAAACTGAAATAGGCACAGAGACCGTTTTTTTGTAATGAACTTTGAATGGAAAATTGGAAATAGAGGTCGAAATCTTTTTTTTTTTTTGTTTGTTTGACACTGAAATGGAATAATAAAATGATAGACTGTTTATCCATTTTTTTTGTTTTTCGTTGTTAATTAAAATCCAAGAGAATGAATGGCACAAGGACCGATGTAACTGCATTTAAATTATTTCTGTAAATCAGACACATAATGCACCTTTAATGTCTCTGTATTGTCTCTTGAAATAAAGACTTAAAATGAAAGTTACGAAATCCAAAGTGAGAAATTCAACGGCGTTTAAAATTCAAAATCAATGAAACAAATGATCTTCCATAGGAGTGGACCGGACATGGGGCAGTGTGAGACAAAAGCTGTTTCTGGACACAGGTAAAGTACAAGCGGTGGAAAGCAAACAACTTATGGTGAGATTAAGTCCAGGCTACATGCTGGAACAACTAAAAGTAATACGATTTGAACGTGAATTTTAAAACTGAAAAATATGTGAAATTATATAAATATTTCAGCTAAGTCTTGAGTCTTAGAAATCATTGTGTATCATCGTGCATTATATTGTATTGTATTCTGTTTTTTTGTAGTATTGCAAAATGACTGAATAAACTACTGCTACTACTACATCATTAGGTCTTTTTATCCCCATATTTTCAGAAAATAAATATATTTTTTTGTTCTTTTAATTGGAATATAAACAGTAATTCATCAAACATTCTACATTTTACCACCCATCTCAGCTCTAATTCACCACAATCACTGGTGTTGACAGAGTGCTACTGAAAACTACAATGAACAAAGAGACTGAATAAAGAAAAAAAAGTGGATGCAACATAAAAGGCTGCTGCGGCATTTGATGTGGTTAAAGGCCTTGTACCAGATTTTTCCCATGTATTTCAGCAAAACATGTCTTGCTCTAGTACAGATTAGCTTTCACAATGCTAAAAAGACTAAACACTGATTTCGATACAGAAATGTTCATTTTAAAAGCTCTTTTTCGACACTATTATTTAGTATTAAAATAAAATATTTGTTTCTTATATGATGTGGTCTTCTGATGAAATTCAAGATTCAACACTATCTTTTTTAGTATAGACACCTGCTCAAATGAGTATCTAGTTTTGATACTCATTTTAGTATCGATTAGCATCTGATTTTCCATTCTTTTGCCTTCCTAGTACAGATATACTCTATAAGCAACACTTCAGGTCAAAATAAATTGTCCGTGTACTGTCTGTAACTAAGTAGAAAGCCAATATTGTTGAATATACAGGAAGTGTGTGTTAGAATGCTAGTTGTTGTTAGCACAACTACTCATGGTGAATAATTAAGATGCTCAGAATGCATAGGGTGAGTGAGGAATAACTTTGGACCACTGCAAACTGTATGAAATGAACTATTTCTGCTTTTCCCATTTTTTTAATACGGTAAAAATCAGGTACAGCCTCTTTAAATGGCGTTGTGGACTACGTTGGTGCATTTAGTGGTGATTTCTACAGTTAAACATCAACGGTCTACAGGCACATGGACAGGGTGGTCATGGAGCCAGAGAGAAACAAGGTTTACCTTCGTCTTAAGTCATCCATGAGTTTGGAAAATGGATAGAAACACACACAGTTTAGTCTTTGCATGCATTATTCAGCCTCTTTAGTAAGCAAGATGCATTCTGGGTAAATTTAATTTATTTATTTACATGTTTTGTTATGCTTGCTGTTAATGCTCCAAAGTCAAAGGTGCATTTTGTAACTTTTCTGGTGGAGGGTTCGTCAAATACTTTTCTCCATGGACATGTTATTGCTTTGTCTGGAATGTTTCACAGTATGGCATTAAACCTTTCTATCTTCATGGAGACCAATCCAGACCAAGTTACAGGTCTGTGAAGAGGCGACCCCACACAGTCAGAATCTCTGTTTTTCTATGTATTTTTGAGCTATAAAACCACTTGTAACACTGGTCTATAAGCAAAATGCTTCTGGAACAAAATTAGTGAATTTTTTCTTGGTTTCGGTCACTAATAAAGAAAAAGTAAGTCAGAAGTGCTGATTGGCTATAGTTTCTAAGATACAGTATTGGGTCCAAATAGGAAATGTATGCAAAATAAGGCAAAAACGGTAGTTTATCAGAAGGTACAGTGTGTCTACAAGCAACCAGTTCTATCTGAAAGTCTGTCTGCACATTCCAATACATTCATTTTAATATGTCTAGAGTTTTAACATCAAATATTTTTGGATTTCACATAAGAGAGATGCCTCTAAATTGTGTGCACCTGATGTCTTAAAGGTCCCATGGCATGAAATTTTCACTTTCTGAGGTTTTTGAACGTTAATATGAGCTCCCCTACCCTGTTTAGCCCCCCCCATGGTTAAAAGTTGTGAAATGTCTAAACTGAGCATTTGCGATCCTTTTCTGCGTTACACAAAATCGGAGCTCAAACGGGCGATTTTGAACAAGGCACCTTATTGACGTCAGATCGAAAAAAGAAATGCAAATGCAGTTCCACCCCCGTCTGTCTGTACTCAGCGTCTCTGTAAATCACGCCCAGAGTTTGGACCGCGAATGCACTAGGCAATGCGAAATGTGTTTTTTTAATTTGCCTGGAGGCACGTCCGAGTGTTTCTAGGCTCAGAAGTCCTTTATCTGAGCCTCTGGACCTTTGAACAGCAGTGGTTTAATTTTATTTTCTGTGGAAATGTGTTTATTTTTCAATGGAACGCTTCTGATCTCTTCTCCCCGCAAAAACGCGGAAATGGATCAGAGAGCGCACAGCTGAGAGCCCACCCTCTACTATAGGCCATCTCTTTTCTCCTCATTTGCATTCAAGCAACAACGCCCATTATGGACTGTTCAGAGAGAAAAATTACACTTTCTCATCTTATCTCTGTTTCTCATGCACTGAATCTTGATTTTTAAGAAGGATTCATTTACAGTATTAGGGAACCATTAAGGAGCCATATAAAAGCATCAAGAAGTACCATGTCATGGGATCTTTAAGATATTTCTTGTTTATTTCTTGACTGATAAAGAAATGTAAGTTAAATACTTTCAAAATATAAATATTATTTTTAAGCAAAAATGCCTAAATCTATTGTATAAACAGATGCGATTTTGATGTAAAACAATATCATTACATATCTTGAATACATTAGCTAACCAGCACATATCAATTGATTTTCATTTCATCTCATCAATATAAATGAGATTTAGCCACTATTATCTTGGAAGCAGATCAAGTCCAAAAATTTGTAGACCAGTTTAAGTGAATAAATGTAAAGTAAAGCTGATAATAATGTCATATTGTGGAACATGCCGGGCAGAGCAATGACATATCCATAGAAACAAGCAGGTGACGGACCAAAAAGTTACATGGTGCATCTTTCATTTCAAGAAGAATAAAATATATTGTATTATAAGACAGAATGACTCCATGACAAATGTTGGGTTTATATTAAATGTCTCTGTTGGGAAGGTTACAGCTACCACAATAATATACATTTGGTCTATAGATTATACACCCTTTTACTAACATGAAACTGGCTACTTTACATATTTAGGTTGCCTTACCTTTTCTGAAAGTCTCCTGGAGTTTGTTAGTGACCCACAGCATGGCCTTCGCTGAGATCTTTGTGCCAAAATTCCGATCAAAAGGAGACGGAGCGCCGCCCTGGGAAAAAAAAAAAAAAAAGTTAAAAGTTAGACATTGAGTGACTCTGATAATGCTTAAAAACAAGAGGAGACATTTTACACTTTTTCTGACGCGTAATTGGAATCTTAAAGGTGCACTGTGGAACTGTCTGCTACCATGAGATGTTATTGCTTCACCTGGAATGTTCCTCACTATGGCATTAAATGAAACCATCAACTACAAGTGTGTTCATTGCTGAGAAAAGTGGGGACGGTGACTTGTAACTGGGCCTGGCGGCGTCACCTGCTTGTTTCCGTGGACATAGATATGTTTAATGTCATACTGTGGAAGATTCAAGCCACAGCAATAGCATCTCCACCAGAAAAAAGTTATTTGGCTACGTTCAGACTGCAGGGCTTAAAGCTCAATTCAGATTTTTTGTGAAATCTGATTTTTTTTGCGAGGTCGTTCACATTTCCAATTAAATGCGACTTGTATGTGATCTCCAGTGTGAACTTTAAACGCCCCAAAAGTGTCCCGCATGCGCCTTGGAGGACACGATGACGTCACATGCAGCGAGCGTGCTCAGTGTTTACGGAAGTCGCCTAAACATGGACACTAGCATTGAGCGCCTGGAGATTTTAAAGTTGCTGTCGGGCCAGAGTCAGAACATGTACAACTTATTTCTTTAAAGGATGAGATTGAGAAGGAGAAGTACGTGGATTTTGGCCTTGGTGTTTTGGGGCAGTGGTAGAAACGTCCGTAGAAAGGAACGTGTTGGTGCTGAGAGCGGTGAGATTGCGATGTGCTTTGCCGCTTCACTGACATGGACTTCATACATAATTTTTGTGTGACGAGAAAAACGTTTGTGTACATTTGTGAGCGCCTACTTGTCCCACTCTTGCTTGTTGATGACGTGTAGGTCGGATGAATGTGATCTGGCCGTTCAGACTGAAGTCGCGTGTCAAAAGATCGGATATGTATCGGTTTTAGGACCACATATCCAAGTGGCCTGGATCGCATTTGAAAAAAATCGGATCCGTGTCGTTCAGACTGTCATTAAAAGATCAGATACAGGTCGCATAGAGGCAAAAAAATCAGATTTGGGTCACTTCAGGCTGCAGTCTGAACATAGCCATAGTGCACTTTTAACAGTCACTATCACGCAATCACATGACATTACATTTTATTGGAAAACAAACAAGATAAAACCAACCACAGTTTTGTCATAGCCCTAAAATAAAAACATTACCATAGTCATAATTAAAAAAAATAAATAAATAAATAAAAATTGTCACAAACTCAAAATGTAATCGTAACTTTAACTTTATAAATTTAATTAAAATAACACCACAGTTTTGCATTCTGAAAACTATTTGTATTACCTATACTATAATCAGTGTTGGGTAAGTTACTTTATAAATGTAATCCGTTACAGTTACAAGTTACCTTGATTAAAATGTAATTGTACTGTAACTTTTTGGATTACTTTTACAAAGTAATGTAACTGATTACTTTTGGATTACTTTTGGATTACTTAAGTTTAAATGAGCATTAAACCCATGTTCAACATTTTATTTGTGAGAACTGACAGTGTGAACCTTAAAAGAGTACTAAACTGGGAGGGAATTGCTGACAGGCAATCACAGGAGGTCCACAAGAAGAGATGCCTGCACCAGACTTGTAAGATTTTCAATCAATCAAACAATCAATCAAACATTTATAAGGCGCTTTTCATACAAAATTGTAGCACAAAGCGCCTTACAGTGGTCAAGGATTAGAAGATTGACCTTTATTGATCTCGCACAGGAGATGTTGTTTCTATATTTGACCCGGGGACCATCCCCATGATTTGTTTTGTTATTTATGCTTTGGTCAGGCCCTAAGCTGGAGGATTTTACCTATGGCGCATGTTTAGGTTTCACACAGTTTCCCAATGTCAAGTGTTCTAGCCACTGACTGCCAGCTAACTGCATTACGGTACTTCATACATTTACAATGACACCCTTGCTTGTAAAATTACACAATCACTGTTTTAGACCAGCAATGCTGTCAGGTTTCACACATTGGATTGGACACGGGTCTCTTGATATCAGGCAAAGACTTTACCACTAGATCACATTTTAGACTCAGATGCCGTCGGTCTGTCGTCGAGACGGCGCACACTCGCTCTGTCCTTAGTGCACTACGTTTCTCACATGGCCGCCTGCGAAATTGAACAGGTCCCGCCTCAGCTCAATGAGCTGGGTGGTCTGCTCCTTGTTCCCTAAAGACAAAAATATTATACTATTGCGACTACTAGTAATACTTGGAATTGGGACATGGCCAATGTTCCCCCTAATTTTTAATGTTTCTGAGCAAACACACTAACTCCACATCCGAAATGCACCCCCCGCGCGGCTCGCACTTTGCAGATATAAAAAAAAATGCCCCGCGGCTGAATAAAAAGCTCTTTCATCCCTGATTTACAGTGCGCTGCACAAGTTTTCTTGTGCGCTGAGAATGTGCGAACAGTGCGCAGCTTAGAGTAAACGCTGGACATGGCGACACTGTAGAATATCCAGCATTACAACAGCAAAGGAAATATAGAAGTGTAAGGGGAAAAGCATGTGAACGGTAATACAGGTGCCGTGATCTATGCCGTTACGGCTACTGTCACACATGTTTAGTGTAGTTTATGATGAGTTTCATGTAGCATAGTTGTAGGTGAGGAGAACCAGTACGTATATTTTATAGTGACGTCGCAACTCTCACTTGTGGATGTCGCTGGCGAGTCGGTCTTTGTAGTCCCGCGCTGTGCATGCTGGGGCTTTTAAGTGTGCGAAGCGTGCATGTTTGCACGCTTGGTCCACGCCCCGATTTCCATGGAAACGACGGCGCCGTTCAGAGCTCGTCTTGACGGTGCAGGGGGAAAAAAACGAATGGAACGGCCCTTGTCGCGCCGGATATGACGCATATCCCGTTCCAAGGACGCTAACAAGCGTGCCGTCGGTGAATTGGGAAACGGCCTACGACTCGACTGTCGTCATTACGTAATGGATGCGGACGAAAAGCCAAAACCATACCGCAGAAACGATGAGCAGTTTGCCCTAAATGCACAAATTTACTAACTTTTGACTGCCTTAGTTCTGGGCCTCCCTCCAACCAATCAGAACTGGCCTGAAGCGTTTGGTTTCCGACTGGGTGGCATTGGGCCAAGTTACATCTTATCAGTGGTGGAGGGTAGCAGTGCTTACCTTAAGAGCTGTAGACTGCACGGTGAGGATACGGGAGCTCTACCGAGAGGAGTTTACGACACTACGGTGCGGAGGGGAAACACGGGAGCGCGGCAGGCAGTAGGAACCAGCCGACACCGCTCGCAGAAATGGCGGAACACCACGCAGCAGCACAAATTGTAATCCTGTTAAGTAATCCCCATTCTCAATGAATGTACCTGTAATCTGATTACATCGTTTTTTTCTTGTACTGTAACGGATTACAGTTACTTTTATTTTGTATCCTTTTACCGTAACGCCGTTACATGTAATCCGTTACTCCCCAACACTGACTATAATCATAATCGTGTACGTTTGGAAACTGAGGGTTTTGTTAACAAGTAGACGGTTACTTTTAGTTTCCACATTATTGTACAGTATTAGGAAGTTGAGAATTGCTTATTTGAACATACAAGGTTGTGAATTTGATTTTGTTTTCATCATATTTAACACATCCTTTCTACGTTTCATTTTAACTAGCTGTTGTTTAGTTTCCCCACTCTTTCCTTTGGTAGATAAACAAACAAAAGGTTTTTGATCTATTTTTACCTGCATTAATCCCAGTACGCACTCAAAGCCAAAACACAATAATCCGCCTAATCAGTAAGTACGAATAAGCAGAGGAGGTACATGCGTCATTAAACTCTCTTATTTGTTTTGTGGTTAATTAAAATCCTGTACAAAGCGCTGTTAAACGCTCTATTCTCCTGTTTAGAGAAAGGGCCCACCTGCTGCATGTGTCCCAGGACATTCTTTCTACAGTCAAACACTCCTTTGCCCTCTTCACTGTACAGCTGGTAGATGAAGTCTGTGGTGTAGTTGACATTGGAGTTCTCGTTCCTGTAAAGACAGAGAAATATTCTATTGAAATTGTGGCTTCAAATAATAATTAAAAGCTCTAGTTGTGTAGTAGCCGTCTTTTAAGTTGTTGATATGGGCTTAATAAAAGATGTCAATGCTGTGTCATTTTTCAGTATAGCAGATTAAAAGGAAAAAAAAACTATAGAAAAAAACAATAGTAGATCATTATATTTTAATGCAGCGTACTAATTATGCAATAAAAAAATCTTAAATGTATAAAATACAATATTGAAACCGTCTCTTATTCATGAATACTATATTAGGATGAATACATAGGGGGAAATATGTCTTACTAAAATAAAAATAATGATTTTTAAGATGCAGACTAATATATATGAAATACAAAATACAAAATGCAGTCCTGATTTAGTAATTGATGTGCATTGCATCACAACAATTCATGGGACTATTTATTTACCTAAGAACCAGTCCTCTCTGAATGCTGGTCTTCATTTTCTCTGTCAAATGCGCCACATTTGCCTGAGGAAAGAAGAGAGACAAAAATGATGGCTCGTCACCAGCAGATGGCGCTTCATTTAAAGCAGAGACTCAAATACCCTCTAGTGGAGGAAGACACGCACTACACTTATGTCTGTTTTTCTTTTCAATAATGGAACTTTCATGCATTTCTCACTTCATTTCAACAAGTAATTTTACGTAATTCCATCATTAATACAAAAATAAATAAATAGTATGGTGTTTTATAATGACTACACCTTAAAGAACCTTGTACAGCATGAGCAAAGATTTAAAGATTTCAGGCTTGGTACCCACTGAAATAAGGGGTTAGGAATTTGGGCATTAAGAAGAAAGAAAGATAAAGATGGAAAGATGGATGGATAGAAAGAGACAGACAGACAGACAGGCAGATAGAAATAGATAGATACAGACAAAGAGAGAGATTGATAGACAGAGGGATAGATAGACAGATAGATACATACATAGAGAGACAGACATAGATAGATAGACAGATAGAGAGACAGAGAGACAGATAGAGAGACAGATAGAGACAGACAAATAGACAGAGACAGACAGATAGAGATAGAGACAGACAGAAAAAACTATGTTATTTGTGAATTAACTCTTTTTTCATGCTTTATTAGGGCTAGTAAATTCTGTGTTCTATATAACCAGGGAGCGGAGCTGCAGAGGCCTTGTTTGCATGGCACTGACCCGGTCATTTAGTTTAGTATCTGTCAAAAAAATACACACTACAAAGAGATGAAATACTAGCACTAATACTTTCATATTCCTATTTCAGTCTTATTTGAGAACAGTGTTGGATCCTCCTGAATAGTGGTAATATCCACCAATATACAATGTGTTTATGGATTAACTTCACATAGTATTTTACAGTAAAGTTCACCTGTAGATCTTTAATATCGAATGGTTCTTCATAGATATAGGCTGCGTCTGCTCCAGAGGCCAGCGCCCCCACACTGGCGAGGTAACCACAGTAACCGCCCATGGTCTCGATGATGAACACACGCCGCTTCGTCCCGCTCGCAGACTGCTTTATACGGTCACAGGTCTGAAGTGTGCACACAACTCACAATATTAACCACAAATACAATTATATATGGAAAAAGACACTTTGCAGCTGGGGGTGTGATGCTAACTGGAGGCTCTGCTCTGTCTGAAGCTCTGTTACTCAAGTTAAGACTTTAAAGCACTGTGTAACTTGTCTGCTGGAGGGTCCGTCAAGTGCTCGTCTCCACGGATGTGTCTAGAATGTTCCACAGTATGTCAATAAATACACAAATCTCCATGGAAACTTGCAAGCCAAATTACAGGTTATGTTTGTCGAGAGGTGACCCCCCGCCACTCACAGTAAAAATTAATGTTAGAATTAATGTGTTTTTATTCCAGTTTAATACCATACTCTGGACAATTTAATCCAAAACACTGAGTGCGTGCACATGGTAGGATTGGATTGGATTTCTCCAAATCCAATCCCGTTACTTGGCGGGTGGTCTGTCGTTCAATTCGAGTGCACATGAAAGTCGTGTAATCGGATAATGGGCAGCGACCTGGCCGGCTCCGCTACGCTATGTGACGCTGTAGTCCAACTACTTCCGGGTGATGGCTACTCAGTAAAAACACAACAAACTATGCGGCGGTATACAAAGATGGCGCTTGAGGAGTTTGACGGAGCAGCATTGGTGTACGTGTTGTGCATTCTTTCTTCTGATTTCATCTGACTTTTCCGGCAACAATCGCTACTTATGACGGCATCGGCGCATCCTGCCACTTCCGGGTGAAATCCCTGGCGAAAATTCCCACGCATGCGCAGTACGCCTATTCGATCCCATATCGTGCACAAGACAGCCCCAAGCGGACTACTTTCGGCCTAAGCCAGGGGGTTCCAATCAGATTTGGGAAAACAATCCCTATGCGATCCTTAGCTTGTGCACATGAATCGGATACGATCCCAATCTGTTTGCAATCGGATTCCACTCGTCCATGTGCACGCAGTGACTGACATCTCCATGGAGACAACAGAAAAGTTACACAGTGCACCTTTATTCTGAGCTTGGTTTTAACACAAAGTGACCAGAAAGAGCTGGTTTAGCTTAACTAAATTACAGTTACAAGCCAGCAGCATTAGCCAACAGTATTTCAGTTAGTCACTTTCACATTTTTGTGGAAAATCATCAATCATCATCAATCAAACATCTAAACATGACTATGGACACCCGTATGGTCACAGGCTCCTAAAAATGTGCTGTTTAAATCTATTTTGTATTTTGTCTTGAGTTTCAGACAATCTTAAAACTTTTTTTTGGCTGTATTTGCTTGTGCATTTGGTCACCCTGGTAACTGAAAACTAAAAACAGTACACTACATAAAAATACTGTACACGTAGAGCACCCCCAGCACGATGTCAATGCAAAGTATCAAGAGAAAATGCAGTAGGAACCCACATTGAACATAACAGCGTCACTCGTTCCCAGGCAGGCATGCATACGGCTAATACAAAGACACTACTAAGACAAATGCTGCATATTCTAACTGCATTCGTGATAACAAATAAATGATAATGGAAAATAACACACACTTATGATATCAGATTGACAGTAAAATAAACATATACTCACTGTTTCATTTTCTGTGGTCAGATATTTGTAGTACAATGTGAAAAATGTATGTGAAATGTTAAGGAATGTGTTTTTAAAGATACTACTACTACTTTGTCATAGAATTTATGTTTTGAGTTGCCATTATAATAAGATTTCATAGAGTTCAAATGACATTTTAATAAGAAGACAAAGGTAAATAGATATCATGTAAAATCCACATAAATTGTATAAACACTGGAGAAAACAATAATCTTTAAACTATGTTGTTGACTATTCTGTAAAGGTGCACTATGTAACTTTTCCAGTCCAAAACTTGCCTGTTTCCATGATGTTACTGCTTTGGCTAGAAGGTTCCACAGTATGATATTAAATTTTCCTATAGGCAGGTAGTACCACCAATTACTGGGCGAATGCCTGTTTTTCCAAGGTATAAATAAAAAGACTGATATAATTAATGCCATACTGTTGAACAATAACATCTCCATGGAGACAAGCAGGTAACAGATCCCCACTAGAAAAGTGACATAGTGCAATTTTACAGTCTTAAAGGGATATGCCACCCCCAGGTCAAATTTGGGCATCTCCCCACAGTCCAGAGACTAAAATAAGTGGTGGAAAGCATTTTCCTGCTCACCCAGCCATTGTCCGAGTCTGTCGCCACTGACCGCCGCGGTATCTGGTGCTCCTCCGCCTTAGACTGGAGTCTAACGTAGCCAGAGAAAGATTTCGGCCAAAAGGAATTAATTTGCTCGATGCGTTTCCCAATTACTTTGTGTGTAGTGCGCATTCATATCGAGTGCAAATAAATGTGCAAATCAACACGGAGAGCTTGCCTTGGTCATTTTGGGTGGGAACTATTTTCCAGTGCGTAAGAATACAGCCGTATCACGCAGCACGCTACCAGGGGAATCCCAGTTACGCACCGGGAAGGGAGTTCCCGTTGCACAACGTGGTGCGTGATACGGCTGTATTCTTACGCACTGGAAAATAGTTCCCACCCAAAATGACCAAGGCAAGCTCTCCGTGTTGATTTGCACATTTATTTGCACTCGATATGAATGCGCACTACACACAAAGTAATTGGGAAACGCATCGAGCAAATTAATTCCTTTTGGCCGAAATCTTTCTCTGGCGACGTTAGACTCCAGTCTAAGGCGGAGGAGCACCAGATACCGCGGCGGTCAGTGGCGACAGACTCGGACAATGGCTGGGTGAGCAGGAAAATGCTTTCCACCACTTATTTTACTCTCTGGACTGTGGGGAGATGCCCAAATTTGACCTGGGGGTGGCATATCCCTTTAAAGGAGCATTCTGTAACTTTTCTGGCGGTCAAATGCTGATCAAAAGATGTTATTGCTTTGTATGGAATATTTCACAGTATGGCTTTAAACTTTTCTATCTCCATGGAGACCAAACCAGACCAACTTACAGGTCAGATCTGTGGGGAAGCAACCCCCTCTCACAGTCAGAATATTTTTCAAGGTATTTTTGAGCACTAAAACTACTTAACTTGACTGAAAAATGTAAGGCAAAGCTGTTTAATGTCATACTGTGGAACATTCCAAGCAGAGCAATGACGTAAAAACTTACAAAGTGCACCTTTAATTATAACTAATACCTTTCATCCTATGTAATTCCCACACATCGCCTTACCTCCACGATGGCATTGAGAGCTGTGTCTGCCCCAATGCTCAGATCAGTGCCTGGGACATTGTTACTTATGGTGGCGGGCAGCATACACATGGGCACGCAAAACTCCTCATAGTTCGCCCTGGCATCGTACAGCTGAAGGAGACTCTCTAGGGCCTATAGCAGTTATGGTATATGAACAAAACTATACATTAGAGCCATAGGAAAGCTAGCCATCCACACAGATCATAGATCCGTGTGCTAGAGCGTATTCAGTCTTTCCGGCTCGTTCCGTGTGATAGGGGTGATGGCTCCCCTTTGGCAGACATGAGAGCAGAGAGAGAGAGAGAAAGGGGGAAAGGAGGAAGAGGAAAAATTTAAATTTGGGGTTTATGGGATAATAATGAAAGTCTCGGAAGGCCAGTGAAGTAGAGAAACAAGGACAAATTGGGAATGGAATAAAGGGAAAGGCAGGGGAAGTTGGTTGGATTGTATTTTTCGAGCTATTATGGACAGTCTCTAAAAATGGCGGTAATTTACAGTGATGACAACAGAATTGGTCTTTTGTATTGCTGTGGTTACATAAGAGTGATTATGCGGCTTTTTCATCTAACAAACCAGGATGTTGTTTTCAAATGCACCTGTCATGTCCTACTGTATGTTTGAGAAGAGCTTGGTCGCATCTGCTTTTTGTGCTCTTTCAGTCGTCTTTAAAGTAAAGGTAAAAGGATGATTCAATAATGTATTCATGAAGTAACATATAAATAACTCCAAGAGGATTGATACTTTGCTGCTGATGTCGTCAATGTTCTCTGGGGGTGTGACGCTAACGGTAGGCATGTTCTGTCTGAGGCTCTATTAGACTTTATCTAAGCTTTATTTCAACACAATCTGACCAGAAAGATCTGACTTAGTTGGTTTGGTCGTGTTATAGTCCTGGTTTAGTTTAGTTTATTGTGATGTGGTCTGAAATGTATTATTCTTTATTTAACCAGGAAAGTCCGACTGAGATTTGTACTCTCATTTTCAGGGGAGTTCTGCACCAGATGAGACCTACTGTACATGTTTTATTAGTAGGGAAAACCAGAGGATTTGGAGAAAACGGGCACACACAGGGAGAACGTGCAAACTCCACACAGACCCATGCCTCCCGGGAGTCGAACCGTAAACCTTCTTGCTGTGAGGCGAGCATGCCAACTACTATGCCATTTAACATTAGGAGGCATTCTGGAGCTTTCTTTTCTACTTCTTCCAGCCTTTTTGGTTAATTCTGTTTTTATATGCAAGTAGCGCTGAAATAATAGTAACAAAACAGATATATGCAGTTGGAAAATCTCCACATAACAAACAATTTTGACTAGTTTCCTGCATGTAAGTTGCGTTTAAATGATGACTTAAAAAACTGGTGGTAATATGGAATCTCAAACTTCAACATACATTGATCTCACGCAAGCAAACTACTGACTACTTTCCAACCGTCCAAAGATTAAAAAAAAAAAATGAAAGCAGGCATCTACATCTACTGCTTGTATGATCTCTGCATACAAAAAAACACAACATGCTGCTAATCTCCAGGACAAATACGTGAAGTACAGCACACGGTAGAGGAGCAGGCAGAGAAAACATGGCCGACAGACCCGTGCAGCACTCAGCATGCCTCCATGTTTCACTCACTCTACTTACCTCAGACTGAAGACAGAGACGGAGGCAGGGAGGTGGAGAGAAGTGGCTGCTAAACTGCTATCTGTTTGTATTTTAAGTGTTTTTTTAGTGTCTGGTGGGTGTAAAATGGTTACATGACGCTGCTGAATCCTACGAGTATCACAAATTAAGAAAATAAAGGTGAACGAAACGAGTACAGCGCACCATAAGTCATTGGTGATGAAATCTGGGGGTTCATCGGAAAAATAATGTCTTGAAAATAAGTGATTAAAGATTACGCAAACACGAAGAAATCACTCAAATACAACTTCGGGTGAGTAAACGGTGAGGGGAAACAGCACTAACATGGTCGATTTTGCATAATAACTCTTGCTTTAAACAGCGAAACATTTATATTCATCTCACCCACTGCCGTTATGCTCAAAATAATAGGAGCGTAAGAAAAAAATCGATTCACTGATATATCACGATACCTCATATATTCTCGTATTCGCGTATCTTGTATTCAAAATGCGTCCGAAACAATTTTTTACAGTCATGTTGTTGTTGTTTTTTTAATTCAGAAGTTCCATTTACTATTCTCATGATTTAAAAAATGTAATATATTGTATTTCATCCAGTTTTGTGTACTCAACCAATAATATACATAATTATTGATAAATCGTGATGTTTTAGAGAAGGAAATATCATGATATATTGAATCGTCACAGGCATATCATAAGTATCGTAGAGCCAGATTCATGGCAATGCACACCCCGACAAAATACTAGGGATTTAACAATAACCGAAATTTTATATTGTATCGTCAAAAGTCTCACAATAAGAGGGGCATAACAATATATCAAATTACAAGTCTCTCTGCTTCAGAAATAAACTATTCTTAGTTATTATTTGCATTATAATAGCACCAAAAGCTTTTCAAGGCATTTTAAAAGGAAAAGGTTGCATATTTTGGTTTTGGTTAGCCTCTCCACAAAATACTTATCTTACTGTGAGGTGCAAATCATGAAAATATCGTATTGAGAGA
Source organism: Paratrypauchen microcephalus (assembly GCA_036785185.1). Classification (NCBI taxonomy): domain Eukaryota; kingdom Metazoa; phylum Chordata; class Actinopteri; order Gobiiformes; family Gobiidae; genus Paratrypauchen; species Paratrypauchen microcephalus. Next base: position 1,890,350 of record JAVJIX010000086.1, read on the forward strand.
TTTGAATAGTCACATCCCGACAAAATACTATATTCAAACAATGTGTAGTTCATTAACAAATGTGACCTGCACTCCCAACCCGTACCATAATACTCCAGTAAAAACTATGGTTATTAGCCTTTTCTCCTCTCTCCTCCTCCTCTCTCTCCTCCTCTCTTCGCGCTACATTTTTTACTCAAAGTTCCTCTCATTTGCACATGCTACCACTCCACATTAGCCTCGTTAGCATGTCGTCTCCATCACTTACAGTCGTGATGGCGTTCAGGGCCGTGTCTGCCCCAATGCTGAGGTCTGACCCTGGCACATTGTTGGACACAGTGGCAGGGACCATGACCATAGGAACACAGAATTCCTCATATCTGCCACGCGCCGATTGTAACTCCAACAGGGACAGCAAGGCCTAAGAGCAGAGCCGTGGGTTAAGTCTGCGGACTCGCTAGCAGATGGCAGGGTCGACAGGTGCGAGGAAGGGGCAGGTGAGGGGCAGGTGCTACTTGCCACAAAGGAAAGGCAAAAGTGAAGGTGCCAAGGGAGGAGCCAGGTCTATCACAACGGACAGCAGCGAAATAGACAGGTACCACTCTACTGCTACAACAACACATGTAAACACATATACAGGCCTAGCATACACAGTAATATCATCTAATACAGAGGTAAGTGGAAGCCGCTAACAGGGCTGCATGAAATGGCCAGGAAAAAGGCAGGTGTGGCTTTATTATAATGAGAATAAATACATATTCATAACAACATAAACAGTTTAAGGGCTGCACAGTAGAATAAAGTTCCTATGACAGGTCTGACTACGCATTTTACTACAAAACAGTTAAGATCAAACAGTTAAGATTTAGCTCCAAAAAAATCCCAATTTGGCATTTTTTTGGGTTTCAAATTTTGCTTGCTGGTTGTAATCATGACATCACACTAGGGAATCATTATCTGACATATACAAATGTAAGAAAATGCCTTTATTTTATTGAAATCATGTGTAAAGAATAATAAAAAAAAAATGTTTCTTGTGTCTAACTTTTGGACAGAATTCTCCCTGGTGTCTCCCATGATGTCATCAATATGTATATAACATTCTACTTCCTTTAATTTTCAAAACATTTTTCAACATTTCCCATCAAATTAAGTCAAAATTAAAGAATGATATATTAAAAAACGGTAATACTCACTTTAAATTTACAGTATGTAACTTTTAGTTAAAAAGATTAAAAAAAAAAAGCATTTCCATTTTTTTTTTTTCTTACACTGAGTGGGCTTGCATCTCCACAAACCTGACTCATAATTGGCCTATCAGAGGGGTTTCTCCGGCTTGTTTCCATGGGAATATTGTTTGTTTTGGCAATAATCTATCATATATCTACCGTATAAAACTGTCTGTGGAGAATGTCCCGAAGTATGGTTTTCACTTTCTGTTTTCATGGAATCATGCTGCTGATGTACCACCTCCAGAAAGTTACATACTGTATCTTTAAAATAGTGTAGTGTAACATTGAGGTTACTGTTACCTAAATAATTTAATATTTTCAAATGCTGTGCAGCCCTAAACTTATACATAACATTATCATTATATACATATTTACGTTTAGATCATTAAATCTTTATACGAACATAATTAGAATGGAGTTTTGCACTATGTAGCCTTAATAACTGTTATAGACTTATTATTGTTAACTTTATTTGCCAGTATATTCAATTAATTATGTTAATTAATCTATGTTGTGTATTATCTATATATTAACTGATTATGCTAAATAAACAGGTGTAAATACGTACCTCGAATCCGCCAATAACTAGCAGCGCATTGATATTGTGCGTTCTCATTTGTTCTGCAATTTTTTCAACATGTTTTGCAGGGAGTGTTCTGGAGAAGCAGAGGAGCGTCATTTAAAAGATCAGTGCACTTGGCAGTATATATATAGTATTTCAGGAAATCAAGTTCATTGCACAGTATATGCATTAGGAAGTTGTTTTTAAACCAATTATGAAAAATATGTTGTTTTTACCTTTTAGTTCCCAACAGTGATCCACCTTGACCTGTCCATCCTCCGACATCTGCCCATTTAATCTCTTTAATCTGAAAAGACAACACAGTCAACATAAATATAGAACTTAAGTAGAGTTAAGCATTGGACACAAACTGCAAAAAAGTGGACTAAGTGAGTACGACGTCGCCCATAGTTTCAGTCAAATGAAGCTCTTCGAGGCTAGCAGTTATAAGAGTGAATTTAGAGCCAAGTTCCATATTTGGAATTCTAGCCGTGAGTATCATAGCAACCAAAGAGCCAATCCAGAGTGAGGCTGTTGAAGTTAACGCCCCTTTCCGCTGCACCACTGGTTTAGCTGGGAACGGACACTTAGTCAAACCTGTTGCTAGCGCCTGATGTGTCTTTCTTTAATGTTCATAACTTGATTTATGGACAAAATGGCAAAAAAATAAAACATTTTAAGACCAAAATGATAAGTCTGACAGCAGCAGTTACAAGAGAGAGAAAGAGGGGACACAGTTTTTGAATATAAAGTGAATTGGAGCCACAGTCGTGTGCCCATGTTCACTTCCTATTTGGATCACGGCGGCTAGCAGGTTAGCTCTGTCTATTTATATATATATATGGCATAAGACAAACGTGTTTTTAATGACTCATTTTTGTGTCCAGGACCACACCAATTGGATAAATTAATGCATGAATAATTAAAATAAACACTGGTGATTGTCTAGTGATTTGCACTTCTCAGACATGTCTTCTTTCTACTCCTTTTGTAAATGGAAATTTACCTCATCCAGCATTACATGGCTAATTACATACACACATTACTTAGCCTGACTAAACCCACTAGACCGCTTTAACCTTTTGTACTAATGGAACTTGAATAGAGACAATATTTCTTCTTATTTGAAAACAGTGAAGCGCAGCAGACAGACACACATCCATAACTCCTGCGGGGCCCATCTGCTGTGGGTCACTTGGCACAGTCTGATTTTGGCAGCGGTCTCAGTGGATAGTTAATGGGTTTTATTAAACTCCGATCACGTAAATACACAAGGGACTGGAGCACTTTATATAATACAAACACTGAACTAGGTTTAAATAGACGAGGAACACAGTAGGTTAAATGTTCATTGTGTAACCTTTCTGGTGGAGGGTCCGTCACCTGTTGTTTCTATGGATATGCCACTGCTCTACCTGGAATGTTCCACAGTATGACTTTAAACACCTCTACCTTACATTTATTCAATTACAGGTGGCAGGGATGAAAGTGGCCAAACATGAAAAAAGCGGAAAGTTTCTGAAATTTGGATTTCAATATGCTATATGTTAGCAATAAAGTAAAACTGTACATAAAAGTACAAAAAAAAAACCCACATTTTATTAACAGGTAGGCCTACTAGTAGTATATATTGGATTTGTTTTTGCTTTGCACTTCGTCTAATCAGAGCACATTGAGGAGGAGCTTATGCGCGCTAAAAGGCGCAGGTGAAAAAGCGAGGAGCGACGCGTTAAGTGAGGCACGGGCAGGTAGGATGAGGTATATAGGATGTTTTATCAAGTTTAACCTGTGTACACGCAATGGTACATGCTGTTATGAAAGAGCTGCGCTCACTCGCTCGGTCTGCGGCTCCAGACACGGGCTCGGGCAGTTTAATACAAAAGTTTAATACGAGATACACGTACTTTTGTTCTGAATACGGGACGATTCTGTTTTTCAAGAGACTGTTGGCGACCCTAAACACAGCTATATATATATATATATATATATATATATACACCCAAAATCTTTCTCAACGAATTTGCAGATATTAAAAAAAAAAAAAAGACCCAACAGCTGAAAAAAAAGCGGAGATCCGCTAAAAAACGGAACTCTTTCATCCTTGAGGTGGTTTTACAGCTCAAAAATACCTAGGAAAAACAGGAATTCTGACGGTGAGCGGGATTGCCTATCCACAGATCTGACCTGTAACTTGGTCTGGTTTGGTCTCCGTGATGATAGAAAGGTTTAATGCCATACTGTGAAACATTTCAGACATTACATTAAAAGTAAATAGATTTAATCTTATTTAGAAAAGATAACAAAGTCTCTCATGTAAAAATAGTTTCTCAATAAGTCATCATAATGGACTTCCTGCTTAAATACAGATAAATAAAGGTGCACTATGTAACTGTTCTGCTTCCTGCTTGTCTCCATGGGGATATTATTGCTTTGCCTAGAATGTTACACAGTCTGGCATCTCTTTCCATGGAGGCAAGCAGCCGTAAAAACACTGGGAATTGAAAACATGCTTCAGGATCAATATCTATCTATCGAACCATACTGTGGAACATTCCAGACAAAACAATAACATCTCCATGGAGACAAGCATGCACTCGCTGTAACCAGAAATACTGCATGGTGTATGTGTAAACAGATAAATAAACAGAATTATATTAAACTATATTCATTTATCTACAAAATCTACATTAATTCAAAATATTTCTCTTAATCCTCTCTTCTCTTTATTGAGTAGTTGTGTAGTTAGCCATGTAGTGAGTAGCAAAAGTAAAAGTAAACTAGACTGACATATTTTGAAACCAGTGCAAAAATCTACACCGACTTTCAAACTAAACACATCTGAGTCAACACTGTCCATATCCTCTTTTCACTTCCAAACCATTTTCACAGTTCTGCAATATTCAACCCTCAAGAATCTTATTTTTTGTAATTTGTGATCTCTAACTAAGCCGTTGAGGGGAGGACAAACCAGTAGCAAGGTTTAATAATCTGGCAACATTTGATTTTCTTGTTTCTGTTTGGTTTTAGAGCAAAAAATACCAGGGGTGTAAAAATGGGATAAGGACAAAATTTGCCACGAGATTGTGCGCACATGCCGAAAATGATGTTTTTACGCTTGGATTGGATAACAAAATGAAATACTGGTGAGTTATATTTTTTGAGGAGCTTTAGTCCTAAAAAAGAAGAGATACAATGACAGCAAAAATATTAAATAAAGTAAACCAAAAATGGTGAGGCCAAAATTGGGAACTGGATTTAACTGGATAATTTATTTATTATAAAGAATGTCAAAATCACGTCTCGTTTTGTGTAAATTCTTTGTAATATTTCTAAAAAAGATGTCACGATTTCCAAGCCTCTCAATACGATATTTTCACGATACGCATCTCACAGTACGGAATATATTGTGTTATTTTGTGGCTAACCAAACTGTTAATATGCTACTTTTTTATCACAATCCAAAAAAATAAGATTTAAAACGGCTTCATAACAGCTATTTCAAGATTGGACTGAAACAGAGCAAAGAATCGTGGTCTTTTTTAGCTGTTGCTGCACTATGACAATGAATTTAAAGGGACAGTGTGTAGGATTCGTGGCGCATAGGTGGTTACTAGCTATTCCACTTCCTCTTTTGGCTATGGCAGACCTCGAGGGTCACCCGGGCGCGACGTAGCGCCGATATCGCGCGTGCCCGCGCACGAACCGCGCACCGCTGTATACATAAAACGCGGTCCCCCGTTCACTTTTTTTTTTTCTTTTCGCATGAAAACACACAATCCCGATCATGATTCATGACAATCTACACATCAAATGAAACCTTACAGTCTCCTCTTTTTGACTATGCAATTAATTTCCCTGCAAAACAATCACTCCCCGAGCACATGGGGCTTTTATACAGAAAAGCACAAAACTTAGCTTACTTAGCTTACCTTTGAAGGCTTTGCACAGGTCAAACTCTGTATTTCATCATAAACTTGGTCTCAATCTGTCCATAAGGATCCAGCGAATAAAATCCAGTAAAACAATTTAGTCCAAAATACGTGTTATATCCATTACGATGTGTGATCCGGCAGCATGCTCCCCCCTCCCCTTCCCCTTCTCTCCTTCGCTCCTGGCTGCATATGGGAGCAGAGGAGCGAAGGAGAGAAGGGGAAGGGGAGGGGGGAAGGGGGGAGCCATATGCAGCGCGGCTAAGCAGCTGTTAGCAGGAGCCGAGGCGAAGGATGAGCCCAAATGTCCTTCTGCGGCTCTCGTATTCAAAATGGCTGCCTCTATATGGGGAAGATCCCCCTTTTATGTGACTATATCTAAGTCCAAAAGAATACTTTGATTTCATGATGGAAGTGAAAAGGCTTGGAAAACAATGTATTTTTGAATGGGTATCTTCAATTTCAGTAATTAACAGGTAAAAATCTTACACACTGTCCCTTTAAGCAAAGAAACTTGTAATTCGATATACTGTGATCGTATTAATATTACAGTATGAAAAATACACCTCATTTAAAGTCATTACGCACCATTCCCTTGCTGAATCCTTCAAATCCATCGCTGACAGCAAACATCTTGTGCCCCTCGGTGATGCCCACCCTGACAGCAGAGCGCACCGCCGCGTTCATGCCGGCCGCCGGAGCGCCAACGTTCAGGACCGCCACGTTAAAGTTACTCTGAGGACACAAACGAGACAAATGTAAAATTCACATCCCAATGGTGAACTAATATTATGTAGATGTGCATAAGATCGGAAGACATGTGAGATTTGAAAACAATAATGTCTAGATAATATCACTGGGCAGAAATATAGTCTCTTACAGGAGGAATCGGAAACATAACTTAAAATAACTAATAACAAGACAACTAGAAGCAATTTACTGGTTAAATGTACCAGTTGTGAAGGGTGTTAAGGTTGTAATAAATAAATACATACATATAAATACATAATTACTATTGAATACAAAATAAAATGTTCTTTTGAGGCCCATTGATAAAGATTCCTTCCTGATTTGAAGGATTTGGCATGGCAACTGTTCACTGTTATAGCAAGAATGTAAATAAAATCAAAATATTATATCTTTTGAATGGGGAAAAGTCACAAAAGTCTTCAAATCAAGAAAGAATAATTTACCTGGAACCAAGAATACAGTATAGATGACTGTACAGTGATATGTGACTTATTAAATTCAAGGACAGACCACACATTTTTTTACACAGTTACCTTAACCTCTGTCAATATCGACATTGATATAGAAAATATGAAGTGAATGCAGTTTGTGAATGACAGTCTGAAGTAGAGGTTATGCACTGGGATCATGTTATTAGAGAAATGTCCCTGAATGTTCAAACTGAGTGGCAGAACTATGGGCAGCGCAACAGACAATGTGTTTTAGTTTTTTGGCCTCATTTTTGTTTTCGTTTTTTTTACCACAAATTAGCTTCATACAGCAAAATGGAAACTGATGTTGATGATCTGTTATTGCTGTGACTTTGCAGAAACTTCAACTCTCAACACACAAAACTCACAAACTCAAAAAACATCTTATTTAAGGAGAGCAAAGTTGTTGTTTTTTACTGTGTCTGATCCAAAAAACAGTGATGTATGTACGTATAGAGCTGTGTCCCTGTTGTTTAGCTACATCTGTTAACTGTTTTCTACTATTTACATGATTATCTTGTTTTAAATGTCAGATACAAACTAAACATTGAGCAGAGTTGTAGACTTTTGTATTTGTTATTAAACTGTAGAAGCTCTTTCACATGTTTTTAGTTGTTTTTCGAGCTGCGACAGAAGAATAATTTGCCATTTTCTTGACACTCATATCATGTTGCCACTCATTCTAAAAATGTGTTCATAACCTAAATTCATGTGTTTCGAGCTGTGACATCTGTCCACCGTTATAGCAAATAAGCAAATGGGGAAATGCCCTCTCCGAGTCCTTGCGAAGTCCTTCAATCAGGAAAGAACTGCTTACCAGGAATAGGTAATGGCATTTGTGAATTGCAGTATACAGCAGGTGATGGCACTACAGTAATCAATAGATATTTTTAGATTTCAGAAACATGAACTCAGAGTGTACACAGTCTGTTGGAGCCCTGTTTTCTCTCTGCTGCAGTGAATCGATTCTCTGTGTCTCTCACTGAGCTGACAAAGACCATTACCAAACGCTGTAGGCCTGAACATGAGTCTAGCCTCTGTCTCTGCACATCAGCCCTGTGGAATTGACAGGTCTATACTCCGAGACAGGACTCATTTTCACTGCACGATTTTAGTTTAAAGGTCCCATGGCATGAAATTTTCACTTTCTGAGGTTTTTGAACGTTAATGTGAGCTCCCCTACCCTGTTTAGCCCCCCCCCCCCATGGCTAAAAGTTGCGAAATGTCTAAACTGAGCATTTGCGGTCCTTTTCTGCGTTACACAAAACCAGTGTTGAAACGGGCGAGTTCGGACAAGGCACCTTTTTGACGTCAGATCGGCAAATGCAGCTCCAGCCCCTCCCTCTGTCTCCGCTCAGCGTCCCTGTATATCCCGCCCATAGAGTTTGGACTGTGAATGCGCTACAATGCGAAATGCATTTTTTTATTTGCCTGGAGGCACGTCCGAGTGTTTCTAGGCTCGCAAGTCCCTTACCCGACCCTCTGGACCTCTGAAACACCAGTGGTTTAATTTTATTTTCTGTGTAAATATGCTTTTTTTCATTGCAAAGTCTCCCATCTGTACACGGAAGAGAGGAGACAGAGCGGAGCCGAGCTGCGGGGGAAACCCGCCCCCCCGCTCCTTAGCCAATCTCTCTGTCCTTCTCATTTGCAGTGAAGCAGCAACACCCACAATAAAGCATTTTAGACACATATCTAGCCTCATGAAGACTGTCAGAGTCATATCTCATGCAGTGAGTGTTGATTTTGAAGAAGGATTCATTTACAGCATTAGGGAACCATTAAGGAGCCATATAAAAGCATCAAGAAGTACCATGTCATGGGATCTTTAATCTGAGTCTTAGTTGAATTTACTAGTATACAGCTCTGGAAAAAAAAAAAAAAGAGTACATGTATTACACCCATTCCATTCCAGCGTCTGTTGAATTCCAACACAAACACAAAGTTGAGCTACTTCAGTTCTTGCACCAGGAGTGGAATAAAGTCACCCAAGAACAATGTGAAAGACTTGTGGAGAGCATGCCAAGATGCATGAAAGCTGTGATTAAAAATAAGTGTTAACTCTTCTTAAGTGTAAACATTAGTATTATGTTGTTTTAAAATTAATTTGATTTTGTTTCATTGTTTGAGGTCTGAAAACATTGTATTTTTGTTATTTTGACCATTTGTCATTTTCTGCAAATAAATGCTCTAAACGATAATATTTTTATTTGGAATTTGGGGGAAATGTTGTCAGTAGTTCATTGACTCAAACAAAAATGTTCCTTTTGCCCAAACACATACCTCTAAGTAGTAAAATCAGAAAAACTGATAATTTTGCAGTGGACTTATTTTTTTCCAGAGCTGTATGTATATAAAATTAGACTTAGACATTTTATTGATCCACAAGGGAAATGACTCACACATCACAATATATTATAATAACAAAGAGAAAGAAATATAAATTGTTATAATAAATAATACACAGAGAGAAAGAGATATCCCTCTGCTTTGCTCCCCTATTTCTCATAATAAATAAATACAGTGGTACCTCACCTTACGAAATTAATTCGTTCCAGAAGTGGTTTCGTAACGTGAATTTTTCGTAAGTTGAGTAGCTATTTCAATGGAAATTGATTCGTTCCAAGGTTGTTTTTTTTTAAATAGTGTAACGTTTTTTTTTTATAGTGTAACTTTGTGATTGGCTAAGAGACTGTAGAGGCAGGACTAAACATGGAATAAACCAGGTCTACATCAGAACTAAACCAGGTCTAGACCATTTCTAAACCAGGTCTAAGCCTGGACTGGACCTGGACTAAACCAGGATTAAACCACCACGTGCCGCTCTTTGCTGGTTTCGTGCGGCTGGTTTGTGGCTCGGGCTCCAGAGGACGCGGTCCGGGCGCCACGGTTCTCTCGTGCTCGCAGATCCGGTGTCGGTCGTGCAGACCAGGACTAGCGGTGCTCCTCGCACGACGCGGTAAGGTGAGATGCTCCTCGCGCGGTGAGGTGAGGTGCTCCTCGCGCGGCGGGGCGGGGGCTTCCGGAGCCGTGTCTCTCCCCACGCTTCACTATTTAATACATTTTGTTGAAAATCTATGAAAGTTTGAGTGTTTAAACGAGAAAGAAATGTGAGAAAAGTTTAATTCCAGTCTGAGAAAAGTGTATAATGTGTGTGGTGAGGCATTTAGAGCCTTAAAACATGTAGAATAATTGTAAAATATAAAGTTCTACTTACTCTGGGATTCTACTACTTCTGGGATTTCTCTTGTTGCGGGTTATTTCTGGAACCTAACCCCGTGTGTGTTGATAAAGTGTATTTACGTTTCGGGGCGTGCATCTGAGCACGCATTATTTGAATTTTTGAGATTTCACGTTTCGTAACTTGAATTTTCTTTCGTATCTAGAGACCAAAATTTAACGTGAAGGCGTTTCATAACATGGAATTTTCGTTTGTTGGGTCTTTCGTAAGGTGAGGTACCACTGTATAAGCTAGTACAATTATTAAGAACAATCCACTCAAATAAATAATGTTAAAAAAAATTTAAGATATTCCTGCACTATAACAATGAATTTAAGCAAAGAAACTTGTAATTCTATATATTGTAATAGCCCACGATATTACTGTGAGATTTTTGACAATATCACAAGTATTTTGGTTATTTTTACATCCCTCCTGCTTATACAGACTGAGCTGACAGGGCTCAAGCCAGAACACGTCCCTGTGTGAAACAAAACAACACCTGCTCCACACTGATCTGTCACAGCCAATCACCAGAGACAAAACCAGACCTCAGAGACAAACCTCTATTCATTTTACACCAGAAATCACATTACAGCATTTAGGAGGGGTCGGTAATTACATGTATTCCCATGAGCAATCTACAGACGCTTGTTAGGATCATAAAGGGCTAGAAAATGTTCAAGGGACAAGAATTTGCATCTTAAATCAATTTACATGGGTTCATCATTCATTATAGGTAAAATGTGCCTTATTTCATTAGTGTACAGTCACAGAGGTGAAATATTACACTGTAAGTTACACATGTCACATTTGGTGTCACTTCTATAATGTATAACGATATATATTTTTTTTATTTATTGCTTTTTTATTTGTTGTATCTTATTGCAATAAACAGTAAATGCCTATAAATAGTGTTCTGATTAGGGATGTTGTAGGGATATTGATTGATTTTGACCAGCGTATTGTCTCAAGTCCGGGTCCGGTAATTGTTTGTCTCCATGGAGATGTTATTTCTTTGCTTGGAATGTTCCACAATAGGGCATAACACATACTGTATCTCCCTCACATTTGCTCAATTACAGGTGTTTTATAGCTTAAAAAAAACTTAAAAACATTAATTCTTACAATATGCAGCCTTGCTTGTCCATAGATCTGACCATTAAGCTGTCTCCATCGCTATTACCAAGTTTATTACCATACTGTGGAATTTTCAAAGCAAAACAGTAATATCTCCATGGAAACAAGCAGGCGATGGACCCTTCACTAGAAAAGTTACACAGTACACACAGTACACGTTTAAGATGAAGTAAAGATCACAAATTAACTTCCTTTTTGTAAAAATAATAACAAAAGACATTTACATTTAATTTTATATACTGGCCAATACTAATATCTAGCAGCAAATAATAACTTAATCAACAGTACAATATACTGTAGTAGCTCTAAAATGGGGTACTAATATGGGCTTTTTGCAGTTTAAAGATAATTTTGTAATATTATCTATGTACTTTTATATTGCCCATCTCCAGGTCTATCATGAGTACTGAAAGCAGTTTTATAGTCATTAAAAGAGCAAAGGCTTTCCAACACTTCTCCAGGCAGAGCTCTAGTCCAGGCCAAACTGTGAAAGAGACTCACAGTGACTCATTACCAACTCAGTTACACAACAAACTGTTCATTTTTAGGCACCGTTAAAGTTTTAAGGAAAAATATCATTAAAAAAAGAAAAATGGCAACTAAACCGTCAATGAGGCCAGTCCATAAACACACTAATCTCTCTATTAGACTTTCTCAATACCGCTGCATCCAGTATCTTACATGAAACTGTCAAAAAATGTATGGTCTACATTAAAGGTGCAACTTGTCTTTGTGGAGATGTTATTGCTTTGTCTAGAATGTTCCATGATATCGATTAAACCTATTTATGTCAAGGGAGACAACTATAGGCTACATTACAGGTCAGATCTGTGGAGAAGCAAGCCTATTCACAGACAGAATTATTGTATTTAGGAGCAATAGAAACACCCGTAATGAATAAATGCTAGATAGATATGGTTAATGTCATACCATGGAACATTCTAGGCAAAGCAATCACATCTCCATGGAGACAAAGAAAAGAACAAGAAAGTACACTGTTCATTCAACACTCATTTCAAAACAAGGATTAAAGGAAAAGTAACGTTTTTTACAATTTGAGCCTTATTTCGGTAATAAACAAGTTGTTTTACTCACCCATAGCACTTTGGTGTCATATGGAGCATTTCCGGAGATGTTTTAGATTAGCGTTAGGCTAACGCCGTTAGCCTAACGCGACTTATAGCCATAGCTCGGGGCATTCCCCGAGCATTTAATAATATGCCCCGTGCGGGCTCCAAATAATACAAACTTTAGCACTTTTCAAATCATAGAAGCTCGCTGTCTTACTCTACGATTTCGTTTGAATCAAAAGTGGCCTGTAATCCGAGATTTATCCATAGTTTACACATGCGTTCCATGTTTGTGTCCCGGGAGCTGAGAGCACATGCGCACTGGCGTCCTCATCTACTCGAAACTATGGCTAAATCTCGGATTACAGGCCACTTTTGACCAAACGAAATCATAGACTAAAGACATCGAGCTTCTATGATTTGAAAAGTGCTAAAGTTTGTGTTATTTGGAGCCCGCACGGGGCATATTACATGCTCGGGGAATGCCCCGAGCTATGGCTATAAGTCGCGCTAGGCTAACGGCATTAGCCTAACGCTAATCTAAAACATCTCCTGAAATCCTCCATATGACACCAAAGTGCTATGGGTGAGTAAAACAACTTGTTTTATTACCGAAATAAGGCTCAAATTGTAAAAAACGTTACTTTTCCTTTAAATGATTGGATGATAAAAGGTAGAATAAGGCTATTACAAAGTGCTGATCATCATTATGAAAAGGCTATTAAAGGGTCCATATTACACTATTTTCTGAGCTACATTATAATGTTGTTTCCTAATAATGTTAACTTGAAAACTACCACTTGATGACATCACAAGGTGGAAGAGAGCACTGGAGATGTAGACAGACTGATGATAAAGGATTACTCAAATGTGTGAATGAAACAAAACACAGCTCCAGGTCAGTTTTTGAGGAGGTTACAGCTTTATAACAGGACTAAACGCTCGATCCATTTTGTGTAATTTAGGACCTTTAATCGATCGTCAATTTTGCAGCAACTGGCAGTGGGTTATTTTAAGATCCTCTCAGTCTGTCTCCTTGGTTGCAGAGGCTGAGTCATCGTGAGCAGGCAGATTTCAAAAATGAAACACTAAATAATTCAACAGATTTTGCACTGTACACCAATGTATTTGAGAAGAACATGACTTACCCCAGTAGTTATATCGTATAAGCAGCACTTGAGGTCAAAATAAGGCTGTGTTCTAACTGCATCTGATTAAGGGTTTCACATGTCCAATAATTAGGAAGTGCACTGTCAGCATGCTTGTTATTGTTTACTTTACAATGATGGCACAACTCCTCTTCGGCCTCTTAAAGTTGTGAAAAGCTGTTATAAACTCATCATGGTGAATAATTAGGATGCTCTGAATGCATAAGGTAAGTGAGGAATAACTTTTTACTGTTTAAAAAAAAAATATTCTGTTTTTTCTCATTTTGTAAGACCATAAAAATCAGGTACAGATTATTTTAAGGCCCACAATTTATCTGAAGTTGAAGTAAAAACGAAAACATACATTTTTCTTTTCTATAAATAATACACATTTATATGCAGTTTTTAATATGCTTTATATTCTAATTCTGCAGTATTATCTATGTATTGTACTTTTTTCCTATTTTTGCCTTTAAACTAGAGCGTTCTTGTTTTTTTGGAGTTAACGCCCACATGCACAGAGAGAGAGGGGGTGAGGGGTCGGACTTGTTTTGAGTTCAAACAGGTTTTAAAATTCTTTGTTTTTGTTTTGTGTTGTATGAAGAAGCAGAGGTCACAGTTCAGGTCACACTCACCACCGGCAGCTCCGACTCGGGCTTACGATGAGCCAGCAGTTTGTACGTCCTCAAGTTGTTCTCAAAACTCCTGAAAATACACGGTATTAAATAAAGTTATTACGCTATTCGTACAACAAATGTCACAAAAAAAAATCACAAATGCTGAACCTGATTATTTCTCACGGTGCCTAGACCCTAGGAACTTGGTGCTATTGATACTTTGCATCACGCTGGGGATGTTATATACAGTACGTATCTATGGCATCTACGGTGGAATGTTCAGCAGTTACCATGGAGACACTGCACATATTAGCAAAAAAAAAAGAAAAGTCTGTAAACTCATGAAAATATATCAAATGAATTTAAATAACTAATGTTCAGAAGCCTGTGAGTGTTTGATAACACTGGTCTACAAATTTTTGGACTCGATCTGCTTCCGAGATAAAAGTGGCTAAATCTCATTTATATTGATAAGATGAACTGAAAATCAATTGATAACTGTGCTGGTTAGCCAATGTATTCAAGATATGTAATGATATTGTTTTACATCAAAATCACATCTGTTTGTACAATAGATTTAGGCATTTTTGCTTAAAAATAATATTTATATTTTGAAAATATTCAACTTTAACTTTATCCGTCAAGAAATAAACAAAAAATATCTTATGACATCAGGTGCACACAATTTCGAGGCAGCTCTCTTCAAAAAAATATTTTATGTTAAAACTCTAGACCAGGGGTCGGCAACCTTTATCACTCAAAGGGCCATTTGGACCTGTTTCACACAGTAAAGAAAACACAGGGAGCCACAAAACCCTTTTGAAGTTTAAAATGAAATAACACTGCATATAACGTTTTTTGTTTTTTTTACCTTTGTGCCATAGAGTTACATTTTGAAAATGAACGAACTAAAATAAAATACATTTTAATTAAGTACAGTGGTCCCTCTGATTTTTTTATAGTGTATCAACACGCATTGTGTTCTGCATCCTGACTGGCTAAGGGACTGTAGACCTTTGTCTTCATCAGTCATTCTCCTCCGTGCCGTGTCTCCTGTACAGTACAGAAAGCGTTCAGTTTGCCAAATTTATTTAAATGTTTGATCACGAGCAGTGTGACTCTGAAGCAGTGATGGGCTGAGCGGTCTGGCATTTGGGCACATGCCAGAAGGGCTGCGGCCGTGCTCCATCACGGATTTGACCACGATGAGCAGGTGCACGTGTCCGCGCGCACACTTCTCCGGGTGGTCAATGCGCATCGGGAAGTAGCAGCAGTGTTTCCGCAGAACGAACTGGTGGAACCTGGAGTCCAGGCGGCGGAACCAGTCCTGAGAGCGCACGGATGCGTTTTCACTACTTCTGTGTTTGAATGAGAAGCAGTCCGAGCCGCACCAGGCTCCGCTTTCAGCCCTAGTGCATCTGTAGCAGCTGTAGAACCCCTCCCCCCCGTTCAACAGTCTACGGGGCCGCTTGTAGGTGTAAAATGCCAGGGCCGATGATCCCAGTCTGTCACTGCTCTGAAGTGCTGCATATCTTTACACGTTTTCTCCCCAACAAAACCCGCAACAGCGCAGCGGTGCCAGGTGCCTCGGTCAGAGGAACTGTGAAATACACGCATATTTATACACGCAATATAAAGCTGACTACTTCACGGATTTCGCCTATCGCGGGTTATTTCTACAATGTAACCCCCACGATAAACGAGGGACCACTGTACTGAGCCGCATCAGAGGGATCACAGAGCCGCATGCAGCTCCGGAGCCGCGGGTTGCCGACCCCTGCTCTAGACATATTAAAATGAATGTATTGGAATGTGCAGACAGGCTTTCAGATAGAACTGGTTGCTTGTAGACACACTGTACCTTCTGATAAACTACTGTTTTTCCCTTATTTTGCATAAATTTCTTATTTTGACCCAATATTATATCTTGGAAACTATAGCCAATCAGCACCTCTGACTTTCTTTTTCTTTATCAATACGTAAACCAAGAAAAAATTCACTACTTTTGTTTTTCGAAAGCATTTTGCTTATAGACCATATAGATTTGAGAGTGACTAATTGAAAAACTGTTGGCTAATTATGAACACAAGCTAAGTCAACTCTTTCTGGTCAGATTGTGTTAAAATAAAGCTCAGTTTAAAGTCTAATAGAGCTTCTGACAGAGTAGTGCCTTTAGTCAGTATTACACCCCAGGGGATGTTGTTGACATCAGCAATAGAGCTCAGGGCTGGAACGTCCAAAAACACCTGTTGCCATGGAAATCTGCCATGTTTGTGGAAAACTCTCATAGAGGTACAGTATATGAGCCAGAACAATATCAAAAAAACAAACAAAAGCACCGATAAACTGCTGGGTCATGACTGGTAAATACATCTATCACTCTAGAGTCAGAAAACATTTGAATGAACGCATCTTAAAATTTCCACTGGTTTAACATTAGGCTCTATACAATAAAAATATGCCTTAACAATAAACATTTTAACTGCCCTCATCTGTAGATTCAAGATTCAAGATTCAAGTATTTATTGTCATTGCACAAGAAAGAACAACGAAAGTGTGTTTGGAGCATCCACATACGTAGTTGTAAAGTGCGAAATAGTAAAGTGCAAACCCAGTGAAATAAAAACCCCTCAATAAACCCTAAATAACCCCAGTGTAAAGATTTGTAAACATCTGATATCAGTACAGCAGTATTGGCAGCAGCATCAGGGCATATAATTAATATTATCATTAAAGTGCATTAAAGAGCAGGGCCATTCAGACAGATACATGAGAATAGTGACATTATGCAGCAATGCAAAAACCAGTTCAGAAGTATTGACTGGCGAGTGTGGTTATTGTCCATGGGAGGGGGGTAGAAAGGGCAGTGTTCACCCCTTTCTACCCCCCTCCCATGGGGGGTAGAAAGAGGTGACATGACGGCAATATATAAACCTGTAGTAAGTATTACAGGTTTATATATTGCCGTCATGTCACCTGAAACCCAGCAAAATCCAATGAATAAAACAGCACTGCTTCAGCATTGATTCAATAAATTCACGTGATGTTTTCATTGTTCAAAGCTAAGCATTATTGATCCCACTTGGCAGTAATATCAGGATTATTTTCACATTAGCGCAATTTTAAACTGACTGAACCCAATGGCCCACGGATTGTCAGGATGTAGTTAGTATCTGTATCTGAAACACTAATAGAGCTTCAAATAATGTCATAATTTTCAGTTCGGCTCATGTTAAACTTAAATGTGCACTACATAACTTTTTGGTTGGAGCTCCGTCACCTGCTTGTTTCTATGGATATGTCATTGTTCTTCCTGGAATGTTCCACAGTATGACATTAAAGGTCCCATGGCATGAAATTTTCACTTTCTGAGGCTTCTGAACGTTAATGTGAGCTTCCCTACCCTGTTTAGGGCCCCCCCCCAATGGCTAAAAGTTGCGAAATGTGTAAACTGAGCATTTGCGATCCTTTTCTGCGTTTGAAAAAAACACAGCTCAAACGGGCGATTCTGAACAAGGCACCTTTGTTACGTAACATCGAAAAAAGAAATGCAAATGCAGTTCCACCACCATCTGGATGTCCACCCCCTGTCTCTGGAAATCACGCCCAGAGAGTTTGGACCACAAAGGAGCTACGCAATGCGAAATGCGTTTTTTTATTTGCCTGGAGGCACGTGCGAGTGTTTCTAGGCTCGGAAATCCTTTACCCGACCCTCTGGACCTCTGAAACAGCAGTGGTTTAATTGTATTTTCTGTGAAATACCTCTCCTTTCTTCCCCCGCGCTTAAAACGCGGAAGTGGGAGACAGTGCACAGCGCAGCGGAACCAGCGGGCGCATTTGCCCCCCCCCCCCCCCCCCCACCTGCTCCTACACCTATCTGTGTCCTTCTCATTTGCATTCAAGCAACAAGGCCCAGAATGAGTTGTTCAGAGAGAGACTTTCTGACTCGGACTGTGTACATGTGTCTTTCTCATGCACTGTGAGTGTTTATTTTGAAGAAGGGTTCATTTACAGTATTAGGGAACCATTAAGGCACCATATAAAAGCATCAAGAAGTACCATGTCATGGGACCTTTAAACAGCTCTACCTTCTATTTATTAACTTACTGATAGTTTTATAGCCCAAAAATACCTAGAAAAACAGGCATTCTGACTGAGCGGGGTCGCCTCTCCACAGATCTGACCTGTAACTTGGTCTGGTTTGGTTTCCACGAAGATGGAAAGGTTTCCTCCCATAATGTGAAACATTCCAGACAAACCCCATAACTGAATGAAGAAAAGCATTTAACGGACCCTCCACCAGAAGAGTTACACAATGCACCTTTAAGATTTTAAATATGCTAAATACAAAAAAAGGAACCAGGATCATTTGTCTCACCTGCCTCGAAGCTTCACTGCATCCTCAAACCGTTTCTCATCCATTGCCTTCTGCACCGCTTGAGTCTGACAAAAAACATTAATATAAAATGATTAAAATGATGAATACTACACTGCTACCATTACTACCTCAAATTTCTGATTAGTTGCAATAGGAAAAAAGAAGTCTGGTATGTTGTCACAATACTACAGATTCAAAGTCAATGTTGTTACTATGAAATGGGCTTGAAACTCAATACCAATTCTGATACCACAATGATAATAAAAACACTTTATTTAGACAAGAGAATGTGATTTTCAACATTAAATCGTAGTACTTTCTTTTATATTCCCTTATGGCCCTATATCTGTGTAATCCTCAGTGGTCAATGGGCGTATACTAGTCTCTGTGCTCTTAAACTTCTGATACAGCTCAAGATCATTCTAAAGCTTCAGGAAAGGTCCATTATTGTGGCTTTTTTAGTATCGATACCTGATCAAATCTTATAGTATATTAGTATAGTTTTGATATTAGTTTAAGTATCGATTACTATCTGATTTTCTACACTTTGGACAACAACAATAGCAATGAAATGTAAATAAAATGCGTGTTTAATCAACTGGAGCTTGAAGTTATACATTCACTTATAAATTATGTGACAACCTTTTGGACTCAGGCTTTGTAAGTCAATCCAATTAAAATCCGAACTGTCACTATTGCCTTGCTCTGATGAGTTAACACAACCTCAGAGTGCAGCCAAGTGCTACCGATGCCAAACACTTAAATAATCATTAACTCTCCTCAGAGTAAAAGTGGCTCTCGTGGACATTAGAAATACTCCACGCTCAATGGTCTGTGAGGAGAGTCAACAGTATTCTAGCTACTGTAAATCTGCTGTTTAAATATTGGATCGTTGTTTGATTTGTAAACACTGGGAAAGCTAAAAATGTCTCAAAAAACGGTATTGCTCCAGGTATTTATAGATCTATCGATGTTGGCGTTTTCTCTAAATCACCTTTAGTGCTTTGTCATATTTAAGAAGAAAATAAGAAAAATGAGACTAAAAGGTGTTAAAGCCGCACTGTGTAACTGTCTGCTGGAGGGTCTGTCACCTGCTTGTATGACCATATGTAAGAATCTCCATGGAGACTTGCAAGTCAAATTACAGGTTAGATTTGTGGAGAGGCGACCCCACTCTCAGTAAGAATTAATGTTTTTTTTAAACAATATTTTTGAGCAATAAATCGCACATGTAGTCAACAATTTAACCAAAGCATTAAAGGAAAAGTAACGTTATTTTACAATCTGAGCCTTCTTTCGGTAATAAAACAAGTCGTTTGACTCACCCATATCACGTTCATGTCATTTGGAGCTGTTTGAAGAAAGTTATGTTGTAGCGTATCCGTTAGCATTTGTATTCGGGGCATTACTTTGCGGTGTCCAAATAACACAAACTTTAGCACTTTTCAAATCATAGAAGCCCGATGTCTTAATGTAAGATTTCGTTTGAAGCAAAAGTGGCCTGTAAACCGAGATTTATCCATAGTTTTCAGCTTTGCGTTTCATGTTTGGGTCCCGGGAGCTGAGAGCACAGTCCGCGCATGCGCACTGGCGTCCTCATCTACTCGAAACTATGGCTAAATCTCGGATTACAGGCCACTTTTGCTTTAAACGAAATCTTACATAAGACATCGGGCTTCTATGATTTGAAAAGTGCTAAAGTTTGTGTTATTTGGACACCGCAAAGTAATGCCCCGAGCATATGATACAGCACCATGTTAACGGATACGGGATCATTAGTAGAACAGAACGGCTCAACATAAGTTCTGCGATACTGCTCCAATTGACAGAAAAATGCTATGGGTGAGTAAAACTACTTGTTTTATTGCCGAAAGAAGGCTCAGATTGTAAAAAAACGTTAATTTGCCTTTAACATCTCCATGGAGACAAACAGGTTGCAGACCCTCTCCAGAACAGTTGCACAGCGCACCTTTAAATAACAGTAATTGTGGGCTAAACTGAAATGATGCTTGATGGTTCTTGTAGTTGCTTCTGTCTATTCCACTGCATAAATTAAGAATTTTGACTTATTTATTTTGAAGCGGATAACAGAAAATCAATAGGCACAGTTCATTTATCAAGCCATTTTAAATTAATATTGCAATTTCAGTTTACAATGAAGATAATGTAAAATA
Organism: Paratrypauchen microcephalus; assembly: GCA_036785185.1. Lineage (NCBI taxonomy): Eukaryota > Metazoa > Chordata > Actinopteri > Gobiiformes > Gobiidae > Paratrypauchen > Paratrypauchen microcephalus. The sequence continues at coordinate 1,911,019 of JAVJIX010000086.1, forward strand.
ATAAATAAATGAATAATAATGTTTGTGACTAAATACCCAAAAGCATAATGTGGACATACAGATATTCTTTAATAATAGATGTGGGAGATTCCTCTTAAAAAACAATGCAAGTCTTTTGATAGTTTAGTGCAGGGGTGTTCAAACTATGGCCCGGGGACCAAATGCGGCCTTCAGACTAAATGTTGTTGGTCCTCAAGCGTTGCGATGCTGAATTGACCCAAATTAAATTTAAGTAGTTTGACGTATAATCTCAGTAACATCTTATTGCATTATGATACAGACCTCAAATTTATTGTCTCTTGCCATCTTTTTTGCTACTTATTTTGATTTATTATTACTACTAAATTTTTTACTCTTTGTTATTATAAAATAGTGTGATGTGTGAGCTAGTGTGTCCAGTAACTTCCCTTTTGGATCAATAAAGTTTGTCTAAGTCTAAATTTGTGTTTTAAGCCTTATTAAAGATACAGTAGCTCTCTCAAAATTATGTTAAATGCACCATTCTGAAAGACTCAATGTAGTGACCACTGTAACCCTCAACTTGAAATATGTTTAGAGTTTACTGTAGTGTAGTCCAGTTTGAGCCGTACCATCTGCACACACTCCATCAGAGGCAGGCGCACAGACTGGTTCCCCGACAGAGATACCACACAGGCTGGAGTGTTGGCTGTGGTCTCCAGCAGAGCAAGAACCGCCTCCACACCCATTCGACTGGCCTGAAACAAAAACACACCATTAATACTGCAAAAAGATCAATACTAGCTTTTAAAGGCCCTGTAGCTGATCTGTACGGAAGTCGACAGAGGCCATATTCATAAGCAATATTTTTTCTTCCTTGTTATCCCGAGATAACGAGATAATTAATTTGAGATCTCGAGAAAACAACACAATTAATTTGTGATCTTGAGAAAACAAAACAGTTATTCCGTGATCTCGAGAAAACGAAACTATTATTCCGTGATCTCGAGAAAACAACTGAAACGTGTACCGCCAAGTTGTGACAGGCTGACTTCGGGGCTATTTCTCATTCTCCTCTATCATTCGGGTAATTTTCTCCTCTGGGACCCCGCTCTCTCTCAAGGCATCATAAAAAGCCATTTCTATCTTTTACATTGTCCGTAGCTACGTCTTCGTGTCATCTCCCGCCTTCGTTGTCTGGCCTACAAGGGGGCGTAGCAGTAGCTAGGCCTGCATCTCAGCTGTTTTCTCCAGATAACAGATTTGTTTTCTCGAGATCTTGAGTTGATTTTCTCGTTATTAAGGTGGAAAATAATCATTACGAACATGGCCTCTGTCGGCTTCCATAAATTTGGTCTTGTCCTAGTACAGAAATACTGTATAAGCAGCTCTTGAGTTTAAAATATGTCTGCTGAGTGCTGTCTGCATCTAATTAGAAATCAAGAAGTGTGCTGTTAGCATGCTAGTTGTTGTTACAGTGACAGCAAAACACCACTCTGGTTTCTGAGAGTTGTGAAAAGCACTTGTAAACTCATCACGGTGAAGAATTAGGATGCTCTGAATGCAGAAAGTAAGTGAGGGATAACCACTACAATCCATGTAAAATGAACTAGTTCTGTTTTTCACGTTTTTGAGTAAAAATCACGTACAGCTTTAATATTATCATTTGGTCTGAAAGTAGTTCTGATATTGACCATTATAAAACTATTCAGGGTAGTTCAAATGTTGTCCTTAAGTGTTTTTTACTAGTTTTACTGATTCATATTAACTTTTTTACTTTGATCAATATGTATAATTGTTGCGTATTCTCAAAATATTGATTTAAAGGCAAAGTAACGTTATTTTACAATCTGAGCCTTCTTTCGGTAATAAAACAAGTCCTTTGACTCACCCATATCACGTTCGTGTCATTTGGAGCTGTTTGAAGAAAGTTATGTTGTAGCGTAACCATTAGCATTTGTTTTCGGGGCATTACTTTGCAGTCTCCAAATAACACAAACTTTAGCACTTTTCAAATCATAGAAGCCCGATGTCTTAATAAAAGAAATCGTTTGAAGCAAAAGTGGCCTGTAATCCGAGATTTATCCATAGTTTTCAGCTTTGCGTTTCATGTTTGGGGCCCAGGAGCAGTCCGCGCATGCGCACTGGCGTCCTCATCTACTCGAAACTATAAATCTCGGATTACAGGCCACTTTTGCTTCAAATGATTTCTTACATTAAGACATCGGGCTTCTATGATTTGAAAAGTGCTAAAGTTTGTGTTATTTGGACACCGCAAAGTAATGCCCCGAGCAAATTATACAGCACCATGTTAACAGATACAGGATCATTAGTAGAACAGAACGGCTCAACATAAGTTCTGCGATACTGCTCCAATTGACAGAAAAATGCTATGGGTGAGTAAAACTACTTGTTTTATTGCCGAAAGAAGGCTCAGATTGTAAAAAAAAACGTTAATTTGCCTTTAACTGTGATGTACAAACTGACAAAAATATATTTGCTTATTACTGAAGCTTTAAAGTTTGAAAGGTGCACTATGTAACTTTTTGGCTGGGGTTCCCTCATCTGCTTGTTTCTATGGATGTCTTTGCCCTGCCTAAAATGTTCCACAGTATGATATTAAACAGCTCTACCTGACATTTATTCAATTGTAAGTGGTTTTATATCTCAAAAATACCTAGAAAAACAGGCATTCTGACTGTGAGCGGGATTGCCGCTCCATAGATCTGACCTGTAACTTGGCCTGGTTTGGTCTCCATCAAGATAGAAAGGTTTGATGGCATACTGTGAAACATTCCAGACAAAGCAAGCAGCAACATCTCCATGAAGAAAGCATTTGACAGACCCTCCACCAGAAAAGTTACGCAATGCAGCTTTTAACTGTGATCCTTATGCAACAGAAATAATGGTATATTTGCTTTTCATTGAAACTTTCATACACTGTAAGTTATGTACATTGCAGTAGAGTGATTTTAATGTCCAATATCACTTCTTTAAACAGAGCAGTGCTGTTTGGCTTCAGGCTGCAGCTTTTTTTTCTCTGTGTTTGGCCTCGGGCTCCAGAACTCCCATATTTCACACCACAGTATACGAACAACTGAATTATGTGCGTGTAATATAAAAGATTGTGGTCCAACACAGCAGATTTCGTGATGCTTTAGAAATAAATCCACAAATTCTGTTATATAACCACCTTATACAGTGGATCTCTGTAATCGCAGTGTTTTGTGCACAAATGGATGGCCTGGTATTTGAGAGCAGCTCTTGTGTAATTCTACATTTTGAACCGGCAAATTATTTTCTGAAAATGTTATTACTGGGGTCAATATTTTTGGGGGGGTCGTGTGGGGAAGCAGTCTAAGCAGGGACCAGACTTTCATCACTCTGGACACTTCCTCCAGCTCCTCCAGGGGGACCCCAAGGCGTTCCGAGGCCACTCAAAATCGATGGATGGAGTATGCCAGATTCTACCAACTGTACTGATCCACGCATTAGAAAGGTCCAATATTACGGAAATTTGACTCTCATGAGCTTTAAACCATGTTATAATGTTGTTACCTCCTCAAAAACACACCTGGAGCTGTTTTATTTCATTCACACATTTGAGTAACCCTTTATTATTAGTCTGTCTACATCTCCAAAGCTCAAAATGCTCTGTTCCACCTTGCAATGTCATGATGTGGTAGTTTTTAAGTGGACAGCTACTTTTTACCTTTTGAAATAGGCAATTCCAGAGCTGAAATCATCCAAATGATTCTAGTGAGGGTGTATGGACTTTAAAGATCCCATGACATGGTACGTCTTGATGCTTTTATATGGCGCCTTAATGGTTTCCTAATACTGTAAATGAATCCTTCTCCAAAATCAAGCCTCAGTGCACGAGAGAGCCTCATGAAGACAGTCAGAGTCATAAATATGTCTCTGAAACACTTTATTCTGGGCGTTGTTGCTTGAATGCAAATGAGGAGGACAGAGACAGGCAAGTGCAGCAGGTGGGTTGTGGCCAAATACTCCGCTGTTTCCTGGATTAGCGGTGCGCTGTGCGCTGTCACCCACTTCCGCGTTTTAAGTGCTTAGGAAGATACGAGATGCGTCCCATGAAAAAAAACACATTTCCACAGAAAATAAAATTAAACCACTGCCGTTTCAGAGGTTCGGAGGCTCGGATAAAGGACATCCGAGCCTGGAGAGACTCTCAAGTGTCTCCAGGCAAATAAAAAAAAAACGTATCTCGCATTTCGTAGCTCATTTGCGGTCCAAATTCTCTGGGCGTGATTTCCAGAGACAGGAGGTGGACATCCAGACGGGGGCGGTGGAAACATTTCCTGAGTGTGACATCAGAAAGTTCCCTTGTTCAGAATCGCCCCTTTGGGTTGTCTTTTTTTCAAACGCAGAAAAGGACCGCAATTGCTCAGTTTACACATTTCGCAACTTTTAGCCATGGGGAGGGGCCTAAACAGGGTCGGGGAGCTCACATTAATGTTCAAAAACCTCAGAAAGTGAAAATTTAATGCCATGGGACCTTTAAAAACACAGTGGAACATTTCCTGTATTACCACATGACATCACAAGGTGGAACAGAGCCTAAATATGCAGTGTTTGAAAAAAACGAAACACAACTCCAGGTATGTTTGTGATGAGGAAATAACATTATAACACAGATATGAAAATAGCGAGTATCTCAAAGAGTTAAAAAGTTTAGGGAGAACATTAATGGCTACCCAGTAAATGCATAGTTAGTGGTTAAATACATCTTTATTACTATGAAGTACTGGTAAAATTTTAGTATTGGTCCATTGGAGGTGCACTATACAACTTTTCCTGCCACCTGTCTCCATGGACTTGAATTTTCCACAGTAATATGGCAATAAACAGGGTCACCTCTCAAAAGATCTGACATGTTTCTTGCCTGGGGGGTATCACCTGGTTTAATGCCATGTGGTGGAACTTTCGGGTCAATGAGACCTCCATGGAGACAAACAGGTGGCAGGAACAGTTGCATAGGCAGGACAGTATCTCCATGGGGACAGGCAGATGGCTGACCCTCTCCCAGAAATGTTACATAATGCAGCTTTAGATAAATCTTTTCCTACAGTTGCAGTATATAATAATAATAATAGTAATAATAATAATAATACATTTTATTTCAAGGCGCCAAAGAGAACAAAGATAATGGACAAAGCAATACAAGTAAAATGAAACAGTCAGCAGGGGAAAATGGTTAAGTGGGGTAAGCTATTTTGAAAAATATTTTGAGTCTGGATTTAAAAATTGGTAATGATTGTACGTTCCGGAGGTCTGGGGGGAATGAGTTCCATAGATGGGGAGCAGAGCGGCTGAAGGCCCTGCTCCCCATGGTGCTGAGACGAGCGGGAGGGACTGTGAGGTGAATGGAGGAGGAGGACCTGAGTGACGGGTGTGTGTGGGGACATGAAGGAGTTCTGTGAGATGCATTAGGTATGCATTAGGAGTACGGTGGTACCTCACCTCCCGAAATTAATTCGTTCCAGAAGTGGTTTGGTAACGTGAATTTTTCGTAAGTTGAGTAACTATTTCAATGGAAAAGGCCTGATCCGTTCCAAGGTTTTTTTTTTATAGTGTAACATTTTTTTATAGTGTAATTGTGTTCTGCGTCCTGATTGGCTAAGAGACTGTAGACCCAGGACTAAACGTGGAATAAACCAGGTCTAGACCAGAACTAAACCAGGTCTAGATCAGGTCTAGACCAGGTCTAAACCTGGACTGGAGCTGGACTAAACCAGGACTGGACCAGGTCTAGACCTGGACTAAACCGGGACTAGACAGGTCTAAACCAGGATTATCCCGGGACATGGCAGTGCCGTTGGATGAGCGCGTTGCTCGTGTCTCCGCGCTCCTTGCGCGTTCCGCGCTAGAGCTAAGAGGCAGAGAAAGACGCTCTTTCAGCGGGAATAAGAGCGGGGCGGGCTCTGGTTCTATCTGACTTCCAGAGCCGGGGGGCTGACACTGTGAGCTAAGAGGCCGAGAAAGGTGCTCTATCGGCGGGCAAGACCGCGGGGTCTCGCTCGGGGCGGGCTGTGGTTCTATCTGACTTCCAGGTCTAGACCAGAACTAAACCAGGTCTAGACCAGGTCTAAACCTGGACTGGACCTGGACTAAACCAGGACCAAACCAGGTCCAGACCCGGACCAAACCGGGACCAGACCAGCTCGCCCGTGCATGCTCGGCGTGGATGCGGCCATGAGGGGAAGGCACAGCCCGGGCGCCGCGGCTCCATCCCGCGCCCGCAGCCCCGGTGTACTCGCTGCGATCCTTCGATGTTGGCTCTTCCTATCATTGTGAAGCAGAATTCACCAAGCGTTGGATTGTTCACTCACTAATAGGGAACGTGAGCGGGGTTTAGACTGTCGTGAGACAGGTTAGTTTTACCCTACTGATGATGTGTTGTTGTGATAGTAATCCTGTGTCTCCGCTCCCCTCGCACGTTCGGCGCTATATTGAGCCGTGTCTCCCCCCACGCTTCACTATCAATACATTCCGTTGAAAATCTATGAAAGTTCGAGTGTTCAAACGAGAGAGAAATGCGAGAAAAGCCCAACTCCAGTCTGAGAAAAGCGTAGAATGTGTGTGGTGAGGCATTTACAGCCCTAAAACATGTAGAACAATTGCAATATACAAAGTAGTCCTACCTCGCGGACCTTTCCCACCGCGGGCCACCTCTGGAACCTAACCCCGTGTGTGTTGATAAAGTGTATTTACGTTTCGGGGTGTGCATCTGAGCGCGCATTAATTGAATTTTTGAGATTTCGCGTTTCGTAACTTGAATTTTCTTTCGTATCTAGAGACCAAAATTTAACATGAAGGCGTTTCGTTTTTCGTTTGTAGGGTCTTTCGTAAGGTGAGGTACCACTGTATTTGGAAGGGATGCCACAGTTCATAAACTATTTGTGGTGGGACGAGATATAAATCTCACGAGACAAGGCGAGATTTTGATAGATTTGTAATAAATATTTGCCCAATCCAGTTCACAAGTTTGGCCATTTTTTTATTTATTCTATTTAACACTTTTGTCGTCATTATAGTGCTGTGCTCTCAAGGACGTGTAACTCACCAGCATTTAATTTTTTTTGGTCCAGTCTAAATGTAATCACAAGGAAAATAAATCTCATGAGATCATTTTCCACATGTGTGCACAATTTTGTGGCAATGTGGCTTGTGGCACAAAATCCTGTCCCATCCTTTTAAACTGTGGAGTGACCGCTTGCTCCGGTTCCCGTAAGTAAATTTTCCATTCACTTTTCCCATAGACTTTTTGAAAACTATATAAAGCGATCGTTTTAAGCTCCCAAAGGATGCTTAAAATGCAAGACTGTGAAATGTAACGTTGCAATGTATAAAATTTCAGAAACATTCTTTAAATACAATTACATGCCTTGTGGTCATTAGTTACCACGTAGTTGATTATTTCCGAGCAATCATTCGAACTATTAATAAAAACATTTTTTTCTGAAAGTCTATGACTGTCTGAATGTCCGTCCTTGTCCCTAACCTCACTCACATCACTACACAGTCCTGCACTCTACCACTATAGTGCACTCACTGACAGGGCAATTCGGACACACAGGTCAGTACATTCAGGTCGGGTGACTCTGGCGTCTAGGTGAAAGAAAGTCCACTAAACTCCAATAAAACTTGATTTGTTTTATAAATAATGGTGAAATCAGACTGCCACACAAGTATGGTACTAATAATAATCATACAAGTTTTTGTCAAGCTGGATTCCACGGAAACAAACTGGATTATTTGCTTTTTGTCTGACATGTGGAAATGATCGCTCTTTTAACAGCTGGAGCTAAAGTAAGCGGCTAACACTAGCACCGCTAACGCCATAAGGAGAGTTTTATCAGAATCACAGATCTACAGTGCCATAAACCAGCATTTTCAGTAAAGGTCCCATGACATGGTACTTCTTGATGCTTTTATATGGTGCCTTAATGGTTCCCCAATACTGTAAATGAATCCTTCTTCAAAATCAACATTCAGTGCATGAGAAAGACACATGTACACAGTTAGAGTCAGAATCTCTCTGTCTGAACAACTCATTCTGGGCCTTGTTGCTTGAATGCAAATGAGAAGGACAGATTGGGGTAGAGGAGCGGGTGGGGGGGGCAAATGTGCCGCTGGGAGACAGCGCTACTTCCGCGTTTTAAGAGCGTAGGAAGAAAGGAGAGGAATTTCAATGAAAAAAACACATTTTCACAGAAAATAAAATTAAACCAATGCTGTTTCAGAGGTCCAGAGGGTCGGGTAAAGGACTTCCAAGCCTAGAAACACTCTCACATGCCTCCAGGCAAATAAAAAAACGCATTTCGCAGTGCGTAGCTCCTTCGTGGTCCAAACTCTCTGGGCGCGATTTCCAGAGACAGGGGGTGGAGATCCAGACGGTGGTGGAACTGCATTTGCATTTTTTTTCTTCGATGTTACGTAGCTGTGTTTTTTTCAAACGCAGAAAAGGATCGCAAATGCTCAGTTTACACATTTCGCAACTTTTAGCCATTGGGGGGGCCTAAACAGGGTAGGGAAGCTCACATTAACGTTCAAAAACCTCAGAAAGTGAAAATATCATGCCATGGGACCTTTAAGTTGGATTGTGAATGTCACTGTTTTCTCGACTCTTGTAATGCATTCTGGTCTATATTGACCATCAATAACCCACGTTTCAAGGTGCACTGTGGGAAATTTTCACTGGACATTCGGACCCCTAAAAAGTTATGTAAGTTGGGAATACTGTGGACATTAGGACTATGAGAAAATTGAATGATGAAATGAATGAGAAATTTAGTTCTGGAACTGAGGGTGGGCGGCCACTATTCACTGAGCTCCATTATTACAATCATCACAATTACCACTTAGTTATTATTAATAAGTCATCCTTAAACCAAATGTTACCCTAAAACACACAAAATGATGCAAAAACAATGAATACATTTTAAATGAAGATCTACGTACCAGGATTCGGTCGAAAGCAGACGGTGTCCCTCCTCTTTGCACATGACCTAAGATTGTAACTCTTGTGTCAAAGCCCAAGTTCTTGACAACAAGCTGGTGAGAAACGAAGATACCTGCATTACATCTATATCTATGTTACGTTTCTGTATTTCATTCAAATGCATCGACACATCCATGCACACACAAAGAAAAACAACAGACCCTTTAAAAATCTGTTAAGACATTCAAATTCTGTAATGGAGGCAACTGGAGACAAGACTGAAGTGGGACATAAGGTTATTTCAGTGGAGATTCCCATTTACCCATCCTTTCAGGAGGAGTAGGCAGCACATCTTTCTGGCGCCCGGGGACCCATCTCCACCATCTTATTGCTAGGAGCTGCTGGAGGATTTTACCTATGGAGCATGATTTTTTTGGTTTATGGGGGAAACCGGAGTGCTCCCACCAGAGAATATTGCCAAAAAGTTAAGATAAAAGCAATATTAGAGCATGGTTTGAATACATTTACAATTGTATTTTATGTTTTGTTTTTTACAATACTTGCTATTTTTGATGAAGCCAAGACCATACATTTTTGGTTTACTGGACAGTACTTCCAGAAATGCTGACCTACAATAGTTTTATTTTGAATTTTATTCAGAGATATATTCCATACTTAACCACAAATTATTTTTTATAAAGCTCAAACACATTTTGAGTTTTGAAATTGCAGGATTGCAGGATGTTGCACTTCAGACTGCAGGGCTTAAAGCTCAATTCGGATTTTTTTTGTGAAATCTGATTTTTTTGCGAGGTCGTTCACATTTCCAATTAAATGCGATTTTTATGTGATCTCCAGTGTGAAATTTAAATGCCCCAAAAGTGTCCCGCATGCGCCTTGGAGGACACAACGGGGTCACATGCAGCGAGCGTGCTCATTGTTTACGGAAGTCGCCTAAACATGGACACTAGGATTGAGCACCTGGAGAGTTTAAAGTTGCTGTCGTACCAGAGCCAGAACATGTACAACTTATTTCTTTAAAGGATGAGATTAAGAAGGAGAAGGACAAGGTCTTTGGCCTTGGCGTTTTGGGACAGTGGCAGCAATGTCCGTAGAAAGGAACATGTTGGTGCTGAGAGTGGTGGGATTGCGATGTGCTTTGCTGCTTCACTGACATGGACTTCATACACAATTTTCGTATGACAAGAAGAATGTTTGTGTACATTTGTGAGTGCCTAATTGTACCACTCTCGCTTGTTGATGACGTGTAGGTCGGATGAATGTGATCTGGCCGTTCAGACTGAAGTCGCATGTCAAAAGATCGGATATGTATGTTTTAGGACCACATATTCAAGTGGCCTGGGTCGGATTTGATCAAATCGGATCTGTGTCATTCAGACTGTCATTAGAAGATCAGATACAGGTCGCATAGGGGCAAAAAAATCGGATTTGGGTCACTTCAGGCTGCAGTCTGAACGTAGCCATTTCCAAGTGACATTTGGAAATTCAAAATGGCTACTTATTTTTGTTCAAATGTATACTTATTTTTGTCCGATATAAATAATTTATATTTATTTATATCGGATGTCTAAAATCTGTTATGTTGTACTCCATTTTGCCTCTATTTCTGAATTTTGATACAGCATTTTAAAGGGTCAATAAAACAAAAAAACAACATTTCGTTTCAACATTACAACACACAGAAACACCAAAGCAGAGATAAAGGGGAAACAGCAAAGCGCTCTAGCAAGCCTCTCTAACTTTTCAGTCATGTTAGCCCCAACACTGAAGCACTACTACACTACAAAGAAAAACCACCTCTGCCATTACAAGCATTTTAGTAGCAAATTGTGATCCCTTTCTCTTATTTACACTATTCAATCTTATATACTCTTAAAAAAAAAACATTGTGAAGTTTAGTATAGCAGAAGTGGTGGAAGCAATGTGTTTTTTTTACTTACAAACTACTCAGGGTGGCTTGACAGTGCATTCCAAAAACACAGCAACAAGATTCAACAGCCACACCAATAGGGGGCAGCAGTGGTAGGTGGTAAACAAGAGGTCCAAGCTTGGTTTTTGAAAATAAAATGAGCGCATACACAACACCTCTGTACTTACATCCTTCACATAGTCAGTAGTTATGGCCCTGTTGTTTTGGTCAATCGCACCCTCGGCTATTATAATGATATTGAGTCTTTTCATTCCTGCTCGGTTCTATAAAAGCCCAAGGGGGAAAAAGAAACATGACAGAAAACTTAGAAGTGGGCATTGACATGGGCTTTCAAGAGCACGGTGCCTGGAGACCGGAGATCGGGTCGTTGATAAAGTCTTACCACTAAATGTTTTCTTTTTTGTAACTTGGCAGGAGCAGTGTGTACTTTTCAGAGCTGCATTAGTCCCACATAAACCATTAATATTTTAAATTACTGTGATTGTAAGGCTATGTTCACACTTCAGTAAAACAGTGTGTCTACAATATTAAATAGTTGTTTAATGGGTATGTAGACTGAGCTATTATTGTTTTATTGCCATAAAGGTGTACTTTTTTGTAACTTTTTTGTAACTTTTTAGTTGGGGGGTTGTCACCTTGTTGTCGATGGATACGCCACTGCACTGCCTGGGATGTTCCACAGTGTGAAATTAAGCACTACCTTATATTTGTTCAATTACAGGTGGTTTTATAGCTCAAAAATACCTTGAAAAACGAAAAACAGGCATCCTGACTGTGAGCGAGGTTGTCTCTCCACAGATCTGACCTTTAATTTGGTCTGGTTCAGTTTCCATGAAAATAGAAAGGTTTAATGCCATACTGTGAAACATTCCAGACAAAGTTATAACATCTTCATGGAGAAAAGCATTTTACGGACCCTCCACCAGAAAAGTTACACAATGCACTTTTAATCTGCATATAGAGGACACATATAAGTTTTTTCTCATTCTCAGTATATGGATGTGAAAGCTCAGAACCACCAGGATTCACTCACTGAGCTGCAGAGGCTACACTTGCACTGACTAATTAATAGCTACACCAGCTGATTTTTAGGTAGTGAGGTTTCAGATTAAAGAGAGGCATTTTAGGTTTAAACCAACTGGATTTTAGCATTGAATCTGGCAACCCAAATAAGACTCCCGTGAGGCTCATTCAGCTTTCTAATCAGATAACTGTCTTGAGAGCCAAAACACCAAATCATATCAACAACTTGGCCATTATGTGCAATGTTTTTGTATTAAGTACTGTATAAATTAACATTGCAATTTAAAAGAATGTACAAAATATAAGCCTGTCACAATAATTTTGAAACGCAATATATGGCTGAAGTAAATATAGATGATAAACCATAAAACTGAAACCAAAACATGAAGCAGAATTAACCTCTGAAAATGTTCTAAATGTACAATATTGTGAAAAAATACATCTTGCAATAATAGAATGCAAAACTTACATAGTTTGTAGCTATAATGAGTCATAGAAGTTCATAATTCAACCTCATAGAGCTCAAATCTCTTCATAGTACTGAAAAATTACCAACATTTTCCCACCACTGCAAGGAAAAATTACCCAAAAAGTCCATCTGTCACGTATTGAGTGATTGACTGAGTTGATGGAGTTGATTCACTGGCCAAACTAAATATGCAAAGAATTTATTTATTTATTTTTTTACCTTTATTTAACCAGGAAAGTCCCATTGAGATTAATAATGTCTTTTTCAAGGAAGTCCTGGCCAACACAGCGGCACAGATCAATACAATTACAAAACCATTTCAAAAACAATTTAAGCAATTACAAGCAATAAAATGTTTCAGAATGAAAGTTTGACCTACATTCTACTTCCTGTTTGAAAAGTGACTGGGACTTGTACCATAAACAGGAAGGCTATTATTTTGGCCCAGTCAAAAGTTCACAGCTGTAGCTTTTCACAAAATAAAGCTTGTTTTATTCCAGCTAAACGTTAAATGTGCACTGTGTTATAACTTTGTCTGGAATGTTCCACAGTATGGCATTAAACCATGCTATCTACACGGAGAACAAACCAGCCCAAGTTACAGGTCAGATCTGTGGAGAGGCAACCCCGCTCAAAATGTTGCTTTTCTAGGTATTTTTGAACTATGAAACCATCTGTAATTGAATAAAAGTAAGGTAGAAGTGTTTAATGTCACTCTGTGAAACATTCCAGCCAGAGCAATGACGTATCCATAGAAACAAGCAGGTGACAGACCCTCAACCAAAAAGTTACATAGTGTACCATAGTGTGTAACCAAAATGATAATGGGAAAGCTACATTTGAACACACAAGATTTAATTTAAAAAATGTAAAAGCGCCACACTGCAAAAAAGCTTGGCCCAAATTTAAGATATAAACACTTATATCTATCAGAAAATGACTTAAAAGTAGTGAAATTATCTGTCCATGCAGCAAGATAATTTTACTTATCTTTCAACTAGAATTAAGCAGTCTCAGAACTAGTAAGTAGATAATAAATCTGAAAACAAGATTAATAACCTGATTTAAGTTTTAAAATCTTGGCCAATCAAAGATAAGAAGAGTAAGAGAAAGCTCACGACATAAACTAGCATCTGGCAGTGTGAACATAGCCCTAAATCAAACAGCATTTGGATTGAGAGTTGAATTCTCTTGGCTGAGGCCTCCATGCTCCTGGTTTCCCCTTCTCTTTGACACAGATGTACTCACTTCCTTCACAAAACTAGAGGTAATAGGTTCCCCATGTCTGTCAATGGCTCCCTCTGCCACTATGATAATGTTGAGCCTGGTGCCCCTTGAGCGTGTCTGAATATAAGGACAATATGGACTTTTAAATCATACATATAAATACATTACAGACAACATATAAAAAGAGATTTATGATTCTCTGTCAGCGGGGTTTTGATCAGTCCTAGGTGGGGGTAGCTGAAACTAACATTTTAGATATAAAGAACACATATTATGCATTCTTGTGGCTTTAATTCTCCTTTAAACATGCTTTTAGCCAGCCACCTTTGGATATTTTTTTTTTACTTATATGAAACAAGCGTGAATGAAGCAAAAATACAACTCCAAATGTCCTTTTTGATGATTGAAAGCTCAAAACAAGTCATTTTTCCATAATATGTGTTCTTTAAAAATATCTATTGAGTTAAATGATTGATAAAAAATTATGTAGTTGTGGTCAAACTGCAAAGAACATGGCTGTATTCGAAGACTTAAAGAAATACTGAAGTAAACTAAATAATTAAGTAAGCATTTGGTGGCATAACGGTATAATGGTTTGTATATCACATAGCTCTTATGGTTCGCTATGTCTGAGGAGAAAATCAGAGTTAAATGCATATTAAACATATGATATAAATGATATCCAGTTGTTAAAAAGCTTGATGTTGTTACCGCAGACAGTTTTTCACACATCTTGTCCTCCCAGCCGTCTTCAGGAGGCATCTCTGGAATCAGCACCCAGTCTGCTCCACACGCCAGAGCACTCACCAACGCCAAGTACCTTTAAATACAACGCAAAACACAAGATATATTATTATTAGATCTGTAGTTGACTAAAGAAATTCAAGACAAGACCTGCTGATGGATTAGTTAACTAAAAAGGAGTGGAAAAGCTCTCGTATATCTGAATAATCACTGACCTTTCAGTATGTAGGATCTGAACAAAACTGCACTCAAAGAACTACCTAAGTAGGTAGTCCTGGTATAGTCCAGGTTTAGTCCTGCTTTAGCCCAGGTTTAGTCCTGCTTTAGTCCAGGTTTAGTCCTGCTTTAGTCCTGTTTTAGTCCAGGTTTAGTCCTGCTTTAGTCCAGTTTTAGTCCTGTTTTAGTCCAGGTTTAGTCCTGTTTTAGTCCTGTTTTAGTCCAGGTTTAGTCCTGATTTAGTCCAGGTTTAGTCCTGTTTTAGTCCAGGTTTAGTCCTGGTTTAGTCCTGGTTTAGTCCTGGTTTAGTCCAGGTTTAGTACAGGTTTAGTCCTGCTTTAGTCCAGGTTTAGTCCTGCTTTAGTCCTGTTTTAGTCCAGGTTTAGTCCTGCTTTAGTCCTGCTTTAGTCCAGTTTTAGTCCCGTTTTATTTTTGAAAATACCCTTTTAAACATACCCTTTCTTTTATATTGTTGTGCATATAAAAAGCTTATAATAAAAATTAGGGCTGTCAGTTTAACGCGTTAATTAGATTAATTAATTACACTGCTAATTAACGCGTTATAAAAATTAACGCAATTAATTATGAGCGCAATTCAATGCGCGCACATTTTAAATTTGGCGTGCGGGGCCTTTGAAAGGCGAGTTTATTTATAAAAATGTGACGGAGCAGGTCCGTTTCTAAGCCCCCTGTCCTGTCCCCGCGGAGAGCACGTGAAGACGCCGCGGAGAGCACGTGAAGACGCCGCGGAGAGCACGTGAAGACGCGCGCCCGTTTCCGTATCTGCTGCGCTCCACTCGGTGAACCCTTCAGCGCCTGGTGCCTCTTCAGACGGGGGTTTGTGAGATGGGGCTGCAGGTGGCTCTGACAGTACGAGGTCAGACACACCAGGCAGGACTTCACGGCTCTGAGCCTCGGCTCTGGGCACAGGTCACAGCCCACCTCTCCTGGAGCAGAGGACTGGGGTTTGGAGCTCACAGTTTCTTCATCTTCAGGTTTATTACTGAACTGAGAGACCATCTCTGCCATAAAAGTATTGACTTTCATCTGAGGTCTTGAGCTGAACCCTTTTCAATTACCATAACCTCTCCAGCGTGTTCTGCCGTGACTAAGGGTGCACACTTAAGAAGCATTAGTTTTGCCCATCCAAATCACGCTAAACCCGATCATTTGCTCACCCCGCGGTGCCGCCGCCTCCTCCCTCCTCCTCCGTGCGATGGTCCGGACACATCCGCGCCGGGGGTCAGGTGAGCCATGAGTAATTTACACGGACAATTATTTGTATTCTCTGTATATTTGAAGCCTTGTATATTATTTATTGACGTTGCATGAAAGCTTCTGTACGTGCTCACCTTTGGGCACCAGAAATATTCGCCATTTAATAGGCTAGTGGAATGGTGTAAATGAGCTTTCCAATGAATGTTACGTAATGTGGGAGGTGAATGGGGGTGTACAGCAGTCTTGTCTTGGTTACACTGGAGGTAACGTGCACTGAAAGAGTGAGTGAAAGACTGAAAGACTTAAAGAGGAAATCTGCATTCTTTTCACTGTACCACTATAAATCACACGTTTGACACCTTTTTTGCACTGTGGGAAAGCACAATAAACCACCTAAAAAAAATTATTTTAAAAAATGCGATTAATTAGATTAATTAATTACAAATCCTGTAATTAACTCATTCAGTGCCGGAGACGTCTATTGACGTCCCCTCGAATCCAACCGTTGAGTGCCGTGACGTCTATAGACGTCAATTGCTTTTTTCAGCGGGGGTTGCTAGGTTACGGCCTGGAGCAACTTTTGAGGTGTAATTCACACCTCTCAACCTGTAGATGGCGATGTTGTATCATTATTAGCCGATCAGAGCCGGGGAAGAAAGGAGGAGTGCAGCGTGTGTATGGTGTATTGGCCAGAGTAGTAAGATGGCGAGGCCAGAGAACCCGGAAAAGCAGATAACTGTTGATCAGCGCCTATGGAGCGATCAGATCGCTCTTGGGACCCCGGATCCTGGATCAGAGGATCGCAGAGACAAGCCGGATCAAGCAGCGAGGTCTGAGCAGAGATCTACTGTGCCCGAGGAGGGGGCGTGTCATGTGTGCGCTGCACGGATCAGGGAGTCTCTTCAGAACTACGACAGCGCCAAAGAAGAAGTTTACTGACTTGGAGCAGTGATGCTGCTGTGTGGTAATTGTAATGAATGAAGTTGATGTACTTTGTCATCAAAAATCTCTTTCTCTGTTATTTTAGATGTTTGAGGTGTCACTAAATCGATAAATATTGATGTCAAAGTCACTGATCTGCTCGAAATCCTTCTCTGAACTAAACGCTCGTTTTCTCCATTTCTTGCTCAAAAACCAGTGTTTTTGCTGAAACTTCCCTATGTTCTACTATCAGTTATTTGAGAACCGAAAAGGTTAGAAACATAATTTTTTCACCTTTTTTCCAGGTGAAAGAAGAGAGTCGACACTTTATTTTGATGTGTCCCATGTTTATATAGTCAAAGAACTCAGTATTCTGTGGGTCTTGGAAAATCAGTGAAATTCTACTGAAACCTCTGGCACTCTGGGGTTAGAATTCTGAAAACAGGCCGGCACTGAATGAGTTAATTAGATTAATTTTTTTAATCGCCTGACAGCACTAATAAAAATAAAAAAAAACAACAGGTCAACATAATACAAATTTTGGTTGACTATAACACCATCTACTACATTAAACTGCTCTGCTTTGCATTTATTCAATTACAGGTTTATAGCTCAAAAATAACTAGAAAAACAGGCATTCTGACTGTGGTCGAGGTTGCCTCTCCACAGAGCTGACCTGTAACTTGGCTGGTTTGGTCATGATGAACATAGAACGGTTTAAGACCATACTGTGAATCATTATAGACAAAGCAATAACATTTCCACAGAGAAAAGCGTTTGACGGACACTCTACCAGAAAAGTTACACAATGCACCTTACGTGACTATGAAGGAATGCAGCTCTAATTATTATGGCTCTCATGTTTCGCAAAATCAAATTCAGGTTTATAAGTATGCAAAAAATTCCAATAAAATCATACTTACCCACAGTGTCTGCCCATGACCTCCAATACAAAAGTCCTCTGGTGACTGCAAGATAAGAAGCTTTTTAGTAACATAGGGCCTCATTCATGAAACGTTCTTACAAACAGATTTCTACTCAAGGCCTTCTTATGAACATGTTTGGCATTCACAAAACGTTTTGTTAACTGAAAATGTTCTTCTGGAAGGACAAATCCTACAAACACTCAAGGAGCACTCGTAAGAACAAAAATTTTACTGTTTTAGAATATTATTACTCTGATAATGCAACGAAAAATTCTAACTCCTCCATGACTGTAAGTTAAATATTTTCTTGAATTATTTCTTATAAACATATTGCTATATGATCCAATAACATTTTCTAAAGCATTAGTCTGTTGGGTCTAACAGACTTTATACAGGCTGCAGCCGGCGCTGGGTCACCGCGCTGGACTCAACACCTCCACCCCCCCCATGATCCCCCATGACCAGAATGCACTCTTATGCACCCCCACCTCAGCCCCCCTCCCTCGCTATTTACCGCAGGCCTACGATCACGGAAAGTGCGATAAATACGATAAAGTGCCCGCTCATTTCAGTTTAAGGATTAAATATTCATTAAATATGAGTGTGTTCATGTGAGTTTCGACATTTAAAATCGCCTCTGAAGCTGTAAAATAGCTCTAGTCTGTAGACGTGCTCCACCTGACTTCCACGATCACTCTCTCCTTCGCTCTTTCACACTTCATAATACCAAACCCATATTGGCCATATTTGGAAGGTCAGAGGGCGTTTCTAACCAAATACATATTAATTTGCGATGTAAATGAAATGTAAATGAGCGCGGAGGTGTTCGTAGCTGGGTGTTGTTGAATTAGGCGCAACTTAAGAAGGAATCTGTGATCTTAAGAACGCTTTGTGAAGTTACAAACATTTTTTAAGAAAAGATTCAGGAATGAGGCCCATAGTATTTGTGTTTCTTGTTGAAAGCTGCAATTTTTTTGGCTTTGAATCTTTTTGGTCTCCATCTTGAAATAATCACTATAGTAGGATTTGTTTCATTCACGTGTTAGCATCCTGCTGCTAACAGCGGCACAACTAATTTAACGTTTACACATGGACCATCTACCATTTATTCATTACAGGTGTTTCGTTTTCTCAAAAATACAATAAATCCTTCTGTGAAAAGGGGCGACTCTTCACAGATCTGAGATGTAATGTAGCGTAGTCCTGTTACCCGCTTGTCTATAGGTTTAATCTATATTGTGGAATATTCCAGACAAAGGAATAATATTTCCAAGGAGACAGGCAGACGGCGGACCCTCCAATACAGATGTTAATCAGTGCACCTTTACTTCAGTAGTGTTTTATAACGTCTCACCTCTGTGCTGTTGTCATAATGGCGTCCACCACTTCTATGATCCTGTGCAGGGCTGAGTCGGTGCCGATGGTCATGTCAGTGCCACAGAAGTCATTATCGATGGAGCCGACCATCCCCACGATGTGCAGAGCGGAGTATTTCTGAACAGAGTCTTCTTCAATAAGACCTAAAAGAAAAGTAATGGTGAACTACTGCTTCTGTCAGTGAAAAGTGTCCAATTTTAGAGAGATGCAGATGTAATGTGATGTTTTGGTAATAAAGTTCAAGAGCAGCAAGAAAGTAAATTGTAAAAAGGCCAGCGCTATAAACATTTTTACCATCCTCTTCCTGTTTTTCACACAATGATCAATTAAATGAAAATGGAGCAAACCAAGAGAATCATGTGTAATACTACACATGCTATAACATAC
Source organism: Paratrypauchen microcephalus (assembly GCA_036785185.1). Taxonomy (NCBI): domain Eukaryota; kingdom Metazoa; phylum Chordata; class Actinopteri; order Gobiiformes; family Gobiidae; genus Paratrypauchen; species Paratrypauchen microcephalus. The sequence goes on from JAVJIX010000086.1 coordinate 1,930,404, forward strand.
ATTATTTACCCCGCAAGAATAGGACAGGGCTATACTGTCATCTGGTTGTTTATGTTGTGCGTGAGCCATGGGAATGCAGGCCACAGCTGTTAGACTTCCACTGGGTTTTAGGAGTTATTTTTGCTCATTTGAGAGATGTTAATATCACAAGTAAATGTAGGGTTTTCACACTTCCTTATTTGGTCCTGGCCTGGTTTGGTCCTTTTCTAGTCCTTATTTGGTCTTGTTCTAGGATAAGACTGATCTCATAATGAAGCAGTGTTTGTGTAAGTGTGGCCAAAATTCCTTGTCAAAGCCTGAAATTTAGATCTGGTTAGTGCTACAGACCACTGTGAATGCCAGCTGCCACAGTGGAGCACCAGTGGCAAAAACTGTTCTTGTGTCCTTAGGCAAGACACTTCACTTACATTGACTAGTATATATGTGGTGTGTGTGTGTGTGGTGAGTGTTGGTGGTCGACGAAACTGATGGTGTAAACTAGCAGGCCCGCTTCTGTCAGTCTGCCCCAGAGCAGCTGTGGCTACAATAATAGTGATAGCAAATATGCATCTATTTGCGTTCTGTAACATAAACTGCATGCAACTTAATTTCCAATCTTTTGTCTTGTAAAGTTCAGATTGTAAACATTAAAGCTACCATCTGTAAGTTTATTTGATTTTTTTCCCACCAGCAGATGGCAGATGTGAAGCCTATCCCCCTTCCCCTCACCTGGCCTTTGTTCAGACTCACCTGTGCTCTATGCTCTTCTGTCAGGCCAAAGATTTCATTACTATCAACCAGCCTAACATCGGCCTGTAAATAGTCTTATTTCATCCAATCAAATGCCCAACCAGGCTGAACAGATATAATGGAGCCAATACACGATCCAGCTAATTTTCATAGCTCAGCACCGATATTCGAAGCCAGTATCGTGTCGGTTCTTTCCTAGGCGGATCAGCCGGTCTATTTCTGGATGTTAGCGTTATCTTTCATAGGAATAGTGAGGCATATCATTTTCCAATACTCGACAAATCATGAGTTTTGAAATGTTGTTGACCATTTGAAGCCAAGTATCACAAATAACAGTTGACAGAAAACCAGTATTCCCACCACATCTCAAGGCCATGTCCTGGTTTATTTGTATTCTCTTGGCTGGGAAGAATTCTAAACACATTGACGTTTATTTGTCCTGGCGTACCCTGCTCCACCAGCTCCGTCAGCAGTCCGCTCCACTCCTCTCGGAAAAGGTTTGCGCCGGTCAAACTCCCGTCTCCTCCGATCACGCACAGGTTTGTGATTCCACGCTGGACGAGGTTGTGTGCTGCCTTCAGGCGTCCCTCGTGTGTTCGGAACTCTTGGCACCGAGCGCTACCAATAACAGTGCCCCCCTGAGAATTATACAGAAAAGGAAATGTTTTCAGGAAATCATATACGCAATATATTCTCTCTCCATTATAACATCCATAGGTCAGAAGCAAGAGTAAATTAAAAGGTGTGCACCCAATTTTGAACCACGAGTGATAATACATTTCAGAATTTTCAGAATTTTTATCTCATAAGTAGCCATATTTGTTTTGATCCGAATATGGGTGGACCTTGCATGTTCCTGATTGGTTCATCCACCTGTCAATCACGCCCATCTGAACTTCATAAAGTGCTGGATAATTGTGTATTCTGGATCCACAAAAAAAGTCTGCCCTACCTGGACAACTGCAGACAGACATATTTCAGATGTTACTGTTAGCTGTCGCCCACGTACCTTCTCTCACTCTGATATTGGACAAACTACTGTCTGGGATAATTAGAGAGAGCTGTTTCAACATAATTCTAATTCAGCAGCATCTGTAATTGCATGAGATTTCGGTCCCTGGCAGTTCTTCCTCATGGTGTATGTATCTAGCATTCAGCAATCTTTTTTTTTTTTTCCCACAAATTGCTACCATTATAATAGACTGTATGGAATAAAATGCATTTGCTTTAAAGTTTTGACAGAGTTCAAAAGTGTGATCTGAAATAATGATTAAGCATCTTCAAACTGTATCTATTGTGGCATGTTCACTGCCTTAAGTGATCAGTATCTATAACAAGAATGAGTATCAAGGCAAGAAGATACATTCAGATTGATTAAACGGTTAACTTTTGATAAAGCGGCCTTGATAATCGTGACCCAAATTGGCCAAATTCAACCCTATGGCAAATAGGGCTGCACAATATATTGAAATTGTATTGAAATTGCTATTTGAGTTAACACAATTAAGAAATCACAAAGACTGCTGTTATTTAGATAATAAAATGCCCTCTGCAAAGTACAAAATAGCCTGTCTTGAGTTGTGTTTTTGTTTCTTCTCTCAAACAGAAAGTAATTGTGATCCCATGTGGTAATACAGGAAGTGCTCCATGGTGTTTTTAAACTCCATACACCTTCATTTGGAGAATTTCACCCCTGACATTGACTCCCTTGACCTTGACTGAACAAAAAGGTAAAAGGGAGCTGTTAAGATGAAAACCACATCACAAGGTGGAACGGAGCATTTTGAGCTTTGGAGATGTGACAGACTAATAATAAAGGATTCAAACATGTGTGAATGAAACAAAACACAACTCCAAGTATGTTTCTGATGTGCTAACAATGTTCTAACATGTCTTAAAGGAAAAGTAACGTTTTTTACAATCTTTTTACAATCTTTGGTGTCGTATGGAGCACTTCCGGAGATGTTTTAGATTTGCGATCTCCATAATGTGAGTTCTCGGGGCACTTGTTTGCGGTCTCCAAATAACACAAACTTGAGCACTTTTCAAATTATAGAAGCTCGATGTCTTAGCCTACGATTTCGTGTGGACAAAAGTGGCCTGTAATCCGAGATTTAGCCATAGTTTCGAGTAGATGAGGACGCCAGTGCGCATGTGCGGAGTGTGCTCTCAGATCCCGGGACCCAAACATGAAACGCAAAGCTGTAAACTATGGATAAATCTCGGATTACAGGCCACTTTTGATTCAAACGAAATCGTAGACTAAGACATCGAGCTTCTATGATTTGAAAAGTGCTAAAGTTTGTGTTATTTGGAGCCCGCACGGGGCATATTACATGCTCGGGGAATATATTATATGCCCCGAGCTATGGCTAGAAGTCGCGCTAGGCTAACCGCAAATCTAAAACATCTCTGGAAGTGCTCCATATGACACCAAAGTACAATGGGTGAGTAAAACAACTTGTTTTATTACCGAAATAAGGCTCAAATTGTAAAAAAAAAACTTTACTTTTCCTTTAAAGCTCACAAGAGTCAATTTCGTATTTTTTGTTTAATAGTCATTTTAGTTCTCAGGTCTCATAAACCACACTGTTATCACATATCAGTTTAATAGTTTACACATCTGGATTTGACAGATCATTACTGAAACCTCATTTACCCCAGTATTAAAGGAGATAGTCGTCACACTCTCTCAAATGGGAGCAGAGCCAGAAACTGAATCATGCAGATGAGGCCAGAGAAAATGGATTTCTAACGCACTTAAAAGAACCACTTCTAGCTCCATTTGAACGTGTGATTATGAGCTGAGAAATGGACCATAATTTAGATTTCGAGAGAGACAAAAGCTGTCTGAAGAAAATGGATGGTCAGTTCTGGTGCCGCATACTAAACAAAGAAGAAATAGGAAGCAGAAACCTCAAAGGAAATGTGTGTTAAATGTGTTGTTAAAGAAGTGTGCTTTTGTCTGGTATATACCATAATTTCCGGACTATAAGCCGCTACTTTTTTTCTCACACTTTGAACCCTGCGGCTTTTACAACTATGGGGCTAATGTATGAACGGATTATTTGTTTATGAACACAGCGGATGTGTGTGCGCAGCGGATGTGTGCCATGTGATAAAACAAGTTCTGATGCTAAATGAACATTAGTGAGTGGTCTTAACTCATTGACTGCCGGTGACGAGTTTTCTCGTCATGTTGAATGCCGTGACGAATAAACTCGTCAAGGACGTTTTTTCAGCGGGGGTTGCTAGGATACGACCTGGAGCAGCTTTGAAGGTGTAATTCACACTTCCCAACCTGTAGGTGGCGATCTTGTATCATTATTTGCCGATCGGAGAGGCGGGAGAGGAGTGTAGTGTATGTGTACTGTGGAGTGCGAGTGGAGGCGAGTGGAGCAAGATGGTGAGGCGAGTGAACCCGGAAAAGCAGATAACTGTTGATCAGCGCCTACGGAGCGGTTTGATCGCTTTTGGGACCCAAGATCCCGGATCAGAGGATCACAGAGACACGCAGCGATGTCGGGGCAGAGATCTGCTCTGGCCGAGGCAGGGGGCGTGTCCTGATCGCGCTGCGCGGAGCAGGAACTCTGATCAGAATTACGACAGCGCCAAAGAAGTTTACTGACTTGGATTCTGCTCTCCAAAGAGGCACGAGATGAGAAGAATTAAGTTTATATGTGTGTGTGTGCGTGCGTGTGTACGCGCGCGTGTGTGTATGTGCGTGTGTAGCTGTGTGTGTGTAAAGGTTTATGCATGGGCTTGTGTGTATGTACATATACGTATATGTGTGTGTGTGTGTGTGTGTATGTAGGTGTGTGTGTGTGTGTGTATATGTGTGTGTGTGTGTGTGTGTGTACTCTGAGCCTCAATATTGTTGTGAAGTGACAAAGTTCTATTTTATATGAAAATATATTATTATATCCTGTAAACATCTCTTGCCACTATTGAGTTGAAGGATTCACAGAGCCTTATATTCTTATATTAGTAAATAAAAAATGTACTTTGTCATCAAAAATCTCTTTCTCTGTTATTTTAGATGTTTGAGGTGTCACTAAATCAATAAATATTGACGTCAAAATCACCGATCTGCTCGAAATCCTTCTTTGTACAAAACGATCGTTTTCTCCAATTTTGGTCAGAAAACTGTGTTTTTGCTGAAACTTCCCTATGTTCTACTATCAATTACTTGAGAACCGAAAAGGTTAGAAACATTTTTTCTAGGTGAAAGAAGAGAGTCAACACTTTATTTTGATGTGTGCCATGCCTATATAGTCAAAGAACTCAGTATTCTGTGAGTCTTGGAAAATCAGTGAAAATGGTCTAAAAGTTCTGGCAGTCTGGGGTTGACATTCTGAAAACAGGCCGGCAGTGAATGAGTTAATGACCCATATGCAAATGACGAAAAGAAACACCTCAAACTTCAGTAGTCGGATATCCACTCATACTTGACCGATAAAACTCGCAAGAACAAGACAGACAGGTGAAGAGATGATGCGCCGAGGAGGAAGATGCTAGTTTGATTTTGTTTTGAACAGCTATTTTGCACTTCATGCACACACCCTCCTCATTGAAAACACACAAAGAAATGCTTATGATGCAGCTTTTAAGTTAAAGGCAATCGATCTGGCTTTCGAAGAAGGAAATAGAGCTGCTGCACGTGAGCTTGGCATCGATGAGTCGATGGTGAGACGCTGGCAATGGCAGCGTGATGAACTGACTCAATGCAGTAAGACGACAAAAGCTTTCAGAGGCAATAAAAGCAGATGCTCCGAACTTTAAAACTTCTTGAAAACCTGGACACCTGCGGCTTATAGACAGGTGCAGTCTATATATGTACAAAAATAAAATTCTTTGAAAATTTAGTTAGGTGCGCTCAATAATCCGGAAATTATGGTAGTTATAATGTATGATACCACCTGTGGATCATTATGTTATAATTTCGGCCATGAGCAGAAAAATGCTTGGGTTACATTATCGGACATTAAAAACTACTGCTAAAACCAAAGACTGAATAAAAAGTGGACTAAGGCAGTGTAATATCACCCATAGTGTTCAGCTCTAGTCAAATGAAGCTCATCAAGGCTTGTAGTTAAAGGATTTGTAGCCAGGTCCATATTAGGAATAGGAATTTCTTTCCGGACAAAATAGCAAAATAAAACACCAGGATCATGTAAAGCGGGTTAATACGAACATTTTAAGTCCAGAATGCAGCAAGACTGCAGCAGTTATAGAGCAAGGGGCAACATTTTTTCTATGTAAAATCAATCGGAACCAGAGTCGATGGAACCGGAAATACACCCATGCTTACTTCCTATTTGGAATGTGGCGGCTAGCGGAGTAGCTATGGCCATTTATATTTACAGTCCCTGCATTGCCAGCAGAGCTAAAAGTGAGGCAGACACAAACAGAAAACTACCGGGTTACATTATCTGACATTAAAAACTACAGCTAAACCACTGGTAGACTGCTCAATAATGTCTAAGCCACCACATCACTTAAGTCCTCCACATCACTTAAGTTTGTATATTTTATCTTCTATTAAACGTATTTACATTACATTTATGACTCATTTTTATGTTGGATGTTGTTGTGGTATTGGCCAGAGCTGCAGTCTGAAATAAAGCAGTGTTTTTCAACCTTTTTTGAACTGTAGTACACTTTGTTGACTGAAACGTTTCTGCTGTACACCATCCACAAAAAGATTACCATTTTGAAAAAAAAAGTACAAATATTTTCCTTGTTCCTGTGTCTGGTTCTATATTTGGGAGTTTTGCTTTCTCAACTGGTGCAGAAGTTGCCCAGGACACTACTACAGAGTAGTAAATGATTCTATTAAATGTCTGTGTGAATCAAATTTACTGATATTGGTTTTGTTTTATTTTAGCTTGTTTTATTTTACCTAGCAAATACCTCAAGGCGCACTACTGTTCCCCGGGACACTGCTTCAAAATCATTTAAATAAAGTACAGTTTATAGACATTTGTGAGACAATATTTCCAAATTACAAAACCATCCCAAGGCCTTCACTTAAACAAGCTTCTATGAACAGCACATGTTTAAGCATAGGATCTTGAAGCGGGGTCGCGGGGGCCCTGCTTAGACTGTTGCCCCTGCGGATGGATGGATGGATCTTGAAGCATTTAATTTGCTTGCAAGTCTCATATTTGGTTAAATCCATTATTATATTTTGGTGTATTTTTGGTGTTATACTGTATTTTGGTGACTTTTTATATCAGCCTTTGAAGTGTACAAACCACGTGTCAAAAATGCACTTTAGACAGAGATCCATATTTTGGTTTAGCCCATGAGAGACCTATGAGAGAATGATTTAAACTATTGTGTTTGGCATCAATTTAAAGAAAACAGTCTCATCTTACACCAAAATATAAATCTTAGATATGGAACTTTTCAAAAATCAGCGGTATCCCTTGCCACCTTGAATGATACTGCTATGTCAAATTTTGGGCCATGTACTAATAGTAAAGTAAATACTCACGACTTGCAGCATGCTGGAGACACTCTCCCACGTGGCCTCTTTTATGTTGTCCCCTCCGTCCACCATGCCCTGATAACCCTGAAGACACATAAACACGTCTTCAGCTTTGTAAACAATCGCTTAGCAACAGCGTGCACAGACGGGTCCCATAAGAGGCATTGTAAATACAGCTCTGGAAAAAAAATAAGAGACCACTGCTTTTTTTTTCTGAAATCAGCATCTCTACATGCATTACAGCCATTCCATTCCAGCGTCTGTTGAATTCCAACACAAACACAAAGCTGAGCTACTTCAGTTCTTGCACCAGGAGTGGAATAAAGTCACCCAAGAACAATGTGAAAGATTTGTGGAGAGCATGCCAAGACGCATGAAAGCTGTGATTAAAAATAAGGGTTATTGCACCAAATATTGATTTCTGAACTGTTCATAAGTGTAAACATTAGTATTATGTTGCTTTAAAATGAATTTGATCTTGTTTCTTTGCATTGTTTGAGGTCTGAAAACATGGATCTTTTTTGTCATTTTCTGCAAATAAATGCTCTAAATGATAATATTTTTATTTGGAATTTGAGGGAAATGTTGTCAGTAGTTTATAGACTAAAAAAAGGTTCCTTTTGCCCAAACACATACCTATAAGTAGTAAAATCTGAAAAACTGATAATTTTGCAGTGGTCTCTTATTTTTTTACAGAGCTGTAATAAGTTGTGATCTAGATTCAATAGGCAGCACATCAATTATGGCATCTGCTACTCTCCACAGAGATGATGCTTTGGTGAAAATGCTCCACAGTACAGCATTACAATTGATTTATTAAAACTGTATCCACCAGGCCAAGATACAAGTCAGCTCTCCGGAGAGACACAGCTACTACGAGTAGTTCTATAAGCGTCTATCTGAATGTAACAGGAAGTACTTGCCCTATTGTCGCTGATAGGAAGTAGATTACACTGTGTTTGGAGATAAGGTCTTTAGTCATGTCTATTTAACAATTTAAACAAATCACTTATCACGTGTTTGTTTTATTACTTCATTATTTTCATTCTACAAGTGTTGCACGTGATGGGCCTGGGTGGTTTGCCAGAGGGGGCGTGGCTTAGTCCCTGTGCACGGAGCAGATTATGTAATCACTTTAATGTGAAGACAGATATGCAAATGGAAACATGAGAGAAGCTCAGACACAGCTCAAAACTACTACACTGAGATGTAAACATGTTTAATCTGAAATAATGCTTTAAGAAGAAGCTATGCCTTTATTAGTCCCACAGTGGGGAAATTCCATTTCTGCATTTAACCCATCCTGTTATTAGGAGCAGTGAGCAGCACATTAATGCGCCCGGGGACTATCTCCATGATCTTCTTGCTTCGGCTTGGTCAGGACCTAAGCTGGAGGTTTTACCTATGGTGCATGTTTTGGGTTAGTGGGGGAAACCGGAGTGCCCGGAGGAAACCCACCCAGACACGGGGAGAACATGCAAACTCCACACAGAACACACACAGAAAGGTCTGGGCGACCCGGGGATCGAACCCGGAACCTTCTTGCTGTGAAGCATGAGCGCTACCCACTCAGCCACCGTGCCGCCAGACTTGGTGGAGATGCTGGGAATAATAATTTATAATGGTGAACTTTTGTAGGCAAAGGTGATCTAAGTAAATACTATTGTGGTCTTAATAACTTAATAAGAGGGGGTATTAAACTTCTATAGGGTATGAACTGCAAACACACAAGATATTTAGATCACCATGTTACCTTTTATTTTATATTTAACATAATTTTTAAGTTTCTGCCTCCCTTCCTATCACATTTCAATCTGCGTGCTATTCCACTAATGAAACAACTGCACATTTCATCAAGTTTGTGAAGTTGTAGTGTATTATTTTGTATCATGCTTTTGAATATTTATTGCTCCCACATGCTCCCTACGTCATGTGGGAGCATGACGTAGGTTTGTGGGCTAAGCATCAGACAGAATCTCAGAGGAGGGGTTGAATATGGATCAGGAGAGATTGCTAGATTACAGAAAAATGCATCAGTGACATAATATAAAATCTGTAGAGGGGACAATGTTATAACATGGTTGAAAGCTATAAAAAGTTGATTTTGCATTAAACCCCCCCCTTTAATAATAATATATTTTATATCATGGCTACACAGTGCTTCACATCATACCATAAATAATAACAACGAGGGTATACAGTCAAATCGACTAAAATCAGACTTAAAGGCAAAGTAACGTTATTTTACAATCTGAGCCTTCTTTCGGTAATAAAACAAGTCGTTTGACTCACCCATATCACGTTCGTGTCATTTGGAGCTGTTTGAAGAAAGTTATGTTGTAGCGTAACCATTAGCATTTGTTTTCGGGGCATTACTTTGCGGTGTCCAAATAACACAAACTTTAGCACTTTTCAAATCATAGAAGCCCGATGTCTTAATGTAAGAAATCGTTTGAAGCAAAAGTGGCCTGTAATCCAAGATTTATCCATAGTTTTCAGCTTTGCGTTTCATGTTTGGGGCCCAGGCGCAGTCCGCGCATGCGCACTGGCGTCCTCATCTACTCGAAACTATGGCTAAATCTCGGATTACAGGCCACTTTTGCTTCAAACGATTTCTTACATTAAGACATCGGGCTTCTATGATTTGAAAAGGGCTAAAGTTTGTGTTATTTGGACACCGCAAAGTAATGCCCCGAGCAAATGATACAGCACCATGTTAAAAGATACGGGATCATTAGTAGAACAGAACGGCTCAACATAAGTTCTGCGATACTGCTCCAATTGACAGAAAAATGCAATAAAACTACTTGTTTTATTGCCGAAAGAAGGCTCAGATTGTAAAAAAAAACGTTAATTTGCCTTTAAATGCAGTATAGTAGTATAGGAATATTGTTGTTGTACAGATGGAAAACCAAAATTGTTTACATTAGCAGGTAACCAAACAAAAATATGAACAAAAGATCAGATAGAGAATAAGAAATAACTTTATGGTGAGTTCTCAAACAACAGTAAAAACAAATTTAACCTAAACCAAGACACAGAGATTTGAACACATTCTAGAAAGAAACATGTTGCATAATAGTCCCAAAAATAGGCTGACTCACACATCTATCATAGCTGTTGTTAGAGGATAATGGACCTACCTCATGAATAAAATAAACTTTGGCTCCCACATATAAACCCATCCGAACCACGGCTCGCACAGCAGCATTCATCCCTGGCAAAGAGAGAAACAAGGAAGAAAAGATGAGGGTCATTTATAATGCTTTGACATAAAACACTTAAAATTATTGTTACACCACAGAAGCAGCTTTGCAAAGTGGAAGAACTTGGCATGAAATGGATCTGAATTCTGCGTTGGAAAATTCCTCAGATTTATCTGATCCTGGACATTTAAATCTTTATGACTGTTTGGAAAATGGGGCTTTGTTTGCCAGTGGTGACTAATAAAAATGCAGTTGCAGAATCATGAGCTGGACTTGAACTGGGAATAGAATAGAATAATCTTTATTGTCATTATGTCAGGTAAAAACATAACAAAATTGGGAAAGGCTCTCCGCAGGTGTATCACAGATGAACAAAAAAAATAAAAATAAATAAATAATAGTAATATACTAGAGATCTGTTTTTGTCGATACCACTTGTTTAGAATCTAGAGCAGGGGTGTCAAACATGCAGCCCAGGGGCCAGATCCGGCCCTGCAAGACCTTTAATCTGGCCCTCAGCTGATTTTCTATTAAAATATTTAAATTTTCTATTAAAATATTGGTAACTTTCTCCGCCTTTTTTCTGTGCAGTTTAGCATAGCAGCATCTCTAGTGCCTCTGTGTATGGCCCCTCCCACAAGAGCAGCACAAATGAAGACTTGCCTCTTTCCAAACGCTCTTAAAGGACCATCGTTTTGACCGCTGACCGTGACAACCTCATCAGCAAAATGTAAAAAATTAGAAAAGTGGACGCCGAGTGCAGGATTTTCCAACAAAAATTGACTAATTCCTATTTATTCATGGAGGTGAATGGGAAACCTGTGTGCTTGTGTTGAAATTCCATTTTCCTTAAAGTTTCAGGTTGTTCATAATATAATAATATTTTGTAAAAGAAAGAGCTCATAAAAAAAAAAATAGAGTTCTGTAATAGATTTGCTTTTCTCTGCACAAATATATGGACTTATTGCTATTTTTGGGGTATATTTGCTATGAGTTTTCTGATCCAGCCCCTTTGGGATCAAATTAGCTTGGCTATGGCCCCCGGACCAAAATGAGTTTGACACCCCTGGTTTAGAGCAACCAATGGCCGATAAACACTGTAGATACTTTTTGGGCAATTCTGATGATTTTCCCCAAATTATGTAATTTATTTTTTTTACAAACCATTGTTCTGTTATTTTACAAACTAGATAAGAGGGCAGTGCAGCACCATCCACTTCATAGTAGTGTTCAAATAAAATTTTAGACATATTATTTTTATTATTATTGTGCAGAATATCAGCCTCTGTTGGAGATTCAAGGCATTCAAGATCCATTCCGATAAAAAAAAGTGCAAATATTGATCTATCTCTATAATATACATATATTCTTTTCATTTGGATAAACTAGCCTGGAGGATCTTTTCATTCTTTCTATCATGTAACTTGTACAACATAGTTCCTCATTCCCTGTTGTCCTCTAAACTATAATGGAATCCATGTTTACAACACCAAAGTGCCATAATGTGTGGACCCATTGTTCTAATGTTCAAATAATAAGAGCTTAAGTGCAATTATCGGTCACTGGTTTGGTGCCACTGCTCCAGGCTGCTTCTGCAAAATGGCAAAGTATCTAATGACTGGAGTGGATACATGAAAAAAAAAGGAGTAGGTTCAGTGGGTTCAAATTAGGGATGTCAACAATTAATCGATTAACGGTTAATTGTCGATTAAGACGTTGGTCGATCAAAATGCATTAATTGTAATTAACCGCTAACAGCGGACACGCGGACACGCGCACCCGAAACAAGGCAACCGCGCTGCGCCAAGCTCGACTCACAGCCGACCGCAGGCGCCAACGGCACTGCTCAGCAGCCCCGGGTGTACGCGCGAGGCGAGATCGAACCCGGAATGCATGCCGCTGCTGCTGGTTTCGCCGCGGCTCTGAAACCAGCAGCGGCACGTGGTGGTTTAATCCTGGTCTAGTCCAGGTCTAGACCCGGTCGAGTCCCGGTCCAGTCCAGGTCCAGACCTGGTTCAGACCTGGTCCAGTCCACGTTCAGTCCTGGTCTAGTCTCTTAGCCAATCAGGACTGAACACAATGTTACACTATAAAAAAATGTTACACTATAAAAAAAAAAAATTGGATAGAGCGAGGGATTACTGTATTTTGTTATTCAGCATCAATACATTTGTCTGCTTTTTACTTAAGAATAATTAATTGAGGAATATACAATATAATAATACTATGATATATTTATGACTCAGTGTTATGTATACTATAGCTTATATTCTTAAAGACCCTATTGAAACACTAAAATTCAGGTGAAAAACGCCGCTTATCAGTTAATCGTTAATCGATCGATAAGGTCAATCAACTATCAGTTAATGAATTAACCGATAATTTGCATCCCAAATCAAATCAAATCAAGTTTATTTATAAAGCAAACAGCCAAAGCTTGTGTGAGTGCTCAACAACAACAACAAAAATACAACAATAGTACAAGCATTAAAATGAAGGGGGAAAAAAAAAGTGCAGTAAAAATGCAATGTAGTATAAGACCAGGAGATCACTCTCTCTAGCTCGTATCAAATGCCAATGAGAAAAGCTCTGTTTTTAGTAGAGCATTTCCTCAGTAAGAAGACCTAATATATGGGTCTGGTTGCAACTGAAAGTGTGTCTGGCTGAATAAGCTCAATATAACTCAATGGGGAAAAAAAAAAAAATACAATATATACAATGACCGCAAAGTTTATATTATAAGAATATAAAATGTGTGGAACTAAACATTAAATCGATTCATTTTTGATACTAAACTTGAATGCATGTACTTCAATAGTATTATCTAGTGTTTCTAGTATATTCTTTTGGCAAGTTAAGTGCCAGTTCAGCTTTCTGGTCAAAAACACTTAAATCTAAGAGCCTGTTTACACGAGAATGCTTGCGGGTAAAAACGACAAAATATTTTATCGGAAGTGCCTTTCGTTTAGATGGTGATGGCGTTTTGGGGGCTTAAAAACACAAAAAAACTGAAACCGCCCTCCAGAGTGGAAAACTTGAATACGCTCCGCCGTGGTGTTTTCGTCTACACTGCCCAAGACGCAAAACTGGTCAAATCTGCTGACGTCACGTACGCGTTTACGTCACATCGGTCCATATATCAGTGTACTTTGTTTGGCAGGACTCCCAGTCCACACCTTGTTGCGCCTTCGTTGCTTTGTAGTCTAACGTGGTCTGAAGCAACAGTTGAAGTTCTTCGTCTGACCACATGAATTTTTTTTGCTACCCATAGCCATGTTTTGTTTTGCTTTTCACCGGGCAGATGAGAAGAAAGAAGATTCTACACATGCGCTTGGACCTAGCCGTCTGGCATGCATACCTAATCAAATTCCACATCGTCACCGTATGCACGCAGATTTCCTCCCAAAAACGCTCGTCTAAACGTGGAATTAAAAGTGAAGATGCGACGCCACTTTTGCATCTTCTGTTCAGACCGTCATCAAATAAACGTAGCCTAAGTTTGTGCTGCCTTCTGTGGCCTCTGCAGTTTCAAGTACTATGTGACATCACTACAAACTGTCCGGATTACAGCCAGGTGTTTCTGATCATAAACAGCTGGCTGCAGGGGCGGCGCTTGAAATGCAGATACCTGTTAGACCAATCACACTGCTCCTTACACTTCCAGACCCCACCCCTCCTCTTTCCCTCTCCCCTTTACTCCTCCAGGTACTGCCCAGTTCAGCAGCTCTGTTTGAAATGTGATTGTGGACAGAGTCTAACTGATTATTCCCACTTTAAATCCATGTCTGGAAATGAACTATATCAGGAATGCTGTTGGAATCTTTGTATAAACATGTCCACAAAGCATACATGTGTAAACTGTATGCTTCCCATGGTATGCCTGAAGTTTGGATCCCACTACAGCTCACCATTTTAGGTCAGTATCTTTCTCACCAGCACCTCCCCCTTTACCATTACCAAAGAAGCCACTAAACATTTCTGTGAAATGTAATAAAGGCCCTGCCCCGTGACTTGCATTTCGAGGGAAGACAGCAGTGGTGGAATAGCCATAAACTGTAATGTTCTGCTATATTAGGTGCATTGGGTAGACAGGAACTTGGCAGTGGTAGACAGGCCTTAACAAGAGAAGAAAGGAGCAGGTTTCCTTTTACAGGCTGTGTGAGTTAGTGAACAGGGTCTGGCACAAGTTCAACATGCAACCGAACCAAGGACAAACAGTACAAAGGGTGTGAGAAGACAGAAGACACAAAGAACATCTATAGATTTAGGGCTAAACTATTTAAATAACAAAACAAACATATAGTAGACATTTCATTTCAGTTAATACTTTGCAGTGACATCCTGTTGGGGGTGTTCTGCATGTATTTTCTATGGCAGAATGTTTATTCAGTTACCGCGGTGACTCATTGCACACATTACCACACACTACCAAAAAAAAAAAAAAGTTGACAAAATTGAATTTCTTCTTTGCTATACTACCAAAAAGTTTTAAGATTGTCTGAAAACTCAAGAAAAAGCACAAAATGAATTTAACACATTTTACAGGCATTCATGGTCCTGTTTAGGTGGTTTTCCACAAAATGGTGAGAGAGACTAAGTGAAAAACTGTTGGCTAATGCTGAATAGGTTGTGACTGTAATTTTATGTCAGATCAGCTGTTGTAGTTCCATCTAAGTCAGCCCTTTCTGGTTACTGTGTTAAAACAAAGCTCAGAATAAAGTCTAACATGACTAACAAAGCTTCAGACAGAGCAGTGCCTACAGTTAGCACCTCACCTCCAGAGAATGTTGATGACAGCTGCAAAGTAACAATGCGAACTTAAAACTCATTAAATTTAAGGCTATAAAATCCAAACCTGACCTGAAACAAAAGGTGAAATGGTACACCGTGCATCTTTTCTGTTCCCTGGGGACGAGCAGGTGGTGTCACTGGTGCCTGGTCGTCTCCAAGGAGAAGTTATTGCTTTGCACAAAATGTTCCACAGACGTCAACCCTATCTTACAGTTCTATTACAATGTGTTTTTATGAGATAAGATAAGATAAGATAAGATATGATAAGACTTTATTGATCTCACACAGGAGAAATTCACTTGCCACATGAGCTCCAGGCAGCGCAAAAGAAAATTAGAACAAAAAAAGTAAATGCAGACAAGATAAGTAATAATAATAAAATAAGTAAATAAGAGAATGTAGAAAAAATGCTCAAAAAAATACTCCGATAATATGCATTCTACCCTGTGAGATGGCTCACCTTTCAACAGATCTGACCCATAACTTGGACATACAGTAGATTTGTCTAATGCCATACTGTGGGACATCCCTAGCAAAGCAATATCATCCCAATAGAGACAGACCCTCCACCAGAAATGTTACACAGTACACCTTTAACTAAGCTACAGTTTCAGTAAAAGTACATACGAGCTACTACAGTATTACTCGTACAAATACGTTTTGTTTATCTTTAACAATGACAAAATAAACATGATTCCAATGTTATTCCAACTCTAGTGTGTTTAGTTTGTTGTTTATAATCCGGATTACTGGGAAACTGGCAGTGCAGTGGACAAGCCTAGCACTAATAAGAATGTTATTTCCTGGAGGAGGTCCTGGAGTCAGGTCCAGACTTGGTTCAGAGTGACTAGGTTGAATCTTTTTAGTGTGTTAAACAAAAGAACCAAAAAAAAACCAAGAGAAAGTACCACGATGCAGGCTCTCATGGGAGAATAAAACGACTATTGTGCATTTATCTTTTAACACAGAAGTGATAGAACTGAGCTAAAAGTAGAAAAGTAATCATTTATCAGAGAGCAGAAAGATAGTACTGAAAACTTGCACTTAGCGACAGGAGTAGCATTTTAAATAGTCATCCAATGAAAGTATGAGCCCGCATACTAAATGAAGTCTATTGTGGTACATTTGGATCCTACAGATAGTGTTGTCACAATACTAAAATTCCAAAGTTGATGAAGGAATAGACTTGATACGCAATACCAACTCTGATACCACGATGATATTAAAAAACACACTTTATTTAAACAATATAATGTGATTTTCAACATTAAATTCTAGTTCTTTCTTTTATATTCCCTTGTGGCTTATATCTGTATAATCCCTCAGTGGTCCAGGTAGGTTCCATGGGCGTATAATAGTCTATGTGCTCTTATACATGTTCTGATGCAGCTCATCATTCTAGATCATTCTGAAGCGTCAGGAAAGGTTCATTTCTGTCCTGTGAATGTGACTTTTTTTAGTATCAAATGAGTAGCTAGTTTCAATATTAGTTCTAGTATTGAGTATTTTCTAATTTTCCATGCTTTTGACAGCTTACTACGGAGCAGTACGAGACTTAATTAGGTGTAATTGTAATATTATTATAGTAATATTGTTTATTCTGTGGTGGCAGTGCATATTTTATTTAGGGATGCACCGATGTGAAAATTTTAGCCGATACCAATATCCTAAAATAATGTTGCGGGTATGGCCGATAACCAATATTAACCGATATCGTTTTTTTTATTTTTTTATTCTGAGATAACATTTTATACAGTTTGAAAATCATGCAAAATGAATTTTTGAATGTCTTGAATGTCAAAACGTGTTTTGACTCCATAAAGTTTAACTTATTGTATTCACAAAACCCCTGTGCGAAAGTTTAGATTAAAAAAAAAAAAACCACAAGCATGATAAATCACCATGTCACTCTTCATCTGCATTTCACATGGCTCCCATATCACCACATATACTTCAGGTTTGGGGGCCATTTTGTGTATTGGCAAGAAAAGGAACTGCAACACATTTTGTCAAATTACAATAAACTTAAACATGGACAAATACAAGATAAACTCAACGTTTTATAACCAAGATCCCTGTACAGCTCGACCTTATTAAGGACAGCTCCCAGTGCTCTGCCTGAAGTGTGACAGAACTTGTGTTTGTTTTTCAAAGCAAGGGATTTATAGTACTGACAAATATCGGTCATTAATATCGGCCCAGTTTTACACATCGGGCCGATACCGATGTTTTTTTGTTGTTGTTTTTTTTGCAATATCCGCCGATACCGATGTTAATGCCGATATATCGTGCATCCCTAATTTTAATGATTATATGTATTCATTAAGACACGGCTGTATTAGAGATTAAAGCAAAAGTGCAACATAAAACATTAACAATCCAGTGTGTCCATTTTTATGAATATAACATGAATTTATTTGCCTGGAAGAATCCATGATTCATCGCTGTACCAGCGGCGAGTCTGGTAACGCTTGGTCCAGAATGCGCTGCCGTTGCGCTTAGACAGACAGCTAAGTGAACCAATCAGAGAACAGTTAACGGACAGCGACGTGAACCAAGCCGGTAGGAAGCAATGCAAAAACATCTTTTTTGAAAAGAAAGGCCTCTAGAGCTGTCAGCTGCTGTGGTTTTAAGGAATCGATGTGTTTTAGGTCATTTAAGACCAATTTTACAGCTGAATGGAAGGGACGTTGCGGGCAAAGGCGGGTGCACTGACGTCACCATCTTTGAACAAATCAGAATCGCGGAGTCCGTTGTTAACCGGAGGAGCGAGGGTGGAGCGAGGGTGTCCAAATGGTATCGCGCTGTATAGGAAATACAGAGAGATATCATTTGGCTGGCCAGGTAATGAATTTATCTCAAATTTCATTAA
This sequence comes from Paratrypauchen microcephalus, assembly GCA_036785185.1. Taxonomy (NCBI): domain Eukaryota; kingdom Metazoa; phylum Chordata; class Actinopteri; order Gobiiformes; family Gobiidae; genus Paratrypauchen; species Paratrypauchen microcephalus. The sequence continues at coordinate 1,948,495 of JAVJIX010000086.1, forward strand.
AATAGACACACACCACACAAAAATGAGGCAGGAAATGGTGCGTCTCTCACGCCTTTCTTATACAGTAGTAGTAGTAGTAGTAGTAGTAGTAGTAGTAGTGACTCATTTGGCTTCTAATAACACATGGGGTTGTCCCTATAACACGTTTCCCACCCACAACAGGAAATGTGAGTACTCATCTAGTCTAGACATCTACTAACATGATTCAGATCTAGTCTCCATCTGTAAAATTGCTATTCTATTAAAAGTCTTAAAGTAACCGCATTGTAAACATAACACATAATAATGATGTGTTTTATAATGTTTATTAATTTATATCCAATCATGTTTGAATATTCTACAAATTATTAACTTGTTCTTTTGATCCTATGACTGACATGATACCAGAGCATCAGCTATACCATAAAAGCAAATTTATGACACATTGCATAGCATTTAAAGGAGCACTGTGTAACTTTTCTTGTGAGGGGTCCATTTGTTTGCTTGAAATGTTTCCTAGTAGACATTATTCAAAGATGTGTCTCCTCTCCACAGATCTGAACTTGGCCTGGTGCACCTGAGATAAAGAGGTCTAATCCTATACTGTGGAACATTCCAGGCAAATCACTAACTTCTCCATGGAGACAAGCAGGCAAAGTGACGCAGTGCTTGTTTAGTGTTTGGACATCTTTTTCCTTCACTACCCCATAAAAACAATTACAAAAACTTTATTTTTAACACAAACTAGTTGAAATGTGCGTACTCTCCAGGCTGCCTGTCTTTTGCACGTATACCATGTAGTCATCTCACTGTCCACTGCGACGACTGTGACCTAATGCCTTCTTATGTAAGAGCTCTCAAGTGCACACTCAGGTTTAATCATATCAGGGAGAGACAGGAGATTTACACTGCAGTAATGCACTAATGCACGCACACACATGCACACACACATGCACACACACACACTACATAACTGGGACTAAACTAGAACTAAATCTGAACGGATCCATACCAGGTCTACATCAGGACTACACAAGGACCAAACCAGTGAATGCAGCCTTCGTCAAATTACAAATTCTAAACACTGAAAAAAAGCAAATAAAATAACAAAATGTGACCTTTCTGCTAAGGTTTTAGAGTAATCTTTATCAACAGCGATATAGAGCCACATGCAGTGTCTAACGTTTCTCATGGAGGGTCTGTTACCTTCTAGTCTCCATGGAGATGTTTGTCCAGAATGCTCCACAGTATTGCATTAAACACATGTATGTCCATGAAGATAAAAACACTGTCATTGAATAAATGCAAGAAAGATAAGTTTAATGCTACTGTGGAACATTTCCATAAACATCTCCATAAAAAAATCTGATGAAAGGCCCTTCACCAGAGCGCACCTTTAATGAAACCACTATTATTCTGTGCTGAAAATCACACTCTATTGAGGTATCAAAATTAATATTGCATACTGAGCCTTGTCCTAAGTATTGAAATAGTCAATACTTTACATTTATTCAATTACAGGTGATTTTAAAGCTCAAAAATATCCAGAAAAACAGGCATTCTGACTGTGAGCGGGGTCGCCTCTCCACAGATCTGACCTGTAACTGGGTCTGTTTTGGTTTCCATGAAGATAGAACAGTTTAACACCATACTGTGAAATAGAGCTCTGGAAAAAATAAGAGACCACTGCAAAATTATGAGTTTTTCTGATTTTACTACTTATAGGTATGTGTTTGGGCAAGAGGAACATTTTTGTTTGAGTATAAACTACTGAAAACATTTTCCCCAAATTCTAAATAAAAAATATTATCATTTAGAGCATTTATTTGCAGAAAATGACAAATGGTCAAAATAGCCAAAAAGATACATGTTTTCAGACCTTAAACAATGCAAAGAAACAAGATTCAAATTCATTTTAAAACAACATAATACTAATGTTTACACTTAAGAAGAGTTCAGAAATCAATATTTGGTGCAATAACCCTTATTTTTAATCACAGCTTTCATGCGTCTTGGCATGCTCTCCACAAGTCTTTCACATTGTTCTTGGGTGACTTTATTCCACTCCTGGTGCAAGAACTGAAGTAGCTCAGCTTTGTGTTTGTGTTGGAATTCAACAGACGCTGGAATGGAATGGCTGTAATACATGTAGAGATGCTGATTTCAGACAAAAATGCAGTGGTCTCTTATTATTTTCCAGAGCTGTAGAGTTTGAAATTTTAGCACTAGAATGTAGACTAAATTATTCTAGTTTATTACATTCCCCGTGGTTTATTTGACTTGTAAAAACTTGGGGCTGGCGTTGATTGTGTGTGGTGCTTCTTCTGCGTGACTAGCATTGAGTCATAGCTTTATGGGCACTGGTCCTGTCATGCGTGTCTCACTCAGTACGGGGAGGGCTACACTAATGCTACGTGCTTTGAAAGATGTGGTGATGCTGGTTTAGTCATTCAGAAATTACCCTGTAGGAATGAATGAGTAAGAAGGGAGCATAACGAGGGTGGCATGTACACGTGGTCGCATTCACAATAGAATAAAAGCAGGCATTGTTGCACATACACTATTTAATTAAATATGGATATAAAATACACTTATAGGGTTTCATCATGAAAAACTAGTCCAGACAGTTGGGGCAGATTCTTTCCACAAAATAAAACCGCAGGCATTGATTGTATTTAGGGTGGTGGCAGGTCTGTACCGCCCTTATGCAACAACTTATTAGAGTAGCAGCTTGTTGAACCACTAATTGAAAGATTTTTGGGTAGATTCCAGCAACAGGTATAGTTAAATTTAATGTTACGTGTCCATGGACAAGTAACATTAGTCAAAGTTCAAGGCTGATTTTGAACTTTGAACTTTGACATTTCACCTACCTTGACTTAAAGGAAAAGTAACGTTTTTTTACAATCTGAGCCTTCTTTCGGCAATAAAACAAGTAGTTTTACTCACCCATAGCAGTTTGGTGTCATTTTGAGCAGTTTTGTAGAAGTTATGTTGTAGCGTATCCGTTAACTTGAGTGCTCGGGGCATTACTTTGCGGTCTCCAAATAACACAAACTTTAGCACTTTTCAAATCATAGAAGCCCGATGTCTTAGTCTACGATTTCGTTTGAAGCAAAAGTGGCCTGTAATCCGAGATTTAGCCATAGTTTCGAGTAGATGAGGACGCCAGTGCGCATGTGCGGACTGTACTCTCAGCTCCCGGGACCCAAACATGAAACGCAAAGCTGTAAACTATGGATAAATCTCGGATTACAGGCCACTTTTGCTTCAAACAAAATCGTAGACTAAGACATTGGGCTTCTATGATTTGAAAAGTGCTAAAGTTTGTGCTATTTGGAGCCCGCACGGGGCATATTACATGCTTGGGGAATATATTATATGCCCCGAGCTATGGCTAGAAGTTGTGCTAGGCTAACCGCAAATCTAAAACATCTCTGGAAGTGCTCCATATGACACCAAAGTGCTATGGGTGAGTAAAACGATTTGTTTTATTACCGAAATAAGGCTCAAATTGTAAAAAAAAACGTTAGTTTTCCTTTAAAGGGATATGCCACCCCCAGGTCAAACTTGGGCATCTCCCCACAGTCCAGAGACTAAAATAAGTGGTTGAAAGCGTTTTCCTGCTCACCCAGCCATTGTCCGAGTCTGTCGCCACTGACCGCAGCGGTATCTGCAGCTACTCCGTGTTAGACTGGAGTCTAACGTCGCCAGAGAAAGATTTCGGCCAAAAGGAATTAATTTGCTCGATGCGTTTCCCAATTACTTTCTGTGTAGTGCGCATTCATATCGAGTGCAAATAAATGTGCAAATCAACACGGAGAGCTTGACTTGGTCATTTTGGGTGGGAACTATTTTCCAGTGCGGAAGAATAAAGCCGAATCACGCACCACGCTGTGCAACAGGGGAACTCCCTTCCTGGTGCGTAACAGGGATTCCCCTGGCAGCGTGCTGCGTGATTCGGCTTTATTCTTCCGCACTGGAAAATAGTTCCCACCCAAAATGACCAAGGCAAGCTCTCCGTGTTGATTTGCACTACACAGAAAGTAATTGGGAAACGCATCGAGCAAATTAATTCCTTTTGGCCGAAATCTTTCTCTGGCGACGTTAGACTCCAGTCTAAGGCGGAGGAGCAGCAGATACCGCGGCGGTCAGTGGCGACAGACTCGGACAATGGCTGGGTGAGCAGGAAAACGCTTTCAACCACTTATTTTAGTCTCTGGACTGTGGGGAGATGCCCAAATTTGACCTGGGGGTGGCATATCCCTTTAAAGGGCTATTATTATAAATGCTATTTTCTGATCATTGTTATAATGTTTCCTCATCAAAAACATACCCGGAGTTGTGTTTTGTGGAAGTGCTCCACTGTGTTTTTAAGCTCCAAACACCTTCACTCGAATCATTTGGATGATTTCAACCCTGGAATTGCCAATATCTAATAGCACTAAGAACTGCCATTTGCACTGACTTTTGTACTGTACTTCCCCTAACAACCAACATGCTGTATATGTGTCTTTTATAACATAGTAGTTTTGTAGTTTATGTGCCTTTTATAGCATAGTAGTTTTGTAGTTTTTATTTAGTACTTTATTTATACTTTAATACTTGCACTGTGTGCACCTTGAAGGGAGGCTTTAAATCTCATTGTACTGTTTATAATGACAATAAAGGCTTTCTATTCTATTCTATATCTACTGGACTAAAGTAAAAATGTAGCATTTTTATTTTTGGAGATGTAGACAGACTAATAATAAATGGGTACTCAAACATGTGTGAATGAAACACACATGAAATTCCAGGTATGTGTCTGATGAGGTAACAACATAATACAGGACCTTTATTATACATTAGAGACGGATTAACTGTAGTGAATGTTTAGTGTTTCTATACAGTTTGAGTACACACTGGACAAATATATTAAAATTGAGATTATAACCGAGACGTGGATCTTAAACTAGACTCGACCAGGACTTAACCAAAGACTAGGACAGGACCAAACCAACTCATAAGGACTAAACTGGGGCTCATTTCAAGACAAAACCTGAGTGAATGTTAACACACTAGTTATTAGATCTAATGCATACAACTTATGTTACAATCTTACAACTTTCGCCTTTATTAACTTTGCCCCGATTATCACCAAACCCCTTGTCTGCACAACTACATGCACAACAGAAAAGCATATCTGTAGGATAAACAAGAACAAGAGATCTCCACTCTCCAATGCTGGCACAGACTGGACTTTTGTGTGCGTTATATAATCCCAAAAGGCTACAGGCCAACATAAAGGATGCCATTCTCTTAGCACTTCACTGGCCAGCGTTCAAAAGTGCTCGTGAAAGCGTAATTGTCTCTCTAATTGGATCCTGCTATAATTGTCGAGGAGTTTTAACCAATCAGGACCCGAGCCGGCGAGCACCTGACTGGGGTTTCCTCCGTGACGCAGAGCGCAAAGAAGACGCAAGTCAAAAAAAAAAAAAAGATGTATGCGGGTCATCACGTACACAGGATACAAGCATCCCTCCACTGCGGCTAAACTCTATCCTCAGCTCTTAATCTAATTTATAACATGATGAAAACCAAATCCTAAATGTCAACACTGGCAATCCGACGCGCGCTTATCCATCTCCAAAAATGCGCAAATATTCCCATGAAACGCACCGGTTAACTTGAGTCGTGATCAACTTTAGAGTCGTATCTCTTGCAGGTACATAGGCCAGGCTAATTACAATGAAAACCCATTGTTATTTGACCTTGACAAGCTTTAATTCCTGCGTAATTACGCGATCCGATGCATGACGCGCCATCAAGTCAATGAGTGGATAGATGCTGGTAGGTGGGTTAGCGTTAGCAAAAAATGTGAGAGCTAGCACCGCGTTGAATTTCACGACTGCGCAATCGTATACAGCAGCAGATTCACTTCCAAGTCGTCGTCAAATGGTGTACGGGTGATGACAAGTGGTTTTAGACTGATTTTGCGGCTTATAAATAGCGACAAACGCGTAAAATTAGCATATCTTTTTACCTTGCGCATCACCGCCGCTCGTTAAAACAGCGATGGCTTTCCCCGCTCCGGACAGGTTCTCAAAAAATATCTTCTTAGTGTGGTCCGGTTGTCCCATGTTGCATGTGGTGCTTACGCCAAAGGGAAAAGAGAAACAACCGCAAGCTCGAAAATCTAGAAAAGTGTGCGAATAACTTGTGAAGGACACACGGGCTTCATCCGAATGCCCGCTATGCTCTTCTTCCCCCCCTTCCGCGTCTGTGCCGCTTATTTGCATAGAGCCGACAGGGAGCGTGTGATCGACGTCCATCTCGGCCAATCAGAGCGCAGCGAACCTTAGCTGTGGCCAATGGGAAGGCGGAGTGGGGAGAAATGAGCGAGGGCATGAGATCGGTTCGTGACAGCGTGTGGATTCCCTTTTTATTCCCCATCTTCAAAGATCAATGATCAAAGTTCAAAGTCAGCTTTATTGTCAATTCTGCCAGACGTGTTCGACATACAGTGAATCGAAATTTCGTTTCTCTCTGGCCAGGTAGTGCAAAAAAGACAGTGTACAAAATACAACATAAAGACGAAACTAAATTTAAAAAAAAAACTATCTAAGACAAAAATCTAAAATCTGAAAGCAGTGCAACAGAATAAATAAATACTTATTTACAGATGTCCAAAAATCTGCAGTGTGCGTCAAAAATGTGCAATGGAAGATACAGCAGTGAAATGTGCAGTAATGTGCAATAGAATGTGCATTGAAAGTAAAGATTAAAATAAATGTGCAACAGTAGTAATTCCAGTGCAATAACAGTAGTAAACAACAGTACAACAGTAGTAAAATTCCAGTAGTTAATGTGCAATAACAGTAGTAAACAACAGTAGAATAGTAGTAAAATTCCCATAGTGAATGTGCAATAACAGTGATATGTCTTTTTTTATGGAATACAGGTTATGCCAATATGGGGGGTTTGACAGTCTGGTGGATGAAGCTGTTTGACAGTCTGGTGGAGTGGGCCCGGAGACTCCGGTACCTTCTCCCCGAGGGCAGGAGGCTGAAGAGGCTGTGTGAGGGGTGGCTCGGGTCACCCACAATGCCGGACGCTCTGCGGGTGAGGCAGGTGTAGAGGCACTTCTGAGCCCTCTTTGCCAGTGAGTCTTCAATTATCTCTGGCCACCATTCATAAAACTTTGATATAGTCAACAAATAGCAACGCATGTCCTAGTGTTATGATAAGTTTGGCTGATAATATCTAAAATCATTAGAAAAACATTATTAACATGTTAATTATGATGTAATATTGCAGTTATAACAAATTCTGGATAGCTATATAAGCAACATGACAGCTATAGGCTAAATAAGAGCACCGGTTACTTATATATGTTTATATAATTGTACTAGGCCTATATTTGATCACAGTCTCTTGCTATTTTGGCTATTTATTTTGAATTTAGTATTACAATTTATATTTGTTCTTTTATTAATTTATATTTATTCATTTAGTCTTGCTGTTATTATAATACATTGTGATGTGTGTGCTACTGTGTCCAAATAATTTCCCTTGTGGAGCTATATGAAGTTTGTCTAAGTCCAAGTCTGTTTATTTATTTGTTATTGTTATTTGTTTGAATTTATTTTTTCCACTTTTTTTTTCTTCCCCCCCAAGTGGTTAATGTCTGCAGTTGCGTGGGTTTTGCTGCAGTATAGGCGTGTAACACAGTCATTCCACTCAATATTTCTTTTTCAGTGTGGTGGGATAAACAGGCCGTTGTCGAGGCTCTTCCTTTGCACTTATCTGAGACACAGCAGCAGAGGCCCATAATGAAACAGCGCAGATGAAATGCACTGACAGATCCAATGATGATGAATGGACTCCTCCTCCTCGTCTCATTCCAGCGCTCATTTTGTCCTCGTGTCGCCATCTGCTGGTGAACGATGTGACTTACAACCAAAATGCACAGTCATTATTACACAGACACAGTATAAAAGGCCTGAGAGCTGAGCTGACCATTTGTTGAATTTGTACCAATTTGAAAGGGGTCTGTGGGGTCAACAATATTTTATAGATGTTTATGATAATAATGCCTAGACTTAGAATAGAATAGATCAGAATAGAATGCCTTTTATTGTCACTGTTCACATGTACAATTTACATTATACATACTCACAATGATACTGAACGCATCTCACTTCAGTGCGGACATTTAAGTAATATGTATACAACACTGCAGGATATTTACAACAATAGTGCAAAAAAATTAAAATAAAATAGTACAAAAAAAGAAAAAAATGTGCAAAAAATGTCTTCTACGACCTGATGCTACACATTGGTTATCCACTTGGACTTAGACAAACTTTATTGATCCACAATGAAAATTATTTGGACACACTAGCTCACACATCACAATATATTATAATAACAAAAAGCAATCAGCTATAATATTTAGCTGTAATAATAAATTCTAAAGAGACTGTTTTATGCTTTTGCTGCTCTACATGTAACATTTACTTACGATTGTTAAACCTAGTTTTGCACTGTTCATCTGTAAACCATTACAACAAGCTGACTGTAGATGTTTATGATATTTTCTGCGTTAAACTTTGGACCTCTCTGCCCTTTGACCTAAAACAACAATTTCTACCTACAATAAAAAACATCAGCTAATCTCTTTTCGAACCTGTGTATGATGGCAGTGCAATAAGGAAGACATAACAAAATATGTACTATTAATCTAACAAAAATCACACAATAATGATCTGAATAATAGAAACGGGTCTTTTGACTTGCAGAATTGCAGAACTTATTGGCCTTGTCTCTGATGGCTTTTTTATGGAGCTTCCAAACCTCCAAAGCAGGACAATGCAGTATATTATTGCACAACTCAAGATGCCATCCATCCATCCATTTTCTTATCCAGGGTCGGGCCGCGGGGGCAACAGTCTAAGCAGGGACTCCCAGACTTCCTTCACCCCAGACACTTCCTCCAGCTCCTCTGGGGGGACCCCAAGGTGTTCCCAGGCCAGCCGGGAGACGTAGTCCCTCCAGTGTGTCCTGGGTCTTCTCCTCCTCTCGGTGGGACATGCCTGGAACACCTCCCAAGGGAGGCATCCAGGAGGCATCCGGAACAGATGGCCGAGCCATCTCAGCTGCTCTGCTCCACGTGGAGGAGCAGCGGCTCTACTCCGAGCTCCTCACCCTATCTCTAAGGGAGCACCCAGCCACTCTGCAGAATAAACTCATTTCACCTGCTTGTATCTGCGATCTTATTCTTTCGGTCATTACTCCGAGCTCATGACCATAGCTCATGGTCATAGGTCATGGTCATAGGTCATGGTTGTGACCAGTTCTGAGTTGTGTTATGGTCACAACTCAAGATGTTTTTTGTTAAATTCTATTAATTGAATTTCAATTTTAAGTTTACTTAAGTGCTATTTTTTTATCATTATGACTTTAGGAAAGAAAATAAACTTTTTTTTTTTTTTTTAGGGGTCCATATTACGCTATTTTCTGATTTGTGTTATAATGTTGTTTCTTCATCAAGTTCTGTTTTGGTTCATTCATATGTTTAAAACACAAGCCGTGCAGATTTAGTTCTTCTGTTCACTCTGTTCCACCTTGTGATGCCATGTGCAGGAAGCGCTACATTGTGTTTTTAAATTCCACAGCCAGTCTCTGCAGTCTCTGTATTAAAGAAAAGTTGTAGCTGTTAACTTGAAAACTACCACTACATGACATCACAAGGTGGACGGGAGCATTTTGAGCTTTGGAGATGTGACAGACTAATAATAAAGTGTTACTCAAACAGGTGAATGAAACAAAACACAACTCCAGGTTTGTTTTTGATGAGGTAACAACATTATAACATGGCTTAAAGCTCAAAAGAGTCCATTTCAGGTAATATATATGTAATATATAACCTTTAAACTTTCTGTATAAGCTCTTGTTGGCTTTTCACTTCACTTTTTCTCTTATACAACAGATGCTGTAGCATTAGTTTGCATGAGCTGAACCCCTCCAGGCCTCTCTGCTCTCTCCATGGGGCTGGTGCAGAGGACAGGCCTTCGCTCCGCACAAATAAACACAGCAGCTGGAACTCTTCTCAGATGTCTGCTCTTCCTCTCCTCTGTCCTCCTCGTCATCACTTTTACTCTTTAACTTTAACCATCGCTCCATCACAGTCTGTCATCTGATACAGCGACATCTGAGCTTCATCCGATCACAGACGGAAAGAACATTTACTGTATTGGATAAAATGCAAGCGGATCCCCCGACATCTGCTTATTGTCTTCTGTTAAATTAATTACGTTTTAATTTATTCCGCTGTCAAAGCCCCGTGATTATAGCGAGCATTTGAATTGCTTCATTTACCGAGAGAGCGAGAGCTGCGGCGTTCTGAACTGACTGATAAAAGGTTCCAGACGACTTCACTTGATTCAAATAATTCTTCTATTGTTGATTCTCGTGAATATCTGTCAGATTTCTTTACATAACAGATCATTTGTTTCTGTTGTGTTGTGTTTTGTTCTGTTTTTTTGTTTTTTTTGTGTGGCAGTAAATGTTTAGCAACTCAATGGAGAAAGAATTACACTAGATCTTTAAGTATTAAAGGCTATTTTTTGATCTACAGTGTTTTATAATGTTGTTTTCTTATCACAAACAAACCTGGAGTTGTGTTTTGTTTCATTCACACATTCCACCTTCCTCTTCCAGTTAATGACAGACTTGTTATGGCAACGCTCTATAATTTTCGCTCAAAATTGATTTTTTTTAAAAACAGGTGTATTTTTGAGGAGGTATCAACATTATAACATGGAATAAAGCTCACGGGAGTAATTTTGTGTAATATGAGATCTTTAACAGATGCTTAAAGGTGCAAAGTAACATTTTCTGGTGAATGATTCACTATGGTTGTCTGCGGTGAAGTTACTGTTGATTTATAGAGAATGCATGTTTATTAGTTTTGTAAGTATTCTTGAGGAATAAAAAAAGAATGTATTAAATGAGAAATAGATGGATGTCTGACTGGAGATCATTACAGACATTATAAAAACATCTTCATGGGGGTAATGAAAATCTAAAAGTTACTGCACCTTTGAATTAGAAGACTATTTCTTTGGATATATTTATTGCTTTGCCTTGGCATCGGGTTGCACAGGTGTTACTCTCCAAAAGTCAACAGTTTGATTTACATATTTTAGCATTTATTAACCAAAAGACACTCTTAAACCATCTTGAGACAATAGACTTATTGATCCACAAGGGAAATTACTTGGACAAAGTGACTTTCATGGTACAATATATTATAATAACAAAGAGTAAAAAAATATAAATGGCAATAATAAATTCTAGCAATAAAAATCACAAAAGACTGTTGTCAAATACGGCATAATTATGAAAATGTATAGAGCTCTGGAAAGAAATAAGAGACCACTGCAAAATGATCAGTTTTTCTGATTTTACTACTTATAGGTATGTGTTTGGGCAAAAGGAACATTTTTGTTTGAGTCTATAAACTACTGACAACATTTCCCCCAAATTCCAAATAAAAATATTATCGTTTAGAGCATTTATTTCCAGAAAATGACAAATGGTCAAAATAACAAAAAAGATACATGTTTTCAGACCTCAAACAATGCAAAGGAAACAAGATGAAATTCATTTTAAAACAACATAATACTAATGTTTACACTTAAGAAGAGTTCAGAAATCAATATTTGGTGCAATAACCCTTATTTTTAATCACAGCTTTCATGCGTCTTGGCATGCTCTCCACAAGTCTTTCACGTTGTTCTTGGGTGACTTTATTCCACTCCTGGTGCAAGAACTGAAGTAGCTCAGCTTTGTGTTTGTGTTGGAATTCAACAGATGCTGGAATGGAATGGCTGTAATACATGTAGAGATGCTGATTTCAGACAAAAATGCAGTGGTGTCTTTTTTTCCCCAGAGCTGTGTGTAGAAGTAAAAAATAAAATAAGTAATAAAAATATCTCCGCTATATACAAGAGACATATAGTGTGACTTGGAGCTGAACAAAGCCTCTGTGTTTTGTTTTGTTTGACTTTGACTAAACCTGTGTGCAGTAAATAGAGTTAATTTAAGTCTTGTGTATTTCAACTCTGCGTCTAGCTGTGTGGTTGTATCTGTTGGTATCATCACAGAGAATGGTGTTGGGAACGACAATGATGACAAAATGTTGACTGAACTTAAAGTAACATTGTGTAACTTTCTGGTAGTGGCACCTCACCTGCATGACTCCATAGAACATCTCCATATACTTCATTTCTCCAAAATAAGACGAGCCGCAAGCCCGCTCACAGTAAGGAAGCATGTTTGTCAAGTTATTTTAGTTGATTCAGAATGAAATGTTGTGGTATTTTTAGCTGAAAAGTTTCACACTGGGGTGAATTTGAAAAGGATATGTTGGTGGCTGGTGAGATTTGGCGTTGCATTAGTAGAGTTTATTTAGTGTGAGTTGCAAATGTGACGTTCGACTAACAAATATAACAGGAGCTTGTGAAGGTGTCAGTGCACTTGTACGAGCAGCCTGGAAGACAGAGATTATGCTTCCTCAGTGCTTCTCACTCGTTTTAATTTCATTTGTTTAGTTTTAGTCTGGTGTTGTGGTGGGTTTAAAGATGGTAAATAGAGCTTTGGGAGCAACTAAAATAATAATAATAATAATAATAATAATAATAATAATAATAATAATAATAATAATAATAATAATAATAATTATTATTATTATTATTATTATTATTATTATTATTATTATTATTAGGCCCTAAATATAAAAACACTGGGTTTCAGAGTGATGAAAAATTAGTCCTGTCGCTTTTCCATTGTTTTTTGTTTTTTTTAATGGGTCGCGGGGGCAGCAGTCCAAGCAGTGTTCTGCTGCCCAGAATACAATGCACCAGCCCCCATGAATCCTTCCGCAGGTGGTGGGTCCACAGGAGGACAGCTCACGTCACAACAGGCCTTGATGTACTTCTGCCATGGGGGCTACCAGAGACACTGGGGGCGGGGTGGGGTTAAGTGTCTTGCCCAAGGACACAACGGCAGCGCTCATCATGCAGTCAACCCATCAAGAGCGGGATTCGAACCACCAACCCCTGGATCACGAGGCATATGCTCTACCAACTGAGCTACTGCCGCCCCAATTTTAAATATTAAATATTAATTTTACATATAAAACTGAAATAGCTCCGAAAGAGAGTTTGAGAATCGAATTATAATTCGATTCTCAAACCAAGTCAAAAACAGACAAAGAAACATTAGGGCAGACAATCCAGGGCAGAGGGGTGGAGAGGGTCATTAGGCTTGAATATGGAGGCTAAACTAGTCGCCAGAGAAATTTGAAAAACACAGAGACAGATTAGTGGAGATAGTTTCAGAGCTATTTCAGTGTAGGGAGCTCCTCCCTGCAGCTAGATATAAACAGGGTCTAACCAGCACTAGAACCAGAACTGACGAAGCCTCTCGGATGAGCGGCGAAACGTTTTCGACCAAACAAACTTTGTCCAGTTGACAAATTGAATGTCTCCTTTTATCATGGATTCTACCTGGACGACTGAGGGACTCTTCACGCAATAATAATCTAAAACACAAAATAAAAAATATATAAATATCAGTACGTGGTGTAAAAAAAATAAAAAATAAAAAAATAAAAAAAATGTTTTTGGTAACTGGTAAATATTTTAAAATAATTCAGCAATATGAAACTCTGTATATACAAGATCTGTCTCAATATTTAATAATGACAAAGTTATATATTCTAATTGAATGACGAGCTTATTGTGTTAATCACCAGCAGGGGTCACTCTCCCAAAGGTCACCAGCGTCTGTATCACGTTTCCTGTTTGTAATCCCCCCTCTTCGTGTTTGTCCTGTTCATTCATTGTGCAGCTGAGTGGATGTGGAGGTCTGGGGGGAAATCGTGTCCAATTTGAGCAGCTCTGGTCCATACGCTCACCTAGGTCTCGTCTCATTTCTCTTTCCTCGCTTCCTTCCCCTTGATTCCTCTCCTCGAATCTGCAGGAAATGGGTGAGGAAGTCCCGCCCACAGAGGAGACACAAGCCATTTCTCAATTCAGCGAGTGCACGGTTCTGAGCTTCCTTGGAGGGGGATGTGCGTCATATCCGGTGCGACAACCGCCGTTCCATTCGGTTTTTGTCCCCTGCACAGTTAAGACGTGGTCTGAACAGCGCAGTCGTTTCCATGGAAATCGGGGTGTGGACCAAGCGTGCAAACATGCACGCTTCGCACACTTAAAAGCCCCAGCATGCACAGCGCGGCAGGATATATGACTACAAAGACAACATCGCCATGTGACAGTTGCGACTTCACTATAAAATATACGTACTGGTTCACCTCACCTACAACTATGCTACATGAAACTCTTCATAAACTACGCTAAACATGTGTGACGGTAGCCGTAACGGCATAGTCCACGGCACCTGTATTACCGTTCACATGATTTTCCCCTTACACTTCTATATTTCCTTTGCTGTTGTAATGCTGGATATTCTACAGTATCGCCATGTCCAGCGTTTACTCTAAGCTGGGCACTGCTCGCACATTCTCAGCACACAAGAAAACCTATGCAGCGCACTGTAAATCAGGGATGAAAGAGCTTTTAGCGGATCTCCGCTTTTTATTCAGCCGCAGATGTGGAGTTAGTGTGTGTTTGTTAGACACATTAAAAATTAGGGGGAACATTGGCCATGTCCCAATTCCAAGTATTACTAGTCGGAATAGTATAATATTTTTGTCTTTAGGGAACAAGGAGCAGACCACCCGGCTCAGTGAGCTGAGGCGGGACCTGTTCCATTTCGCAGACGCCCATGTGATCCCCGGATTGCACTCAGGGCTCAGCGAGTATGCACCGTCTCGACTGCAGGCTGAGACCACACTCCGAACCGTGCACTCGCTGAATTGGGAAACGGCGACAGAGAGAGGAAATAAACTCCTCACTGAGACCAATAAAGTTTGATTCTTTTATCCGATGTCTGTTTCCTGAAGTCTCCCTCATGTCTACTCTTTCATTCTGTGGTGTTCTTTATTGACTGAAAAATTGAGGATCGAGGAGAGGAATCAAGTTTCTTTCTTTGCTTCCTTCTCCTTTATTTCTCTCCTCAAGCTTCCATGTTTCAGCTGGAAGGAAGGAAGGAGTAAACACGAGGGAGACTTCAGGAAATTGGATAAAAGGATCAAACTTTATTGGTCTCAGTGAGGAGTTTATATCCTTATATCCTTCTTGATTTGTCTCCTCTGTGGGCGAGACTTCCTCACCCATTTCCTGCAGAATCGAGGAAAGGAATCAAGGAGAAGGAAGCGAGGAAAGAGAAATGAGATGCAGCCAGAGAGGAGAGAAGATATAAAATTTGATTCTTTTATCTGATGTCTGTTTCCTGAAGCCTTCCTCGTCTTTACTCCTTCATTCCGTGGTTTTCTTTGGGACAACACTCCATATGACACATTTGATTGACAGCTGAAAAATTGAGGATCGAGGAAAGGAATCAAGTTTCTTTCCTTGCTTCCTTCTCCTTGATTCGTCTCCTTAATGTTCCATTTTTCAGCTGGACAGAAGGAATGAATAAACACGAGGGAGGCTTCAGGAAATATTCTCCCTCCTTTCTGTGTCTCCTGTGGGCGGGACTTCCTCACCCATTTCCCGCAGAACCGAGGAGAGGAATCAAGGGGAAGGAAGCGAGGAAAGAGAAATGCGACAGGGCCTTCGTGTTTGTCCTGTTCATTCATTGTGCAGCTGAGTGGCCGTGGGGGTCCGGGGGGAAATCGAGTCCCATTTGAGCATTTCTGGTCCACACGCTCACAGTCTGTTTGTTTATTTCCTGCAGGATTTTTTTCTGATTGGCTCATTTTGTTTGGATAAGGTTTAGCTCAGTTTGGATCCCGGAGGAGCACAGAGCAATCACTGGTCCCTGGATAAGCCCGCTGTGTGTCTGCGGCGGGATGAGGTCTAGGTGAATCTGTTTGGGTTTTTTTTTAATAATGAAAAAGCCACAATTTAATTATCTCGACAAATAACTTTTTTACAATTATGTGTTTTTGAGTTCAGCTTTAAAGGTGCACTATGTAACTTTTTGGTTGCCTTGTTTCTATGGATATGTCATTGCTCTGTCTGGAATGTTCCACAGTATGACATTAAACATTACATTTATGCAATTACAGGTGAGTTTATTGCGCAAAAATACCTAGAAAATCAGCCACTCTGACTCTGAGCGGGGTCGCCTCTCCACAGATTTGACCTGTAACTTGGTCTGGTTTGGTCTCCGTGAAGATAGAAGGGTTTAATGCCATACTGTGAAACATTCCAGACAAAGCAATAACAGCTTTTGATGCATCCTCCACCAGAAACTGTTATAATAACGCACAAATGAAGATTAAATTAATAATAAACAAAAAGTCTATTAAAGGTGTTCCAGGTTTAACTACTTAATTTAAAGTGCTTATTTTTACAGTCTCAAAATCTTGGAAAACAGTTTAATTTAAACAGTTTGCAGTGGTCCAGA